>CM073575.1:129855391-131055391 GCA_037074715.1 Magnolia kwangsiensis
GATAGATTGAAGATTCGCTCAATGACATCGAAGGGTGGCTCTATGTTTGTCTTGCCTCCTGGGCATGGTTAGGTGCGAAATCACTTCCAAATCTTCACCACTTGCATCCATTGATGATTAGATCCATGAGAAGTTTAGAGATCTTACAAATCTCTTCTTACCAATTGGATAAGATAGGACTCTGATTCCAGTTGTGTCCTTTAATCATGCAAGGTAGCTTCCTAATTACTACAAGTGGATCCCTAGAAATCCTTGTTTCCCACCTTTAAATTCTTAAAATTTTAAATTCATTATCTCACAATTACTCTCTACTTTCTTGATTTAGGTCAGATCTTTTCCTAGTTTTGATTCTAATTACTCTTAGAATACATACACAGGATTAGTCCATATGAATTTGACCTCGATCTTATCGAGATTATTTCTACATCGCGACCCTACACTTAGGGGCAGCACCCGTGAAGCTTTATGCCCTTTAGCTACTGCTTCCCCCCTTTGGAGAAGTATTCTCAAGCTCCTCCCGCTAGTGAACTCTAAGGCCTAGTGGCTGATCGGCTAGGGCAATTGTAATCTATGGGATGTAAACTAGTCTGGGCTTTGGCTGCTAGCCCAACTCGTCATCCAGCAGATCCCCCCGAGCTTGTAGTCCCTCCGTGTCAAAGATTTTCAGGGGCCACAGGGACCTCCCCCCCCCCCCCCCCCCCCCCCCCCCTTTCGGTTGTCCTTAATTTCCTTCCTGCGAAGGTACTAAGCCATATCCTTTAAGGAGGTTTTGTACCTCAGAAGCTCTAAATTCTTATTTTTGGTCTCTTGACCTATCCGATAGATTCACTGTGAAATCGGCATGGGATCTGTGCAGAGTTAGCTAGCCTCGGAGAGGTTAGGTCAGATGGGTGTGGTACGCTAGGTTGCCTCCCAAGATTTCACTTTTTGTGTGATGGCTGCTTTGCGGAGCTATTCCAGTTGACGTAAACATCCAGGGAAAGGGGATCAGCTTGGCGTCGAAGTGCGTCTGCTGTCAGGATAATGCAGGTCAGTGTCCGGGCCTTGAATCCCTCTCTCATCTGTTCATTTCTGGCTGTGTGGGACCACTTTAACATCTACTTCGGGGACTGCCATTTTGCTCAAGACTCAATCCTTAGTAGGCTAGATCAATGGTGGACGTCACTCCCCCGAGCACGATTATCCCCCTGCTTTATCTTGTGGGAGGTTTGGAAGGCAAGGATATCATGCCCTGGTTCTTAAAACCCAAGTGTAGAACTCGTTTCTTAAAAATCCGAGTGTTAATTAATCAGATAATTGACAATATTTCAAAATTAGAGTGCAATAGCATAAACCAAAGTAGATAATATCCTGTAACCAAATATTAAGATTCTGGTCCACTAAATTGGAGACCTTAAATATAAAATTCATAAGTTTCAAGCATGCCAAGATAAACAAGAAAAGAAATACTACAATTGCTGATTGAGTCCATAGTATTCTGCTACCTCCTGGTGTGGCTCTTCCTCGCAGTATTCCTCCTCCGATCTTGCTGTCACAACCTCGAGACTTGCACCGTAGTTGCCCCCATCTAAACCTACATCCTTTGTACGATTGAATATTTGATGGATGAGTGGCCAACCCAGTGTGAACTCCCCTCAAGATTACACACCGCTGCCTTAAACAAGTATAGTTTAAAAGCATAACGAGGCATACAAAATAATATAAAAATATAGTCGTAATTAATGCGTGGATGTATGAGTGCACATCAACTAGGGATGCTCATCCAGTTGGCTTTTGGGCAAAACCCATGCATATGGTCAGTCACCAACGAAAGTATATAGTACATGCATGGTGACAAACTCATCGAAAGTGGGTTGATAGTCGATAGTATGGGAGCTAGAGAAATGATACCATGATAAGGGAACGTGTTACAATATCCAAAATTTGCCACCAGTCATCGCTCGTATTCTATGAATGCATGATTAGCCCAACTGTTATTATTCCATTTATAACCAACCAATTTACTGAAGCTCAAAGGTCACTATGGGGGGTTTATCACCTAGCATAGGCCGATGACTCGAATATAGTGTCTCATGACCACCATCTCTGACCCATGAGTCTGTCATCTTAGGATGTTTAATAGAACTCATCAACAAGTGGCCAATCAAATTCAATACAGGGGAAATTTACCACTACATGGTTGAACGAGAATGAACCATTGAAGCCACAAGGGCGAATGCCAAATCTTGGGTTAAAGGTAAATCAGTGTGGTAAAAGGGTGTACGTCATAAATACTAAATCAATATGGTAGGGCAACGTTAAATCAAGGTGGTAAATAATTCATCCCAAGGCCACGTAGGCAAGGACATCCTATGGATGGTAAACCCCATTGGTAATTCACCACCAAAATAACCTCCAAGTTGAGGGTCTACTCTTAACATAACCCATCTTATTACACAGTAAGTATGGACTCTCATACATAGGTGGAGATTGCCCTATTTGATGTACAGATTTTGATTCTATGAGCGTCTTGCAAACAATTCATTGATATATGGAGGTGTGTGAATACAACACACAAGTTATGTGTTGTTACTAAAATTTGAACTATCATTACAGATCATGAAATCAAAGCATAAATTAATAGTTAAAACGAAACCCAAAATGTAGGTTTTAACGATCGTCGCATATGACCACAATTTACGAGTTGCCAATTATAATGGGAATCTAACATGTAGAGTTTAGTGTTTAATTCCCATGATCATAGTTTGCAAATTATCATTCATGGATCGATGTAAGCCATCTAACATGATGTCACACCCCAGACTCAGTAACTGGACCTCACAAGGAACCCGATGACCAGTTCTGGCTGCAACAGCCTCCGTAGTACTCCATTCTCGGCTCTTGAGGCAGGTTTCGATACTGGGATCCTACAAGGAGGATTTCCACAACAATATAATCATTTTCAATAATAGCATACCCAAGATCACAACAAATAAATCTGATAATAACAAAGGCACATATCACAAAATTCACTATGAATTTGAACTTTTACAAGCTTACATCAGGTCCAAAAGGATATACATAAGATAACAGAAGAAAGAAGGAAGAGAATCTGCAACACTAGGTCCTCAGATCGTACACCTATACAAGCTCCGCTACTAAGGCGCCAACTTACGATCTCCTGCACGCATCAATCGTGCATAAGCTTATAGAAAGCTTAGAGGGTGGTGAAAGTGTGTGACAATGGTGCTCAGAAGAAGATAGAGAATGCAGAAGGGAGTCATGATCAATGCTAATACCACGAGCCTTACCAAGGCGATCATGAACATAAGAAGATATACCAAGGCAGTATGATAATGTAGGAAGCCATACCAAGGCTATATAGTGCAATGCATAATGTAATGCAATGAGTACTGGGCGTCATGCCAAGGCAATGCAATATGAGGCTTACACAGCCAATGCAAATGTAATGTGAAGTAATGCCAGTGCTCATATCCAATCCACATATCAAGTACATTTCCATCATAAGGAAATCACTGGGGTCCATTACACTACTGGATGACTGCGGCTTTACAGACCTCGCACAGTCAAACGAGCGTAAGAGACCTCACTACCCGCCTGTGGACAGCCAATCACCAACAAGGCCTGAAGGTAGCGGACCCATTCACGAGCTGGTCAGACTCAGCCTAGCAATGCCCTCTTACATCAGGCGAGTAAGGCCACACTCCTATCCAACCGACTACACGACAGTGGGAGTCGCGGCCTAACGGTATAAGGCCCTCGTGCGCTCATATATACCAGTCGGTCACGGCACTAGAGCAGATCCTTGGTACCATGGAAGTTTTGAGAATTTCACCCATGGGCATCTTATGCACCCGGTATGCTCAAGTAACATTTTGGGTGTCCAAACATGGCCATCCACGATGTATCTGTGGAGGCTACAACCCTGATGAAGCAAGGGCGATAATGCTCATATGTTATGCAATGCCAGATGCATGAATCACACAATCAACCATGCATTAATCCCAAGCATCCAACGTGCTCAAGAGGAGATACTACGTTCCTCGGGAAAAGTATCATGCAATGCCCAATGACATAATATGACCACACATACATAGTGTCAACCAAGCATACAATGATGTACATGCGCCATGAAGATGGGTCTAGACGCATTATGCGGTGATATACAAAGTAGTACACTCCTCCTATCCAAGAAGGGACCAAGACTAGGTATTTAGACAATATTCATAAGGCATCTCACCTCTAGTGGGGGCCCATTTACCTGGGATAACCCACGAGACTAAGTATACAAACTATGAGTCTAAGCGATATAGAAATGAGCCTAACAAGAGTCTAAGATGAGTATCCAATCACTCTTAAATACAACTGGGCCTAGAGGGGGGGGGGGGGGAGGTCCATAATGGGGACATTTAACCACCATTCCCCAAAAAGGCATATCAACCATGAATAATATGGATAGGAGGCCCAAGGCCTACATTAAAGATAAAAATAAATGTAACCAACCATATACATATATATATATATATATATATATATATATATATATATATATATATATATATATATATATATATATATATATATTCCTCATAATAGGCCTTAAAAAGATAAAATACCACTTTTAACAACATGGGCCCCAAGAGGGGAATTAAGGCCCAAGGTTTAATTTTTAGTGATCATAGAATCCATGCATTGAGTTAGACTTGGTGGGCAGCCCGCATACATAATATACGACAAAATAAGTTTAAGTTTGGATAAAATGGGCCCAACTACATCAGCCCAATAACTTAGCAATTTAAGTGGTCAACCAAGGGCCTAATACTATCATTATCTTAGCCCACAAGTCCATCAAAATGGTGGAAGTTAGCCCAATATACGGTTGGGCCAATCTGGGACGACCCTGCCCACTCTGGGCCCATGGCATGCCCCAAAAATCTGATATAAGATGTACTCCTCATCTAATCACTAAAGGTGACCCAAAAGAATACACTGATTAAG
The DNA here is from genome assembly GCA_037074715.1 of Magnolia kwangsiensis. Taxonomy (NCBI): domain Eukaryota; kingdom Viridiplantae; phylum Streptophyta; class Magnoliopsida; order Magnoliales; family Magnoliaceae; genus Magnolia; species Magnolia kwangsiensis. The sequence continues at coordinate 129,860,390 of CM073575.1, forward strand.
CCTAAAGATTATAAGAAAATATAAGTATGCAACATGTACACAAGTTCTCAAATGGTGGGCCCCACAGCCAAATAAAGTTTTAGCCATAAAATTTTACATTAAGGCCCTTTGATAAACTTTTGGCCAGTTTAACTTCCTAGACCTGCTAAGGTCCAGAAATCAGTTGACTATATGGAAATAATCTCATGAAAGCCAACTATATTCGCTGTGGGACCCCACCAAATGGAGAGTGCGTATATATTATGAAAAGATCAAGTGGGCCTGTTACTAGATTATGAGTCCAGCAGTAACCCAAGACAGACAGTGCATCCATAATCGGGCGATCTAAGGCTTGGATGGCCTGGACCAAACATGCGTTAAGGTAGGTTCCACATACATACACATTAAGCTCTAAACAAATGGCCTAGGGTCCATGGTGGGCCTTTAACCATCCATAGAGAAACCCATGGGCCTACCTTATGATCACTCAGGAGGACATTCAACCTCAACTGGCCTCCAAGAGATAGCCCGCCATTACTCATATAATATAAGGTGTAAAGCCCACGCAATGCATGGCCTACTCGGCCATACACCAAGCCCAACTTATGGGCCAAATAGTGGACCCTCAAGTAAGGTTTATGCCCAACTACAAAGGTCATAATTTCACATATTGTAGTGGGCTTCATGGGCAGCCTAGTAATTCATTTACATGGACAAGTTTTACATTTAACACAAGTGAGTTGGGCCTCACTTTTAGCCTAAGTACAGGGTCAATTTAATGGGCAGCCAAGAGCCCAAGTTCTTGCATATTATTGCCTCTAAGCCCCTCACAATAAATGGGAGAGTATAGCCCCAAGATCAATGGGCCTATCCAAAAGAAGTGAGTCCAAAAGGCCTAATTACTGCCACAAAAGGGGTGGCCATGCAAGTCAGCCCATAATTAAACACTTCATGAGGGCATTAAGGCCCATTAATACACATGGTCAGCTTATAGATAGCCCATTGGGTTCGTAAATCAATAAAGTCAGCCCTTGCATAATCTTGGGCTCAAGAAAGAAGTTCTCAGCCCATTGAGCCTATAAAACTATTAAAAATTCTGGTTAAGGCTAGCCCACAAAATCACCACAAAGGTGGGCCTCAAGGGGGTACTCATTATGCCTAAAATGTCTAACGAAGGAAAGTAAGGAGTGTGTGCAACACTTTCTTAAATCTGGTGTGCCACAATAGTTCCTAAACAATCAACCATGTAGCAAAATTTGGGCCCCTTGCTGGAATTCCAGCCCACCCATTTCCTGGGCCTACCGGAGTCCAGAAATTTTTTTAATTTAGATGGGTTACTGACCCATGGTGATCCACATATATCATAGTGGCCCCTACCAGATAAGAAGGGAGATATACAACACTTACTTCAGGTGGGCCATGCCATTAGAATGCAGGCCCACCAACCCAAAGTAGGGGCGTGCCTGGGTATTTGGCCTAAAACCGATACAAATTGCAGGGCACACCACGGTCGGTACAGAGGCCCGATGGCCTTGAAAATTTATAAGGTAGTCCTTCCATGGTGGGTCACACCCCCATAAAATTTTATAATTTTTGGACATCTAAAAATATTTTAATTAATTCAAATAATACAATCTGTCCTGAAACTTGGACTGATCTGGATACCATATAATAGTGGGCCAGTCCAGCCACCACCATAGTGTGTACAGGCGTCCAATGGCTCCAAAATTTTGTAGGTAGGTCCTAACATGAGTTTAACACATCCCTATAAAGTTTTATAATTTTAAGACACTCAAAAGTATTTTAATAAATTTTAACGATATAATCTGTCCAGGGTGAACTATTGCTGCAATGTAACTATCCTGAATTTGGGTCATCCAATGGGTGAGTTCTGGGCCTCCAAAATCCTTGAAATTTGGACCCAAGGTCCATCATCAAGCTTACAACATGTTTGGATCCAGAAATATGGCCTAACTTCTTAGAAGGTACTTTTAAGATTTTATTTTTTTGGGACTATGCTGCTGGACTGAACAACAGAAATTTCTGGCAGTCCAGTATGTTGGCCCACACTTTTGGATGCCCAAATGGGATCCTTTGGCCCTGAAATTGTGTAAGTAGGCTCTACCATGGGTGGGACACCTCCCTAAAAAAATTTAGAATTTTTGAAAAAATAAAAATATTTTATTTAACACCTGCAATCTGTGTACAGATAAGTATTCCTGAAGAAATCTACTGCTAAAAAAATATTGCTGGAAATATGACTGTCCATATGTTTGGGACCACATTGGGTGGGCCTGGACCCACCCAAACCCTTAGAAATTTTGGGAAAAAGGTGTTCCTACATCTGGATAACAAGTGGGGTCCACTGGGGTGGTCCACTTATTCCAGAAACTCAGGTAAAAAAAAATGCTCATTTCCAACTTATAGTGTTGCTGAACTGTCCAGAAATTTCTGGACAATCAGCCCACTTGGCCCATCACATGGGTCTCAATCATGAGGGAAATGGTGTGGGCCCCATTTCACATAAAAGTGGGGTCCATGCACTGCAAAATTCTTAAGAAAATTTGAGAGAAAAGGGCATGTAAACAGATCCAAACATTAGCTCAAAAGTCATGTTCCAACTAGGCCTAAAATTTGGACAGCAACATATGTTGTCCATATTTCAGCCCATATAAATTAATCAAAGGGTTTATGGCCCTGATTCAATATGTGGGGTCCACCTTGATGGGTTAAAAAAATTTCAGACCCATGAGCTCACTCAGACCTCCTTGAAAATGTCATTTTGGAGGTCACCCAAACCATGCATGCATGGTGGGCTTGGACATCTAGTCAAAGTGGGCTTGGACTTCCCATCTAGCTAAGGGTCTGAGATGTTGCTGACCTCTCCTTGGTGGGCCACACATCATCAGAATACACATGAGAAGAAAAAAAAGAGAGAAAGGGAGAAGGAAGAAGCAATCGGCTATTGGTGAAAGGTCCCGTCACTAATGGACCTTCCACTCTACAATCTACACCATCCACCATATATATACTTACATGCAAGCTATTATGTATCAAGATAATTTGCTGGAGAGTAGGGACACCTTCTCTACATACAAGCAAAGGCCTAGATGACCTATGAGATGTAAGAATAAAGGAGAATGCATCGTGGTGGGTCCATGGAGAATGACCCACCATGGAAGGGAATGAGTAGGATCTAGGCCCATGGCCTTCATCCTAGGAGCCATGTAGGACCTCCACCATGGATTGGTGGGTCCTACATGCTTCCATGCATGTAGCAAAAGGAAAGGGAGAAAGGAAAGAAGAAGAAACACTCACTTGTAGAGATTGCCACAAAACTCCACCACTATATTCTAGGCTTGAAGGAGAAGAGGTTTGAAGGTGAGAGATGGATTTCTAGTGGTTGGATTGTGGAGGGAAGAAGGAAGAAATGTGGCTGGAATTTTCAGCAAGGTAGGATGTTTTAGAGGTTCTAACAATGGGAGAAGAGAAAATGAAGGAAGAGAGAGAGATGAGAGAGAGAGAGAGATGAGAGAGAGAGAAAGAGAGTTGTAGGGAGGCAATCATGGCCTCTCTCTCCTTGGTTAGAAAAACCATAATGGCCTATGGTGACAATAACAAAGTGCTATGCTTAGTAGGTCTCTTGGTGGTATTTTTTGTTAGTGGTGTTAGTTATGGATCTTTGTGTAGTGTGTGAGTAGTGTACCTTGGAACTTGTGCCAAGGGAGGTGGTGGTCCACACATGCACTCCACCTAAGTGGGCCACATGATCAATGATCATATAATGAAATGTACATAACTTTTGATCTACATATCGGATGGCCGCACAAGACGCGGCGTTGGAACCACGACGATGATGCGGTCGCAATGGCATACGTTTCAACTCGATCTGAGTCAGGTCTTCATGACTGGACTTATAGATGACTGCAAACACTATCCAAGGTCATGGGTCACCAGGATTCGACCGGTAGGACCGTGGAACCAAGATGGACGGAATGCATACTTACACGCACATGTACACATGCGAACTCGGGTCGGGTCTCACACATGATTTGGTATTTTAATGCAAGCGATCAAAGTTCTAAGCTAGTAATCATAATTTAAATGGAAACTATCCTTGGACTAACTTGGAGATGGAAAGCTTAAGGGGCAAAGTCATCACCTTATAGATCGACTGTCTTCCTACAGACTAAGATCCTCGTAACACCCACTTGTTTGCCTTGGTAAGCTAACTTGGAGGTGCAATGGTCCAGCCCTATTAAGATAGATTAGTTCCCTTAAAGATTTACCAACACAAGCTATCTTTAGGTAGCCCTGAGGCCTCTCATACCTGGAAGGAATATAGATCCTCCGATTGCATCAAACAGCAAAATTACGGTTGTTGCAATCTGATTAGACCATGTGATCATGTAATGCATTGCTAGCTAGGATGGACCGATCACTATATAGCAAAGAAGAAAAGGAGTCGGGGTTTTAGCAACAAGAGGATCCGAACTCATCTGGAAATGGCCTAAGCAGAGAGACTCGACTACTGTGTTGACTCAGTTGGTATAAACTTGGTTGGAGATGATTACCTGAGGGTGGCCCACATGTTGGGATTTGATCTGCAACGTTCACGTGGCTGATCAATCGGTTGAGCATATTCCTGAAACAAACAGGAACTCAGTGAGTTCACCGAGTCCACAAGGGTGCTGAAAATGAGTTAAGTCACTGGGGTACATGTAGTCATCCAACAAGCGGTAGGTTGCTAAGATGACCCATTCTAGACTGGTGGAAGTTAAACCCGATCATCTCATCCTACTCCTCAACGTTTTGCCACAGCTTCTCAACACAGATCTGCAATTCGCCCTCCAATTTCTCCATATCCTTGATTCAGAGCATTGGAGCATCGATTTTAATGATACTTACCTCGATCGAGGGAGATGTTCCGAACGAAAGGTAAAGATCATAGGAAGAGAGACGATTCAATGGGGATGAATTAAGGTCAAGGGAGAAAAGCTAACAGAGATGGTGTTTCACAAAGTGAGAGAGAAGGCTATTGAATTCGATCGAAGCTGAGAAATGAAATTGGGGATTTCAAATATATAGGGTGGGGTAGCCACAGATTAGCTACTAATAGGTCGAGTAGCGACGTCACCAACTTCTGTGGGCCCCACCGTGATTTACGTATTATATCCACACCAACCATTGATTTGGAGAGATCATTTTAGAGCATGATCCAAAGAATGAGTCAGATCCAAACCTTGAGTGGACCCCACCACAGAAGACACTAGGGAGAGTGATGCCCACTGTAAAAAACTTCTAAGGGCCACAGAAGCTTTCGATCAAGCTGATATTTGTGTTTTCCTTATTTCTTGTCTGCGTTAACATATAAATAGGTTGGATTTCAAATAAATATCATGGTGGACTTTAGGAAGGTTTCAATGGTAGGCGTCACTCTCCACTATTTTTTATGGTGGGGTCCACTCCAGCTTTGGATCTGCCTCATTCTTTAGATCATGCTCTAAAACGATCTCTCCAAATGGATGGACGGTGTGGATATAATACGTACATCATGGTGGGGCCCACAAAACTTAGTGGCATCACTTCTGTAGCAACTCTGGCTACTCAACCTGTCAGTAGGTAATCTGTGTCCCCTACCACCTACTAATTTTCTAGTGGTCGGTGCTTTGTGGGCCCGACCTTGATGTATGTATTTCATCCATAACATCCATCTATTTTTTTACATCATTTTATGGTATGAGACCAAAAATTAAGTATATCCCAATCTCAAGTGGACCACATTACAAGAAACAGTGTTGAATGAACATCGACCATTAAAATTGATTGGGATGCCCATTTAAAAAGAAAAAAATCAAAGATAAAGTGTGGACGGTAAAAGTCATTGGTGGCCCACACCATTGAGACGAATGGATGACCGCTGGCCCAACTCAAAATATAGGCATAGTCAAAACTAGCATCTTCATGGTGGCTCGAAACCTGTGAGCCTAGATGTAGTGATTTTGATTCTAATAAATGCTTAAACAGAAAATCATGGCATGCATTGCACCAATGTATTTGAATGGGCTCAAGGATGTTCCATCATGTGGGGCCCAAAAATCAGGTCCCATCAAATCAACACAATTGATCACTAAGCAATGGGCCCCACAACAATAATACTAATATTTCATATCTTGTTATGCTTTAGAAGATGTTTGTAAAACAAAAGAGAAAGTCCACATTAATAAATAAATAGTAAACTTTTAACCTTGATTCCTATGCAACTAAGGCTAGAAAGTAGACTTTTAGCCTCAGTTCTTATGCAATCGAGGCTAAAAAGTAAACATTTTGCCTCTGTTTTTATGTAACTGAAGCTAAAAGTAGACCTTTTACCTCGGTTCCTATACAACTAAGGCTAAAATGTAGACTTTTTGCCTCGGTTCCTATGCAACTAAGGCTAAAAAAGTAGACATTTAGCCTCGGTTCCTATACAACTGAAGCTAAAAAGTAAACCTTTAGTCTCGGTTCCTATGCAACTGAGGTTAAAATGTAGACATTTCGCCTTAGTTCCTATGCAACTGTGGCTAAAAAGTAGGCTTTTCACCTCGATTACTATGCATTTGAGGCTAAAAATAGACCTTTCATCTTGGTTCCTATGCAACTGTGGCTAAAAAGTAGACCTTTCGTCTCGGTTCCTATCCAATTAAGGCTAAAATGTAGACTTTTTGCCTTAGTTCCTATGCAACTGTGGGTAAAAAGTAGACATTTTACCTCGATTCCTATGCAACTGTGGCTAAAAAGTAGACTTTTCGCCTCGGTTCCTATGCAACTCAAGCTAAAATGTAGACTTTTGGCCTCGGTTCTTATGCAACTGAGGCTAAAAAGTAGACCTTTCACCTCGGTTCCTATGCAACTGAGGCTAAAAAGTAGACCTTTCGCCTCGGTTCCTATGCAACCATGTCTAAAAAGTAGACCTTTTGCCTCGGTTCCTATGCAACTGAAGCTAAAATGTAGACTTTTGGCCTCGGTTCCTATGCAACTGAGGCTAAAAAGTAAACCTTTCGCCTCAGTTCCTGTGCAACTGATTCTAAAAAGTAGACCTTTCTCCGTGGTTCCTATGCAACCGAGGTTAAAATGTAAACTTTTCGCCTCGATTCTTATGCAGCTGAGGCTAAAAAGTAGACCTTTCACCTCAGTTCCTATGCAACTAAGGCTAAAAAGTAGACCTTTTGCCTCGGTTCCTATGCAACTGAGGCAACATGTAGACTTTTGGCCTCAATTCCTATGCAACTGAAGCTAAAAAGTAGACCTTTTGCCTTGGTTCCTATGCAACTAAGGCTAAAAAGTAGACTTTTCGCCTCAGTTCCTATGCAATTGAGGCTAAAAAGTAGACTTTTAGCCTCAGTTCCTTACAACCGAGGCTAAAAAACACATTTAGCAAGCCTCATTTTTTTGAACCGAGGCTAAAGGGCTACATTCTTGTAGGTATTTTCTTGCACACTTTTCCCTATCATGTGGTCCACTTGAGTTTTGGGTGTAAGGGTAAGAAGACATATATACACATTCCTACTAGGATGAATTGAAAATGGGAGTTTTATTTACACACCAAAAAATTTAAAATAGGAGTTTTATTATACCCCACCTAAAATTAACCCTTCATGCACAAGCGCTTGAAATTATGCACGTGACATATATTCATTAAAAAATAAATTGAATGGAATGAGTTATTAATGCTTGTTTATAATAATACAACCTTTAGATTTATTCATTTTAACCTTCTAATAAATGTCCACCAATCTCATATGGAAATAATAAGATATGATAAAGTTTGGGTTTACTCAAATAACTACACTGAGTACTATAAATAGGACAGTTTAATTTGATTAATTATATGCCACGTGTGCAACTTCTCAGTGTTTGTGTATTGTCCATGTCACACACTCACAAACACTTTGTCAATATTTAAACATTGATGGAACGATGTGGGTCCCTAATCATGGGGCCTAACTTGATGCCATGTATTCCTTTTACAATTTTTTGTCCCTAAATATGTAAATATGTGTATTTAGGCATGTCTTAAAGTTTCACCCAAAAAAATAAAAATAAATCATCACTTTTCCATGTTTTCTCCTGATTTTTGTTTATCAGCACTAACGATATTATTTCTTTATCTCTGGCCAACAAAACTTGTAGCGATAACAACAACTCGAACACTGCCTACAGGTACGATCCTAAACCTCCTCTCAGGCATTTGTGGGGCCGGAGGTGCCTACCTTGGCCTGCCTAAGACGTCCCTAGCTAGGGGGCGCGATCTCATGGTGTGCTCAAAATCCTTCTCAACCCATATGTCTTTATCCACCTTTTTTGCAAAGTCTTCAAAGTCCCATGTGCATAGTCGTGACTAGATCCCCGGTTTGAGCCCTTCCTTGAACTTCTACAGCTTGTACTCTGTATCTTCTAGGACCTTGGGTATGAAACGAGAGAGTTCATCGAACCGTGCTTCATACTGGGCAATGGTCATGTTGCCCTATTCCAGCTTCAAAAATTGGGTTATCTTTCCGTTTCGACACGATCGGAGAAAATATTTCTCCATGAACTTCATCCTGAATCCTTCCCATGTCCATAAATACACAGGTGGAACGCCCCACTGCATGCTCTACCACTAATTCTCTACTTCTCCCTCCAGGAGGTACAGAGCCAAATTAACCATCTGGATGTCTAAACACTCCAGTGGTTTCATCATCTTAGTGACCCTAGCCAACCAGTGCTCCACTTGCACTGGGTCGGGTGCCCCTTCAAATGTAGGTGGTCGAAGACTACGGAACCTTTCAAATATGTCCGTGCCCCAGATATCTTCATCTTGTGACGTCGTCCCACGGTTCCTATCTCGTAGGTCCTCCATCATAAGAGCATATGTTGCTACTGTATGGCTGCCGCCATTTGCCTAAAGGCTACGAATGCTACTGTTCCGGCCTGTGCATCCATGGAAGTGTCGTCTGAGGGCATCCCTAGTTGAAATAAACGCGAAGGCATACCCGATGGAATAACCTCAGGAGGTAGAGAATCCCCTTTGGCCTCAAACTCCATGTCTGGGTGTGCAACCCCAAGGGGGAGTCCTGACGTGTACACCAGGCTCCTCTCTCTCTGGTGCTTCGTTGGTGGAAGGGTTAGTATATCGATCGTGTGAGCTTGTTGTGACCATAGTACAGGAGGCATATCTTCCTGTGAGGCCAAAATTTCACAGTTTAAATTTTTGCTAACATTTCTCCCTAGATAATGGGGGAATGCGATGATGGAGGGAGTAATGTCAATGATGCAGAAGTGAGGAATCCGTAATGATGCTCCCTACTCGTAACTAAGATAGCAACTCCTACGCTACATGGTGCCTTATTTCCTTATTTCGGGATACCTATTTTGAGTTACTAAGTTTGGCAATCATTCCTACGAAGTCTCAGGGGCTCTCAGTATATTGTTTCTATGTTCGTTTATCCTAACTATCCTTAGGAAAATTTTTCTAAGTTTTTGTTCCATCTGAGTCTTTACATGTTGATTCCTTATGAGTTTTGCACTAGATATTGATCCCACAGCCAGGCTATCTCAAACTCCGCTCAGATACTAACTAATCATGCCCCAATTCTCAGAACCCGAGTGTAGAACTCATTTCTTAAAAACCCGAGTGTTACTTAATCAAATAATTGACAACATTCCAAAATCAGAGTGTGATAGCATAAACCAAGCATAGATAATATCCCATAACCAAATATCAAGATTCTAGTCCACTCAATTGGGGACCTTAAATACAAAATTCATAAGTTTCAAAGGTGCCAAGATAAACTAGAAAAGAAATACTGCGACTACTGATTGAGTCCATAATACTCCGCTGCCTCCTGGTGTGGCTCTTCCTCATAGTATCCCTCCTCCGATGTTGCTACCACAACCTCAGGACCTACACCGTAGTCACCCTCATCTGAACCTACATCCTTTATACGATTGAATATTTGATGGATGAGTGCACGTCAACTGGGGATGCTCATCCAGTTGGCTTTCAGATGAAACCCATGCATGTGGCCGGTCACCAGTGAAAATACATAGTACATGCGTAGTGTCAAACTCACCGAAAGTGGGTTGATAGTCGATAGTCTGGGAGCTAGCGAAACGATACCACAATAAGGGCATGTGCTACGGAATCCATAATTAGACATCTGTCATTGCCCTTATGCTATGAATGCATGATTAGCCCAACTGTTACTATTCCATTTGCAACCAACCAGTTTACTGAAGCTTAAAGGTCACTACAGGAGGTTTATCACCCAGCGTAAGCCGATGCCTTAGACATAATGTCTCATGACCACCATCCTCAGCCCATGAGTCTACTATCTTAGGATATTTAATAGAACTCATTAACAAGTGGCCAATCATATTCAATACAAGGGAAATTTACCACCGCATAGTTGAATGAGAATGAACCATAGAAGCCGCAAGGGAAAATACCAAATCTTGGGTTAAAGGTAAATCGATGTAGTAAAAGGGTGTATGTCTTAAATACTAAATCGAGATGATAGGGCAACGTTAAATCATGGCGGTAAGTAGTTCATCCCAAGGCCACGTAGGCAAAAACATCCTTGGATGGTAAACCCCATTGGTAATTCACCACCAAAATAACCTCTAAGTTGAGGGTTTATTCTTAACTTAACCTGTCTTGTTACACCCTAAGTATGGACTCTCATACATAGGTGGAGATTCCCCTATTTGATGTACAAATTTTAATTCTATGAGCGTCTTGCAAACAATTCAATGATATATGGAGGTGTGTGAATACAACATACAAGTTATGTGTTGTTACTAAAATTTGAACTATCATTAAAGATTATGAAATCAAAGCATAAATTAATAGTTAAAACAAAACCCAAAATGTAGGCTTTAACGATCATCGCAAATGACCATAATTTACAAGTTGCCAATTATAATGGGAATCTAGCATGTAGAGTTTAGTGTTTAATTCTCATGATCATGGTTTACAAATTATCATTCATGGATCGATGTAAGCCATCTAACATGATTTGGTATTTTAATGCAAGCGATCAAAGTTCTAAGCTAATAATCGTAATTTAAATGGAAACAATCCTTACACTAACTTGAAGATGGAAAGCTTAAGGGTCAAAGTCATCACCTTACAAGTCGACTGTCTTCTTACAAACTAAGATCCTCGTAATGCCCACTTGTTTGCCTTGGTAAGCTAACTTGGAGGTGCAATGGTCCAACCCTATCAAAATAGATTAGCTGCCTTAGAGATTTGCCGACACAAGCTATCTTTAGGTAGCCCTAAGGCCTCTTATACCTAGAAGGAATACGGATCCTCCAATCGCATCAAACAGAAAAATTGTGGTTGTTGCAATCTGGTTGGACCGTGTGATCGTGTAATGCATTACTAGCTAGGATAGACTGATCACTATACAGCTAAGGAGAAAAAGAGTTGGGGTTTTGGCAACAAGAGGATCCAGACTCCTCTGGAAATGGCCCAAGTAAAGAGAGTCGACTACTGAGTTGACTCAGTTGGTCTAACCTTGGTTGGAGATGATTACCTGAGGGGTGGCCCATGTGTTGGGATTCAATCTTCAATGTTCACGTGGCTAATCAATCAGTTGAGTATATTCCTGAAACAAACAGGAACTTAGTGAGTTCACCCAGTCCACAGGGGTGCTGGAAACGAGTTAACTCCATGGGGTACAAGTCGCCATACCACAAGCGTTAGGTTGCTTAGATGACCCAATCTAGACTAGTGGAAGTTTATCCATATACTGATACGCTCACCGAGTTATGGTTCATCGGCCTTGCATTAATATTGTCTAGCCGACTCAATCAAGACTTGTTGGCGAGACTGAGTTCCAACCATCATGCCACAGTCCGTTCTAGAGGACCCATGGTTGTTGTTGGTTCAAGGTTTGGCTAGAAGGCTACCGAGTTAACTCCTTCAAGAGGAAACAGATTGACTTAACACCTTAAAATAGCTCTGGCCTAATGGCTATCTGGGTGTCACTACAATACCCGAAGTTCGCGGCACATACCTGTCCCTCGCTTGAAGGGACGGGAGATCAAGGTGTTGACTATACCAGCCTTAACCAGGCCAGCCCGCTCCCTAAGTCATTGGACGATTCTAACTTAGGTCCAGTTGAACAGCAGCGAGAGTCAGTGTTGGGTTTTAGAGATCGACCCAACAGCACCATGCAAGCTAGCTTTCGTGGGAAGATGGGTGAGTCAACTCGGCAGACCCCACTCACATAAACAGCGAGTGTCCTGACTCAATTTGGATTCCTAGGGACGACTTACTGCAGTGTTGGACATGGCCTCGTTATGATCTTCCTTTCCTCACGTCCGTCCCTGGTCCACATTGACCCAACTCAATCCAAGTTGGATGGGTTGACTCAGTGCAGTACGGCACCAGTTCAGCTTCTGAACGAACCCACTCTCTCCCTCTATTTTCTCTTGTTCTCTCTCTCTCTTCCTTGGCCTGATATCTCCGATCTGCACTGACCCAACTCGGTCTGAACTGATCGATCGACTTGGTGCAGTGCGGCACCGACCTCACTATGCTCAAACAGACTCTCCTTTCCCCCTCCTATTTCCTCTCTAATTATCTAGTGGAAATCCTGAAGCGGACGCTCTCCTTTTATAGTCGTGAAGCGTGCTCGAACGGACCATCCAACGGCCGTGATTTGGTGGTCAAACTCATGCGTTTTCCTCTGGTTTCCGGATGCATGGGATCCATCCATCACTGGGGATGGGTTTCTACTGCTATGGCCCATCAGAAAAGTAAATTTCCATCTGTCATGGGGCCCACGCCATCTTAGTGGGTATCTCGATTTAATGGGGAAGATGACATGGCCAAAAATGGTGGATTTTTATTTACAGTCTATCATCATGGTCTAATCCATTTAAATGGGTCGTATGGGGCCATTGATCATCATAGGGCCCACTTTTTCCACCAATCATCGTCGTTTGTCTACATCTCACGAGATTTTTCGCCCTTCATAGGTTTCTCGTGAGACGAGAAACTCTCTCTAATAGAGTTGTTCCTGCCCTAGAGGGGATGACTGAAATTGATCCACGGAGCCTAGTGGGAGGTCTGGATCGCGCCAGCTCAAGTTTCCAGAAGTGGAAATGTCTCCTGCGCCTTTCTGTTGTGCAAACGAGTGTTTGCCCATTTCTGACACTAAAAGGAGAGCTGAGAAGCGTCCTAAATGAATGGTTGGGATTAAAAATGGATTGTTGGCTCGGATTACCAACCTGGCAGCTGTCCAACCCTCTCTCTTTGGAGGAACGCCAACGTAAACCCTTGTATGGCACCTGCCCGAGCTCATGCATGCTTGCATGGATCCGATCAATCACCATGGGCCTAGTCGTTCAGGGCTTCCTTACCCGATGGACGGTCTAGATCATGTAGATGGTGGCCGAAGGTGGGCCACATCTCGCCCAAAACGACATTTTCCGTTCAAACTCACTGCAGCGAGAAAACGGGAGGAATTTTCATTTTTTAAAATTCATCAGGTCAGCGCCCGTTTGACCGACTTGACGGTCTGGTGCACTGCGTGCATGCTGTCTGTGGTGTATGTGCACTCTATTGTGGACCCATCACAATGAAATCGTGAAATCCACACCATTAATTCCCCTGGAGAGTCTTATCTAAGGTATCAGACCAATGATCAGCACGATCCAATGCTCGGCTGGCCCATAAGTCATGATCGGAGTGTTTATTTGCAGTTTTCTACCGATATGAGGGTCAAATCACTCTAGTTTCAAGTATCAACGGTCACAAGGGGGTCTCAGAGTTATTGGTGTATTCAGGCCTAACCACTTTGTGTATTAAACACTTCTAATAACATCGTTTGTACATCATACTTCGTAAGAGTATTCCTGGACACCCATCCACTTATTTATAGGGTCCACTTAGAATCGCCGATGTGGATCATCTGTCAGACCCCAGGCACCTTTGTTTCTCGAGCAATCTATAATCAAATGGTCGACTTAGAGAGATTGGTCGTCAAACCGATCCATAGAATGTTCTAGGTCTGATGATGGCCATCCAGGAATTGAAGTTGTTAAGGAATGGCCTGTTTTTTTCCTAAAAGGTTTTGATGATTTGTCTAGGTATTAATGAGGGGTTGGATGAGTAGACAGTCGATCGAAGGTTATACCTACTGTCTTTGTTTGGGCTTATTAGATTCATGATAAAACTAACCCCAGTTCTAATGATAACACCCGTATATCAAAGATGTGGGGTGTTACAACGTCGCCAAATTTGACAGGATTCAAGTTCCGGTCGAGACTATCATTGCCCAGGTTAATTGGTGGCTCATTTGGGCCTGGAATGATAATAGGCCCTCAAGCGACTCCCCGAGGAATTATCAGCTTAACTCCAGTGGGCTGGGGCTCACCCACTACCCTTCTTCTACTTCCAATTTTGAGCTGGTGAAGTGGCTCAAGCCCGCGCGTGGCTGGGTTAAGCTAAACATCGATGGTTCAGCTAGGAAGAACTTGGGGCCTTTGGGAGGAGGAGGTATCTGTCGAGGGCTAAACGGTGATCTCCTCTTTGCATTCTCCTCTAGCTATGGGGTAGTCACGAATAACTTTGCAGAGCTTCGCACAGCCCATGATGGTATTAGGATGTGTTTGGAGCTGGGCCATTCTAAGGTGGTAGTCGAATCCGACTCCAAGTTTGTGGTAGACACTCTTATCTACCACTTCCAAATTGCTTGGAAGTGGAGATACTGGGCCCAGCAAATTTAGGCCCTGCAGAGAAGGGGCATTTTCCAGTTTGTTCCCATTAGCCATGAAGGGAACGGCCCAACTGACGGGCTGGTAAGAGAGGCCAACAATAACCAGAAGTGTCAATTTTATAGGGACCCTTCCGATCTCCCTCACAAAATCCGGGGTTTGGTTGTGCTAGACAAGGTGGGGTTGGGCTCTATTAAAAAGTCTAGGTAGGGGTGGATACTGCATCGAGGCGGCCTCCTTATTTTTGTATATGCGTTTATGATAGTCTGTTGGGGAGCACTTCTTTGCTCGTCATTAGCCCGAAATGTCCATGTCCTGTATAGTTCCCTAGATTTCATATATGGAAGTTGTTGTTTAAAAAAAAAAAAAAAAGTTTATTTGGAATTTTAATTTTTAGAAATTAGGCTTTAGAAGAGTTTTACTAGAATTAGAATTTTTATTAGAGTTAGAATTTTGCTATTTTTGGTAATTAAGAATTTTATTTTATTTTTCTTTATTAATGGTGTAATAGGGACACACATATTAAACAATTATTATCAATCAATTTATTACAAATTTTTAGAAATTATTCTATTTTCTTATTTTCCTCGTGGATTTGAGGTATCTCTATGATGAGTCCAGAGAAGTTCTGTGGATTCAGAATAGTTATCCCTGAGGAAGGCGGTGCTTGACCTTAACCCCTACATCAAAAAGAGGAGAGGTCTTCTTCTAGGAGATTTTTAGGGTTGCCCTTTGCAATCTCTCTCCGATAGATCCTGCAAAGGTGAACATGAATTCCAGGTCCGTTCTCATCGTTTCCTCTCAATCTGTTGAAAAAATTCCTATTTTCCTCTCTGATTGATGAATTTTCTAACAAATTGACAAACAATATCCACAATCAATATACATTGTCTATAGTCCATAAGATAGATGTCCACAATACCATTGTTCTTTTCATGATGTGTTTGTGAAAATGCCATTGTTCATGATATGTTCGTAAAAATGCTCATTAACGGGGTGCTCTATCACATAAATGGTTTGTGTCATTGAAAAGAATCAAATCAATCCTCTGAAGTCCCAATGATTTGTACTGTAATCTAGCAAACCTCCCATGAATATATGTTTTTCCTTTTTCAATTAGAGGAAGATTTCAACAAAGGAAAAGAAATGCACCAACACCAAACAAGGCTGTTATGCTCTCTCATTGATCTCTTCTTAGTTTCCTCCTCATTGCCCCATCACTAGCTGTGTCTTTTTTTCTTTCTTCAATTTCTTCAGTTAATTTTATGCTTCCTTCTCTCTTTATATATCATCCATCCATCCATCAATTGCAAGTGCACCTATTTTACATTCGTACCTTCTCTAATGTTGTATTTCCACATTGTATTGTACTATTTGAACTTCATTTGTTTGATATGTTCAATGGTCTATTCAATTTTCACTGGTTACACTTATTTAACATTGTTACAGAAGTTCTATGGTTGGTTCGTGAAGTAAATTCTTTTGGTCTTGTAGGTTGTCATTGTTTGTGGAGGATCATATAGGCAGGGAAAGGCTACCTGTGGGGACTTGGATATTGTAATTATATTACGCATCCTTATTGAAAAAGGTGCATATCTTGTGAATGCACATGCTCTTTCTATGGTAAATCAAGGCTTCATTTGGACTAAAATGTATGGGAAATTTTCTTAAACACGCATGCTCTTTCTATGGTACATTAAGGTTTCGTCTAGATTAAAATCCATCAGAAATTTCCTTGGAGATGGGTTGGACCATTGCCTACTGCACTTTTTTGTGGGAAGTTTCCTGCAAAGTGGAAATAATGGGAGAAAATATTGTGCTTGTCAGGCAGTCATGGGCACTAGTTTTTCATGAGAGAATTTCCTCATGTATTTCAGTCCAAATGAAGCCCAAAGTTTTATATTAACACATTAACTGATCATGATGACCACCGTGGGTGAAACTTGTTTCATCTGCATGAAATCAAAATTCCTATAATGGGTAATGAACAAATGTGCCTCTCTTTGCTGTTGGTGCTATGAAAGATAGATGATTTTGATCTTCCTTCTCATTCAATTATTTATTTCAAGAGGTTTGCAGCTAAATTAAGCAATTTGCATTATCATTTACAAAGACTTCCTTATTTTCTTTGACAATAACCCTTTACAGAATTTTCGCTGAGGAATAGAGAGGCACAGTATTCTTTTTGTTGGGGCACACCTGAAGGGCTATAAATCTCATGTGATTAATGATATTTTTCTTTGAAAAAAAAAAAAAAAGAGGCACAGTATCCTTTAGAAAATGTGTGGAGACTAGAGATGTGATAGGGGCTTTTATTTTTATATTAGTCCTACATCTTATTTTCAAGGTATCATGGGATGGATATGTTGTTCCAAAGGAAATAAGGGTATTTCTTTTTCACTCGTTGGAATTAAGCATCCTGAATTTACATGAATCGGGTGCCAAGGAAACATTCAACAGTTAGATCAAGATATCCTTCTAAAGTGTTGCATTGATAGAGGATATTGTCATCTGGCCTTTCACATACTGGATTTTGTATTCTGGGTTTCTTTCTATTTTCTAATTTTTTTTCTCCACAACTTTAATTTGTAGTTTGAGAGTAAAATGTTTGCATTCTGTCGTGCCCTTGTTTGAGTTCTCAATAGCCGTAGCATGGCCTGTTTAAGTTGCACAAATGGTGGGAAAGGATGCCTCCCTCCCTATACAACTAATGAGATTTGGTTAGAGTCAAGGTTCTGAACATCGTTGTGGGGGGGTGTATTGGCCTGGCCTAAAAACAATACAATACAGTGCTTGTCTGACCTGAATTGGCTTAGTGCTTTTGACCTAAAATTTTATGAAAAATTAATGGGAAAATAATAAAAATGTTAAACACCGGAAGTATAATTTTGTGTTTTTAAAATAGTTAGCCTTGAACTAATTCCTAGAGTCCAATACGTCCACTGGACTCCATTGTTTAAAGATTGACTTCAACTCTCGCCCCTTGTTCTTTAGAGATCTTCAATCTTCCTTACCACCTCAAATGAAGAGTTCTATATATCAAATCCAAATCTCTTCCCGTCACCAGAACCAGGACCTAAATTAAAACTCATTTCCAAGAAAACATGAAATTTTAAGACTGATTCAACCAACAGTGAACAGAGAAATATATTTATCTAGAAAGAAGAAAAACCAACACTATAATATCTTTAAATTCCAATAAGATTCCATGGAGCAATATAGAACAAGAGCATCCAAGTGAGTGTTATCATTGCCTCATTCATGGTAACCAATTAGAAGAGAAACAAAAATGCATCAGAAACCTTTGTTTCTCTCTTTACTTTGATCAAACTCCCTTCTGTGTGGTGCACCAATCACAGAATAAGATGGACTTTAATAATATCATATTTTAATTTTCCTTTCTTCTCTCATAAGAATAACTTGTAATTTAGATTCTATTTATCTTAGGAAGAGAAAAGAAGGCGCATGGCATCCTGCGCCTATGCACTTTGTTCAGGCACAGGTATCTGTCTAGGTCATGGACTCTCTTGATTACCAAATCTAAGGATGTGGGAATATTAGCAGTGGCAATAGCCCTGGCCAAGGTTGGCCCTAGCCTGGACCTAGTTCCTTAAGCATTGACCCAAGCTTGGCATTTGTTGAGGGTCAAATATTGCATATTAGACCCCAGATATTGTCTGGATTTACGAATATAATGCTGTCTAATGGCTCGTTTTCTCATTCTTATGTGGCAAAGTAATTTTATGAGCATGGATGGAAAAAAGACGTTAAAAGTTGAGATTTAACGATCTGATGACGCCAAAGGCAAGGGACACACTCCAGGGGACCAAGATTGACAAATATACATGGTCAGAAATCCGAGAAAAGTTAGAAATTGAAGCTCAAGTGGCCTGAAGGACGTCCAGAATGCAAGATCACGAGGTTCCCACCATCCGTTCGGCTCGAAACTTCATACGTCGCCTGAGGACCATAAATTAACCGTACATATAAAATTTCAGCCATTGAAGATCTCGGGAAGTGCCCCAACTGACAGATCAGCCCATAAACCGTTGATTCTGGGCCCACCTGATATCTGGAACTGTCTCAAAATTATTATGGACGCCTTAAATGAGGAGTCAAAACAGATGGACGGTACAGATTTCTCCAAAACAGTGCAATGGACCCCATATGAGATGAGTGTGTACAGTGCACATGTGCACTCGTCGTGCACTAAACGAGTTAAGTCGGCCAGCAAGACGCTAACCGACTTTCTTCTTAAAAAAAAAAAAAAAAAAAAAAATCGCACCGCGTAACGCAGGCCGCTGGCCGTTTTTGCGGACGTTTGTGGGCCCTACCCATTGACCATATGGAAAATCTGACCCGTTCATCGTATAGAGGGGCTCGAATACTAAAAAAACATGCTGACTTTTTGTACCCATGCGTACATATGTGAGCGATACAGGGGCCACAAAAGGGCTGCCCGGTAGCGTTCAAATCTGATCTTTTAGTTATTTCTTCTCTGGGACACGTCAATGGACGTTCAAAACCACCCATTCTTGACTGAAATTTCGTTCTGAATCCAATGGACGGGGTGGATTTTCCAAAAAATGCTTCTGTGGGGCCCACCGACCACAACAGCGAAATGGTGCGAAAGGTTTCGCACATCCGCAAAAACTGACTTTTCCAGACAGTTTTGGCCCACCATCTTTGATCATATGGCAGATCTGAACCGTCTATCATGTAGAGGACCCAAGAAAGTACTAAGGGACGGTGTTTCTTTAGAATTTGAGTGAGGAAAGTGGCGTGTTTCATGGTACCGAACTTGGCTGCGAAAATTGCACTCCGTGTCCTGCTACAACTCTGTCACTGACTCCAGCCTTCCAGCAGCTATAAAAGGAGGTTTTTGGACGTGGGGAGCATTCATTCAAGGTCTTGGGAGGAAGAATAGAGGGCTCGAGCTTGGGTTTCAACGTGGGCAGAAGAGAGAGAGAGGAGCTTGGTTTTTTTCTTTCCCTTTTCTTTTCCTTTTCTTTTTCTCTTTATTTATTTGGATTGAGCCCATCCATGGCAGGCTAAAACCTCCTAGCTAGGGCTAAGAGGTGAAGCTTGTAGTGAGATGGGAGATTTGATTTTATTTTAATTTTAATGCATGAATTGACTTTGATTTTAGTTAATTATTATGGGAATATTTTTAGTTCTTAATGGTCTGTTGTGATTGAAATTACAATGGGTCTGCGATGCTTTGAATATTTCTATTTCCTTTTCATGTTCATGACGTCAGGACGTCCTGTTGTTCACCATAGTCTCCTGGGCATGGTTGGATGACGGTACCCTTCCTAACTTTCATGCATGTGATTGGGTGGTAAATAGTTTAATTCTGTTGTTTGCCATAGTCTTTTGGGCATGGTTTGGTGATGGAATCCATTCTAATTCATACACCTTTCATCTCTTTGAAAACTAGATCAATGTCAGTTCAGTTAATTTCTATGAAACATGCATAAGATCTCCCTGATCTCTACAAGTGGATCCTCTGAATCCCTAGTTCCCTTCTTCTGATTTCTCTCAAGTTTATATAATTATTTCACCATTATTTCTCAAATTACATTCAGTTTAGATTTCATCTTAATCTAGTTCTAGTTCTGGTTAGTTTTAGATAACGTACAAGTTTCAGTCCCTTGGGATTCGACCTCGGTCTTACCGAGTTATTACTACATCACAACCCTGCACTTGGGGAGTGAACAAGTTTTTGGCGCCGTTGCCGGGGACTGTCGGCTACGTTTTTCTGAAATTAATTAGTTTTAGGATTA
Source organism: Magnolia kwangsiensis (assembly GCA_037074715.1). Classification (NCBI taxonomy): domain Eukaryota; kingdom Viridiplantae; phylum Streptophyta; class Magnoliopsida; order Magnoliales; family Magnoliaceae; genus Magnolia; species Magnolia kwangsiensis. The sequence continues at coordinate 129,880,906 of CM073575.1, forward strand.
GTTTAGGATTAGATTTTATTTTTATTTTTAGAAATTTTTTCTAGGTTTAGAAGCTTGATTATTTTCCTTATTAGAACTTTTTCCTAACTTAAGAAATTTGCTATTCTTCCTTCTATTTGATTTTTAGAACTAACTTAATTTTTCTGTTTTGTAGGAAACTTCTAATTTAGTAAGCTCTTTCTAATTTTTATTTTTATTTTTTTAGAATTTTTTTTCTTTTCTCTAGAAATTAGTTTACTTTTAATTAGAACTTTCTATTCTTAGAAACTAACTTATTTTGTTTTGTTTTGCAGATTCTTAACCTAGGACTCCAACTTTGGTAACCTCTTTCCATCTCTCCCTTTTCCTAGATTTCTTCTTCCTTTTTTTAAGGTTTAAGTTAGAATTTGAGGGCTGAGTGTGTTTTATGCCCCATTGGGCACGCGACAACACTCGACGTCTCGTTACTGAAGGAGGATTAGTTGAGGGGTTGACTGTCCATCGCAGGACTAGACACCACTTGAATTCTCCTGAGTTAGAAGACGTTATGGCTGAAAATCAACCTCAAGCACTACCCCAACCAGGGGTTGAGGAAGTACATGATGAGAATAAGGTACATCAGGCACCCCCGCCTCGTACTTTACGAGATTATTTACAACCGGCGGGGGTGAGTACGCCCTCATGCATGATTTTTCCTGAGAATACAGGACATATGGACATCAAGCCAGGGGTTATCCAACCCCTTCCTAAGTTCCATGGGCTTGAGTCTGAAGAACCATACTTGCATCTGAAAGAGTTCGATGAAATCATAGGCACCTTATACTTTCCTAATGTATCTGAGGATACTATTAGGCTGAAACTCTTTCCATTTTCCTTGAAAGAAAAAGCCAAGACATGGTTACATTCACTGCGTCCTAGATCCATTGGCATATGGAATGATATGCAAAGGGAATTTATAAAGAAATTTTTCCCACATCATAAGACAATTACCCTGAGGAGAGCAATCATGAACTTTGCCCAAAAGGAAGATGAATCATTCTTCTAATGTTGGGAAAGGTTCAAGGATCTGGTTAATGCATGCCCACAACATGGCTTTGAAATATGGCGCATTACAAATTTTTTCTATGATGGGCTAACATCTTCCATGCGCCAAATGGTCGAGACAATGTGTAACGAAGAATTCCTCAATAAAAATGTCGACGAGGTATGGGATTACCTCGATAGTCTCGCTGAAAAAACACAATCATGGGACTATTACCCAAGGATGAACACTACGTCTAGGCCGACTCATTCAAGGGAAAAAGAAGGAATATATCTCCTGAAAGAGAATAATGATCTTAACGCTAAGGTGACCAATCTCACTAGAAAATTTGAGGCCATGGAAGGAAGGAAGGAAAAGGTTAATGAAAGTGTTTGCGGCATCTGTGATTGCAACATTCATACTACTGAAAATTTTCCTTCAATACCTGCCTTTCGAGAAGTATTGAATGAACAATCTAATGCCGTAAATAACTATCAAAGACCTTTCAATGGACCACCCTCTAATACTTACAATCCTGGCTGGAAAAATCATCCAAATTTTAGTTGGAGGAACGGACAAACTGCTACCCCTCAAGGTTTCTTCAATCAAAATCCAAATTAGGGAAAACCTCAAGAAGAATCGGTTCAAATTTCCATACAAGAGCTGGCTCGGACAATGCAAGGAATTTCAGATTTTATGCAAAAAATAGATTCACGTATGAAGGCTATGGAAAAAGGGATGCTCCCTGCACAATCACTCCCTAATCCGAAACCGCAATACGAGACAAGTAATCCCAGCTCTTCAAATCAAATGGGGCACGCTAAATCCATCACCACTCTTAGGAGTGAGAAGGTTATTGATAAAACCCTTCCGGTGAGGCCCGAAAAGCCTCAAGAACCAGAAGAGGACAACAATGATGGATCTAGTGGCGCCCCACAAAAATTTGAACCGGAACCTCTAAAAAAGCCAGTTGCTCCGTTTCCCCAACGGTTAGTTGAACCAAAACGTCTATCTAACTCTCAGGATATCCTAGAGGTGTTGAAACAAGTGAAAGTCAACATTTCTCTGCTTGACGTTGTAAAACAGATACCTTCATATGCTAAATTTCTAAAGGACTTATGCACTACCAAACGACGGAAAAGTGTTCAAAAGAAGATCTCCTTGACTGAAAAAGTGAGTGCCATCCTGAAACAAGATGTGCCGCAAAAATTCAAAGATCTCGGTTGCCCAACCATATCATGTGTGATCGGGAACTATCGAATTGATCACGCACTTCTTGACTTAGGAGCAAGCGTCAATCTGATTCCTTACTCGGTATACCAACAGTTAGGTTTGGGTGAATTAAAACCCACTCGAACCACACTACAACTTGCTGATCGTTCTGTTCGTATACCAAGAGGGATCATCGAGGATGTGTTGGTCCAGGTGGATAGATTCTACTACCCTATTGATTTTATCATCTTGGACACCGAACCCATCAATGACACGAGCACTCAGATTCCCGTCATTCTTGGTCGCCCATTCCTGTCCACTTCAAATGCAATTATCAATTGCAGGAATGGTGTCATGACTATGTCCTTTGGAAATTTGACATTGGAATCGAATATCTTTTTTAATAACGGCAGCAACTCAGAGGATGATGACGATTTTCACGATGTTAACATGATTGATTCTTTTGTGGAAGATAGAACGCCTCTCACCTTATCCTCTGATCTTCTAGAGACGTGCCTGGCCCACTCCCATGATCTTGATGATGATATAATTAGGGAGACGTGTGTCATGCTTGATACTGCACCGGTACTTGAAGTTAACCGGTGGAGGCCACACATTGAAGAATTGTCCCAAACTTATGTAGTGCCTCTACCGTCTAACCTCAAGCCACCGAAGCTTGACCTAAAACCTTTGCCCTCTGATTTAAAATATGTCTATTTAGGTCAAGATGAGACATACCCGGTGGTGATCTCTGCCCACCTGGAGAAAGAACAGGAGAGTATGCTGATATCTACTCTCATTGAGCATAAGGGAGCTCTTGGATGGACGATAGCGGACCTCAAGGGAATTAACCCATCGATTTGTACTCACCGTATATATCTTGAGGACAATGCAAAGGTTGTTCGGCAATCACAACGTAGACTAAATCCAAACATGAAGGAAGTGGTTAAGGCCGAGGTTCTCGAACTATTGGAAGTGGGGATCATTTACCCCATATCCGATAGTCAATGGGTGAGTCCAACTCAGGTAGTTCCTAAGAAGTCCGGGATCACCATCGTAGCCAATGCCAATAATGAACTCGTGCCAACCAGAGTTACTACTGGTTGGAGAATGTGCATTGACTACAGAAAGCTGAATACCGTCACAAGGAAAGACCAGTTTCCTTTGCCCTTCATTGATCAAATCCTGGAAAGGCTAGCTGGTCATTCCTATTATTGTTTCCTTGACGGGTATTCAGGTTATAATCAGATTGAAATCGCCCCTGAGGATCAGGAAAAGACCACATTTACATGTCTCTATGGCACCTTTGCTTACAGAAGGATGTCATTCGGGTTATGTAATGCCCCTGCCACCTTTCAGCGATGCATGACAAGTATCTTTTCTGACATGGTGGGGAAATATTTAGAGGTCTTCATGGACGATTTCTCTGTTTTTGGTTCATCTTTCAGCGAGTGCGCAGCAAGTCTTAAATGTGTGCTGAAAAGATGTGAAGAAAAAAATTTGGTACTTAACTGAGAGAAGTGTCATTTTATGGTTCAAAAGGGAATTGTCCTTGGGCATATCATCTCGTCCAAAGGAATCGAGGTAGATAAGGTAAAAATTGATCTTATCTCTAACCTACCTCCACCCAAGAATATCAGGGACGTGCGATCCTTCTTAGAACACGCGGGCTTTTACAGACGATTCATAAAGGACTTTAGTCTCCTCTCTCGTCCTTTATGTAATCTTCTTCAAAAGGATACACCATACGAGTGGACTGAGCAGTGCCAAGAAGCTTTCACTAAGCTTAAGGGCATGCTAACCACTGCACCTATCATGCAGCCACCTGACTGGAGTCTTCCTTTTGAACTTATGTGCGACGCCTCTGATTATGCTCTTGGAGCGGTTCTAGGCCAGAGAAAAGATAAGCGGCCTTACGTTATTCACTACGCAAGTAGGACTCTAAATCCTGCCCAAGTGAACTACTCGACTACGGAAAAGGAACTCTTAGCCGTAGTGTTCGCTTTGGACAAATTTAGGTCCTACCTGATCGGATCCAAGATCATCATCTACACAGATCACGCGGCACTTAAGTATCTTCTTTCTAAGAATGATTCTAAGCCCCGCCTGATACGATGGATCCTTCTACTCCAAGAATTTGATTTGAAAATTAAAGATAAAAAGGGAGTAGAGAACGTAGTGGCCGATCATCTTTCTCGCCTTAATACCTTTGATTCCCTTGAGGCGACCCATATCAATGACATGTTCCCTGATGAACAACTGTTTAGAGTCTCCCATTCACCTTGGTTCGCTGATATTGCTAATTATCTTGCTATAGGTGCCATACCGACACACTGGACGTCACAAGATAAGAAGAAATTCTTTACCAAGGTGCGTAACTTTTTCTGGGACGATCCATATTTGTTTAAATATTTTCCAGACCAAATCTTAAGGAGATGTGTACCAGACGATGAGCATCAGAGTGTCATCTCCTTCTGTCACTCACAGGCCTGTGGTGGTCACTTTTCTGTTAAAAAGACCACGGCCAAGATTTTACAGTGTGGCTTCTACTGACCCACTATGTTCAGGGACACTCATGAGTTTTGCAAGGCTTGTGAGCGTTGTCAAAAATTGGGAGCATTGTCCTGTCGAAATATGGTGCCCTTGAATCCCATCCTTATTATAGAAGCATTTGATTGTTGGGGCATCGATTTCATGGGACCATTCCCCCAATCATTTGGAAATCTGTATATTTTTCTCGCCGTAGACTATGTCACTAAATGGGTCGAAGCAATTCCGTGCCGCAAAAATGACCATCGCACGGTCATTAAATTTTTGAAAGAAAATATCCTGTCGCGGTTCGGAACGCCTCGAGCCATCATTAGTGACGGGGGCTCACACTTTTGCAATAGACCATTTGAGAGCTTAATGAAGAAATACGGTATCTCTCATAAGGTGAGCACCCCATACCATCCACAGACAAGTGGACAAGCTGAGATTTTCAATAGAGAGATCAAACATATCCTTGAAAAAACAGTTAACCCTGATCGTAAGGACTGGTCAATCCGATTGACCGATGCCTTATGGGCGTACCGTACTGCTTTCAAAACTCCTATTGGAACATCTCCCTTTAGACTTTTCTATGGGAAAGCCTGTCACTTGCCTGTGGAATTGGAACATAAAGCATACTGGGCAATCAAAAATCTGAATTTCAATCTGGACAACGCTGGCTCGCTACGCAAACTTCAATTAAATGAACTTGAAGAAATCTGGAACGATGCATATGAAAACTCGAGAATTTACAAGGACAAGATGAAGGCGTTTCATGATCATCATATTCTATGAAAATCATTCACGTCAGGTCAGAAAGTCCTTTTGTACGATTCTCGACTCCACCTCTTTCCGGGTAAGCTTCGATCTCGTTGGACCGGCCCTTACATTGTTGTTACTGCTTATCCTCATGGGACCGTCGAGATAAGAGATCTCGACAATGGCAAGGAGTTTAAAGTAAATGGACATCGATTAAAGCTATTTGTGGAGACATTTGATTCAGAGGACATGTCCATGCCTCTGATTGCTCCTGTTTACCAGGACTGATCTCCTAGTCTGATGGAGGTATAGGTAGGTTTATCGCTTTCATAGGTCTAGGATAGTTGTTTTATTTGTCTGGCCGAAGACGGTAAATTTAGCGCTCCTGGGAGGTAACCTAGCTTTTTTATTCCTTTTCATTCTCTAGTTAGATGATTCAATGTTTGTGGGTAATATTACTGCAAACCCTCACGAGACTACAACTTGTCCACTAGGGGTAACTTAGGGGTTTAAAGGCTTATTGCATACGCTAAATGCAATCGAGAGCACCTGCGAAAGTGGTATAGGTAGGATTTTATTTTTGTTATTTTTGTTCTGCTTTCTCTCTCATACTGACAAGCTTCCATGCCGTGATCTATTGGAAACTCTCTTGATTCGTTATTCAGGTACTATATTCCCATCACTTCTCATTTACTTTCGTTGTCCCATGTGCATTGCATGCTCATATCTTTTACATTGAGGACAATGTAGATTTTAGGTTGGGGGTGGGAGATTAGGTTTCCTAATCAGTATTTTCTTGGTCTTGAGCAAAAATTGTGAAATTTTTTTTTTAAAAAAAAATTTTCTGAAAATTTCTACAAATTCGAAGTGATTTTGACAGATATCCCTAATTTAGATTTTCAAGGTACATAATGGTGGATTTATGACTCTTAGATTCCGTATCTGTTAGATTTCATAGTTAAGTGAATTATTAATCCATGATTAAAAGTTGTAAACATTGATTGAATCATGATTTCAGGACACGTATTGCTTACACATTAAGATTTCAGTTCCATATCGAAGGATTAACTTGGTAATCACTAAGCACGAAAGGAACCAATCTGAAATATCTTGCCATCATGGTATAAAAATTAAAAAGGTTGGATAATTAATCTTCACCATAGGTTTGCTCCCTATAGGTGTAGAGTTAATTCCCCATGAATGATATGTGAAAAAGAATCAGGTGTACGATCTTCACTATAGGTTTGCTCCCTATAGGTAAGGATTTGATTCTCCTTCCTTGGCATTACTTTGAATAGAAAAATCACAAGTTAATAGGTTAATCTATGAGGCAAGTTTTGGATTAGGTTTTGGTTGTCATGAATTTTCTTGTTGGTTACCAATGATATCATGAAATTGACGATTGGATCTCTTAATGATGATAAGCCGAGATTAGACTATACATCCATGGATCTCAATGTTTAAAATTTTTCTAATTGATGGATTAATACTTTACACTTGATTATGAAGTCTACCGTGCGCTTGAGCTCAGGAGAAAATAATTTCTAACATTCATGAATATTAAATTTCTCGTATTTTGTTCAAAATCTCACTCGATTTCATAGAAAGTTCTCCTATAATTCTTAACTTATTTTTCGCATACTTTGCTCGGGACTAGCAAAATGCTGGTTGGGGGTTGTGTTGAAGGTCAAATATTGCATATTAGACCCCAGATATTGTCTGGATTTACGAATATAATGCTGTCTAATGGCTCGTTTTCTCATTCTTGTGTGGCAAAGTGATTTTATGAGCATGGATGGAAAAAGGACGTTAAAAGTTGAGATTTAACGATCTGATGATGCCAAAGGCAAGGGACACACTCCAGGGGACCAAGATTGACAAATATACATGGTCAAAAATCCGAGAAAAGTTAGAAATTGAAGCTCAAGTGGCTTGAAGGACGTCCAGAATGTAAGATCACGAGGTTCCCACCATCCGTTCGGCTCGAAACTTCATACGTCGCCTGAGGACCATAAATTAACCGTACATATAAAATTTCAGCCATTGAAGATCTCGGGAAGTGCCCCAACTGACAGATCAGCCCATAAACCGTTGATTCTGGGCCCACCTGATATCTGGAACTGTCTCAAAATTATTATTGACGCCTTAAATGAGGAGTCAAAACAGATGGACGGTGCAGATTTCTCCAAAACAGTGCAATGGACCCCATATGAGATGAGTGTGTACAGTGCACATGTGCACTCGTCGTGCACGAAACGAGTTAAGTCGGTCAGCAAGACGCTGACCGACTTTCTTCTTTAAAAAAATAAAAAATAAAAAAATTCGCACCGCGTAACGCAGGCCGCTGGCCGTTTTTATGGATGTTTGTGGGCCCTACCCATTGACCATATGGAAAATCTGACCCGTTCACCGTGTAGAGGGGCTCGAATACTACAAAAACATGCTGACTTTTTGTACCCATACGTACACACGTGAGCGATACAGGGGCCACAAAAGGGCTGCCCGGTAGCGTTCAAATCTGATCTTTTAGTTATTTCTTCTCTGGGACACGTCAATGGACGTTCAAAACCACCCATTCTTGACTGAAATTTCGTTCTGAATCCAATGGACGGGATGAATTTTCTAGAAAATGCTTCTGTGGGGCCCACCGACCGCAACAATGAAATAGTGCGAAAGGTTTCGCACATCCGCGAAAACTGACTTTTCCGGACAGTTTTGGCCCACCATCTTTGATCATATGGCAGATCTGAACCATCTATCATGTAGAGGACCCAAGAAAGTACTAAGGGACGGTGTTTCTTTGGAATTTGAGCGAGGAAAGTGGCGTGTTTCATGGTACCGAACTTGGCTGCGAAAATTGCACTCCGTGTCCTGCTACAACTCTGTCACTGACTCCAGCCTTCCAGCAGCTATAAAAGGAGGTTTTTGGACGTGGGGAGCATTCATTCAAGGTCTTGGGAGGAAGAATAGAGGGCTCGAGCTTGAGTTTCAACGTGGGCAGAGGAGAGAGAGAGGAGCTTGGTTTTTTTCTTTCCCTTTTCTTTTTCTTTTCTTTTTCTCTTTATTTATTTGGATTGAGCCCATCCATGGCAGGGTAAAACCTCCTAGCTAGGGCTAAGAGGTGAAGCTTGTAGTGAGATGAGAGATTTGATTTTATTTTAATTTTAATGCATGAATTGACTTTGATTTTAGTTAATTATTATGAGAATATTTTTAGTTCTTAATGGTCTGTTGTGACTGAAATTACAATGGGTCTGCGATGCTTTGAACATTTCTATTTCCTTTTCATGTTTATGACGTCAGGACGTCCTGTTGTTCACCATAGTCTCCTGGGCATGGTTGGATGACGGTACCCTTCCTAACTTTCATACATGTGATTGGGTGGTAATTAGTTTAATTCTGTTGTTTGCCACAGTCTTTTGGGCATGGTTTGGTGATGGAATCCATTCTAATTCATACACCTTTCATCTCTTTGAAAACTAGATCAATGTCAGTTCAGTTAATTTCTATGAAACATGCATAAGATCTCCCTGATCTCTACAAGTGAATCCTCTGAATCCCTAGTTTCCTTCTTCTGATTTCTCTTAAGTTTATATAATTATTTCACCATTATTTCTCAAATTACATTCAGTTTAGATTTCATCTTAATCTAGTTCTAGTTCTGGTTAGTTTTAGATAACGTACAAGTTTCAGTCCCTTGGGATTCAACCTCGGTCTTACCGAGTTATTACTACATCACAACCCTGCACTTGGAGAGTGAACAGCCTTGGCCCACACCCTGCAGGGCCGGGCCAGGCCAAGGCAGGCCCTACAAAGAAAGGAGTTCAAATGATTGAAAGCTTGAAATAGTTAAATCTAAGAATATTTTTTTGGGTATCTTCATGAAAACTGGTTAGATGCTTGCTGCCTTTGTTTGGTTAGTGTGCTTGCTGGACTGTGACTTGTATGCTTGTGCAGTCCAGGAAACAAGTAGATTTTGTATCATTTATGGTTTGCTCTTACCTGAAGTGAATTTTGTACATAGTTCAACAGAAAAATTGAATTGATTGGTAGCACAATCTTTTCGGCTTCTGAAGTTTCTACTGGTTTAAAATACTTTGGTTTTTTTTTTTTTTTTTTTTTTTTTTTTGTTGTTGTTTTTGTTTTTGTTTTGAATTTTTTTGTTGGGTTTTTTTTTTGGCAGAACTGTTGTTTTTACCCCAGATTATTAATGGTGCGCATTCAACAATTACTTTAAAAACAGGGAATGTATTCATTGAATGCACAGCCACTGATTTGAAAAAGGCTACAATTATTTTAAATACAATGGTAAGCAATTCAGTTCGAGTCTGTGTGAGTCAGGGTGAGTCCTGTTGGGTCCAGCTGCTGGCCATTAGCTGTAGAAAGAAGAAGAAAGAAAGGAAAGAAAATGAGAGGAGATCGAAAGAAGGTGAGATCGGCTGACTCGTCGTATCCAGTCGAGTCGAGCCGAGTTGGCTGTTAGCAAGTGGATCAGAGTATGCTAAATCAGGCTGAGTCCAACACCTCATCTGGGGTTTTTCTAGCAGAAATCAAAGATAGAGAGAGAGAAGGGGGTGGAGGCTACGGCCAGGTCTTGCTGTCGCACCACATCAGTCTGCTGAAACAGGCTCTCCAAGTTGTGGTCCGGGTCAGGTCGACTCTGAGTCGAGCTGGGTTGAGTCCAATCGAATCTGGCATCCCGTGCTAGACCAACAAGAAAAAGGAAACAAAGAAAGGAAGGAAAGATGAAGAAGGGAGCTGTAACGCTGTTGTTGCAAATGTGGGGAGGCCAGGTGCTTGACTCGTTGCCGAGTTTTAATGGATCAACTCACTGAGTCAGTTTATCTTACAGGGCTGTTTCATTAGCTTGCTCATCCATCTTTGTTCATTTACTTTATTGATTGCTTAATGTGATTCACTGCTCTTATTGATTTTTATTCCTTATGATGATTGATAAATTGGATTTAAATTCAATATTCGAATATGTAGTAAGATCTTTAAAAAAAAAAAAAAAAAAAAAAGCCAGCAGTTTCATTTGCGAGTCCTTCTCTAGGATTTCCTAAAAATATTGAGCTTTCTTACTAGGTTTCTACCCCAAATCGTCCAAGGATAGGTAATATGTTAAAGGGATACCATTTCCCTATCTTTTTCATTTCATCTCCTGCTTGAAACAAAATGGATAGGGTTGTCCTATCTATAATTGATTTGGCATCACCGGTGCATTGAAACTTTGCAATGTATAGCTGAAACTTTCTTCATTGATATCGTCTCAAGCAATTCAGGTGTGGATTATGTAAAAAATTGGATGTAATCATCTGAAGATTTTTTTTATGGTCTCCATAATTCCAGATATGAATTACCATACTCTCAGATTTATTTTTCTTCAGGCACAGGAGTTATCTTGGCTACAGTGGCATCCCTTCAGTGTTTCCTCAAGTCCTTTGGACGGCAGACGTCATATTTCGATTCTTGTATAGGTTCTTGGGCAATGGATGAAGGAACTAAGAGACACTCTCTTGAATGCTCCCGAGCAGCCTCAAAGAGGGTTACCATTTCAACCTCATCCTCATATAAAAGCTTCAGTTGAGGGGCGATACGGCATGAATCGTCACTTGATGATTGTACTCTTCTTTCACAACTCCATTTCTCCAAATATGATGACAGTATATTTCTTGATAGTCTGTGAATTTTCCATTAGTACGTTCATGGAAATTTTAGTTCTTGATACAAGTTTGCAAATTGTATGCAGAGCTTTCGTGCAACTTGAAAGAATTTTCTTGAAGCAGCAAAAAACATGGAGAAATCTTTTTTGGCTTTGATACCATTAGTTGGAAATGAAGCCTCCTGAATACTCACATAACATACAGAAAAATCCTTATTTGTTATGAAACCTATTAAATTATTCGCAAAACTATTATATGAGACGTAGAAAACCCAAGATGTGAGAATTCTGCAAGTCTTTCACCACATTCGTTTTGATAGAATAACTGACAACCTCAACCATTCCTTCTCCCTTAGGTATGAGAACCTTATTTTGGTAGCTGGAGGCATCGGCATTTTGCCTTTCTGGCTATCTTGAAAGACATCCTGCACCGGATTGGGGAGAAGAAACCATGTCTACTGAAAAAAGTAGTGATCATTTGGGCTGTGAAAAGATCCAAGGAGCTTTATCGTCTTTCCATGATCAATGCACAGTGACTCAAGAACAAGGACCTGTTTTGGTACATGTTGACATCCCATCACTGTATGAATTTCTTCAATGTGCTAAAAATACTTTTGAGGCATCAATAAACACAATCTGAAATCTCTGCTTCTCAATTGCAGGAAGGCAGTGACCTTCCCCGAAGCCTGGTCTGCTCCTCTTTCCACAATAAAAATAGAAGTCACATTTCCGGTTTGGTCACTACAAGGAATAACACATGGTCTGGATTTTATTTTCCTCATCGACAGTTAGATTTTTTGTCTACTTGACTTGGACGAAAGCATTTTACATAAAACCATTCAAAATAACAAGTTGGTGGTTTCAAGGCCTTCTATTCATTGTATGCATGGTTCCAAGCATTGTCACATTCGGTGGTCTTGTGGTCTACTTGTGGCACTGTTGGGAGGAAAGGGTTTCGAGCTCTGAGAAATGTAGCAACGACGGTGAGGAGAGTGGCTTGACACATTACAATGAGCCGAAGTTGCAGATTGGCCTGTGCGATACAAATCTTGATAGATTGGGCACTACACAATATGTATGCCGACCGAACATATACAGGGAAAATATAAAACCTACATTAACCGTCTGTTTCAAGAAATCATGAACTTGAAAAATAGACATGGATCATTTGGAATATCCATTTGGCTTATGATTAGATTTTCATAGCTAGATAGAAAACCTCTTTGGAAGTATTGCTTCAACTGGTGATGCATAACTGAAAGAGCTTGCCCCTGTTGAATTGAAACAAATCCCGCATCTGAACATCAGCTTATGTATGTGTTTGTGAGATATTTGCTCATCTGCACGTGCCATGGACCGAAAATCTCATCAGGTGGGCCACACATGTATGAGAAAGCAACAATTAAGGAGTAAGGAGTGACAGTGATCCACATTCAATGTACATATATACACAGTGGGGCCTACTTCATGACCCAAACAACATCAGGCTACTTCAAACAACATCAGGCTACTTCATGATGAACTATCATAAGATTCTTAACCCCTACTGTCAGGTTACATTAATGATGAACAACCCAGGATATTAGAAAGCATGATCGAATGGCTGCTGCTTTCTTGACATTGGCTCATTCTTTTAACTCATTGTTTGCCTATTTGTCATTATTTATTTGCTAAGTTTTGTTACAGCTAGTCATGGAAACATTGAAAATAGCATATGGTACTGGTCTTGAGTATCTAGTTAGCTATGAGACCACCCAACCCGGATTATCGAAAATAGGATAGACTTCTTTTTCTTTTGTGCATTTTTCGAAATTTCTAGCTCACCATATTACTTGTAATTCCAAGTAGGTCCAACAGTCACTGGTCCCAAGCCCATTCAGATTCTAACTCTTTTGAGTATCAGTTTTTGCAGCTAAATCACAATCCATGTTTATTTATCGGATGTGTATCATTACAAGCTATGTACATGGTTTGTATCTAGAGAGTACCATAAGAATATCAGTATCTCGTGTTCTTTAAACTGACTCTGAACATATCTCATCACATTCTGGAATCAGCCGGCTTGTTTTCACCACATTGATGTTAGTGAACTATTTTCTACTACACGTGGACTATCTGGCCCAGCTTTTTAAAGGGCGTGTTTGGATGTCCCTTGCATTGCAAAGTGGGACTGCACGGGACAACTTTCCAACAAATCAACAATCATTGTTTGGTTTAGAAGGAATGAATCAATGCATGAATCTCGATCTTGCTTCCAAAGTATTATGTGGGCATATTGTAGAAGCTACAAATTGATTGCAAGATCATAACCTTTGATCAAAGGGGCGTTTTCTTCTTGCCTCTATATTATGATTTTGACATCTATAAATATTCTCTTTTTTTTTTTTACAATTCACGCATTTAAATGGTCACATATGCCTTCATATTTTGATTTTGATGTGTATAAATATGCTATTAGGTGCAACATATTACACAAACAAATGTAGAGCTGTTTTTTTTATAGATATTTTAACAATGGATTGCCCAAGTGAGCAGCACAAACTGATTACGATATGCTTTCTTGGCATTATCTTTTGATTTTCATGTACGCATATTCTAAGTTTTTACAATCAACGCATTTGAATGGTCATATATGCCTTCATATTATGAATTTGATACATATAGATAATTTATCAGGTGCAACAAAGCTAAGTTTGAGGGCAGGCATCCCCCAATCCAGGTCCAGATTGCTCGGGTCAGAGGGTGGATCCAAGCCATAGTGAAAAGGTGGTTCCCTGCTCGGCCTAAGTTGTGGGCCAATAGTAGGTTGCTGTCAGCCTTGGGGATCGTCGGCCCCTCTTTCCCTGGCAGTAGAGTCCAGGTTGTTAGGTGGCTGCGTCCTCCCCCTAGCTAGGTTAAATTGAACATGGATGGGCCGGCCATGGGCAACCCAAGTATGGCAGGGGGTGGTGGTCTCTGCAGAAGAGAAAAAGGGGATCCTATTTTTCACTTCCATGCAAGCTATGGGTTGACTTCTAATATGGGAGCAGAAATCAAGGCAGTGCATGATGGTCTCCTTCTATGCATTTCCAAGGGGCTGGTTAAGATTATCATTGAGTTGGACTCTCTTTTGGTGGTGAACTTACTTTCAGGGTTGTCCAAGTCGGGCTAGAAATGGCATTACTGGCAGTCCAGGATCTACGGTCTTATGGCTAAAGGTGAGGTAAAGATCCAACACACCCTCAAGGAAGGGAATGGGCCTGCTGACGGCCTGGCTAGAATTAATGGGTAGCACTTCCCAAGGGCCGGCTCTGTTCCACGGTTCCTCCGATCTTCCCAGAGAGGTTAGGGGTCGTATCTTCCTTGATAAGGTGGGCCCAAGCACAATCAAAAGCTAGCCGGTCAGCGGTCAGTCTGTCCAACTGCCTTTGTGTTGTCCATGCTTTGTTTTAGTCTTATGATAGGATCCCACAGGTCTTTTTCTTCCTGGGGTCCCAGAATGCATAGCTGAGTTGTAATGATCCTTTAATGAATCGTTAATGACAAGTGTTTTTGAAAAAAAAATAAAAATTATCAGGTGCAACAAATTCTAAAAATAGCGAATGCATTAGATTTTTTTTGGCAGAAATCTAAACGACTAACTAAATCCGTTGCTAAATTTCCATGTTGCTTATCCAAAGAGTAACGACAGATCATATCCGTTGTAAAATTTTAGAATGACAAAGAATATCTGTCGATTTTTTGTGGTGCAACGGACTAGGTTTATGGTGGATATGATCCGTTGCTTTTTCAACGTACATCGGTCGGCAAAATTCGATGAACCATGCAACGAACAAAGTCTGTTGCTAAGTGCATTTTACAACGGACTTCGTCCATTTTTTTATTGCTCTTTTGGCATAGTAAAAAACTAAATTTACTCGAATCTTGACTTTTTCCTCAGAGTAGCAGCAATCAAGTAGTGGTAATTTTTAGTTATAATCTTTAATTGTAATCCAAGTATATGCTCATACACTAGATTTGTTCTTTATTCAATATCGAACAATTCTATTAAGAGACATTCTTACAGTTACTCTTAATGACCAATTATGAGTTTTTCCTTTTATTTGATTTGCACTGGTATTTTAAAAGTCCTTTATCGTGGAAGGCACAAAGAAACACATCTTCGGAGGAAGAACCCCAACCTCCAATTATCGTCTGACCATTATAAACTTTTACAAGTGGTTGAATAAGCGTTCGAACTTCTCAGAATATGGTCATATACGTTCATGTTGGACTAATCTGATTATTTTGGCACTTTGGGGTCAAAGTTGATCGGTTTAGATCAAGCTACTGTATCAATTTTGGCATGCCCACATAATTAAAAACAAACCGAGCAGTCAACATATTTTGGCACACCCGATGGAACTACCAACTACTTGATTGCCATTATATTTGGTTGACTCAAGTATATTTTCCAGTGTAGTAATCATTCGGAATCATGATCCAAAGGGGTTGTCGTAATACTTCAGCAGTTGTTGTTGTGGTTAATGAGTCTCCTACTCATGAGGAGGTGCATCCACCACCTATTCTCGTGCTTGTTATTCTAAATCCAGACAAACCATTGAAATCTCGGGGCGAACCTCTTAAGATTATATAAGTTAGGATGGTTAATATGCAAAGGGAGATTCAATACATCGTAAAACTATAGTGAATTTAGGTAGAACATTCGCGAGTTTAGGCCGAGGCTTCTAATAGGTGGATGGTTAGCCACATTGAGAGCATGAATCAGTTGGTGGCTTTGTTTACTGATAGAGTAATTATCGCACCTCAATAACAGGCCGATGCAAGTTTTGTTGAAAATCGAGCACCTATACTACCAGTTCAACTAATGTCGCATACACTTCTATTATAACGAAACATGTTACATGTTATTATCCTTGTTTCAATCTAGGATGTGCAAAATTCATTGATACTGATAGATTTCATACATGCTGAACATGTTCCTATCCAGGATATACGAAATTCATCTCCATTAGTAGATTTCAGACGTCCCGAACATGAAAATAGGAACTGTTGAGGGTTAAATATTACATATTATAACCTAATTATTACCTAATTTTATGAACATGATAATGCTTAACGTCCTATTTTAATCGTATTTTTGTTGCAAGGTGAATTTAAAGAGCTTCGACTGAAAAGGGTATTAAAAGCATGGATTTAATATTCTAAAATTGCCAAGTCAAGGGACAGACCCTAGGGGACCAAGATCGAAGAATATACACGCCAAAGATCCAAGAAAATCAGGTACGATTGAGTTTAAACGAGACTGAAAGTAATCCAGAATGCAAGATCACAGGGTTCCCACCATCCGTTCGACTCGAAATTTTACATCTCACTTGAGGATCCTAAATTAACCGTACACGTCGAATTTCAGTCATTGGATCCATGTGTAAGTGGCCCCATGGACAGATCAGCTCATAAAACTCTGATCTGGGGCCCACCTGATATCTGGATATGCTTCAATTTTGGTCTCAACCCCTTAAATAAGATGACAAAATGGATGGACGGAGCGAATTTTATATATACATCAAGTTGGGACCCACTTCATGAGAGAGGGAGTGCACAAAAGTTGTGCACTCCACCATGCACAAAATTCCATAAAGTCGGTCAGTGTACTCCTTTCTGAAACTCAATCAAAACCACTCCTTTTCTACTAAAATTTTGCTAGAAATCCAATGAACGGCATGGATTTTACCGAAAACATCACTGTGGGGCCCATTGAGCATCACGGCGTAAGATTTTTTGCATTCAACGCATGTCCGGGAAAATCGAATGTTGTGAGGAGTTATATGGCCCAGGTTGTGGTTGGATGGGTGATCCAAACTGTTCAGAACCTTCATAGGGGGTTTTTACCCCAACCATGGAGTCCAAATTGATTTTTCGGACATCTATTGGCAGAGAAATTGATCCAAACACAAGTTGATGCATTTCTTTCATCCTTGCTGTGTAAATATGAATTCCACCAACCTCTAGCCCTCTAAACTACCCCTAGGGCCTATAAAAGAGAGAGAAGAGAAAGAGAGAAAGAAAAGGACGTGGGAAGGCCATTCTTAGATTGGGGCAGTTGTTGAGGCATCTTAGAGTAAGGCAGCACGAGTTTTTCTTTCCCTTATCTTCGTTTTCTTCTTTTTCTAGGTTTTAGCTTGATCATGTCTAGCTAAACCTCTTAGCTAGGGCTAAGAGGTGAAGCTTATAGCATGATGGGGAGTTTTTAACGATCTTGATTTATGTTTATGATCCCTCTTTGATTATAGTTTGATTATATGGAATGTTTTCAGTCTTTAATGGTTTATTGTGACTTTGTAAGTGCTATGATTTCATATCCCTTTTGTTGTCAAATTTTGTGGTGCCAAAACCTATATCTATGTCTTGTATATCTTGTGTTTTATGTTTGAAGACTAGTCATTGCAATCAAGACATATCAAGACATCGCATTTCAAGACAAGATCTTAAATGAAGAAAGTTTTCAAGTCTTGGATGAAGAAATCAAGAATAGAAGTTTTCAAGGTTGCATGTTCAAGATTTGATCAAGTTCAAGTTTACTAGAAGACTTTGTCAAGTCAAGATCAAGCTCATGAAAGCCTACTACAAGTTTTGTATATACACAAGCTTCTCTTAAGGGTCATCTGAGTGAACAGACTTTCAATGTCCATCTCACTGTTAAGGTTTGTTTGACCTTAGGATGGGCTTTACTGTAGGTCTTCCTGGATACATAACTCATATATTTTAATATGCTTGTTTGGAGTGTTCTAAGACCAGTCCTAGGGACTTCAAGACCAGTCCTAGCTTTGCTACAACCAGTCTTAAGTTTTTCAGGACCAGTCCTACGTAGTTGAAGATTTTCAAATCTTTCTGGCTGTCCTACGACCAGTCCTGGACATCCTACGACCAGTCCTGTGAGTTCTATGACTCATCCTTCGACCGGTCATAGCCCTACAACTCAAACTCCAGCAACCAATTTAGGGGTCCTACGACCGGTCGTAGGTGACCCACGACCGGTCGTAGGTTACCCACGACCAGTCGTAGGTGGCCCACGACCGGTCGTAGACCACCCAGGACTGGTCGTGGAACAGAAAATCTTATCCCGCGAAAATCTTTGAAAATCTTTGAAGCTACGACCAGTCCTAGGATCTTAAGACCAGTCGTAGACGGGATTTTTCAGGCTATAAATAAAGCACGAACTTCAGAGTTTTAGTACTCCAATTCAATTCTATTCAAGCATTCTTTAGGCTATTCTTTGAGATAAGTTTGTGTTTATTTTAAGCTACTTTGTGCTTATTTAATATTCTTTTTGCTAGCTTATTCTTATTTGATTTTGATCTACATTCCAATCTTATTAGAAAAGGAAAATTTCTGATATTTCTTCTTGGATTCAAAATCAAATAAATCTAGCCCATTTGATTTAAAATCAATTAGACTTAGAACCATTCTTAAAGTGAGTATTAGACTCTGAACGTCGAATCGAACATCTACTCCGATTGGTTCTACCGGGCCTCTTCAAAAGGTGTTTCAGGTATTTTACATGTTTTGTAATTTACTTTCTCTGGTTTTTGTTTGAGATTCGCCAGAAAAATCTCATTGTAGTGGTTATCTGAGGAGAGCCAGAAAACTCATATTGTGGGGTTTTTGGATTGTGTAAGCCCGAGATCAAAGACATAATTGTGAAGGTTTTAGGTGAACCTGTGAAACCTATTTTGATAGTGCATGCTAATATCCCCTGTGTGAGGATATTAGGAGTGGAGTAGCAATCTGTGTGGCTGTTGGATAACAGTTGATGTACACACAGGCGAACCACTATATATCGTTGTGTTGTGGATGTGCTTTATTCTTTCATTCCTTTATTCATTCAGTTTTGAGATTTGTGTTTGTGGATGAATGTTGTAATCACTTCAAGTAAGTGTGGATGAATGTTGTAATAACTTAGGATTTATTTTTTACAAGTTATTTTGATTTCATTGCTTATTATTCCTCTTTGGTTTGTGATACAAAGGACGTTCTAGACATAAGGTTGTCCTACCTTAAACCTCTGGTTTTGGTGTAAGGTTGTCCTTAGAACTGATAGAGTACCAATCTCTTTATTTTAGGCTATTGTGATTGTTTTATTTTCAGCATTGTGCTTTAAATATTTTATTATTCCGCTGTTATTAGTTTTATTTGGCATTGCCCTATTCACCCCCTTTCTAGGGCATATAGCTAGGCCACTTTCAAGTAGTATCAGAGCCTAATAGCTCATGCTTATTGTTTATTTATTGGATTTATTTCCTGAGCTAACGATCTAAGCTATATTAAGATGTCAAATTTTGATAGCCTATCAGTCACTAGGCCACCACCTTTTAATGGCACAAACTATGCCTATTGGAAAGGTAGGATGAGGATCTTCCTTAAATCCTTGGATGAAAGTATATGACTGGCCACGGTGAATGAATGGAACCCTCCTATCACTGAAGTAACTAATGACGATGGTTCAAAAACTATAAAAGTAACAGCTTGTTCTCTTTGGACCATACTTCAAAAAAGTGAAAGTAGTGCAAATGCAAAAGCACTAAATGCAATTACTTGTGCATTATCACCAGATGAATTCAAAAGAATCATCTCTTGTGAAAATGCAAAACAAGCATGAGATGTATTACAAATGACACACAAGGGTACATCTATTGTCAAGAAATCTAAAGTCCAACTCCTCACAACTAAATTCGAAGAAATCCATATGGAGAAGAATGAGATGTTTATGCACTTCTACACTAGATTGAATGACATTGTGAACTCTATGTGGGGTCTTGGTGATAGAATCCCAGAAAGTAAAGTGTGGGCAAAAATACTACGTTCACTTCCTAAACGGTTCAATTCTAAAGTGGTCGCGATTCAGGAACTTCGTAATACGGATACCATGAGGGTTGAGGAACTAGTTGGTTCACTTCAAACCTAGGATTATCCTTTAAGGCTCCTAAAGGAAAATCAATAGCTCTAAAATCATCTAAAAATGTTTCACAAGAGAGAACTTCGGATACAGAAAATTTCGAAGATGATATGGCACTTTTAGTAAAAAAGTTTTACAAAATCTTCAAAAACAAGAAAAAGGTTGATTTTCAAAAATCAAATGATAAGAGACGATCTAAACGTAGAACTCGTAAATCCTTGAAAGATAGTCAATGTTACAGCTGTCAAGAGTATGGGCATTTAGCTAACAAATGTCCTAAAAAGGACATCAAAAAAGAAAAGCATGATGGCTACTTGGGATGAATCGTCTGATTCTGAATCCTCTTCTAAATTAGAAGATTCTGAATCCAAGTCAGGCGAAGTTGTTAAAGCCCTTATGACTCTAGCCAAGATCACCCTTTCAGATAATGATGATATATCTAGTGAAGAAAATCTGAATAGTGATTGCGATAATAAAAATGATCTTCAGGATGCTTATAATGCCCTTTATAAAGAGAGTTGTAAAATTGCTGTCAAGCTTAAATTACAAAAAGAAAAATTTTTTGAGCTTAAAGAAGATTATGAGTCTCTTGTCTTAGAAAAGTCTCATATTTCTGATTCTTTTGAAAAAACCAAAAGTGATTTAGATTTTAAAACTTCCAAAATTGAAGATTTGAGATTCGAAAATGAGAAACTCAAAAATGAGATAGCTTCTCTTCAGAGTTTGAAAGACACATGGAGATATGCCCATGGTGATCCTAAATTGGAAAAATTATTGTCCGAATCAAGAAAATGTGGCGATCGATCCAAGTTGGGCTATGATAAGGATACATCTCCAAAACATAAGAACATTGCTCCTAAATTTGTAAAAGTAGAGTCTTCAAACTCAAAAGAAAAGAATATTTTTCGAGGTTTTTAAAAAAATTTAAAGACTTTTCCAAAACCTAAAAGTAGTCATGTCAATTTAATTTTCAAAATCGAAATCAATTAGCTGTAAAAATTATTGATCTTCTCAAGGAGCTATTAAAGTCGAACTCCATAGGTCTCTCCTATAACAATAGACAGAAAAGGGCCATCTATACTCCTAAACACAAAACAGTTATGAAATGGGTTCCTAAAGTTGTCAGCTTGGTTGTCCACACTACTTTCAAAGCAACAAGCCATTCAAAGTGGTACCTAGATAGTGGTTGCTCCAGGCATATGACAGGTGACAAAGCCTTATTCACCGATCTTAAAGATATGACTGAAGGGTCAGTCGCTTTTGGTGATGGAAG
Organism: Magnolia kwangsiensis; assembly: GCA_037074715.1. Lineage (NCBI taxonomy): Eukaryota > Viridiplantae > Streptophyta > Magnoliopsida > Magnoliales > Magnoliaceae > Magnolia > Magnolia kwangsiensis. The sequence goes on from CM073575.1 coordinate 129,902,276, forward strand.
CAATTGTAAAATCATTGGCTAAGGTACGGTTCAGCTCTATAACCTTTCCTTATTTAAGAATATTTTATATGTTGAGGGCTTAAAACACAACCTGCTAAGCATTTCTCAGATATGTGATAACAACCATAGTGTAAAGTTTTCTAATCAAGGTTGTGAAATAGTTAATAAAAAGGGTTCTGTTCTATTAACTGGTCGCAGAACTTCTGAAAACTGCTACATAGTTAGTGATGCAAGCTCATCTACTCAATCATGTTACATGGTCCATACCGATGAGACTGAATTATGGCATAAACGCCTTGGACATGTACACTATCGGAACTTATTTAGATTGAGCAAAAGAGAACTAATTAGAGGTCTACCTAAATTGCAAAAAATAGACACAATATGTGGTGAATGCCAGTTGGGCAAACAGATTAGGAGTTCTCATAAGAAAGTGAACTCTAACACCACATCTAGACCACTCGAGCTTCTCCACATGGATCTTATTGGACCTACCAGATCGGAGAGTCGAGGAGGCAAAAAATACATCTTTGTTATCGTAGATAACTATACAAGATTCACTTGGGTATCGTTCTTAAAAGATAAAACTGAAACCCTGGATGAAGTGAAAAAGGTCATCAAACGAATCCAAAATGAGAAAGGTTCTTATGTTAATAAGATCCGTAGTGATCATGGATCTGAATTCGAAAACAGTAGTTTTGAGAAATTCTATAGTGATCAGGGGATATCACATGAATTCTCAGTTCCCAAAACACCGCAATAAAATGGTATAGTTGAAAGGAAAAATAGAGTGCTTCAGGATATGGCTAATGGTATGTTGAATAACATGAAGCTTTCTAGAAATCTTTGGGCTGAAGCAGTTAATACCGCATGTTATATTATTAATCGGGTTTATACTAGTAAATCTGATAATAAGACTGCTTATGAATTATGGTTTGAAAAGAAACCTATTGTCAAATACTTTCAGATTTTTGGCAGCAAGCGTTATATTTTACGGGATTGTGAAAATTTGGGTAAGTTTGATACGAAGAGTGACGAAGGAATTTTTCTTGGTTATTCTTTTAACAGTCGAGCTTATAGGGTTCTAAATAAGAGAACTGGTGTGATTCAAGAATCTATCAATGTGGTCATTGATGATCATTCGAATACACCAGCCTCAAGTTCAGATGATGATGAAGCTCTTATTATTGACAATCAAGATATCTCATCAAGTCAAAAAGAATCTGAACTAAGGACTGTTAAAGATCATGTAACCAATCAAATACTTGGAAACCCTCTCATTGGAGTTCTTACTCGCAAACAACTTGAGAACATATGTAATTATGTTTGTTTTACATCCCAAATAGAACCGGTCAACGTAAAAGAAGCACTTTCTGACGAAAATTGGATAGTTGCTATGCAGGATGAACTTAATCAATTTGTTCGTAATGATGTCTGGTATCTTGTTCCTAGACCTAAAGATAAACACATTATTGGAACAAAGTGGATATTTAAAAATTAGTCTGATGAACTTGGAAATATTATACGAAACAAGGCTAGACTGGTTGTACAAGGGGTCACTCAGATTAAAGGCATCGATTACGATGAAACCTTTGCTCCAGTCGCTCGCCTTGAATCAATCAGACTTTTATTTCCATTGCATATTTTAGAAAATTTAAAATCTATCAGATGGATGTAAAGAGTGTTTTCTTGAATGACGATTTACATGAAGAAGTGTATGTTAAACAACCTTCAGGGTTTGAAGACCCTAAGTTATCTGACCATGTATTTCATCTCAAAAAGGCTCTCTATGGTCTAAAACAAGCACCCAGGGCATGGTATGAAAAATTGACTAAATTCTTACTTAGTCATAGCTTTCAAGTAGGTAGTGTCGATAAGACGCTTTTTGTTAAGAAGAATAACAATGATATTTTGATGGTTCAAATATATGTTGATGATATTATTTATGGATCTACTTGTTCTAACATGTCTATTGAGTTTGCAGAGTTAATGAAATCAAGGTTCGAAATGAGCATGGTTGGCGAACTTAACTATTTCCTTGGGTTGCAAGTAAAAGAACAACCTGATGGAATTTTCATTTCCCAGACCAAATATGCTTCAAACTTGGTTAAAAGGTTTGGATTTGAAAATGGTAAGAACTTTGATACTCCTATGAGTACAATGTTAAAACTCTCAAAAGACTGTTTAGGTAAAGATATAAATCCTAAACTATATCGCAGTATGATTGGTAGTTTATTGTATCTAACTGCTAGTAGACCTGATATCGCATTTAGTGTTGGAATTTGTGCGAGATATCAGTCTAATCCTAAGGAACCACATCTTATTGTTGTTAAACGGATTATTAGATATGTCGTAAACACTATAAATTTGGGTCTATGGTATCCTTTTGTTAATAGTGTTCAATTAGCCGGGTACTCAGATGCCGATTGGGCCAGAAATATTGATGATAGAAAATCAACCAGTGGTGGTTGTTTTTACATTAGAAATTGCTTAGGTTCTTGGTTCAGAAAGAAGCAAAGCTCAATATCGCTCTCCACGGCTGAGGCTGAGTATATTGCAGCTGGATATGCATGTACTCAACTAGTTTGGATGAAACGCATGCTTAGCGATTATGGAATTAATCAAGACTCAATGATCTTACATTGTGATAATTCCAATGCTACAAACATTTTCAAAAATCCAATCCAGCATTCACGTACTAAGCATATTGACATTAGATATCATTACATACGTGAGTTGGTTGAAGAAAAAGTTATCTCCTTGGAATATATTCCAACCGAAACTCAACTTACTGATATATTTACTAAATCGCTCGACAAAAGCAGGTTTAATAAATTAAAATTTGATCTTGGTATGTGCATTTTACATTGAATATTCTTGCTTGCATGTATCATAGTGTATTATATTTCATATTATAATTGTTTAAATTTCAAATTTTTTCATTAAAAATGAAATTTTTGGTCTATACACGACCGGTCGTGGATGTACACGACCAGTCGTGGTACGACCGGTTGTGCACAGCACTCGACCAATCGCAGTACGTGAGCATGATATTAATTTGGGAAAATCCTCTTCTTCTTCATTTTCAAACGCACCTACGACGAGTCGTGGCTCGACCAGTCATAGGATTTGTTGTTGTTCTTCAAAGTAAGTCCTATTTTATCATTTTTTTTTAAATTTTTATGCTCTCTATGCTTTGATTTGTTCATAGTATAGCTTGATTTCATCTCTTGATTGAGTTTTTCAAGGGTTTCCTCTCAATTTGCTGATCTAGAGAAAACCCATCTTTCTTTTGTGCTTCTTGCTTGATCTTTGTATATTTTTTTGAATATGGATGCTAGAGGGAAAAAGAAAACATCCCGTGGTCCATCTTCTTCTAGATCTGCACCGGTAACGAAACGGCACCTTCGGTCACTCGAAGATGATTCTCAAGATGTAAAAGATTTACATGTCCGTAACATTATCGTTGAGCATACCGCTGATCTAAATCACATTGCTCCATATGGTGTCATCCCCCTTCTTGAATCTGTAGGCTGGACTAACATTTTGTTTGGGGTGGGCCTGCATACTAGTCCATTGTCCAATCAATGGTTGCTTGCATTTCAGATTTTTCTCTTGATAATTTAACATTTTTAATTAATACAAGAGAAGAAAATTTTGAAGTAGACTGTCATTTGATATCAGGTATTATGGATATACCTGTTAATGATGAAGGAATACCGATTCATACCTTATACGACAAATCTTCTGAATCAGAAAAATGCATGTTAACCAGAGATTTATGCAGAATTGATGTACAATGGACTCACAAAGGGAATGCGCTCCCTGCAAAGTATTTGTTACCTAGTTACAGAATATTACATCATTTCTTCATTTCCAATGTATATCCTCGGTCCGGTAATAAAATCGAGTTGACTTCTTTCATGGTTTGTGTGTTGCATTCTATTGCTTCTGGTACGAAGGTCTGTCTTCCTTCTTTGATTTGTCATTTCATTATTCAGTTTCGTCTCCATCCGGGTTATAGTGATATTCCATTCAGTTATCTTATAACTATTTTAGCCACTCACATGCTTGTTGATAAACCTGTTAATGAGGCACTGAGGCACCAATTCATCATCTTATTTTCAACAATTCCAATCTTAATAAGATGAAGTTGGATCTGCTTCCTGGCCAAGTTGATGTGGCTAGTGTTAGTGATGTTGGTGGTGATGGTGGTGTTGCTGGAAACGAAGGGGAAGCTGGCGATCTTCCTCAAGATGTTAATATGGATGACATTTTTGATGATATTGAAACTGATTCACCAAATGATCCAGATTATGATCCATCTGGTTTTGATGCACGCCTTCGTGCATTGAAGGAAAAAATTGATAATATGAATATAGCCCATGATATGAGATTCAAATACATGCGAAAATATCTTCGTCGCATCAATAAGGGCTTACACCAGATTGATCCGTCTATCCTTACTCCCTCCTCTGGATCAGATTAGGTGAATTATCTTCTGAATAGTTTCATAATATCTTTTTATTTTGGATATGTATTATGGATTATGGTTTGATAACATTATTTTTTTTTAATATTGTATTTTGAATTATGGTTTATGGCTTGACACTTCAGGTTTATTTTATGTCCTTTCATATCGCCTTCTCATTATTTGCTCTCTATGTTCTCCTTTCTATTGTATCTTTTCCTTGTCATTTTGTGACAAAAAGGGGGAGTAGTAAGCTAATGCTAATGCTAAAAGGGGAGTAATACGGATAGGGGGAGTAAATTTGTTTGTATTGATTGAGAAGGATATGTGGATTGAAGTCTTGAGGTTTTCATGTTATGTACTAATTATGTAAGACCCGTATCCTAGCATGTACTATTCCATAAGATCCCACGGTCCTTCCAGTCGAATTCTGGCAGCCCACAACATGTAAATAGCATTTGCACATGCTTTTGAATCACACCCTGTAAACTCGAGCCGACTCTACCTGAGGCCTGTGTCATTTCGACCGCGTCGTCGACGCGATTCCGACGCCACATCTCATGTGTCAATACGACGCTCAAATTATGAGATCCGGCCCGTGCATTATCCCGACCATTGATCACTTGATCGCAGGACCCACCTATCTCTATTGATGTATTTCCCTAGAAAGCCATAATTACTATGATGCCACCCTAGGGGTGACATCACCCTACCCTACCTTACCCTACCCTACCCTACCCTAGCTATAACTACTTTCAAGCAACCAACCCTTCCCTTTTTCCCCACTAGTCAAACTCATTAATTGCCTATGAACCACCACCTCTCTCTCTCTCTCTCCCTCTCTCTTTCTTTCTTATTTTCCTAGCAAGAGAGAGAGCTCCCAACGTCCATGAGAGCTCTCCATTTCCAACCATTTACAAGCTCTCTACCCCTAAATCCAACCCTCCAAAATAAATCCCAACCATGGAATCTTGTTCACTTGGAGCTCCAGATCACATTGGTAGAAGAAGAAGTTCAAGATCTAGGTGGGTGCTTCTCTCTTCCCCTTTCTTTCTCATTTTTAGGTGATGATATAGCTATGTGTCCTACCTAAATGGACCCCACCATGAAGTAAACATTTTTCCCAAGCCATCTAGTAGGTGAGGCCCACCTTAATATGTTTTATATGGGGACCGTCCAGCGTCCCTGGATGCTGGACAAGGCCAACTGGCAGTAGAGAAAATAATAATAATAATTAATAAATAAATAAACTTGATTTTAAACTTTTGAGTGGGTTACTCATGTAGGCCACACCTTGATGCGTGAATCGGATCCACACCGTCCATTCCATCTACCAACTTATTTTAGGCGTTGAGCCAAAATATGGGGTTAATCCAATTTTCTGGTGGGCCATAACATAGCAAACAACATTTTTACTGTTGAAATACACCTCTGATGTTTCTATACATCAAAACAAATATTAGATAGTGGACTTGTTTGGTCCGTCTCGGGCTAAGGAATCCAATGGGTGGAGTGGATCCACTTGATGTGGGCCCCATTTATGAAAAACCACAAAGAAACATTTTTTAAAAAAATAATAATAAAATCAAACAACAGCAGCAGGTGCTGCTGTTGCTGACAACCAAAAACCAAAGGACGTCCCAGCATCCTGCGCTGGCGGACAAGCGGACAGGTAGGGACTCACTGTCCCAGCCGTGGGCCCCACCATGATGTATGCTATGTATCTGCACCGTTCATTTGTTGGGACACCTCCTGAGGTGGGCCCTCTCAAAATATCAGGCCGATCTGACTTTCAGGTGGCCCACATCACGTGAAACAGTGGGATTGAACGGGTGCCCTTGAAACCTTTTTGGGTTAACACGAAAGCTTTGGATCATTATAAAATTTGTTTTTCCTCTTCATTTGGGTCTACGTGACCTTATCAACAGATTGGATGGTATACAAACGTTATGGTGGGCCCCACGTGGGACCTACAATGATGTATGTGTTTTATTCATATCGTCCACAGCAGTGGACAGTGGGATCCACCACGGTGTATATGTTTTGTCCACTGTCCATTGGACGGTGGGACCCCTTATTGATGTACGTGCCCTCTCCACACTGTCCATTCTCATGGGACCCACCATGATTCTTGTATTACTTCCAAACTGTTCATACATGTGGGGCCCACCATCAGCCGTCCATCCAGCGTCTTTGGACGTTGGGCGCTGACAGCGCTGACACTCCCTTACATGATATATATTATAATATAATTTAATATTTTTATATTATAAAAATCAATATCCTGGTAGGTCTAGCATGCTAGGTGCGGCCCCACCATAATGCGGCGTTGCATCCTTACCGTCCATCTTGCGTAGGACGGTGGGGCCCATCCATGGTCATGTGTTTTACATGTACCCTCCATCAGTACAACCCACCTATTTATTGTATGGGTTGCTCTCACACTCTCCAGCAAAGGACGGTGCTGTTGAAGCACCTTGATGTGGTGCTTTATCAACCCCGTTCATCTGTGGAGGCCCATCCACGTGGGCCCACCTAATGTATAAATCCCATCCGCACTGTTCATCTGTTTACTATCCAGGATATCTGTCTAATGGACGGTGGGTCCCACCTGGAGTATGCATTGCATCTAGGCCGTCTATGGCCTGGATGGCGCTGGCATGTATTATATGTAATATATATTATATACAATATATAGTATTATACTATATGTATTGTGTATTATATATAATATAATATGACTTATATCATACATGGTATCTGGTGGTCTATATGTGTTTTATCCTTCTGCCCAGCAGCGTGGGATCCACACACACGTGTGGACTCCACCGTAATATATGATGTGGACTCACCTTGATGTATATCTGGCCGTCCACCTGGCAGTAGGAGGGGTCCATCATGATGCATGTTATATCCATACTGTCCATCACCTGAACGGTGGACCAGCGACCCTCACTCCAGCGGGGATCTAACGATTCAGACTTTCCATTCACATGGAGCCCACCATGCGTGTATGTATTCTACGTCTTGGCCGTCCATCCATCTCTGGGCAATGGACGTCGGATGCATTTCTATATAATATTATATAAATAATATATATTATAATAATATTATATTTTATGGGCCACACCCACATGGAATCCACCTGTTATAAATAGGTTGGTTCGTGTACCACACTCAGCTGTATAGCTGATGATTTTACGTCAACGAGTGTGGAGGTGGGGCCCATCTTCATGCGTGTTTTGTATATCCATCGCCCACCCATTTTGACGTGGCTACACCATGATGTATAGTTTAATCCATACCATTCAGATATTGCTGGACAGTGCTGGATCATGTTCAGACGGTGTTGTGGACCCCACTTTGATGTATGTTCCATATCCACACCGTCCACAATGTTTGGGCAGTGCTGATCATCATATGTGGGCCATGTGTGCAGTGATACACCTGTTACACCTATAACTATTGAAATGATTTTTGGTGTGGCCCATATGAAGAGGCCCACCTGGATATATTTATGGCCGTCCATGAGGCCCACCTTGATATATTTATGGCTGTCTAGGTGGTGTATTTGAGGGCCCATGAGTAGGGCCCACCTATTAGGTATTTGAGGCTCACGGGTTACGGCCCATTGTGATGTATTTGAGGCCCATGGCGTGACCCATTATGATACACTTGAGCCCTTGTATGAAGCCCAATGCGACGTATGTGAGGCCCATGAATGAGGCCCAATGTGATGTATGTGTGGCCGCTACGTTGTGTATGAACCCCTTATGTGGGCCACGTCTTGGGAGCAATGTTGGTTAGATGTCCACATTGATGGGCAATGACGGTTAGATGTCCTCATTGTGACCTTCCCTTAGGCCTTGATAGTCACATTCTCATCATCCTCTTGTGGGTTAACCCTAATTCGTAGGCCCCATTCACCATAGAAGGATGGCTCCGTGCTATCGAATTTTATATAACCACGACTGAGGGCCGATCTTTATATTATGATTGATTGGCTGTCCATCTATGGACCCCGCCTCATTTATATATATACTAGTTGTTGGTGTCGATTATCGATATTGATCGTCGGTGCCGATTATCTGTGTTAATTTTCTTAGCCGATTGACCGATTACCGATTGTGGCCAATTGTCGATTGATGTGGCCGATTGCCGACTCTGCTTGTCATGGCCGATTGATCGATTACCGATCGAGGCCGATTATCGTGACCGATTACCTATCGTGGCCGATTGTAAGACCTGTATCTTGGACCATACCGTTCCATAGACTTCCGCGGTCTTACCGGTCGAATTCCGGCAACCTTCGACCCTTAACTGATATCGACGCGCGACCCTGATTCTTACACTGACAACCCGAGCCGACTCAACCCGAGACCAATACCATAGCGACTGCACCGTCGTTACGGTTCCGATGCCGTGACTCGCACACCAAGGCGATACCCTGGTCAAGAGTTGTAGACTAAAGTTCGGTGTGAGAAAATGTCGCGCGTTACGAAATCCAAGGGAATCTCTACGATGTGTCACATCAATCACATCAATCCCATCAATCAATCAATCCATCAAGTCATCGCATGTCAAATACACATCATTTTCATCCCTTTTCCCAAGCAACCACAAAAGTCTCCCAAACCCATACCTCTCTTACACAAAAAGCCACAAAAGTCTTCACCACTCATACCTCTCTTACACAAAAGCCTCAAAAGTCAAAGATTTCTTACACCCCCATCATTCATTCATCCATCCATCTCTCTCTACATCACTCTCTCTCTTTCTCATTTTCTCATCTCAATCCCAAGCAACAAAGAGCCCATACGTATGGAATTTTCCAAGAATTCCTAAACTCCAAGTAGCCCACCTTCCTACCCCAAGATCTCTCATCTCAACCCTCCATTCTTCATCTCATCCATTGAAGTTGAAGTTAAGGTGCCAAGGAGCCCCTAGGAACAAGAAGATCGGACTGTGGGTGCCTCTATAGAATAGTTTTTCTTATTTTTATGATGGGCCAAGTGAGGCCCACCGATTCATGGTGTGGATCTCACTTGGGACCCTAATATGTGGCCGATGGACCACTTGGATCATCATGATCATTCCATGATGAGGCCATTCTCCATGAACCCCATCATGATGTTTATTGCATTTAGGAAGGTCATCTAGACCGTCCATATCAGTGGGGAATGGATCTCCACCGTTGATTTGCATTTTTTGATGATCCCATGTTCAAAGGGATCCGTTTATTGTATGATTTCATTCAAGGGAGGGCTCATAGTGGCGGAGCCCTCCATCACAAGGCGTGTCCCACTCTCCATGTCTCTCTCTCTCTTTTATTTTATTTTATTTTATTTTATTTTATTTTTATGTAATAGGATTGTGTGGCCCACTTGAATGGATCTGTAAAACCCGTGTCCTAATTCGTACTGTTCCTTAGACTTTTGCGGTCATTCCGATCGATTTTCGGCGACTCGCGATCTGTAACCGGCGTTGCGCGAAATCCTGAAACGGATTCTGTCGGTCTGAGTCAGTTCGACATGAGACTTGTACCAGTGCGACCGCGCTGTCGCCACGATTCTGATGCCGCGTCTCACGCGCCGAGGCGATACCCAGACCAGGAGATGTGGGCCCGCGTTCAGTTAGAGAAAACACCGCACGTTACGGATTACGAGGGAATCTCTACCAGATGTCCCATCAATCAATCAATCACTCATGTCAAGTACAAGTCAAGTCACTCCATACCCAAGTACAACTAACCCATGTCATGCCCATACCTTTCTCTTACACAAGCAACCCAAAGTCCACTCTCACATCACTTCATCCATCACCAAACCCATCACACATCACTCCATCACCCTTTTTCACCCATCACTCCCCTCTCTCTCTCATTCATTCTCAAAAAAATCTCTCCAAGCAAAAATTTCACACGTCCAAGCATTCCCAAGCTTTTCCAAAAGCCAAGTGTGGCCCATCCTCTCATCTCTCATCCACACCATCAAAGGTCCATCATCCACTGTCCAAGGCGAAGGCAAGGAGCATTGGAGGCCAAGGGAGCAAGGAGGAGGCTTAGAGGTGGGTGATCCACCGTTAAATTTCTTTTTAGGGACCACTTGTTTGTGGGACCCATTTTTTTTGTGTGTAATTTGTATCATGTGGGGCCCATAGTAGCGAGGCCCCACCATCACCGTCTCTCTCTCTCTCTCTTTCTCTCTCCTTATCCTTCCCCTAAAATGAAGTGGGCCCCACCGATTCATGATAAATCTACTCCATCCATCAAATGGTGTGGCCCACTACATCTTAGATAAATGATATATATATATATATATATATATATATATATATATATATATATCTATATATATGTACATGCAAGGTGGGCCACGATCGTGTGGGACCGACCTTGGTGAACGTGGACCATGTCCCTGTGGGACCCACTGTGTTGTATCTGTTTAAAGCACGCCATCCAGCGTCTCTGGACGCTGGACTGGCAGCGTTAACACATTGCACTTAAAAAAAAAAAAGAAAGGGAAAAAGTATACTTTTACAGTGGGCCACTGATGCAGGCCCCACCTTGAGGTATTTGCTTGATCCAAGCCGTCCACCACCTTTCTCAGACTATTTTAGGCGTTGAGCCAAAGTTTGGGACCAATCTGATTCTCAGGTGGGCCATACCATCTAAAATCATGTGGAGACATGCCTGAAACATACAAAATCATTTGGTGGGGCCTATCTAAAATTTGGACGTGGTTGAAACTTGGTTTGGACACTTACTTTTGTGAGACACATGCAATGGACGGGGTAGATCTGTTTAATGTGGGTCCCACCTAGGATAAAAAAATAATTTTCTTTTTGATATGACTTTGTGCCATGACGTCCAGAGACGTCCACGTTAAAAAGCATGGCCGCATTGGCCCACTTGTAGACTCCACCATGATGTATGTTTTACATCTATACCGTTCATTTAATAGGTCCCCTTGAATGGTGCGTTGGCTCCAAAAATCATCCACAAACTGAACTCAGGTGGGCCATACCATCCAAATCATGTGAAGACATGCCTAAATCATATAAAACACTTGGTGGGGACTACCTGAATTTTTAATGTGGCTGAAACTTGGTGTGAACCCTCAAACAAGTGGGACATACGTAATGGACGGGTTGGATTGCAAATAAACACTTTGGTGGGCCCTACATAGGACCCACTGTGGTATGTGTGGCTTACCACACCGTCAAAACAGTGGGTGGTGACACCCACTGTGATGCAAGTGTTTCACTCACGCCGTCCGTCCACGGCAGTGGACGGTGGCCCCCACTCATATGTATGTGTTATGTCCACGCCGTCCATCACGTGGGCCCCTGGCCACGTGACGTTATGAACAGGTTTGGATGGCAATAAACATTACAGTGGGCCCTAGGCCATGTGATTCTATGAACAGTTTGGATGCAAATAAATAGTACAGTGGACCCAGGTTGGGTAGAAAATATACATTTCGGTGGGCCCTGGGTCTATATGACCTCATCAGCAGGTTTGAATGGAAAATAAACATTTTGGTGGGCCCCTTGCTACATGGCCTTATCAACAGGTGGGATGTAAAATAAACATTTTTGGTGGGCCCCTTGCCACACGGCCCTAACAACAGGTTGGGTGGCAAATAAGCATTTCAGTGGGCCCAGGATTGGATGGAAAATAAATGTTATAGTGGGCCCACATGGGAGTCTACCATGATGCATGAGTTTCATCCAAACCGCCCATTTATTTGTTGTTGTAAAATTATTTCATGGCTTGTGCCAAAATGAACCAGATCTATGGTTCAAATGGGCCACCATGGTATGTGTATAGGGCCATGTTGACCCATTTATGGCCATTCATTTAGGCCCACCTTGGTGCACATCTAAGACCATGGGATTAATCCCATTTGGCATGTGTAATGTCCATGGGATTAAGCCCATTTGGCATATCTAAAGCCCATGGGTTTCGGCCCATTTGATATATACAATGCCCATGAGATCCGGCCCACTTATTCTATATAAGGCCCACGGGATCTAAGCCCATTTGGTACATATAAAGCCCATGGGATCAGGCCCATTTGATGTGCAAGGGGCACAAATGGAATGACCCATTTGACATATTTAAGACTCATGTGTGTAGTCCCACTTTGATGTATTTCATGGCCCATGAGTCATGGACCATTGCAATGTACATAAGGCTCCTTGGTGAGGCCCATTAACGTAGCCATTTGAAGAATGTAAGGCCCACGCAATTCGGCTCATTTGATATATCCAAGGCCTAGGGATCGAGGCCCAATGGATGTCCTTAGGGTCCATTGCAATGTACGTCTATCATGGTTCGTGAAATGATATTTACGGCAAGCCGTGCCTAGAAAACAATGTTGGTTTGACGTCCACATTGTACGTACAATGTTGGTTAAATGTCCGCATTATAGCTCTCTTTAGGGCCCATTGATAGGTCCATACCCGTTGTTATTCATTGCCTTATAACATGCTTAATATAACCTCATGACTCATGCCCATACGCATCATATGTATGCTTGATATGAGTAATGACTGATCATAACATACGCCATCGGGCAGACCATTTATGGGACTCGTTATGTGACTGAGTGCCCTACATGATTGCGCAGTACGCGCTGGACTTCTGCATGATTTGACGTGTGATTCATGCATCTCGCATACGTGTGACTTGTTCACTACACGTCCTAGCGACATCAGGGCCGTGGCTCCACAGGTATATCATGGATGACCGTATTGGATACCGAAAATACTTATTCTAGTACTGTGGGCACTTAGGATGTCCTTGGGTGAAAGTCCCAGAACCTTTTTGGTACCAGGAGATGCTCCAGCGTCTAGACCGAGTGGATACATGAGCGCCCGAGTGCCGAATACTAGTAGGCCGCGTCTCCCACTGTGTCGTGGTCGGTTGGAAGGGGGTGTGGCCTTATCCGCCTGAGTGAGGGGGCTATAAGCTAGGCTGAGTTTGACTAGCTCGCAAATGAGTCCGCTATCGACGAGCCGGGTAGGTATTGGCATACTACTGGTCAGGCGGATAGTGAGGTCTTATCCGCTTGCTTGACTGTGCAGCTAGGGAGGTGGCAGTCTCTACGAAGTGTATTAGACCCCGGTGATATCCAGAGAGGAACTGTACTGATATACGTATTTGAGGAGTACCGACTTTCTTGGATTACATTTCGCATATGACATTTGGCTATGTAGGCCTTGCATTGCATCGGTGTGGCCGATGGCATCCATATCTCGCATCATGCCCTGCATTACATAGCCTTGGTATTTTCATGGACTTACCACATACTTCCGCATTGTCCTGATACTGTACACTTGGCGTTTGCCTTATGCACACACTTACACCATCCTCTAAGCTTTCTATAAGCTTATGCACGATAGATGCGTGCAGGTGATGTTAGGTTGCAGCCGTGTTGAGCTTGGAGCGTGCAGTGGTCTTCTAGAGCTTGATTTTTCTTTATTTATGTATTCCCTTTCAGCATTGTACTCAAATGATTATATTAGTGGATATGTGGTGATGATGTTTCCTTTATAATTTGGGTAAACTTGTGGTTATGCTTATTACAAGACAAGTGTACGTTCAAAAAAAAAAATCCTCCTTGTAGGATCCCAGGATCGGAATCTGGCGTATGTTGCGCTGGGAGCCGAGAATGGGGTACTACGGAGGCTGTCGGCACCGAATTCAGCGATCGAGGTTCTTGTGAATCTGATTTCTGGGTTTGGGGCGTGACAGGATCCCACCTTGAGATTTACTTTGTTCAAATTTTTATTCAAGTGGGGCCCACCTTAGCCGTTGTACCCATGTCACCCCTCATGTGGTGGCCCACTTCATCAGGGCCCACCACTATCAAAAAAATAATAATAATAAAACTGTCCAGCGTCTAGGACGCTGGACGTTTCAAAGGAAAGAAGAAAAAGGAAAGAAGTAAAGGGGCTTTGGTGGTCCACTTACTTAGGCCCCATCATGATGTATTTGAACAATCCAAGCCGTCCATCCTCTTACCTACAATATTTTAGCCGTTAGGTACAAGTTTGGGGCTGATTGGAAGACCTGGTGGGCCATAGCGCCAAATATTGTGTCATCACCATTCAAATGTTATTTTCTTATTTTATTTCACTTCCTAAGCATATAAAAATTCGAACTCTAGACTCATTTGGACGGTGTCGAGCCACTAAACGCAATGGCCGGGGCGAATTTCATCTTAGCGGGCCCCACATACAAAAAACCCCGGGAAAACAGTTTTTCCCCAAAAATGTCAAGAGGCAGAGCCTCTACTTCTGCATGTCAGCGGGCAGCACTGCACGCTGCTGCGTGCAGCCGTGAAGGCGGGTGGGCTGCCGTTGGCCACCCACGGCCCTGCACGTGGGCCCCATAGTGGTGTTTATTTGCGATCCAATCTGTTCATGTGGTGGGCCACCTCCTAAAGTGGGCCCCTACCAAAATTCAGGCCCATCCAAGGCTCAGGTGGACCACACTAGAGGAAACAGTGGTGGCTAAAGGCTTACCCTTGAAGCCATTTTTTTTTGCCACAGAAGTGTGGGATCAGGCTGAAATTTATGTTTTCCCTTCATCCAGGTCCGAGTGACCTTATGAACGGGTTGGATGCCAATTAAATGTTACAGTGGGCCCCACAAGGGGACCCACAATGGTGTATGCATTTCTCCACCGCCCGCTGGACGGTGCAGTCCTCTTGATGCATGTGTTTTGTGCACGCCACCACTAGCAGGCGTGTAGAGTGTGTGCGTGTTGTGTGGGTGTGCATGCGTGTGTGGGTGTGTGCATGTATATATATACATACATACTTATATATACTATATGTAATATATGTACATATTATACTAGTTGTAATATATATGAAGGTAGGCCCTCATGTGGGCCCCACCCTTGATGCATGTGATGCATCCAGACCGTCCATCCATTTGATTTGTTTAAAGCATATGGGTTAGGCCCATTTGATTTATGAAAGGCCTATGGGCTATGCCCATTCGGATTGTAAAAGGCCTATGGGGTAGGCCCACTTGAAACACATAAGGCTTATGGGTTTAGGCCCACTTGATATGTTTCAAGTCCATGGGACTAGACCCATTTGATGTACTTCAAGGCCCATGAAATTGGACCCATTTGATATATGTAAGGGCTAGGGATTTAGGCCCATTTGACTCATATAAGGCCTATGGGTTGAGGCCCATTTGATGTACATGTGGGGGGCCCAATGGGTATGGCCAATTTGTTATATATTAAACTTATGAGGCTAGGCCCAATTGATGCAATCCAAGGCCCACAGGTTTTGACCCATTGCAATGCATATAAGACCCATTGGTGTGACCCATTTATGTAGCCCATCTGATGAATAGAAGGCCCATAAGATATGGCCCATTTGATATATATGCAAGGTCCAATGGGAAGAACCTACGGTCCATTGTAATGTGTAAATTCATTATAGACTAAGTATCGATGTTTACAAGATCGTGCCTTGGGGGCAATGTTGGTTTGACGTCCACATTGCGAGTGTAATTTTGGTTGGATGTCCACATTACGACTCTCCTTAGGGCCCATTACTGGGCCGTACTCGGCCATTAGGCCCATCTACATTGTAAGAGTGGTTCATCACTCATTTGCATGTTTAGTATAGTTTCATGTCTCATGATCATATACATCATATGTATGCTTGATATGAGGATTGACTGATCATAGCATATGCCTTCGGGCAGGTTATTATGGGCTCCCGATTAGGCGGTGTTGCCCCACATGAGCGCACGATATGCGCAGGATTTGTTGCATGACTGGATAGCATGAATCATGCATTTCGCATTTGTGTGACATGGTTATTATTATACCCTAGCGACATTAGGGCCGTAGCCTCCACAGACGCACGTGGTTGGCAGGATTGGATACCGAAAATCTCATTCTATATGGGGTACTATAGATATCCCTCAATGAAAGTCTCTAAACCCTTATGGTACTAAGAGGTTGCTCCAATGTCTAGACTGAGTGGGTAGATGAGTGTTGAGTGCCGATTACCAGACGGTTACGCTCTCCACTGTGTCGTGGTCGGTTGGAAGGGGGTGTGGCCTTACCCACCCTAGAGTAGGGGGCAATGCTAGGCTGAGTTTGACCAGCTCGAGGAATGGGTCCGCTATCGATGAGTCTCGCCCGATATTGTCAGACGGATAGTGAGGTCTCTTCCACTTACCTTATCGCGCGCGATGTGGCGACAATCTAGTTTAGAGTGTACTAGACCCCGGTGATATTCCATATTTGAGCTGTATTGATGTGTGGACATAGATGAGGATCTGTATGCTTGAGTTGCATTGCACATCGCATGGCCTTGTGATGGCCGATACCACTCATGTCTTGCATTGCATAGCCTTGGTACGGCTCATGATATTATGGTTCCATCTGCATATTGCGCATTATTCTGACATTGCATGTTCATATTACTACCTTGCGCACACACTTTCACCACCCTCTAAGCTTTCTATAAGCTTATGCATGACTGTTGCGTGCAGGTGACGTTGGATCGCAGCAGCGCTGAGGCAGGAGCACGTTGCTGATCGTTTTGGAGCTTTTGTTCTTTACCATTATATTTCCCTTTATGCTCATTGTACTTGTAAAGTTTTTGATCATAGTGAAAATGTAATGGAATTCTTGATTGTTGTTTGTGGGTTATGCCTTTGGTTATGCTTATTACGAATCAAACTGACATTGAAAATCCTCCTTGTAGCATCTTAGGATCGGAACCTGGCGAATGGGTGCTAGGAGCCGAGAATAGGGTTCTACGGAGCCTGTCGGCGCCGGATTCGGCGATCGGGAATTTTGTA
Source organism: Magnolia kwangsiensis (assembly GCA_037074715.1). Taxonomy (NCBI): domain Eukaryota; kingdom Viridiplantae; phylum Streptophyta; class Magnoliopsida; order Magnoliales; family Magnoliaceae; genus Magnolia; species Magnolia kwangsiensis. The sequence continues at coordinate 129,919,596 of CM073575.1, forward strand.
AGCCCGGTTTTTGAGTTTGGGGCGTGACAGAAGTTGGTATCAGAGCATAACTTGGGAATAACCGAGAATAACATTACATGTCTGCTATGAGTATGGAATGACTAAGTCCCGAAGTTCGGATAGCTTCACGACCTTCCAATACAGACCGTTAACGTGCGTACCTTCGAGAGTTTTGAAGTTGATAGACGCCTTCGATCTTTCCTGTAGGACATGACACCTGGGAGAGATACCCGATCGACTCTCGCACCACCACCTGAGGATTCCGCTTCACCACCTGAGGATCCAGCTTTACCACCTGCGTCTCCCGTTTTACCCTCAGAGATCCCTGCCTCCTTCCCTGAGGATGACATTCCTCCACCTGAGGCCGATGCGGAGCCGACCGTGACTGTGAGTGCCTCTCAGTTACAGCAGATGTTACAAGCTGTGACAGCCGCACTCCAGGGACAGGGCAGACGCCCAGTTGTTTCACCAGCTCAGGCAGAGCAGGATCGCGCGAGCGCCTTACTTCGTGAGTTCAGACGGCTTGATCCCCCACGTTTCCAGGGCGAGCCAGATCCGACTGCATCAGAGAGATGACGCTCCGATGTGAAGAAGATATTCGATACCATGTCATGTACGACCGAGCAGCACGTCCGGTTGGCGGTATTTCTCTTTCAGAGTGAGGCCGAACATTGGTGGACCTCTGTTACCCGTGTTGCCGGTCCTGATTATGTCTAGACATGGGAGGACTTTGTTGACCGATTCGAGGAGCAGTACTTCCCCGACCATATCCGTCGTCAGCGAGCCTTAGAGTTCGAGACTCTGGTGCAGGGAGACATGACTGTGGCACAGTACGTGGCCCGTTTCGTGGCACTCTCGAGATTCGCACCGTATATGGTTGATGACGAGGGGCGGAAGGCCCGCCGTTTCGAGCACGGCTTACGTTACGGCCTTCGAGGTCGTGTTATTGGGCATAAGCTCCTTATTTTCCAAGCAGTAGTGCGGAGAGATCAGATTTATGAGACTGAGTGGGCTGATTCTCAGTCTGATCATGGTCAGAGGAGAGATCGGAAGAGGCAGGCTTCTTATAGTGATTTCCAGCAGCGTCGACCACAACAGTAGAGGCGCACAGGTCGCCCAGCCTTCCAAGCACCATCATCACCAGCAGCACCTCCACCACCACCTCAGAGGCAGTTCACCGGCACTTGCTTTAGGTGCGGTGCGACGGGACACCGTTCATGGGAGTGTCTCAGCCCCAGCAGCAGCAGAGAGGTCCACAGCAGCAGAGACCCCCACAACAGCAGTGACAGCAGCCTCCACCACCAAGGCCACCTCAGCTGTAAGACCCGTATCTTGGTCCGTACCTTTCCATAGACTTCCGCGGTCTTACCGGTCGAATTTCGGTGACCTTCGACCCTTAGCCGATATCGACGCGCGACCCTTATTTATATACCGACAACCCGAGTCGACTCAACCCGAGACCAATACCATAGGGACCGCGCCGTCGTTGCGGTTCCGATACCTCGACTCGCGCGCTGAGGCAATACCCTGGTCAAGAGATGTGGGCCAACATTCGGTGCGAGAAAACGCCGCGCGTTGCGAAATCCAAGAGAATCTCTACGATGTGTCACATTAATCACATCAATCCCATCAATCAATCAATCCATCAAGCCATCACATGTCAAGTACACATCACTTTATTCCATTTTCCCAAGCAACCACAAAAGTCTCCCAAAACCATACCTCTCTTACACAAAAAGTCACAAAAGTCAAGCTTTTCTTACACCACCCATACCTCTCTTACACAAAAGCCTCAAAAGTCAAGCTTTTCTTACACCACCCATACCTCTCTTACACAAAAGCCTCAAAAGTCAAGCTTTTCTTACACAATCATCACTCACCACATCCATCCATCACTCTCTCTCTCTCCCTTACATCACTCTCTCTCTTTCTCTCTTTCTCACTTCAAATTTTCAAGCAACAAAAGAGTTCCAAGACTCCATACGTATAGAATTCTCCCTCTCTTCCTAATCTCCAAATGTGGCCCACCTCTTCATCCCAAAATCTCCCATCTCAACCCTCCATTCCTCATCTTAACCGTTGAAAACCAAGCTAAGGTGCCAAGGAACCCCTAGGAGCAAGAAGATAGGACGATGGGTGATAAATCATTCTATTTTTTCTTATTTTTATGATGTGCCAAGTGAGGCCCACCTATCAATGGTGTGATCTCACTTGGGACCCTAAAATGTGGCCGATGGCCCATTTGGATCATCATGATCGTTCCATGATGGGGCCATTCTCCATGGACCCCATCATGATGTTTATTTCATTTAGAAAGGTCATCTAGACCATCCATATCGGTGGGGAATGGATCTCCACCGTTGATTTTAAGTTTCGATGGTCCCATGTACAAGGGATCCGTTTATTGTATGATTTTCTTTTAAGGGAGGGCCCATAATGTCGGGGTCCCTCCATCACAAGGCGTGTCCCACTCTCTATGTCTCTCTCCCTCTCTCTTTTTATTTTATTTTATTTTATTTTATTTTTAGGCAATAGGATTGTGTGGCCCACTTAAATGGATCCCACCTTGAGATTTATTTTATTCAAATTTTTATTCAAGTGGGGCCCACCATGTACATTGTACCCACTTCACCCATCAGTGGTGGCCCACTTCATCAGGGCCCACCACATGCGTGCATTTTTTTAAAACCAAAACCGCCCAGCGTCTGGGACGCTGGACGTTTCAAATGAAAGAAGTAAGGGAAAGAAGAAAAGAAGTTTTTGGGGTGGTCCCCTCGTATAGGCCCCACCCTAATGTTTATGTTCAATCCGCGCCATCCACCACTTTTCCTGGGATATTTTAACCGTTGAGCCAAAGAATGAGGCCGACGTAATCATCCAGTGGGCCATAATATCAGAAACTTGGGCGGTCACCCTTAAAGACACGTCCTGATGAGTCTATACATCCAAAAATCCTGAACCTTGGACTCATTGGACTTGTTTTGAGCCCCTGAACTCAATGGACGGGGTGGATCAGCTGGATGTGGACCCCAAATGCAAAAAAAAATCCCAAAAATATGGGTTTTTAATTTTTTTTAAAAAAATATTGCAAAGAGGTTAAGCCTCTGACGCTGCAGCAGAGCTGCAGGCGGGCGGGCGGGCTGCCGTGTAGCCACCCACGGCTGCTTTCGTGGGCCCCACATGATGTATATGTCTTATCTGCGCCGTTCATGAGGCGGGTCCCCTCCTCGGGTGGGCCCCCTCCAAATTTTGGCCAGATCCAAAACTCAGGTGGCCCACACCACATGAAACAGTGAGATTGAGCATCTACCATTAAAATCTTTTTGGGGCCCACAGACGTGTTGGATCAAGCTGAAATTTATGTTTTCCCTTCATCCAGGTCCGAGCGACCTTATGAACGGGTCGGATGGCATCTAAATATTACTGGGTGGGCCCCACATGGGACCCATAATGATGTATGTTTTGAGTCCACCGTCCGGACGGACGGTGGCACCCACCTTCTGTATGTGGTGTCTCCACCGTCCAGCGGACGGTGGGGCCCTTGTGATGTAGGTGTTCTATTCGCGCCGTCCATCCCTGGATGGTGGGCACCACCATGTTTTATGTGTTACATCCGTACCATTCATTTGGAACAGTGGGACTTGCCCCTGACCGTGGGCCCTATGAACAGTTTGGATTGTAAATAAATATTGCAGTGGGCCCATGATCCACGTGACCTTATGAAAAGTTTGGGTTGCAAATAAATATTGTGGTGGGCCCTATGAACAGTTTGTATTGCAAATGAACATCATGTTGGGCCTAGTTTTTATAGAAAATAAACATTTTGATAAGCCCATGGTATTGGACCCATTTAATGTATTTTAAAGCCCATAAAAGTAAGCCCAATTGATATGTTCTAAGGCCATGAGACTAGGCCATTTGATATATTATAAGGCCCATAAGACTAAACCCATTTGTTTATAAAAAGGGTCCATGGGATTAGGCCCCATTGGATTTATTTGAGACCCATGAGTTAGGCCATTTTATTTGATTAAGGCCTAGGGGTTTAGGCCCATTTGACTCATGTTAGGCCTATGGGTTGAGTCCCTTTTTATGTACATGTGGGGGCCCAATTGGTGTGGCCCATTGGTCACATATTAGACGCTTGAGACTAAGCTCATTTGATGCAATCCAAGGCCCATGGATTTTGACCCATTGCAATGCACATAAGACCCATTGGTATGACCCATTTATGTGGCCCATCTGATGAATAGAAGGCCCATAAGATATGGCCCATTTGATATATATGTAAGGTCTAATGGGAAGAACCTACGGTCAATTGCAATGTGTAAATCGATTACAGACGAGGTATCGATGTTTACAAAGATCGTACCTTGGGAGCAATGTTGGTTTGACGTCCACATTGCGAGTGTAATGTTGGTTGGATGTCTACATTACGACTCTCCTTAGGGCCCATTACTGGGCCGTACTTGCTGTGTTTCGGCCGTCTAAGCCCATCTGCGTCGTAAGGATGGTTCATCACTCATTTACATGTTTAGTATAGTTTCATGACCCATGATCATACGCATCATATGTATGCTTGATATGAGGATTGACTGATCATAGTATATGCCTTCGGGCAGGTTTTTTATGGGCTCCTGGTTAGGCAGTGTTGTCATACATGAGCGCACGATATGCACAGGATTGGTTGCATGACTGGATAGCGTGATTTATGCATTCCGCATTTGTGTGACATGATTATTGTACGCCCTATCGACATCAAGGTCGTAGCCTCCACAGACGCATCGTGGTTGGTAGGATTGGATACCGAAAATCTTGTTCTACATGAGGTGCTATTGATATCCTTGGGTGAAGTCCATAAACCCTTATAGTACCAAGAGGTTGCTCCAACGTTTAGACCAAGTGGGTAGATGAGCGTTGAGTGCCGATTACCAGACGGTTACGCTCTCCATTGTGTCGTGGTCTGTTGGAAGGGGGTGCGGCCTTACCCGCCCGAGATAGGGGGCAACGCTAGGCTGAGTTTGACCAGCTCGAGGAATGGGTCCGCTATCGACGAGTCGCGCCGGATATTGACAGACGGGTAGTGAGGTCTCTTCCACTTACATTATCGCGCGCGATGTGTCGGCAATCTGGTTTAGAGTGTACTAGACCCCGGTGATATCCCATATTTTGAGCTGTATTGATGTATGGACATAGACGAGGATCTGTATGCTTGAGTTTCATTGCACATAGCATGGCCTTTGGATGGCCAATACCATTCATGTCTTGCATTGCATAGCCTTGGTACGGCTCATGATGTTATGGTTCCATCTGCATATTCCGCATTACTCTGACATTACACTTGCTTCAGGTGCGGTGCGACGGGACACCGTTCATGGGAGTGTCCCAGCCCCCAGCAGCCGTAGAGACGTCCACAGCCGCAGAGACCTCCACCGCAGCAGCAGCGACAACAGCCTCCACCACCGAGGCCACCTCAGCAGTAGCATCAGCATCATCACCAGCCTCAGAGGCCACAGCAGCAGAGGCAGCAGTTTCGACCTCCTCAGCGACCCCAGCAGCAGCAGCAGCACGTTCAGAGGGGACAGGCACCTCCCCAGCCAGCTCAGGCTAGATTCTATGCGGCTCAGCAGGATCCGTAGTCATCCGGAGGAGTCGTTGAGGGTATACTGTCAGTTTCTGCATGCATTGCACATGTACTGTTTGATTCTGGTGCATCACATTCTTTTGTGGCCGAGAGCTTCTGTCGATCGGCTGGCTTACCGTTGGAGTCTGCTGATGAGAGCCTATCAGTATCGACTCCCTTGGAGAGGACTATAGTGTTAGGACGATTTTGCTCGTCATGCCCCGTTCTGATTGGGGATACTTTCCTGCCTGCCGATTTGTTCTCTTTACCGATGTCTGAGTTCGACGTCATCCTAGGCATGGATTGGCTCGCCGAGTACTATGCTATTTTGGACTGCGCCGCGAGGACCGTCACGTTCTGTATACCCGGCGTGCCGCAGTTCGAGTTCGTTGCAGACGCCAGAGGAGAGCGGTTGTCTTGTTTGATGTCTTGCACCATAGAGGAGCCTGTTGTCATTTGCATCGACCATTTGCCCATAGTATACGATATTCCCGATGTGTTTCAGGAGATTCCGGGATTACCACCTCGTCGACTCACCGAGTTCCAGATTGATCTCGTGCCCGGTACCGCGGCCATTTCGAAGGCCCCGTATCGTATGGCACCGTTAGAGTTACGGGAACTGCAGAAGCATTTGGACGAGTTGCGAGAGTTGGGTTTTATCCATCCGAGCAGTTCGTCGTTGGGAGCGCCGGTACTCTTCGTGAAGAAGAAGGATGGCTCGTTGAGGCTCTGCGTTAACTACCACGAGCTCAACAAAGTCACGATCAAGAACAAGTACCCGCTCCCTAGGATTGATGATTTGTTCGACCAGCTGTAGGGTGCACAGTTCTTTTCGAAGATTGATCTGCGTTCCGGTTATCATCAGATTCGGGTCCGAGATGAGGACATTCCGAAGACGGCATTTAGGACGTGTTACGGTCATTTTGAGTTCCAGGTCATGTCCTTCGGACTGACCAATGCACCCGCGGTCTTCATGCAGCTAATGAACGAGGTCTTCCGCCCATATCTGGATCAGTTTGTTGTAGTCTTCATCGATGACATTCTGATCTATTCGAGGACCCGTGAAGAGCATGAGCAGCACTTGGAGATTTCCTTGCAAACCCTCCGCGCACACTAGCTTTATGCGAAGCTGGAGAAGTGTGAGTTCTGGCAGGAGGAGGTAAAGTTCCTCGGTCACGTGGTGACGAGGGAGGGTGTCGCAGTGGACCCCTCGAAGGTTGAGGCAGTGCGTCAGTGGGGACAGCCCACGACTGCGACAGAGATCCGTAGTTTTCTTGGTTTGGCGGGCTATTACAGACATTTCATCGAGGGTTTTTCTCGTATTGCAGCCCCACTGACCAGGTTGACTCGGAAGGGCGCAGAGTTTATTTGGAGTGACGCCTGCGAGCGAGCATTTACGGAGTTGAAGGACCGTCTGACGTTCCCTCCTGTCCTCACTCTTCCCTCTGAGAGTGACAGATTTATTGTATTCACTGATGCCTCGCATATCGGTTTGGGTGCTATCCTGATGCAGCACGGGAGACCAGTGGCCTTTGCGTCTCGTCAGCTCAAGGTCCATGAGCTGAACTATCCTACGCATGACTTAGAGTTGGCTAGAGTTGTCTTCGCGCTGAAGGTGTGGAGGCACTACCTTTACGGGGTTAGGTTCGAGCTCTTCTCTGATCATAAGAGATTGAAGTACCTCTTCTCGCAGTCTGAGTTGAATATGAGACAGGCGCTGGATGGAGCTCCTGAAGGATTATGATTTCGACCTCCAATACCACCTGGGCAAGGCAAACGTGGTGGCAGATGCCCTCAGCCGTCAGCCACGAGGTCTAGTGGCGCATATGATGATTCAGGAGTGGCGGATGCTTGAGGATATTGCAGCGTATGACTTTAAGTTCGGCCTGCTGTCTTCCATTGTGCAGTTATCGAGCTTGTCGATTCAACCCTCTCTTGTCGCTAGGGTGATCGAGGCTCAGCAGGCTGATGAGTCGTTGCAGAGTTACATGGTTGAGGTTACATCTGAGAGTCAGGCTGATTGACAGATTGGTACAGACGGTGGACTTCGTTTCAGAGGCCGATTATGTGTCCCGAATATTTCAGAGTTGCGCAGAGACCTTATGACCGGGGCACATCGATCGCGGTTTTCTATCCACCCGGGCTCGACGAAGATGTACCGTGACATGAGGAGACAGTATTTTTGGACAGGGATGAAGCGCCAGATTGCCAGTTTTGTGGCCGAGTGTGACACGTGACAGCGTGTCAAGGCTGATCATCAGAGACCTCCTGGTCTATTGCAGCCGTTGAGCGTCCCGATGTGGAAGTGGGAGCACGTGTCGACTGATTTTATTATGGGTTTTCTGAGGACTCAGCGCGGTCATGAAGCTATCTGGGTTGTCGTGGATCGTCTGACGAAGTCGGCACATTTCCTTGCGATGCGTGCGACTTGGTCTATGGACCGACTTGCGAGACTATTTATTGAGGAGATTGTGAGACTGCATGGCGTTCCAGTCTCGATCATTTCTGATAAAGACTCGAGGTTCACGTCTCAGTTTTGGGGGAGCTTCCAGCGTGCGATGGGGACTGATTTGCAGCTCAGCACCGCGTACCATCTGCAGACCGATGGCCAGACCGAAAGGGTCAATCAGATACTTGAGGATATGCTTCGGGCCTGCGCAATTGACTTCGGGGGTAGCTGGGATGAGCATCTGCGATTGGCTGAGTTCGCGTACAATAATAGCTATCAGGCGACCATCGGTATGGCTCCTTTTGAGGCATATATGGCAGACCATGCAGATCATCGAGTTGTTGGACCGAGGTTGGAGAGCGCGGTCTCCTAGGTCCTGAGCTTGTGCAGGAGACTTCAGAGGCTATAGATATCATCAGGCAGAGGATGCGCATAGCTCAGAGCCGACAGAAGAGTTCTGCTGATCGTCGGCATCGTCCCTTGGAGTTTGATGTAGGAGACCATGTGTATCTCAAGGTCTCGCCCATGAAGGGCATAGTTTGATTTGGAGCGAAGGGCAAGCTTGCCCCGAGATTCATAAGACCTTTTGAGATTACTGGGCACGTTAACGCCGTGGCCTATCGGCTGGCCTTGCCATCTCAGTTGTCTGGCGTCCACAACGTGTTTCACGTCTCCATGTTGAGGAAGTGTGGGTCAGACATAGTTCCCATCATTGATTGGCAACCGTTGGAGGTTCGTGAGGATGCTTCTTACATTGAGCAGCCAGTCCGTATCCTTGATCGGAAGGAGCAGGTCCTCAGAACTAAGGTCATTCCGTTGGTGAAGGTGCAGTGGGGTCACCATTCTGTTGAGGAGGCTTCGTGGGAGCGTGAGGCTGAGATTCGAGAGCGTTATCCTCATCTCTTTGATGATTGATCATGTATTATATTTTGTATGCTGCCCCTGATTCTATATGATGACGTTTTGTTTCTTATTCCTCATGAGTTATGCCTAGTTGCAATGCTTGTGTAAATTTTGAGGACGAAATTTTTATAATGAGGGGAGAGCTGTAAGACCCGTATCCTGGTCCGTACCTTTCCATAGACTTTCGCGGTCTTACCGGTCGAATTCCGGCGACCTTCGACCCTTAGCCGATATCGACGCGCGACCCTGATTCATATACCGACAACCCGAGACCAATACCATAGCGACCGCGCCGTCGTTGCGGTTCCGATACCGCGACTCGCGCGCCGAGGCGATACCCTGGTCAAGAGATGTGGGCTAAAGTTCGGTGCGAGAAAACGCCGCGCGTTACGAAACCCAAGGGAATCTCTACGATGTGTAACATCAATCACATCAATCCCATCAATCAATCAATCCATCAAGCCATCACATGTCAAGTACACATCATTTTATTCTATTTTCCCAAGCAACCACAAAAGTCTCCCAAAACCATACCTCTCTTACACAAAAAGTCACAAAAGTCAAGCTTTTCTTACACCACCCATACCTCTCTTACACAAAAGCCTCAAAAGTTAAGCTTTTCTTACACAACCATCACTCACCACATCCATCCATCACTCTCTCTCTCTCCCTTACATCACTCTCTCTCTTTCTCTCTTTCTCACTTCAAATTTCGAAGCAACAAAAGAGTTCCAAGACTCCATACGTATGGAATTCTCCTTCTTTTCCTAATCTCCAAATGTGGCACACCTCTTCATCCCAAAATCTCCCATCTCAACCCTCCATTCCTCATCTTAACCGTTGAAAACCAAGCTAAGGTGCCAAGGAACCCCTAGGAGCAAGAAGATCGGATGGTGGGTGATAAATCATTCTATTTTTTCTTATTTTTATGATGTGCCAAGTGAGGCCCACCGATCAATGGTGTGGATCTCACTTGGGACCCTAAAATGTGGTCGATGGCCCATTTGGATCATCATGATCATTCCATGATGGGGCCATTCTCCATGGACCCCATCATGATGTTTATTTCATTTAGAAAGGTCATCTAGACCATCCATATCGGTGGGGAATGGATCTCCACCGTTGATTTTAAGTTTCGATGGTCCCATGTATAAGGGATCTGTTTATTGTGTGATTTTCTTTTAAGGGAGAGCCCATAATGTCGGGGTCCCTCCATCACAAGGCGTGTCCCACTCTCCATGTCTCTCTCCCTCTCTCATTCTATTTATTTTATTTTATTTTATTTTTAGGCAATAGGATTGTGTGACCCACTTGAATGGTTCCCACCTTGAGATTTATTTTATTCAAATTTTTATTCAAGTGGGGCCCACCATGTACATTGTACCCACTTCACCCATCAGTGGTGGCCCACTTCATCAGGGCCCACCACATGCGTGCATTTTTTTAAAACCAAAACCGTCCAGCGTCTGGGACGCTGGACGTTTCAAATGAAAGAAGTAAGGGAAAGCAGAAAAGAAGTTTTTGGGGTGGTCCCCTCGTATAGGCCCCACCCTGATGTTTATGTTCAATCCGCTCCATCCACCACTTTTCCTGGGATATTTTAACCGTTGAGCCAAAGAATGAGGCCGACGTAATCATCCAGTGGGCTATAATATCAGAAACTTGGGCGGTCACCCTTAAAGACACGTCCTGATGAGTCTATACATCTAAAAATCCTGAACCTTGGACTCATTGGACTTGTTTTGAGCCCCTGAACTCAATGGACGGGGTGGATCAGCTGGATGTGGGCCCCAAATGCAAAAAAAAAACCCAAAAATATGGGTTTTCAATTTTTTTTGTTAAAATATTGCAAAGAGGTTAAGCCTCTGACGCTGCAGCAGAGCTGCAGGCGGGCGGGCGGGTTGCCGTGTAGCCACCCACGGCTGCTTTCGTGGGCCCCACATGATGTATATGTCTTATCTGCGCCGTTCATGAGGTGGGTCCCCTCCTCGGGTGGGCCCCCTCCAAATTTCGGCCAGATCCAAAACTCAGGTGGCCCACACCACATGAAACAGTGAGATTGAGCATCTACCATTGAAATCTTTCTGGGGCCCACATATGTGTTAGATCAAGCTGAAATTTATGTTTTCCCTTCATCCAGGTCCGAGCGACCTTATGAACGGGTCGGATGGCATCTAAATATTACTGGGTGGGACCCACATGGGACCCACAATGATGTATGTTTTGAGTCCACCGTCCGGACGGACGGTGGCACCCACCTTCTGTATGTGGTGTCTCCACCGTCCAGCGGACGGTGGGGCCCTTGTGATGTAGGTGTTCTATTCGCGCCGTCCATCCCTGGATGGTGGGCCCCACCATGTTTTATGTGTTACATCCGTACCATTCATTTGGAACGGTGGGACTTGCCCCTGACCGTGGGCCCTATGAACAGTTTGGATTATAAATAAATATTGCAGTGGGCCCATGGTCCACGTGACCTTATGAAAAGTTTGGGTTGCAAATAAATATTGTGGTGGGCCCTATGAACAGTTTGTATTGCAAATGAACATCATGTTGGGCCTAGTTTTGATAGAAAATAAACATTTTGTTAGGCCCATGGTATTGGACCCACTTAATGTATTTTAAAGCTCATAAAAGTAAGCCCAATTGATATGTTCTAAGGCCATGAGACTAGGCCATTTGATATATTGTAAGGCCCATGGGACTAAACCCATTTGTTTATAAAAAGGGTCCATGGGATTAGGCCCCATTGGATTTATTTGAGACCCATGAGTTAGGTCATTTTATTTGATTAAGGCCTAGGGGTTTAGGCCCATTTGACTCATGTTAGGCCTGCGGGTTGAGTCCCTTTTTATGTACATGTGGGGGCCCAATTGGTGTGGCCCATTGGTCACATATTAGACGCTTGAGACTAAGCTCATTTGATGCAATCCAAGGCCCACGGATTTTGACCCATTGCAATGCACATAAGACCCATTGGTATGACCCATTTATGTGGCCCATCTGATGAATAGAAGGCCCATAAGATATGGCACATTTGATATATATGTAAGGTCTAATGGGAAGAACCTACGGTCAATTGCAATGTGTAAATCGATTACAGACTAAGTATCGATGTTTACAAAGATCGTACCTTGGGAGCAATGTTGGTTTGACGTCCACATTGCGAGTGTAATGTTGGTTGGATGTCCACATTACGACTCTCCTTAGGGCCCATTACTGGGCCGTACTTGCTGTGTTTCGACCGTCTAGGCCCATCTGCGTTGTAGGGATGGTTCATCACTCATTTACATGTTTAGTACAGTTTCATGACCCATGATCATACGCATCATATGTATGCTTGATATGAGGATTGACTAATCATAGTATATGCCTTCGGGCAGGTTGTTTATGGGCTCCTGGTCAGGCGGTGTTGCCTTACATGAGCGCACGATATGCGCAGGATTGGTTACATGACTGAATAGTGTGATTCATACATTCTGCATTTGTGTGACATGGTTATTGTACACCCTAGTGACATCAGGGTCATAGCCTCCACAGACGCATCGTGGTTGGTAGGATTGGATACTGGAAATCTTGTTCTATATGGGGTGCTATTGATATCCCTCAGTGAAAGTCCCTAAACCCTTATGGTACCAAGAGGTTGCTCCAACGTCTAGACCGAGTGGATAGATGAGCGTTGAGTGTCGATTACCAGACAGTTACGCTCTCCACTGTGTCGTGGTCGGTTGGAAGGGGGTGCGGCCTAACCCGCCCGACTGTAGGGGGCAACGTTAGGCTGAGTTTGACCAGCTCGAGGAATGGATCCGCTATCGACGAGTCGCGTCCGATATTGGCAGATGGGTAGTGATGTCTCTTCCACTTACCTTATTGCGCGCGATGTGTCTGCAATCTGGTTTAGAGTGTACTAGACCCCGGTGATATCCCATATTTTGAGCTGTATTGATGTATGGACATAGACGAGGATCTGTATGCTTGAGTTTCATTACACATAGCATGGCCTTTGGATGGCCGATACCATTCATGTCTTGCATTGCATAGCCTTGGTACGGCTCATGATGTTATGGTTCCATCTGCATATTCCGCATTACTCTGACATTGCATGTTCATATTACTACCTTGTGCACACACTTTCACCACCTTCTAAGCTTTCTGTAAGCTTATACACGACCGTTGCGTGCAGGTGACATTGGATCGCAGCAGCGTTGAGGCAGGAGCACGTTGCGGAGCATTTTGGAGTTTTTGTTCTTTACCATTGTATTTCCCTTTATGCTCATTGTACTTGTAAAGTTTTTTATCATAGTGGAAATGTAATGGAGTTCCTGGTTGTTGTTTGTGGGTTATGTCTTTGGTTATGCTTATTACGAATCAAACTGACATTGAAAATCCTCCTCGTAGCATCCCAGGATCGGAACCTGGCGAATGGGAGCTAGGAGCCGAGAATGGGGTTCTACGGAGGCTGTCGGTGCCAGATTCAGCGATCGAGAATTTTGTGAGCCCGATTTTCGAGTTTGGGGCGTGACATCAGCAGTAGCATCAACATCATTACCAGCCTCAGATGCCACAGCAGCAGAGGCAGCAGTTTCGACCGCCTCAGCGACCCCAGCAGCAGTAGCAGCACGTTCAGAGGGGACTGGCACCTCCCCAGCCAGCTCAGGCTAGATTCTATGCGGCTCAGCAGGACCCGCAGTCATCTGGAGGAGTTGTTGAGGGTATACTGTCAGTTTCTGCATGCATTGCACGTGTACTGTTTGATTCTGGTGCATCGCATTCTTTTGTGGCCGAGAGCTTTTGTCGATCAGCTGGCTTACCGTTGGAGTCTGCTGGTGAGAGCCTATCAATATCGACTCCCTTGGGGAGGACTGCAGTGTTGGGACGATTTTGCTCTTCTTGCCCCGTTCTGGTTGGGGATACCTTTCTGCTTGCCGATTTGTTTGCTTTGCCGATGTCCGAGTTCGACGTCATCCTGGGCATGGATTGGCTCGCTGAGTATTATGCCATTTTGGACTACGCCGCGAGGACCGTCACGTTCTGTATACCCGACGTGCCACAGTTTCAGTTCGTTGCATAGGCCAGAGGAGAGCGGTTATCTTGTTTGGTGCCCTGCGGCATAAAGGAGCCTGTTGCCGCTTGCATCGACCATTTGTCCGTGGTTTGCGATTTTCCCGATGTGTTACAGGAGATTTCGGAATTACTGCCTCGTCGACTCACCGAGTTTCAGATTGATCTCGTGCTCGGTACCGCCCCTATTTCAAAGGCCCCGTATCGTATGGCACCGTTGAAGTTACGGGAACTGCAGAAGCAGTTGGACGAGTTACGTGAGTTGAATTTTATCCGTTCGAACAGTTCACCATGGGGAGCGCCGGTACTCTTCGTGAAGAAGAAGATGGCTCGTTGAGGCTCTACGTTGACTACCACGAGCTCAACAAAGTCACGATCAAGAACAAGTACCCGCTCCCTAGGATTGATGATTTGTTTGACCAGCTGCAGGGTGCATAGTTCTTTTCAAAGATTGACCTGCGTTCCGGTTATCATCAGATTTGGGTCCGAGATGAGGACATTCCGAAGACAGCATTTAGGACGCGTTACGGTCATTTTGAGTTCCAGGTCATGTCCTTCGGACTGACCAATGCACCCGCGATCTTCATGCAGCTGATGAACGAGGCCTTCCACCCATATCTGGATCAGTTTATTGTAGTCTTCATCGATGACATTCTGATCTACTCGAAGACCCGTGAGGAGCATGAGCAGCACTTGGAGATTTCCTTGCAGACCCTCCGCGCACACCAGCTTTATGCGAAGCTGGAGAAGTGTGAGTTCTGGCAGGAGGAGGTGAAGTTCCTCGGTCACGTGGTGATGAGGGAGGGTGTCGCAATGGACCCCTCGAAGGTTGAAGCAGTGCGTCAGTGGGGACAGCCCACGACTGCGACAGAGATCCGTAGTTTCCTTGGTTTGGCGGGCTATTACAGACATTTCATCGAGGGTTTTTCTTGTATTGCAGCCCCGCTGACCAGGTTGACTCGGAAGGGTGCAGAGTTTATTTGGAGTGACGCCTGCGAGCGAGCATTTATGGAGTTGAAAGACCGTCTGACGTCCGCTCCTGTCCTCACTCTTCCCTCTA
The DNA here is from genome assembly GCA_037074715.1 of Magnolia kwangsiensis. NCBI lineage: Eukaryota > Viridiplantae > Streptophyta > Magnoliopsida > Magnoliales > Magnoliaceae > Magnolia > Magnolia kwangsiensis. The sequence continues at coordinate 129,934,692 of CM073575.1, forward strand.
GGAGTAACGGATTTATTGTATTCACTGATGCCTCACATATCGGTTTGGGTGCTGTCCTGATGTAGCACAGGAGACCAGTGGCCTTTGCGTCTCGTCAGCTCAAGGTCCATGAGCTGAACTATCCTACGCATGACTTAGAGCTGGCTGCAGTTGTCTTCACACTGAAGGTGTGGAGGCACTACCTTTACGGGGTTAGGTTCGAGCTCTTCTCTGATCATAAGAGCTTGAAGTACCTCTTCTCGCAGTCTGAGTTGAATATGAGACAGATGCGCTGGATGGAGCTCTTGAAAGACTATGATTTTGCCCTCTAGTACCACCCAAGCAAGGTGAACGTGGTGGCAGATGCCCTCAGCCATCAACCACGAGGCCTAGTGGCGCATATGATGATTCAGGAGTGGCGGATGCTTGAGGATATCGCAACGTATGATTTTGAGTTCGGCCTGCAGTCTTCCATTGTACAGTTATCGAGCTTGTCGATTCAACCCTCTCTTGTCGCTAGGGTGATAGAGGCTCAGCAAGCTGATGAGTCGTTACAAAGTTATATGGCTGAGGTGGCATGTGAGGGATAGGCTGATTGGCAGATTGGTACAGACGGTGGACTTCGCTTCAGAAGCCAATTATGTGTCCCGGATATTCTAGAGTTACGCAGAGATCTTATGACCCACATCGATCGCGATTTTCTATCCACCCGGGCTCGTCGAAGATGTACCGTGACATGAGGCGACATTATTTTTGGGCGGGAATGAAGCGCCAGATCGCCAGTTTTGTGGCCGAGTGTGACACGTGCCAGCGTGTCAAGGCCGATCATCAGAGACCTCCAGGTCTATTGCAGCCGTTGAGCGTCCTGATGTGGAAGTGGGAGCACGTGTCGACTGATTTCATTATGGTTTTGCCGAGGACTCAGCGCGGTCATGACGTCATCTGGGTTGTCGTGAATCGTCTGACGAAGTCGGCACATTTTCTTACGATGCGTGCGACTTGGTCTATGGACCGGCTTGCGAGATTATTTATTGAGGAGATTGTGAGACTGCATGGCGTTCCAGTCTCTATCGTTTCTGACCGAGACTCGAGGTTCACGTCTTAGTTTTGGAGGAGTTTCCAGTGAGTGATGGGGACTGATTTGCAGCTCAGCACCGCGTACCATCCGCAGACCGTTGGCCAGACCGAGAGGGTCAATCCGATACTTGAGAATATGCTTCTGGCCTGCGCGATTGACTTCGGGGGTAGCAGGGATGAGCATCTGTGATTGGCTGAGTTAGCATACAATAACAGCTATCAGGCGACCATCGGCATGGCTCCTTTTGAGGCACTATATGGCAGACCATGCAGATCATCGAGTTGTTGGATCGAGGTTGGAGAGCATCATCTCCTAGGTCCCGAGCTTGTGCAGGAGACTTCAGAGGCTATAGATATCATCAGGCAGAGGATGCGCACAGCTCAGAGCCGCCAGAAGAGTTTTGCTGATCGTCGGCATCGTCCCTTGAAGTTTGATGTAGGGGACCATGTGTATCTCAAGGTCTCGCCCATGAAGGGCGTAGTTCGATTTGGAACGAAGGGAAAGCTTGCCCCAAGGTTCATAGTACCTTTTGAGATCATTGGGCGCGTTGGCGCTATCGGCTTGCCTTGCCATCACAGTTGTCTGGCGTCCACGACGTTTTCCATGTCTCCATGTTGAGGAAGTGTGCGTCAGACATAGTTCCGTTATTGATTGGCAGCCGTTGGAGGTTCGTGAGGACGCTTCTTACATTGAGCAGTCAGTCCGTATCCTTGATCGGAAGGAGCAGGTCATCAGAACCAAGGTCATTCCGTTGGTAAAGGTGCAGTGGGTCACCATTCTGTAGAGGAGGCTTCGTGGGAGCATGAGGCTGAGATTCGAGAGCGTTATCCTCATCTCTTTAATGGTTGATCATGTGATGTATTTTGTATGCTGTCTCCGATTCTATATGATGATGTTATGTCGTTTCTTCTTCATGAGTTATGCTTAGTTACGATGCTTGTGTAAATTTCGAGGATGAAATTTTTATAAGGAGGGGAGAGCTGTAAGACCCGTATCTTAGACCGTACCGTTCCATAGACTTCCGCGGTCTTACCGGTCGAATTCTGTCAACCTTCGACCCTTAACTGATATCGACGCTCGACCCTGATTCATACACTGACAACCCGAGTCGACTCAACCCGAGACTAATACCATAGCGACCTCGCCGTCATTATGGTTCCGATGCCGCGACTCGTGCACCAAGGCGATACCCTAGTCAAGAGTTGTAGACCAACGTTCGGTGCGAGAAAACGCCGTGCGTTGCGAAACAAAAGGGAATCTCTACGATGTGTCACATCAATCACATCAATCCCATCAATCAATCAATCCATCAAGCCATCACATGTCAAGTACACATCACTTTCATCCATTTTCCCAAGCAACCACAAAAGTCTCCCAAACCCATACCTCTCTTACACAAAAAGCTACAAAAGTCTTCACCACCCATACCTCTCTTACACAAAAGCCTCAAAAGTCAAAGATTTCTTACACCCCCATCATTCATCCATCCATCCATCTCTCTCTACATCACTCTCTCTCTTTCTCATTTTCTCATCTCAATCCTAAGCAACAAAGAGCCCATACGTATGGAATTTTCCAAGAATTCCTAAACTCCAAGTGGCCCACCTTCCTACCCCAAGATCTCTCATCTCAACCCTCCATTCTTCATCTCATCCATTGAAGTTGAAGCTAAGGTGCCAAGGAGCCCCTAAGAGCAAGAAGATCGGACTGTGGGTGCCTCTATAGAATAGTTTTTCTTATTTTTATGATGGGCCAAGTGAGGCCCACCGATCCATGGTGTGGATCTCACTTGGGACCCTAATATGTGGCCGATGGACCACTTGGATCATCATGATCATTCCATGATGGGGTCATTCTCCATGAACCTCATCATGATGTTTATTGCATTTAGAAAGGTCATCTAAACCGTCCATATCGGTGGGGAATGGATCTCCACCGTTGATTTGCATTTTTTGATGATCCCATGTTCAAAGGGATCCATTTATTGTATGATTTCATTCAAGGGAGGGCTCATAGTGGTGGAGCCCTCTATCACAAGGCGTGTCCCACTCTCCATGTCTCTCTCTCTCTTTTATTTATTTTATTTTATTTTATTTTATTTTATTTTATTTTTATGCAATAGGAGTGTGTGGCCCACTTAAATGGATCCCACCTTGAGATTTACTTTGTTCAAATTTTTATTCAAGTGGGGCCCACCTTAGCCGTTATACCCATGTCACCCCTCATGTGGTGGCCCACTTCATCAGGGCCCACCACTATCAAAAAAATAATAATAATAAAACCATCTAGCGTCTGGGACGCTGTACGTTTCAAAGGAAAGAAGAAAAAGGAAAGAATTAAAGGGGCTTTGGTGGTCCACTTGCTTAGGCCCCATAATGATGTATTTGAACAATCCAAGCCGTCCATTCTCTTACCTACAATATTTTAGCCGTTAGGTAGAAGTTTGGGGCTGATTGGAAGACCTGGTGGGCCATAGTGCCAAATATTGCATCCTCACCATTCAAATGCTATTTTCTTATTTTATTTCACTTCCTAAGTATATAAAAATTTGAACTCTGGACTCATTTGGACGACGTCGAGCCACTGAACGCAATGGCCGGGGCGGATTTCATCTTAACGGGCCCCACATACAAAAAACCCCGAGAAAACAGTTTTTCTCCAAAAATGTCAAGAGGCAGAGCCTCTGCTTCTGCATGTCAGCGGGCAGTGCTGCACGCTGCTGCGTGTAGCCGTGAAGGCGGGCGGGCGGCCGCTGGCCACCCACGGCCCTGCACGTGGGCCCCACAGTGGTGTTTATTTGTGATCCAATCTGTTCATGTGGTGGGCCACCTCCTAAAGTGGGCCCCTGCCAAAATTCAGGCTCATCCAAGGCTCAGGTGGACCACACCAGAGGAAACAGTGGTGGCTAAAGGCTTACCCTTGAAGCCATTTTTTTTTGCCACAGAAGTGTGGGATCAGGCTGAAATTTATGTTTTCCCTTCATCCAGGTCCGAGTGACCTTATGAACGGGTTGGATGCCAATTAAATGTTACAGTGGGCCCCACAAGGGGACCCACAATGGTGTATGCATTTCTCCACCGCCCGCTGGACGGTGGAGTCCTCTTGATGCATGTGTTTTGTGCACGCCACCACCAGCGGGAGTGCAGAGTGTGTGCGTGCTGTGTGGGTGTGCATACGTGTGTGGGTGTGTGCATGTATATATATACATACATACTTATATATACTATATGTAATATATGTACATATTATACTAGTTGTAATATATATAAAGGTAGGCCCTCATATGGGCCCCACCCTTGATGCATGTGATGCATCCAGACCGTCCATCCATTTGATTTGTTTAAAGCATATGGGTTAGGCCCATTTGATTTATGAAAGGCCTATGGGCTATGCCGATTCGGATTGTAAAAGGCCTATGGGGTAGGCCCACTTGAAACACATAAGGCCTATGGGTTTAGGCCCACTTGATATGTTTCAAGTCCATGGGACTAGACCCATTTGATGTACTTCAAAGCCCATGAAATTGGACCCATTTGATATATGTAAGGCCTAGGGATTTAGGCCCATTTGACTCATATAAGGCCTATGGGTTGAGGCCCATTTGATGTACATGTGGGGGGCCCAATGGGTGTGGCCAATTTGTTATATATTAAACTTATGAGGCTAGGCCCAATTGATGCAATCCAAGGCCCACGGGTTTTGACCCATTGCAATGCATATAAGACCCATTGGTGTGACCCATTTATGTAGCCCATCTGATGAATAGAAGGCCCATAAGATATGACCCATTTGATATATATACAAGGTCCAATGGGAAGAACCTACGGTCCATTGCAATGTGTAAATCCATTACAGACTAAGTACCGATGTTTACAAGATCGTGCCTTGGGGGCAATGTTGGTTTGACGTCCACATTGCGAGTGTAATGTTGGTTGGATGTCCACATTACGACTCTCCTTAGGGCCCATTACTGGGCCGTACTTGCTGTGTTTCGGCCATTAGGCCCATCTGCATTGTAAGAATGGTTCATCACTCATTTGCATGTTTAGTATAGTGTCACGCCCCAAACTCAGAAATCGGGCTCACAAAATTCTCGATCGACGAATCCGGCGTCGACAGCCTCCGTAGAACCCCATTCTCGGCTCCTAGCTCCCATTCACCAAGTTCCGATCCTGGGATGCTACGAGGAGGATTTTCAATGTCAGTTTGATTCGTAATAAGCATAACCAAAGGCATAACCCACAAACAACAACCGAGAACTCCATTACATTTTCAGTATGATCAAAAACTTTACAAGTACAATGAGCATAAAGGGAAATACAATGGTAAAGAACAAAGACTCCAAAATGCTCAGCAACGTACTCCTTCCTCAGCGCTGCTGCGATCCAACGTCACCTGCACGCAACGGTCGTGCATAAGCTTGCAGAAAGCTTAGAGGGTGGTGAAAGTGTGTGCGCGAGGTAGTAATATGAACATGTAATGTCAGAGTAATACGGAATATGCAGATAGAACCATAATACCATGAGCTATACCAAGGCTATGCAATGCGAGACATGAATGGTATCGGCTATCCCAAGGCCATGCGATGTGCAATGCAACTCAAGTATACAGATCCTCATCTATGTCCATACATCAATACAGCTCAAAATATGAAATATCACCGGGGTCTAGTACACTCTAAACCAGATTGCCGCCACATCGCCCGCAATAAGGTAAGTGGAAGAGACCACACTATCCGTCTGCCAATATCGGGCGCGACTCATTGATAGCGGACTCATTCCTCGAGCTCGTCAAACTCAGCCTAGCATTGTCCCCTACACTCGAGTGGGTAAGGCCGCACCCCCTTCCAACCGACCACGACACAGTGGAGAGCACAGCCAACTGGTATTCGGCACTCAGCGCTCATCTACCCACTCGGTCTAGACGTTGGAGCAACCTCTTGGTACCATAAAGGTTTAGGGACTTTCACCCAGGGATATCTATAGTACCCCATGTAGAACAAGATTTTCGGTATTCAATCCTGCCAACCACGATGCGTCTGTGGAGGTTACGACCCTGATGTCGTTAGGGCGTACAATACTCATGTCACACAAATGTGAAATGCATGATTCACGCTATCCAGTCATGCAACAAATCCTGCGCATATCGTGCACTCATGTAGGGCAACACTGCCTAACTAGGAGCACATAAACAACCTGCCCGAAGGCATATGCTATGATCAGTCAATCCTCATATCAAGCATACATGTGATGCGTATGATCATGAGTCATGAACTATACTAAATATGTTATAATAAAATGAACTATCTTACAATGCAGATGGACCTTGACGGCCTATGCACAATAAGTACGGCCCAGTAATGGGCCCTAAGGAGAGTCGTAATGTGGACATCCAACCAATATTACACTCGCAATGTGGACGTCGAACCAACATTGCTCCCAAGGCACGATCTTTGTAAACATCAGTACTTAGTCTGTAATGGATTTACACATTGTAATGGACCGTAGGTTGTCCCCATTAGACCTTACATATATATCAAATGGGCCATATCCTATGGGCCTTTTATTCATCAGATGGGCCATATAAATGGGCCACACCAATGGGTCTTATGTGCATTGCAAAGGGTCAAAACCCGTGGGCCTTGGGTTGCATCAAATGAGCTTAGTCTCATGCGTCTAATATATGACCAATGGGCCACACCAATTGGGGCCTATATGTAGATCAAGTGGGCCTCAACCCAATGAGCTTGCATGCATATCAAAGTGGGCCTAAACTCCTAGGCCTTATATATATCAAATGGCCTACCTTCATGGGCTTTAAATTTCAACAAAAGGGTCCAATTACCTGGGCCTTGAAGTACATCAAATGGGCCTAGTCCCATGGACTTGTAACACATCAAATGGGCCTAAGTTCTTAGGCCTATAATGAATCCAATGGGCCTAGCCCATAAGCATTTCATAAACCAAATGGGCCTAGCCCATAGGCCTTTTGAAATTCGAATGGGCCTAGCCCATAGGCCTTCTATGAGTCAGATGGGCCTAAATCCATAGGCCTTACATATATATCGAATGGGCTAGTCTCATGGCCTTAGAACATAACAATTGGGCTTAAACCCATAGCCCTTTTGAAATTGCAAATGGGCCTAACCCATAGGCCTTCAAGTGGAATAAATGGGCCTTTTCCAAACGTAGGTGGCCCACTCAAACATCACCCAAGCCACAATGATCTCACCAAGTGGATGGACGGTCTGAATACACCACATGTATCATGGCGGGTCCCACTGTCCAGTGGACAGTGCGGATATATCACATACATCACACAGGGCCCCACCGTCCGCTTGACGGTGGAGGCAACACGTGCGCCAGGTGGGTGCCACCTTCCGCCTGGACGGTGGACTACAATCCATACAACATCGTGGGTCCCATGTGGGGCCCACCCTGTAATATTTAGAAGTCATCCGACCCGTTCATAAGGTCACTCGGACCTGGATGAAGGGAAAACATAAATTTCAGCTTGATCCAAAACTTCTGTGGGCCCCCAAATTTTTTTTTAATGGTAGAATTCAATTCACACTGTTTCTCATGGTGTGGGCCACCTGAGTTTTTGATCGACCTGAAATTTGGAGGGGGCCCACCTGAGGATGGGACCCACCTCATGGATGGCTGAGATGGCAAACAAACATCAAGGTGGGGCCCACGGCTGGAGCCATGGGTCCCTTACTGGACACCGCCTGCCCGCCGACTGACGCTGCACGCAGCAGCGTGCAGTGCCTGCACTTGTCAGGGAGGGGGCATGGCCCTTTGCAAATTTGAAGAAAATCTGATTTTTTTGAGGTTTTTCACACGTGGGGCCCGCTGTGCCAAAATTCATCCCGGCCATTGTGATCAGTGGCCCGCAACAGTCAAATGAGTCCAGAGTTTGAATTTTTTTGATGCTTAGAAGTGAAATAAAATAAAAAATTAGTGTTTGAATGGTGAGGATGCAATATTTGGCGCTATGGCCCACCAGGTGATTGGATCAGCTCCAAACTTCTACCCAACGGCTAAAATACCGTGGGTAAGAAGATGGACGGCTTGGATCGAACATAAACGTCAAGGTGGGGCCTATACGAGGGTACCACCCCAAAAACTTCTTTTCTTCTTCCTTTTTCTTCTTTCCTTTACAACGTCCAGCGTCCCAGACGCTGGACGGTTTATTTATTTATTTTTTTTGAAAATGGTGGGCCCTAATGAAGTGGGCCACCACTGATGGGTGGCATGGGAATAACGTCTAAGGTGGGCCCCACTTGAATAAAAATAAATGCATCAAGGTGGGATCCATTCAAGTGGGCCACACAACCTTATCGCATGCCATAAAAATAATACAAAATAAAAAGAAATAAAAGAGAGAGAGAGAGAGAGACATGGAGAGTGGGACACGCCTTGTGATGGAGGGACCCCGACATTATGAGTCCTCCCTTACATGAAATCATACATCGAGTGGGCCTTAAAGCATGTGGGACCACCGAAATTTAAAATCAACGGTGGGGATCCTTTCCCCACCAATATGGATGGTCTAGATGACCTTTCTAAAGAAAATAAACATCATGATGGGGTCCATGGAGAATGGCCCTATCATGGAATGATTATGATGATCCAAGTGGTCCATCGACCACTTTTTAGGGTCCCAAGTGAGATCCACACCATGGATCGGTGGGCCTCACTTGGCCCATCATAAAAATAAGTAAATCTACCCTATAGAGGCACCCACCGTCCGATCTTCTCGCTCCTAGGGGTTCTTTGACACCTTAGCTTCAACTTCAATGGATGAGATGAAGAATGGAGGGTTGAGATGGAAGATTTTGGGATGAAGAGGTGGGCCACTTGGAGCTTAGGAATTCTTGCAAAATTCCAAACGTGGGGGCTCTTGGAATTTTTTTGTTACTTGGAAATTTTGAAATGAGAAAGAGAGAGAGAGAGAGTGATGTAAAGGGAGAGAGAGAGAGTGATGGATGGATGTGGTGAGTGATGGTTGTGTAAGAAAATATTGACTTTTGTGGCCTTTTGTATAAGAGAGGTATGGGAGATGAAGACTTTTGTGGCTTTTTGTGTAAGAGAGGTATGGGAGATGAAGACTTTTGTGGTTGCTTGGAAAAATGAAATAAAGTGATGTGTACTTGACATGTGATGGCTTGATGGGTTGATTGATTGATGGGATTGATGTGATTGATGTGACACATCGTAGAGAATCCTTGGGTTTCGCAACGCGCGGTATTTTCTCACACCGAACGTTGGTCCATATCTCTTGACCAAGGTATCGCCTTGGCGAGCGAGTCGCGGTATCGGAACCGCAACTATGGTGCGGTCGCTATGGTATTGGTCTTAGGTTGAGTCGACTCGGGTTGTCGGCATATGAATCAGGGTCACGCGTCGATATCGATTAAGGGTCGAAGGTTGTCGAAATTCGACTGGTAAGACCGCGAAAGTCTACGGAAAGGTACGGACCAAGATACGGGTCTTACATATAGTTTCATGTCCCGTGATCATATGCATCATATGTATGCTTGATATGAGGATTGACTGATCATAGCATATGCCTTCGGGCAGGTTATTATGGGCTCCCGGTTAGGCGGTGTTTTCCTACAAGAGCGCACAATATGCGCAGGATTTGTTGCATGACTGGATAGCGTGAATCATGCATTTCGCATTTGTGTGACATGGTTATTATTACGCCCTAACGACATCAGGGCCATAGCCTCCACAGACGCATCGTGGTTGGCAGGATTGGATACCAGAAATCTCGTTCTATATGGGGTACTATAGATATCCCTAGGTTAAAGTCCCTAAACCCTTATGGTACCAAGAGGTTGCTCCAACATCTAGACCGAGTGGGTAGATGAGCGTTGAGTGCCGATTACCAGACGGTTACACTCTCCACTGTGTCGTGGTCGGTTGGAAGGGGGTGCGGCCTTACCCGCCCGAGAGTAGGGGGCAATGCTAGGCTGAGTTTGACCAGCTCGAGGAATGGGTCCGCTATCGACGAGTCGCGCCCGATATTGGCAGACGGATAGTGAGGTATCTTCCACTTACCTTATTGCGCGTGATGTGGCGGCAATCTGGTTTAGAGTGTACTAGACCCCGGTGATATCCCATATTTGAGCTGTATTGATGTGTGGACATAGATGAGGATCTGTATGCTTGAGTTGCATTGCACATCGCATGGCCTTGTGATGGCCAATACCACTCATGTCTTGCATTACATAGCCTTGGTACGGCTCATGATATTATAGTTCCATCTGCATATTGCGCATTATTCTGACATTGCATGTTCATATTACTACCTTGCACACACACGTTCACCACCCTCTAAGCTTTTTGTAAGCTTATGCACGACCGTTGCGTGCAGGTGACGTTGGATACCAGCAGCGCTGAGGCAGGAGCACGTTGCTGATCGTTTTGGAGCTTTTATTCTTTACCATTGTATTTCCCTTTATGCTCATTGTACTTGTAAAGTTTTTTATCATAGTGGAAATGTAATGGAATTCTTGGTTGTTGTTTGTGGGTTATGCCTTTGGTTATGCTTATTACGAATCAAACTGACATTGAAAATCCTCCTCGTAGCATCTCAGGATCGGAACCTGGCGAATGGGCACTAGGAGTCGAGAATGGGGTTCTACGGAGGCTGTCGGCGCCGAATTCGGCGATCGAAAATTTTGTAAGCCCGATTTTCGAGTTTGGGGCGTGACACCGATCGTCGATTGACATGGCCGATTACTGATTCTGCTTATCATGGTCGATCGACCGATTCTGATTATCGAGGCCGATTATCGATCTAGGTAAATTATCGTGGCCGATTGTCGATTCCGATTGTCGTGGCTGATCGTCGATTCCGATTATTGAGGCCCAATGTGATGTATATGCGGCCCGTTGTGATGTGTATCCAGCCCGTGTTTAAGACCCAATGTGATGTATGTGAGGCTTATGTGATGAGGCCCACTGTGATGCATTTGAGGGCTAGGCGATGGAACCCATTGTAATATATGTTAGGCCCATCGTGATGTGTTTTAAACTCTTGAGTGAGGCCCATGGTGTTGTATAGTTGGCCCTTGTGTGCGGCTATGAGTCCACTATATGTTAGGCTTTATGTGGGCCGTTCGTTGGGGGACAATGTTGGTTAAATGTCCACGTTGTCGATGTCAATTGTCAATGCTTACTATTGATACCGATTATGAGTATGTGACTGCATAGTATCATGATACATGCCCATACACATCATCTGCATGTCTGTTATGAGATATGATTGACCATTGCATATATCATAGTGTTGATTGTTATGAGACTCCCTGATAGGTGGAGATTATCTCACATGAGAGCACGATATGCGCATGATTGATGCATGACTGGGTTACATGACTCATGCACCTTGCATTGCATTGTGTTGTACTGTACGCCCTAGCGACATCAGGGTTGTAGCCTCCACAGGCATTTCGTGGATGGCCAGATGGGACACCAAAAATCTGTTCTACATGGGGTGCTATAGATATCCCTGGGTGAAAGTTCCTAAACCCTCTTGGTTCTAGAGGTTACTCCAACGTCTAGACCGAGTGGGTAGATGAGCGTTGAGTGCTGATTACCAGATAGCTGAGCTCTCCACTGTGTCGTGGTCGGTTGGAAGGGGGTGCGGCCTTACCTGCCTGAGAGGAGGGGGCAATGCTAGGCCGAGTCTGACCAGCTCGAGGAATGGGTCCACTATTGACGAGCCGGGCCCAATTATTGGCAGGCGGATAGTGAGGTCTCTTCCACTCACCTTGTTGCGCACGATAGGGCGGCAATGTGGTTTGGAGTGTAATAGACCCTGGTGATTTTTTAGAGAGGAACCGTACTGATATGTGGACTTATTGAGTAGTTGCATGCTCATTCATTCATTCACTATCCACTCGGGCTGGTGGTGCGCAACTAATAATTGTGTACCTTCGTTATGGCAAAGATTTCAGTTAGGCGCGCGACTAACCTGAGATCAGGAGTTTACTACGTTGAGTCTGACTATCTAAATTTAGGTATGGGACTGGTTTAGATAGAAGTCCCTTGTGGTGGACCCTGTAGCCTGTGATACTACGTACTACCATCCCGACTTCGCACTCCGGCATGGTCATTTTGTTTGCGTCGCATATTGCATTAATCCGCAGGCATATGACATTTTGGGTTGTTATGTTTCTGCACTTATATGGCCTAGACAGACTTAGTAGGATTTGTATATTACATTGCATCCTCAGCATCTGATATTTGGCTCGTTATGACTCATTATGCATAGTTATTCTATATTGCATATTCTGATATTGATTGACTTATGGACTTGCCCATACTTCCGCTTACTCTGTTATCATATGATTTATGATCTTGTTAGTATATCTGCTTACTTTTGACAATTCAAGATCTTGTCAGTATTTCTCCTTTTTCCGATAATGTATGATTTATAGATTACTTGTAATTTCGGTATTGTATGATGATGGCATTGTATTGAACACTTGACACTTACCTTATGCACATACTTACACCACCCTCTAAGCTTTCTATAAGCTTATGCACGATAGATGCATGCAGGTAAAGTTAGGTTGCAGCAGCGTCGAGCTTGGAGCGTGTAGTGGTCTTCCGAAGCTTGATTTTGATATATGTATTTCCCTTTCAGTATTATACTCAAATGATTATATTAGTGGATATGTGATGATGATGTTACCTTTGTGAATTGGGTAATCTTGTGGTTATGCTTATTATGAGTTAATTGTACAAAAAAAAAGAAAAAAAAATCTCCTTGTAGGATCCCAGGATCGGAATCTGGCATATGAATGCTAGGAACCGAGAATGGGTTACTACAGAGGCTGTCGGCACCGGATTCGCTGATCGAGATTCCTGTGAATCCGATTTTTGGGTTTGGGGCGTGACAGATTATATGAGCAATACTCATATTACTCAAGGGGAGCAGAGTATTCTGTGATTTCATGGCTTATCATTCCTTATTATCTTTGATGCTATGTGTTTTGTCACAAATTTGACAAAGGGGGAGATTGTAAGTGCTATGATTTCATATCCCTTTTGTTGTCAAATTTTTTGGTGTCAAAACCTATATCTATGTCTTATATATCTTGTGTTTTATGTTTGAAGACTAGTCATTGCAATCAAGACATCAAGACATCGCATTTTAAGACAAGATCTTAAATGAAGAAAGTTTTCAAGTCTTGGATGAAGAAATCAAGAATAGAAGTTTTCAAGGTTGCATGTTCAAGATTTGATCAAGTTCAAGTTTACTAGAAGACTTTGTCAAGTCAAGATCAAGCTCATGAAAGCCTACTACATGTTTTGTATATACACAAGCTTCTCTTAAGGGTCATCTGAGTGAACAGACTTTCAATGTCCATCTCACTGTTAAGGTTTGTTTGACCTTAGATTGACCTTAGGATGGGCTTTACTGTAGGTGTTCCTGGATACATAACTCATATATTTTAATATGCTTGTTTGGAGTGTTCTAAGACCAGTCCTGGGACTTCAAGACCAGTCCTAGCTTTGTTACGACCAGTCTTAAGTTTTTCAGGACCAGTCCTAGGTAGTTGAAGATTTTTGAATCTTTTTGGCTGTCCTACGACCAGTCCTGGACATCATACGACCAGTCCTTTGAGTTCTACGACTCATCCTTCGACCGGTCATAGCCCTACGACTCAAAATCCAGCAACCAATTTAAGGGTCCTACGACCGGTCGTAGGTGACCCACGACCAGTCGTAGGTGGCCCACAACCGGTCGTAGACCACCCAGGACCGGTCGTGGAACAGAAAATCTTATCCCGTGAAAATCTTTAAAAATCTTTGAAGCTGCGACCAGTCCTAGGATCCTAAGAGCAGTCGTAGACAGGATTTTTTAGGCTATAAATAGAGCACGAACTTTAGAGTTTTAGTACTCCAATTCAATTCTATTCAAGCATTCTTTAGGCTATTCTTTGAGATAAGTTTGTGTTTATTTTAAGCTACTTTGTGCTTATTTAATATTCTTTTTGCTAGCTTATTCTTATTTGATTTTGATCTACATTCCAATCTTATTAGAAAAGGAAAATTTCTGATATTCCTTCTTCTTGGATTCAAAATCAAATAGATGTAGCCCATTTGATTTAAAATCAATTAGACTTAGAACCATTCTTAAAGTGAGTATTGGACTTTGAACGTCGAATCGAACATCTACTCCGATTGGTTCTACCGGGCCTCTTCAAAAGGTGATTCAGGTATTTTACATGTTTTGTAATTTACTTTCTCTGGTTTTTGTTTGAGATTCGCCAGAAAAATCTCATTGTAGTGGTTATCTGAGGAGAGCCAGAAAACTCAGATTGTGGAGTTTTTGGATTGTGTAAGCCCGAGATCAAAGACACAATTGTGAAGGTTTTAGGTGAACCTGTGAAACCTATTTTGATAGTGCATGCTAATATCCCCTGTGTGAGGATATTAGGAGTGGAGTAGCAATCTGTGTGGCTGTTGGATAACAGTTGGTGTACACACATGCGAACCACTATATATCGTTGTGTTGTGGATGTGCTTTATTCTTTCATTCCTTTATTCATTCAGTTTTGAGATTTGTGTTTGTGGATGAATGTTGTAATCACTTCAAGCAAGTGTGGATGAATGTTGTAATAACTTAGGATTTATTTTTCGCAAGTTATTTTGATTTCATTGCTTATTATTCCTCTTTGGTTTGTGATATAAAGGACGTTCTAGAAATATGGTTGTCCTACTTTAAACCTCTGATTTTTGGTGTAAGGTTGTCCTTAGAACTGATAGAGTATCAATCTCTTTATTTTAGGCTATTTTGATTGTTTTATTTTCAGCATTATGCTTTAAATATTTTATTATTCCGCTGTTATTAGTTTTATTTGGCATTGCCCTATTAACCCCCCCTTTAGGGCATATAGCTAGGCTACTTTCAGACTTAAATTACAATAGATCTGCTATGGCTTTGAGCATATTTTTTCATTATAGGGATTATGAACGTGGGAGCCCTGTTGTTCACCATCGACCCCTAAGCATGGTTGGATGATGGAATCCTTCCTAACATTCATACATCTCTCAGATTAGTTGTGGATTGGTTAAATTCCATTGTTTGTTTTGTCTCATGGGCTTGGTTTTGTGATGAAATCAAGTCGATCTCTTGAAAACTATATCAAAAGGAAGTTCATATTTGTGTTTTAATGGATATCTTCCAACTAGATGAAGATAGGACTCTAAATCCAGTTGTGTTCTTGAATCAAGCATAGATTTCCCTGATCTCTACAAGTGGATCCTTGGCACCCGAGTTTTTCACCTTTAAATTTTACAAGTTTTTAGTTAAATAACTCACCATTCTTCT
Organism: Magnolia kwangsiensis; assembly: GCA_037074715.1. Classification (NCBI taxonomy): domain Eukaryota; kingdom Viridiplantae; phylum Streptophyta; class Magnoliopsida; order Magnoliales; family Magnoliaceae; genus Magnolia; species Magnolia kwangsiensis. Next base: position 129,950,107 of record CM073575.1, read on the forward strand.
CTTACATTCACTTGATTTAGATTATGTCTTCGCCTAGTTCTAGTTCGAGTTACTTTCAGACTATGTACAAGGTTCCGTCCCTGTGGATTCGATCTCAGTCTTATCGAGATTATTACTACATCGCAACCCTATACCTGGGGTGGTGAACAAGTTTTTGGTGCCGCTACCGAGGATTAACGGTTACATTTTTTCTGAAATTAACTAATTTTAGAATTAGGTTAAGATTAGGGTGGTTTTTCTAGTTCTTAATTTTAGGATTAGGTTTTTCTATTTGATTTCTAGAAACTAACCTAACTTTCCTGTTTTGTACGACCCTGACATAGACATTCTAAATTAGTAATCTCTTTCTAATTTTCTAGTTTTTTCTGTTTTCTATTTTTATGATTAGGTTTTGTTTTTCTAGAAATTTTCTAATTCGAGGATTTCTTTTATTATTTTTAAGAACTAATTTACTTTTTAATTCTAAGTTATGACTTTTTTGATTAATTTTTAGAACCTAAGTTAGTTATTACCCATCTTAGAAACTTTTTCTAGTCTTAGAAACCAACCCATCTTTTTAATTTTTATTTTTGGAAACTAACTTGTTGTGTTTTCTTTTGTAGGATTCTAACATAGGAACTTTCAATCTAGTAACTTCTTTCTAAATCTTTCTCTTTTTATTTCTAGATCTTTTATTGTTGTAGGATTTTTCTTTTATTCTTAGAATTAAATATAGAGTTAGGGTTTCACCATGTAAGAGTTGGAACATATGTATGTTGAGATAGCTAAGAAATCTTGGGAAAGTTTTTTGATGTATGATGATTATGATGGGAAACAGCCTATGTCTCAAATATCTTCTGAAAATTTCTTCAACCAATCAACGTATGATGCTCCACCAATTAAGAAATCATTCGATGATTATCTGTGGGAAAATAATTGTACTCCACGAGTTAAGAAAATAGTACGTGATTATTGAAATGATAACACGTATCAACAACCATCAGATTTTCCCACCTATGACCCGTATGACTATAATCAGTGGAGACATCAAAATTGGAAAGATGAACTAACAACATGTTATAATGATTATTCTCTTGCATTTCCCACCTTTGAAACCTAATCAGAAATAATCCAAGAGAAGTCAATTCAAAAATACATAGGTTCTCAAGAACAATTCAACGAATATGTTGCACAAACAATCGTAGGTATTACAAAATCATTAGAGACAATTGAAACCACCATTCAAGAGCGTCAGTCGCATCTTAATGAGGAGGAAGAGGCTAGTTCATACCAGCTTCAACCCAATCCAGAAACATAATGCGAGAAAGTGATCCTAACTCACTTGTGAAGAATAATGAAATTGAGAATGAAGAGTTGGATTGTGATAATGAGCATGCATACGGTTTAATTTCCCGATGATTCGATCTTGATGACGATCCAAAAGAATGATTAAGAGACGTGGGTGTCTTTCAAATATAATGATAGTAACACACTTCACTCACATGACACGCATGATTCTAATGATGAGGAAGAGGTTAGTTTATTAGAACCTCAACTCAATTTAGAAAAAGAATGTGAAGGAAGCGATCCCATCCCAAGTATATCATGCACGGAATTGGAAGAAGATGCGTATTGAGATGACAATCATGAATGTTTAGCCTAAATTCCCCTGGAATCAATCTCAAGTTTGGTCTAGATCAATGATCGAGAAGTACACGAAGTGATCAATCATAATGAATTACTCCACTCACCTGATATGTCTGATTTAAAAGTGAAAAATGAGCTCCTTACAACCGACCCTTCTAACTCTCATGATACATGTTTAGACTACTCCCCTAAATTGATTTATGATATGATTCGGGAGATGAATGAGTTACTCGATATGATTCTAGGAATTGAAACCAGCCAGTTAAGCCACCATATGAGTTATTAATCCTTGACAATACAATGCCTTTACTAGGTGAGAGTTTTCACATCAATGCATCGCTAATTGATCCTCAATTTTTCTGTGCAGAGCAAGAGCAAGAGAGCATACCTCCATCTACTTTTAAAGACGATGGAGTCCTTGAGCATTTCATTACAGATGTCAATATGAAAAATAAGTCACTCTCAGCTGAATTTTTCAACTCTTTGGACGATTACTTAGCACACTTTCCATATTCAAACAATCCTATGATTAAAAAAATAGTGGATGTCTCGCAAGAGAATATCTCGGTAGTTGTTACTAACCGAGAGAACCCTTACTCTGAAGCCCCTTCTTCCCCAGATTCTAAATGTTTACCATTAAGGGAGGAGGAACTGAAAATTGAACCGAAGTCTAAAACTTCAGAATGTGTCGAGACTGCATCACTTTCTAAGAAGTTTTCTGAGTTTTATTTACTTGCAGTCTCTGATTCACAATGGGATACTAACTTTAAAACTTTTTGTCACAGGTGAATCATATATACTTTAGATACCTCAGGCGAATCAACAACAAATTTTTTATGAGGTCCATAAATTTCTCTGGACATTCATGCTCCAGGGTATCCAAGCTTATTGTAAGAAGGGTTTTTAAATGATCCTGTTGAGAAATCTACTGAGAAATTTATCCAGATATTGGTCGGAAGAGGAACCTTACGGCATGACTGAGTAGCTTTTTCCCTGCTTTCATAGGACTAGGGTAGTTTGCTTTATATCATTCTAAGATAGTCGGCTTTATACCGTTAGGTTAGTTTGCTTTTTAAGTTGTTTTAGAATAGTTTATTTTCGTTGGCTTCACTCTTGTGCTGACCCACTCTCACGCTGATATCTCTTTAGAAAGGCCATTTAATTTCCTCGTCAAGTACTATCTTTCCATTACTTCTCTTTTGTTTTTGTTGTCTCATGTGTATTACATGCTTATATCTTTTACATTGAGGACAATGTAGAGTTTATGTTGGGGACGGGAGATTAGGTTTCCTAATCAATATTTTCTTAGTCTTGAGCAAAAATTGTGAATTTTTTTTTAAATTTTTCTAGAAATTCTTGTGAATTCGAAGTGATTTTAACGGTTATCTTTGATTTAGAATTATAAGATACATAATGTTGGTAATTTATGACTGTTGGATTTAGCCATCTATTAGATTTCACAGTGAAGTTCGAATTTTTAATTTATGATTTGAAGTTTTAAACCTTGATTAAGTCATGATTTCACATGTCACACCTAACTTACACATTAAAGCTTCAATTCAAGATTGAATTATTAACCAGATAATCACTAGGCATGGAAGGAGCCAACCTGGGAAATTTGTCCATCATGTTCATTAAAAAAAAAAAAAGAATACACAATTAAAAAAACAGTTATCTTTGGAAAGGGTTGGGCGAATGGTCTTCACTATAGGTTTGCTCCCTATAGGTGAGGCTTCATTTTCCCTCCTTAGCTTTACCTTTAAAGAGATTGACATAGCGTGAAAGTCATTGATGGAAAAATCAAAAGCTGGAAGAATGAAAAATTAAACTATAAGGCAAGTTTTGATTTAGGTTATGGTTATCCAGAATACTCTTGTGATTCTCAATGTTATCATGAAAATTGAGAATTAAATTCTTAATGGTGACACTATACACCATTAAATCAATGGATTAATGGTATCATGAAAATTGAGAATTAAATTCTTAAGTCAGGGTTGCACTATACACCCATGGAACTTAATGTTTAGAATTATTTTAATCAATGGATTAATACTTTGTACTTGACCATGAAATTTACCATGCGCTTGAGTCTAGGAGAAGATAACGTCCAACATTGATGTATCTTGGAATTCTATGATTTAGATTGCTTTTCAAAAAAAAACGTTTGAGTTTATAAAAATTTATCATGTAATTCTCAACTTATTTTTCACATACTTTACTCGGGATTAGCAAAATGTTAGTTGGGGATTGTGTTGAGGATCAAATATTACATATTAGACCCCAATTATTACCTGATTTTACGAACATGATAATGTTTAACATCCTATTTTAATCATGTTTTTGTTGCAAGGCGAATTTAAAGAGCTTGGACTGAAAAGGTTACTAAAAGCATGGATTTAATACTTTAAAATCACCAAGGAAAGGGACGGACTCCAAGGGATCGAGATCGAAGAATCTACACGCCAAAGATCCGAGAAAATTAAGTGATTAGGTTTAAACGGGCATGAAAGTAGTCTAGAATGCAAGATCACAGGGTTCTTTTGGCTTGAAACTTTACATCTGGCTTAAGGACCCTAAATTAACCGAACACGTCAAATTTCAGCCATTGGATCCTTGTGGAAGTAGCCCAACTGATAGATCAGCCTATAAAAGTCTGATATGGAGCCCACCTGATATCTGGATATGCTTCAATTTTGGTCTTTGCCCCTTAAATAAGATGACAAAATGGATGGATTGAGCGGATTTCATATATACATCAAGTTGGGACCCACTTCACGAGAGAGGGAGTGCACAGAAGCTGTGCACTCGCCGTGCACCAAATTCCATAAAGTCGGTCAGCGCACGCTGACTGACTTAAATCCTATTCCAGCGAACAAACAATGTCCATTCAGTTTTGTCTAGTGGGCCCCACCCATTGTCCAAATGGATGATCTGGACCGTCCATTGCGTCCAAGAGGTGGTTATGACCCTCGCTAAGGTTTCCTTTTAGCCTCATGCGCACAAACACACGTGAATGGTAAGAAAATGTAGGATGGACGGTGAGTTGATTTGATATAATGGACCGCACCAAAACCACTCCTTTCTAACTAAAATTTTACCAGAAATCCAATGAACTGCATGGATTTCTCAGAAACATCACTATGGGGTCCACCGAGCATCACAGCGTAAAATTTTTCGCATTCAATGCACGTCTAGGAAAATCGAAAGTTGTGGGGAGTTATATGGCTCAGATTGTGATCAGATGGGTTATCCAGACCATTCAGAACCTTCATAGGGGAGCTTTTACCGCAAACATGGAGTCCAAATTGATTTCTTGGACTTCTATTGGCGGAGAACTCAATCCAAACGTAAGTTGGTGCATTTCTTACATCCTTGCTGCGTAAACATGAATTTCACCGACCTCTAGCCCTCTAAACCGACCCTGGGGCCTATAAAAGAGAGGGAGAAGGATGTGGGAAGGCCATTCTTAGATGGGGGCAGTCGTGGAGGCATCTTGGAGCAAGGAAGCACGAGTTTTTCTTTCCCTTATCTTCGTTTTCTTCTTTTTCTGGGTTTTAGCTTGATCATGTCTGGCTAAACCTCTTAGCTAGGGCTAAGAGGTGAAGCTTGTAATGTGATGGGGAGTTTTTGACGGTTTTGATTTATGTTTATGAACCCTCTTTGATGATGGATTGATTATATGAAATGTTTTTGGTCTTTAATGGTTTATTGTGACTTAAATCACAATAGATCTATGATGGCTCTGAGCATGTTCTGTTCATTATAAGGATTATGAACGTAGGAGCCCTGTTGTTCACCATCATCTCCTAGGCATGGTTGGATGATGAAATCCTTCCTAACATTCATACATCTCTCAGATTAGTTGTGGATTGGTTAAATTTCATTGTTTGCTTTGTCTCATGGGCATGGTTTTGTGATGGAATCAAGTCGAATTCACATTCTTCTCATCTCTTGAAAACTATATCAAAAGGAAGTTCATATTTGTGTTTTAATGGATAATCTTTCAACTGGATGAAGATAGAATTTTAAATCCAGTTGTGTTCTTGAATCAAGCGTAGATCCCCCTGATTTCTACAAGTAAATCCTTGGCACCCTAGTTTTTTACCTTCGAATTTTACAAGTTTTTAGTTAAATAACTCACCATTCTTCTCTTACATTCACTTGATTTAGATTACATATTCACCTAGTTCTAGTTCAAGTTACTTTCAGACTACATACAAGGTTCAGTCCCTGTGGATTCGACCTCCATCTTACCAAGATTATTACTACATCGCAACCCTATACTTGGGGTGGTGAACAGGAACATAGTTCATGAAGAGAGGAATCAAGGGATACCTAGGGGGCACCCATCGTCTAGAAATCAATCGTATAATGAAGAATAATATCAGGATGGCCTTGAAGTACGTCCAGTTGCTCCATAGCAGTACTGGGAGAGTAACCAAATTGTTTAACTACTTCAAGAAGTATTATACCAAGTTCTTAAATGAATTACTACTCCAGTTTATTATAAGCCATATCCTAATTGGATCGACTAGCAATATCCATTGTCAAGGAACTATCGACTTGACTTTATATTATTTATAGGCGATACAGATCAATCAACTATTGAACACAGGTCGATTTATCATATAAATGTGAAGGATTGGCCAATAATAAGTATTATAAATTAAAATTATTCAACCATTCACTCACTAGGGTAGCCTTTACTTGGTATTCCAATTTTCTACCAAACTGTCTACAAAACTTACAAGAAATGGAAGAAAATTTTCATGCTCAATTCTTTATACAGAAATCTACATGGTCAATATCGCTCATTTTCAATAATTACCAAGGGAATCGATCAAGAATTACATTTCTCGATTTAAAAGAGAAATTGGATGATTCTCAGGCTCGAATTCAAGATCTTATGGTAGAAATAAATTTGAGAACAGAATACCATCCCAAACATTAGTGGATTGATAGATTCCCGAACACAAGTTGAACTCATTAATTTACTTAAAGAGTTTGCCAATTACTTTTCTTGAGATTCTCATGAGTTGCCTAGACTAGACTGATAGCTGCTCGAGTATAGGTTACCTATGAAGGAGGAATATCGACTACATAAGCAGCCATCTAGGTAGATGACAGTCGAGGTAATGCAAAAAATCAAGCAACTTTTGAAAGAATGTTTCATTAAACCCATCAAATATGTCGAATGAATTTCGAATATAGTGTCAGTTATCAAGAAGAGTGGTAAGCTCAGAGTGTATATTGATTTTTGAAATTTTAATCGAGTTACACCAAAGGACAAGTGTCCCATGTCTATTGTCGATCAACTGATCTATTGGGCAGCTAGGTATCAAATGGTGTCCTTCATGGACATCCATTCAGGATATAATCAAATAAATACCACAATAGATGATGTCTCAAAAATAACCTTTAGATCTCTTAGTCCTTTAGGAATGTTTTGCTGGGTTGTAATGCCTTTTGGACTTAATGATGTCGGAGCTACACGAGCTATATACACTACTTTTCATTATATGATTGGCCGATTCATAGAAATTTATATTAATGACGTAGTGGTTAAATCGTCCAATGTGACCGAGCATATCGACCATTTGCAAAAATTGTTCGATGAAATGAGGATACATAAATTGAAAACAAACCATCTTCAATATGCTTTTGGTGTATCGAAAAAAAAAAAAAATCTGAGCTTTATGATCACCAAAGAGGAATCGAGATTTTTTTAGCACAAAACATAAGTAATAATAGAAACTCGGCCAATAAAAACCAAAAATGAGTTGCAAAGGTTACTTGATAAGGTTAACTTTATGTGGCGATTTATTTCTAATTATGTCGATAAAACTAATGTGTTTTCTTCTTTGTTGAAGTTCAAAAAAAAAGGGGGGGGGGATGAATTCAAATAGGAGACAAAGCATCAGTTGGCTTTTGACCGCATTAAAAAATATTTGTCCAATGCGCTAGTGTTAATGCCACTGGTAAAAGGTTGACCGCTCATGTTGTATATCTCAAATTTTATAAAATTGATTGGAGCTTTGTTGGCACAAGATGACGGTGACAAAAAGAACATGCAGTCTATTATCTTAGTCGAATATTATTAGATACCGAGTGATGGTATTCTACTATGAAAAAGTTATATTTATCATTATACTTTATGACTACAAAATTACAACATTATTTGTTGGCTGAGATAGTCAATATAATAGAAATAACTGATCTAATAAAATATATGTTAAATCAATCAATTTTGAATGGCCGAATTGGTAAATGGATTCTTTCATTGTCTAAATTTGATTTGGTTTATGTGCCGCGGAGGAATGTAAAAAGACAGGCCATAACAGATTTTTTAATTGATCATCCTTCAGATATAAAAGGAAAACTTCCTTCAGAGGCCTTAGATGTGTATGCGGTTTATTGGTCACCTTGAAAACTGATATTTGAAGGTTTAAGGATCAACAAAGGATTAGGAACAGGGATCTTTCTGTTCTATCCAATTGGTAGAAAATAAGAATTTGCGTTCCAACTTGAGTTTGATTATACTAATAATCAAGCTAAATACAAGGCTTTGATAATCGGTCTAGAATTATTAACCGATTTATGATTAAAAGAAGTATTGATTATTGGCAATTCGTTATTAGTAATAAACCACCTCAATGGTTTGTTTAATTGTTCATGTTCCACTTTACAGTCATATTATCTGTTGGCAATACAATTGCTAAGTAGATTTGATGAGGTCATGCTAAAACATATATCTCGTGAAAGTAATGTTGATGCCAATGAAATGACACAATTATTATCAAGACTTTAAATCACACCAGGATTTGAAGAAAGAACGATAATGGTTTAAAGGAGATTCTTACCCTCATTGTTTCAAAGAGAATCGACCAACGAGATTTGTCTGGTCAAGGCAAGTGATGATTATTGGAGAGTTTCAATTACAGAATATATTTAGACTTCACAGACAAAGGTCGGTCGAGATATTAGGAAGTCAGTTGTAAAATATGTATTGATTGATGAGGAGTTATATCGAAAATGGGCCAATAACATGTTATTGCGATGTTTGAGCAAGAATAAATCTATGTTGGCCATGGGTAAAGTATACGAAGGATGTGGAGCACATTGGGTTGGAAGAAAGATGAGACTTACACTTCGATACGATGGGTATTTCTAACTGATCATGTTTACCGATTGTGATAAATATGTTAAAGGATGCAAAGCATGTAAAAAATATGGGCCGACAGCACATCTACCCCTGACTGAGTTGCATTCTACTATCAAACCTTGGCCATTTCAAGGATGGAATATTAATTTAATAGGAAAGATTTACCCTCCATCATTTGAGGGATATAGTTTCATTATTGTGACAACCAATTATTTCACCAAGTGGGTAGAAGAAAAGCTAATGTTAGGAATAAATTATAAGAAAATTATTGAGTTTATTCACACACATAATTCATTGGTCTAGAATTCCTGAATCGATTAGGATGAGATTACCTTTACGTAGAGCTGACATCTAATCCATCCATAAGTTGATCACCCTAAAGTTCATATTCTATTCAAAAAATCAGGCCGATGTAAAATACAAGTCGGCCACACCATTTAAAATCATGCAAAGACTCTAAAATTATGTGTGGCCCACCACAATTCTAGAATGTCCTAATTATTAATGTGTTCGTTGTTCTGGTGGTTTTTATCTCATGAATGGTTTGGATGGTATATATAAAAAAATGGACAGTACCACGTTATTCAAAAGCTTTTTATGGTGGTTGTACTCATCTCAATTGCACCAATTTTATGTCCCGCCTTTGGATTGGCTAGATTTCTAAGCTCCAACTGTATAATGAAGGAGTGCACCCTATGAATTGAGTGGATGTAGTCCATACACCAACTATAGAATGAGGTAGTCCATACATCAACGGAATCACCGACGGTTTTAACCGTCGAAGATGCCAACGCTTTAAATCCGTCGGTGAGCAACGCTGAGGCGCCCTTTCCCGACGGACCATCCGATGGCTAAAAGCCATCAAGGAAGGTCATTACCAATTATTTTTAACCATCGATGTTGCCCTGTTTTTTTGGTAGTGAACATGCTAAGCTAAGCTAGGCTTAATGTTGAACAATGGCAGCACAAAATCCTCTCTTCCAACCCAACTCAAGCTGTCAACAAATATTAGAAGCATTGCTCATGACTAACCCTGACGATGGTTTAAGTGCCCATGACTAGCCTGCTCAGCCTATAATCACTTGCACTTGTCAAGTGCAGTACTCATCAAATGTGTATAAATAAAATTCAGACTTTAAAACTCGGAATAAAAATATTGAATTATTTTTAGCAAAAGTTAAAAAGGAAAAAATTACAACCTGACACAAAGAAGGACGTGAGGTCGAACACCTTCCTCCTCAGGGGGATAATTGTTCCAAATCCACGAAACTTCTCTGGACTCCTCACTAAGAAGCCTCGAATCCATGAGGAAAAGAAAATAAAAATAATTCTAAAATATTCAAAATAATTTTAGTGATGATGAAAAACGAGATTACAACTTTTTAAATAAGGCTACAAGCTCTAGGGAGAACTTTCGGAATTAAGCTACAACTCAAACTCCTATAAATTGTGACTTACTATAAATAGTAAAGTTATTATTTATAGACATCGTGATTCCTACTAGTGCCCATGGTTTTCGGCCAAAATTAGTAAGTGTCCTATTTGGCTGAACCATGACGTTTTCCTTAATTATTCTAAGCACTTTTCATATTGGGCGCAACTCATAAAGCCCACCGAATGAAAACTTGTACTCAAACTAAAACTTAATATAAATAGTAAAAACAAAACTAAAACAGGATTTCGACCATCAATCTAATAGTATTTCAAAACTTCGGCATGGAAAACCTGGCATAGTAGGGTTGGGCGGCTAAAGTAGTCCGTCCTACCCCAAAATCATATATGGTACATCCGATAGCTCATTCTGGTTTACGAGATACGTCCATTTTAAGTTCCGATAGTCAAGATCACATATGTTATCGACCGAGTCTTTTTTGATCCATCTTAGCCATGAAAGTGCCCGTAACCCTCTCTACATCACAGCCCCTGTCGTCAACCGGGCTTTTTTGATCCATCTTAGCCGTGAAAATGTCCACGACCCGCTCTACGTCACAACCTTATTCAAGTCAATGAAGCCTACGTGGATATAATGCATACATCATGGTGGGGCCGACAGAACTTAGTGACGTGCACACCACACAATCTACTTCCCCATGTTGCGTTAGTGTGTTTTCAAAATGCCAGACCGAACAATACCCCACGGCCCACAGTTGAAACACTTGGTTGGGCTAGGCCATGACTATGGAGCCCACCTTGATAAATTCATTCTATATCCACTTCCTCCGTCGGTTTTCGCAAAATCTTTTTAACCGGTTTTCTAAGAAAAATTGAACCAGATTCAAATCCTTCTAGAACCCACTGTAATATTTAATTCCCGTCCAACCTATTATAAGGTCGCATAAACGTGGATGAAGGGAAAACACATATGAGTTTGAACCAAAACTTTTGTGGCCCATAAGTTTTTTTTTTTTTAATGGTAGGTGTTGATCAGTCACCATTTGTTTCCTATGGTATGGTCCACCTTAGGGCGTCTTTGGGCAGTGCGATTAGAAGGGATTAGGTGGAATGGGATTCATTTGGTCATGTGCCAATTCCACACTCCTGTTGGGGGCCTTGCACAAAACCTTAGGATCTAGCCCCCCAGAAAAAACCAGAATTATGGAATAACAAAGCAATTAAATAAATCAAAGCATCAATCACACACCACACAAGAGATTTTTACGTGAAAAACCCTCAAAGAGGTAAAAACCACGGGACCTCGTTCAGATCAACAATCCACTATGAAGCAGAATGTTACAACCTTCTTCACTCTCGCAGGAGCGGATAAACAATAAGAGAAAAAACAGAGAGATTTCACCGATCAGGAGGACGTAGAAGTGCTGAGACGACGACTCCCTTCCACAAGCTTCCTCTCTCTTTTTTCTCTCACTCTCTCACCCTATACCCTTTAACAAACCCTTACAAAGCTTTTAGGAAACTTTTCTTGTATTTTTCTCATACACATCATACCCTCAAAAAACCCCTAGGGACCCCTTTTTAGAGTTTTAGGAAAATCTCTTCCACATTTCAGTTGCGAAAGGACTTGCGACACGAAAACTGCGCAAAATCATGGAACGAATCTGCATAACCACGACCGGTCAAGCGCCTCCTGTGACCGATCGTGACCCTCCTACGACCAGTCGAGCACCCCGAAGAAAAATTGTCCAAACTCGCTGGACTTTGAGTCGTACAACTCACGACTGGTCGAGCACCAGTGCACGACCGGTCGTGGAGCACCTACGATCGGTCAAGCAACACGATGAATTACTCCGATTTTTAAACACGCTGCATTGTCTTTCCTCTAAACTGAGGAGGAAAATCCCATCAACTCCATGTTTAGGAAGAATGAAAAAGCTTGGAATTAGATTAGATGGAATTGCATTGGGTCTGTGTCAATTTTACTCAATGTTAGCAAGTTGTGTAGGCCCCACCATGATATGTGGGCTATATCCACACCATCCACCCATTTTTTCGAGATTATTTTAGAGCATGGGCCAAAAAATCATGTAAATCTAAAGCTCAAGTGGACTCCACCATAAAAAGCACCGGGGATTGAATACTTACTGTTGAAAACTTCTTTGAGGCCACATAAGTTTTGGATCTACCTCATTTTTAGGCTCATGCCATAAAATGAGTTTACAAAACAAATGAACGGTTTATATATAACATGTGTGTTTTTCTTAATAATTTCTAATGATAGTGGGTATATCCATTCAATGTACCACTATATTACTAACAAAGTATGGCATTAATCTTATCCCATGGCGAAAGGGGACAATCCCTAGTATGGATAACAAATATGTTTTTTGAATCCCATCCCACCTAATACCTTTTAATCCCACCGCCCCAACAGGCCCTTAGATATTGATCTGCCTCCTGCTTGTCCAAGTGTCCTAAAATGAGCTAGAAAAATGGAGGGACAACATGAATTTAAAATTAAAAATAATAATAAATAATAATAAAATAAAATAGTGGGGCACACAGAGCTATTCTAACAAAAACATCAGCAACCGAGAGGTCACTATCGAAACCGAGTACTATAGAACATCTCTTCTGCATTTGTTGCAGAGTAAATTTATTATGCTACGTCATGTATGGGATCTCCCCATCTAATCCATCCATAAGTTGATCCTCCTCAAGTTCACATTCTAACCACGAATATAGAATCGACTAAAACATAGGTCTCTCGCACCATGTAAAATCATACACCAGTGTTAAAATCATGTTTGTGGCCTACCACAATTTTGGACTGTCCTGATTATTAATGTGGTCATTATCTGGTGGTTCGTATCACATGAATTTATTCGATGGTACGTATTTATAAAATATAGTGCGCACCATGCAATTCAAAATTTGTTTTATTTTTTTTTTCAATGATGGTTCTGCTCATCTCAACCGTACTTGTTTTATGCCCCACACTTGTTTTGGTTCAGCTGGATTAAGTGGTTGTAGTCCTTACACAAAGGTAATTCCTATATACAGTATCTACTTGTGTCTCCAGTGAAGCCACCTGTGGGTGGATGATTTTTTTATTCCCCAATCCCTATCACTTGCATTTTATATTTTACTTGCGGGCAGGTGTAACCATTTCATAAAAGTTCATTGATAGCTTCTTCCTTTTTCTTTTCTGTTTTTTTATTTTTTTCTTTATAAAGTACAATTCAGAAAAAAGAATGTACGTCACTTCTGGCTTCATTGCAATACATGACTTCCTTTTTATTTGGAAAAGACACATCCCAATCATTATGATCTTACATCGTCAGCGTACTAGTAAAAAATTGCCACACGTGAAAGATCAGGCTCGTGGAAAGTATGGCTACGTAAAATAAGGCCAAATCGAAGATGGGTTGAATCACCTAATCAGTCTGTTTTATTGCATGTATCCTATAAAATGTGCTTTAAACTTAATAGATAGCTCTGACAAATTAATAAGACTATCCAAGTACACCAATGTAACTAAGAACACTATCCTTACTCTTGCCCGGGTGGTAGACTCTTAGAGTTTCAACTCCCGGTCAAGGGTACGAGTACCCATAAGTGGTGAAATTCCACTAGCGTGAGTGTGTGGGGTGTGTAAAAATAATAATAATAATAATAATAATAAATAAAATCTTATTAGTGCTCTAAGTGCAATGGAGCATGCTCAAATATAATCATAACTTGATAAATAATTTCACGATTTTAGATAGATACATAGATACGTATATTATGGAATAACAAAAAATTCACTAAAAAATGTTGCACAGCACGCCAACAACGCAGTGGGACGAAATCCAATCTCAGGCCTCACCCACAAACGATAAACAGAAAGGAATATAAACTAGAAACAGATCAAAGCAATCCAAACAAACCACAAGACAAGATATACATGAAAAAATTCCAAACTAGGGTAAAAAACTACGGATGCAAACTTTCTCTATGAAGAAACAAAGATTACAAGGCAAAATACTAACCTCTCCCTTGGAAGAATAGAAAACCCTGAGCCCACACCTTTAGAAATATTTTTCAATATTTCTCATTTCTTAAAATACCCTAGAAAAGCCCTAGGAACCCGTATTTATAGTTTAGGCAACTTCCCTTCCGCAACCTAGTTGCGAAAGGGCTCAAATCCGCAGTTTCGCGCAAAATCACGGAACAAACTGCGTAACCTACGACCGGTCCTGGCTCCACTACGACCGGTCGTAGGCCCCTACAACTGGTCCTATCTCTCCTACGACCAGTCCTAGGCCCCGGAAAAAAAAAACAGCACAACTCGCTGGACTTTGAATCGTGCCAAGGCTCGAACTCACGACCGATCGAACGCCTCCCACGACCGGTCGTGGCTCCCCCACAACCGGTCGAATATGCCCCACAACCGGTCGTAGACGTCTTACGACCGGTCGAAGGCGGCCCAATTGTGGCTCCACATTCTCAACAATCTCTCACTTGGAGACACATTGCCATAAACCTTCGTCTTCTTCATCCGGAGTGCATCACCTCCCCGTCTTCAAGCATGAAGACCAATCAAAGCTAAACAGAGCTTCAGCTTCTCCCTTGTGACCACCTTGGTCAACATATCTGCATGATTCTCACTTGTATAAATCTTCTCCAGAATAATCGATCCATCTTCTAGTAACGAACGTATGAAGTGATATCTAATGGCAATATACTTGGTCCTTGAATGAAAGGCTGAATTCTTAGCAAAGTGTATTGCACTCTGACTGTCACTGTACAGCTTGCAATCTACTTGCTTCTTACCCAACTCTTCCATAAAACCTTGCATCCACACCATCTCCTTGCATGCTTCTGTAGCCGCAACATATTCTGCTTTTGTCGTACTGATAGATACTATCTTCTGTAACTGAGAAACCCAACTGACTGCAGCACTACCCAGAGTAAAGACATAACCTGTAGTGCTTCTTCTGCTGTCGATATCTCCTGTCAAATCTGAATCCACTTATCCTTGCATCTTGATTTTCGATCCACCATAACACAACCCTATATCCTTAGTACCCACAAGGTATCTGAGGATCCACTTCATAGCTTCCCAATGTTCCTTCCCGGGGTTGTTCATGAACCTACTAATAACTCCCACTGCTTGAGCAATGTCTGGCCTCGTGCTCACCATAGCATATATGAGACTCTCAATCGCTGACGCGTATGGGACTTTGGCCATGTAGTCTCGTTCCTCCTACGTCTTTGCACCTTGCTCCTTAGATAGCTTGAAGTGGTTGGCTAATGGAGTGCTAACCGGCTTATCACCTCTCATATTGAATCGATCAAGTACCTTGGCTATGTACTCTGCCTGTGACAAAACTAGTTTCTTGTTTTTCCTATCATGCTTTATCCTCATGCTTAGAATTTATTTTGCAGCTCCTAAATCCTTCATGGTAAATTCTCTAGACAATTGTCTTTTGAGATCTGAGATGTCCTTCATGCTTAAACTGGCCACAAGCATATCATCAACGTACAGAAGAAAAATGATGTACGACGTATCAAACTTCTTTAAGTAACAACAGTGGTCTGCATGACATCTCCTAAAACCGTTTCCCGACATGAAACTATCATACTTCTTGTACCACTGCCTCGGGGCCTGCTTCAAGCCATATAGACTTTTCTTAAGTCTGCACACCTTGTTCTCATTACCTGGTGCCGTAACCTGTCGGCTGATGCATATATATTTCTTCTTCAAGATCCTCATGAAGAAAGGCTGTCTTAACATCTAGCTGCTCTAGATGTAAGTTCTCTGTAGCCACTATACTCAAGACCATACGAATCGTAGACATTTTCACTACCGGTGAAAATATTTCAGTGAAATCGATACCTGCCTTCTGTTGAAACCCTTTTACAACCAGTCTCGCCTTATACTGTTTCGAACCATCATGCTCCTCCTTCAGTCTGTAAACCCACTTACTATGAAGAGCTTTTTTACCCTTGGGTAAAGTGACTAGCTTCCAAGTACGATTAGACTCAAGAGAGTCCATCTCCTCATCCATGGCTTGCTCTCACTTAACCCGTGTATCTGACTGTAATGCCTCTTCAAAACACTCTGGGTCACCATTATCTGTCAGCAGTAGATAATGTAAGGAGGGTGAGTATCGGACCGTGGGTCTCCTCTCCCGAGTGGACCTCCTCACAACCGGTGTCTGTAGCTCTGCCTCATCATGCTCCTATGCATGATCATCTTGTGGCGCTGTAACACCCATGTCCGGTAACTCTTCTAACTCTACGAATTCCTTTTTCTCGGCCTTATTTTCCTGCACACTGTCCTTATGCATCACTTTTTCGTTGAAGAATACGTCCTTGTTTCTGATGATTTTTCTGTTTTCTGCATCCCAAAACCTGTAGCCAAAATCATCCTGTCTATAGCCTATAAACGTGCACCTCCTGGACTTCGCATCCAGCTTGTTTCTGTGCTCTGCATCAATGTGAACATATGAAGTGCAACCGAACACTCTGAGATGTGTAAGGTTCACTTCTTTCCCAGTCCACGTTTCTTCTGGTAGCCCACCATCCAATGGTGCTAAGGGACTTCTATTGATAAGATATACGGCAGTATTTACAGCATCTGCCCAAAAGGTCTTAGGCAACCCTTCATGTAACCTCATGCTCCTGGCGCGCTCAAGGATGGTCCTGTTAATGCGCTCAGCCACACAATTCTGTTGTGGTGTCCCTGGAATCGTTTTCTGATGTTTGATTCCACTTGTTGCACAATACTCCTTAAACCTCTTATCACAATATTCTTCCCCATTATCAGATCTGAGACACTTTACTGTTTTACCTGTCTCGTTTTCTATCATAACTTTCCACTTCTTAAATGCATCAAATATATCAGATTTATGCTTTAAGAAATAAACCCACAATTTTCTACTAGCATCATCAACAAAGGAAACAAAATAACGTGAGCCACTAAGAGATGATACCTGTGCCGGTCCCCACACGTCAGTGTGTACAAGCTCCAATAGATGCGTCTTTGGAGTGCGTCCTGTCTTCTTGAAGCTAACTCTCTTTTGCTTGCCATATACGTAGTCCTCACAGAATTCCAAGTCAAGAGACTTCAGCCCTGGTAGCTTCCCTTTTGACAACAACTCTTTCATTCCTTTCTCACTCATATGTCCCAACCTCTGATGCCGTAACTGCCCATTCACTCCAGTTGATGCGACTGAGAGTGAACCATACGATCCTGAAGTCATGTACAAACTGCCTTCCTTTTTGCCTCGAGATATCACCAAAGCACCTTTTGTGATCTTCCAAGAATCACTGGTGAATGTCGTCACATAACCGATATCGGCCAACTGCCCCACTGAGATCAGATTCCTTCTCAAACTCGGTACATGTCTAACATCCTTCAGTTTCAAAACTGTTCCGTCTTTCTGATTGACCTGAACGTCACCCTTTCCAACAAATTTTCACGGCTCATCATCACCCAGGTAGACTCTCCCAAAGTCACCTGACACATAATCACGCAGAACTTCCTTACATGAAGTGGCATGAAACGAAGCACCCGAGTCTATAACCCAAGACTCATTCCTCACATCAAGAAACAAGATCAGCGCCTCTGTGTCGCTCTCCTCAGATAGATTCACTAAATCCTTCCCGCCTTGAGAGCTTCCTTCTTGTTTCTTGAGTGACCTACAATCACGTTTCATGTGCCCCTTCTTGCCGCAATGCCAACACCCGTCTTTGTCTTTCGGTCCCTTGGACTTCTTCCTCGACTTAGAACACCCGTGTTTATTGCCTCCTCTGTTCTGCGATCTTCCTCTTCCTTCAATGTTTAGAGCATTCCCTGAATCCCCTGAAACTCCTGATGCCTTCCTTCTAGATTCTTCGCTGAGAATTAGACCGGCCACATCATCAAATTTCAGCTTTGTCGACCCTGAAGAATTGCTCACAGCAATCACCAAACCATCCCAACTGTCTGGCAGACTAGATAAGATCAATAGTGCCCTGACCTCATCCTCAAAAATGATGCCAACGGATTCCAACTGGCTCGTGACTGTATTAAACTCATTTAGATGTTCAGTCACGCTCCCACCATCTGACATCTTCATGTTGAATAGCTGTTTCATAAGATGAACCTTGTTGGATGCTGAGGGCTTTTCATACATGGTGGCTAGGGCTTCCATTAATTCTTTTGTCGTTTTCATGTTGGATATATTAAAGGCGACACTCTTAGACAAAGAGAGTCGGATCGTTCCTAAAGCCTTCTTATCCAGTAAAAACCATCCATCATCTGTCATCTTTTCTGATTTCTTCTCTTTTCCTTCTAGAGGAATGTAGAGGTCCTTCTGATACAGATAATCCTCCATCTGCATCTTCCAGAAGGCAAAGTTTGAACCATCAAACTTCTCAATTCTAGTTTTTCCATCTTCCGCCATCGCTCCCAATAGAACTAAACCAATAGCTCTGATACCAGTTGATGCGCAGCACGCCAACAACGCAGTGGGCTGAGATCCAATCTCAGGCCTCACCCACAAACGATAAACAGAAAGGAATATAAACTAGAAATAGATCAAAGCAATCCCAACAAACTACAAGACAAGATATACGTGGAAAAATCTCAAACTATGATAAAAAACCACGGATGCAAACTTCCACTATGAAGAAACAAAGATTACAAGGTAAAATACTAACCTCTCCCTTGAAAGAATAGAAAATCCTGAGCCCACACCTTTAGAAATATTTTTCAATATTTCTCATTCCTTAGAATACCCTAGAAAAGCCCTGGGAAACCCTATTTATAGTTTAGGCAACTTCCCTTCCGCATCCTAGTTGCGAAAGGACTCAAATCCGCGGTTTCGCGCAAAATCGCGGAACAAACTGCGTAACCTACGACTGGTCCTGGCTCCGCTACGACCGGTCGTAGGCCGATACAACCGGTCCTAGCTCTCCTACGACCAGTCCTAGGCCCCGGGAAAAAAACAGCATAACTCGCTGGACTTTGAGTCGTGCCAAGGCTCGAACCCACGACCGGTCGAGCGCCTCCCACGACCGGTCGTGGCGGTCGAATACGCCCCACGACCGGTCGTAGACGGCCAAATTGTGGCTCCACATTCTCAATAAAAAATACCGTAACTTTATGCTAATTTCACGATAAAATTGCAAATATAGTCGAAACATAATGAGATTTTGAAAAAATCTCGAGATACTAAAATGATAGTATCATTTTGTTAATTTTTTGCAAAATATCACAAGATTATTTAATATCTTGGACGTATCTGTTTCTTGAACTATAGCACAACTGGAGAATAGCTATCTCATTCCTCATAATAATTTATTTTGTGTCTAACTTAATTTTTTGTGCACGTCACTGGAATTTTGTGTCCTGTTGTTATGACTTAAGCCATTCATATGACTGGTCATACCATGTTTGATGCCCAATAAATCTTTCAGGTTGAAAGATCTATTAATGAATAAAAAAATCATGTGTGTGGTGCACGCACACACATGTGTATACATATATATTCACACGTAAGCATGCATGTGCAAGCGCGCGCGCGCGCGCACACACATATATACACATGTTTGTGTGCGCACGTGTGTAATATTTTAATATCCCATCACCGAGGCTTATCATTTAAAACAGTTTAAATCTTAAATCCAATGGTTACAATCGTGTAATAAAAATGAGAGGGTTTCACATGGAACTACTTGGACCATATTTTATGGTCCACCCATCAAATAATTTCCAATATTTCATGTGTACAACATCCAACCCGTTGAATTAGTTGGCCCAGCCTTTGACATAGTTTTGCAAAAATCAGCCACATCCACTTGCTAAGTGGACCACACTTGTATTTTTTTTTTTTTTTATCATTGGTTGAACATTTTCTATGGTGTGGCCCACCTAATGAGTGGATGGCTGAATTTTCCACAAAAAGGTCCTCATGGTGGGACAAATTATTGAAAAGGTCGGACAAATATGATAGGTTGGAAGTTATTTGTTGAGTGGACTGTAAATTATTGTCCAACTGGTTGGACTTGAAACCTTCTCAACTAAAATAAGAACAAGCTAGGATATATTGTTGAAATTTTGGTTTCAAAAAAATGAAAAATTCAGGATTTTTATTTTGCCGTCAAAATGATATTGAAATTTTCAAATGAAAAAATGCAGTTTTTCTTTAGTCCCACATTGGAAATGAGAAAACAAGTTTTAACGTTTATACGTGGAGGTGTGTGTAGTATTCTTACTTAAAGTCTTGGAGGTTGAGATGCTTGGATTACTTGTTCCACAGGAATACACGTGCGCATGCACTCGAGCTCAGGGTGGGCAGTGTGGCATCAGTTGGCGCACTTGGTCGGCCGTTTTGAGAATGGTTAACAGCCTTAAAGGTCACAACAAGTAAAAAAATAGACGAACTTTAATGATCTAATGGTCAGATCTTTCAATCTAACAATCTGAAACGATCCAAATGATAAACAATCAGAAACATTTTTTAAACGTTCCGAACCATTGATGGCCACCTAGTAACTATCCACTCTCCTAGTGCCTATATAAATTGGACCATTCCGGTCTAAAATTCATCAGATCTCACATAAAAGGTACTCTAACAGAATCTATCAGAAGATCAATTATGTTGAAAAGTTCCTAAGTGGACCCTTCGCAATTGATGTGCATACGATTTAGATAGGCTTGTCTTATCCTGGAAGCAATTTACCTGTAACCCATTAGCAATTGATAAGGAGGCAAATCACGCTTTAAGAAAACTGTAATTTTTACATGATTCAGATTGGTAAAGAGAAAGAAATAATTTTACTTTAATTGTTTTTTATTTTTTGGTGTTGCCAACATATTTCACAACATATATATTGGAACAAACCTCCAAAACTTGCGGTGAAAATCAATGTATGCTAAGTTCCCGGTCCAATCATGTCTGATGGTAGTGTTCTACCAAACATATAAATAATGCAAAATGGACCGTGATAATCTCCTTTCTAAAATAAGTGTAGGGATTCATCCACTCATTGGGAGATTGGTACATCTTGTGCACAATGTGTCACACACTTATGTTAGTCCAAATGTAATTGAGAAGAATTGCAGGATAATTGGCCAACCTCTTTGCACAATGTTTAGGGTCGAATATTGCATATTAGACCCCATTTATTACCTGCTTTTACGAACATGATATTGTTTAACATCATATTTTAATCGTGTTTGTGATGTAGGATGTATTTAGGAGCCTAAACAAAGAAAGGGTATTAGAAGCGTAGATTTGACGCTCATAAATCACCAAGGCAAAGGATGGACTCCAAGGGACCGAGATCGATGATTCTACACATCCGAGATTCAAGAAAATCATGTGTGTCACACTAAAGAGGCCTGAAAGTAGTCCAAAATGCAAGATCATAAGGTTCCCACCATCCGTTTGGCTTGAAATTCTATATGTGGCCTGAGAATCATAAATTAACTATACACATCGAATTTCAACCGTTTGATCCATGTATAAGTGGCCCAACGGACAGATCAGCCCATGAATCTATGATTTGGGGCCCACCTGAGATTTGGATATACATCAACGTTGGTCTCAACTCATATGATGGGATGGTAAAACAGATGGCGGATTAGATTGCTCGAAACATCACGGTGGGACCCATTTACATGGGATGAGTGAGCATAGCACACGTGCACTGGAGATGCACTAAATGCAAGGTTGGGTCAAACCGACTTTGACCCGTGCCTGCCTGACTTCCAAAATAAACACAGAAGCTCTCTGCTTCTTCCATGAACAATCCGTCCGCTGATTCATCAGTGATCCACCTTCATCATCCGAACGAGTGATCCAAGTCGTCCATCATGTTGAGGGGCTCGAAAGAGTCAAACCCCATCTGATAGTTGTTAACCATGCACACGTACGTTCTCTCTACAGAGGTCACAAGAAAGTTATTCTGCATCATCCAACCCTGTTGCAGCATTATTTGTTCTGTGGGTCACATCGAATCTGATCTAAAACCATCCCTTCCGAATCGAAATTCCAAGAGGAATTCAGTGGACGGAGTAGATTTCACAAAACATAAGCAAAGTGGGCACCACCATCAGAACAGCGTAAGAGAATTCACGGGCCCTTTGTTTTCGCACGTCCGCGAGTTTCGAACGTTCCAGAACGTTGTAGCCCACCATTGTTGATCGGATGGAAGATCCGATCCATCCATTGTGTGTGCCTGTATCGAATTCCCCAAGGGATGTTGTCTTTTTGGAAAGAAAGTACGGAAAAGAAAAGTTAGGATGCTTCTATTTTGGTTGCGTAAGGGTTATACACGCCACCGACTTTCCAGTTTTGCAATTTGCTGCATAAAAAAAATTTCACAGGAAATCTCCATCGCCTCTACACCCAGCTGTATATCCTCCATCAACCTATAAAAGAAAGAGATGTCAGAGAGGTGATTCATTCGGTCCTGGGAAGAAAGAGAGAAAAGGAGCTCGGTTGTGGACGTGAAGGAAGCAAAGGGATGTATTTTTTCTCCATTATATTTTTCTTTCCAACTAATTATTTGTTCCATCCCATGGATTTTTAATTTCTTAGCTAGGGCTGAGATGAAGCCCCTAATTTGAATGATTCTTGTTTATTGTTGATTTCATCCATAATTGATTGATTTATTTTTTTCTCTTGTGTGATTAAATGAAAGCTTCATACCTCTCCAATCTATGAGCTTACCCAAAGTCTAGATGTGAATGTTGTTTGGAATCTTATTCTGGGTATGCTTGTGTCTGATCATGAATAGGTTTTCCTACATAGAAAGAAATAGGAATTTACATCTATTCATGCCGACCATGGATGGAAAGATGTGATCCTTGAGATTTTTCCCCAATTTCATCTGTGCATGCATTAGGGATAATTGATGTTAAGGGAAAGATCATTTGTGCTTCAAGGGAATTATACATCCTGTGTGCCTGACCAAGGACACAAATTGTGCTTTATTTATTGAATTTACATAATTCTGAATTAAGGTGAATCAACAGGTAAAACAAGGGTTAGGATAATTAAGGGTGGATTCAAAAGTCCTAGTGTTCTCCTTGAGTGAATTTTCCTTCTTGTTCTCAGTTATTTTTCTTTAATTTTTGTTAGTTTACTTAATAAACTATTTGTTGGATTAGTTAAGAAGAATCATAAAATTCAAATTGTGACAACCAGTCCTCATGGGAACAATCTCATAATACGTACTGTGTCTACACCTGATTCATATACTTACGAGTTTAAAATCAATTTAAATCAGGTTGGTTTAAATAAAATATCAAGTTTTTGGCGCTGTTGCCGGGGACTATTTCGGTCCAATTGGATTTAGGATTCTCTCTTATCATAATTCATGGCCCTAGGATTTTTCTTACGTCATTTCATAAATTTTAGGAAACTTCATTTATTTTTGTCTTTATTTTCTACAAGAATTGAGGAAGGAAGCTGAAAAAGAAAAAAATGTCTTTAAAGTGCAGGAGGAGCTCCTAATTCTTTGGAAATCAATCATCTCTTTTTGCAGGTTCTTTTTTCCAATTCTTGTTTGTATAGTTTCATCTTGTTTTTAGAAATTCGTGATTTTTAGCTCTAGTTTTATTTCTCTTAAGTTGCATCTTAGTTTAGCTTTCTTTCCTACATTATAGTAATTTAGTTTATGCTAGGACGTAGATCTCTGAACATAGAACTAGCACCTTTTGATCCTAAAATAGAAAGAACATTCGTAGAAGATTGAGGAACAGTCTATTTGAAATGGTGGATGAGAATGGAATTAAAGCTCTTAGAGATTATTCAGCTCATGTACAATTTAATGCACCTTAATGCATAGTGTTACCAGCCACCACGGAAGCATACTTTGAACTTAAACTTGGGGTCATACAATTGTTGCTCTCCTTTTATCGTTTAGATAAGGAGGATTCATATTATCATGTGAAAGAATTCGTAGACATTTGCTCTACCTTTAGGTTCCAAAACTTTTCAGATGATTCGATCCGTTTGCGCCTTTTTTCCTTTTTCTTTGAAGGATAAGGCGAAAGCATGGTTGAATTCTCTAGAAGTTGTGTCTATCACTACATAGGACCAACTGTCTAAGAAGTTTTTAAACAAGTTCTTCCTTGTTCACAAAACTAATGCTCTCCGTAGAAAAATTACTAATTTCACACAAAAAAAGGGTAGCACTTTCATGAATGTTAAGAAAGATGAAAGGAGGTGCTTCTTAAATGTCCACACCATGGTTTTGAGAAGTAGCCACAAGTTCAATACTTTTATGATGGTTTGATACTCCAAAATCGTTGCATGGTTGATGCCACTAGTGGAGGGTCATTCATGACCAAAAGTGATGTCGAAGCTTGGAATTTCTTTGAAACCTTGTGTGAAAACTCCCAACAATGGGACTATTCAAATAGAGGTGAAAGAAGTCCCCAACCACAGAAGAAAGGTGGTATATATGAGATAGGAGTCACGCCAGATATTTATGCCAAGATTGATAGCCTGACAAAGAAAGTTGATGCTTTAATGTTAAATAATGGACCTCCAAAAATAACTCAAATCGAGTCATGTGCCATATGTTCCAATCCCGCCCATCCTACGCAGTCTTGTCCATCTAATGTAGCAATTTCGGACTTTCTCTCTGAACAAGTGCATGTTATGAACACTTTTCGGAGAACAGGGAATGATCCTTACTCAAACACCTACAACCTAGGGTGGGGTAGACATCCAATTTTTTCTTGGACAAAAGGACCACAACAAGGAGGACCATCTGGAAATCTTCCAATGCAACCTTACCCCCAGGTTAGCAGTCAACAACTTCAACAATTTCCATAATATCAATAACTTCCTTCAAAATCAAGGAAACCATCTCTTGAAGTTACACTCGATCTTTTTATGCAGAGTTCTCTTCAATTTCAAAAAGATACCCAACAAACTTTACAAGATAACCAACAAAGCTTATATGCAAATGCGCAATCCATTGCCAAGCTGGAAGTACAATTGGGTCAATTTGCTGCCGCATTGAGTGAGAGAGAGAAGGGCAAGTTCCCTAGCCAACCTGTGGCAAATCCAAAAGGACAATATGAGATTGGCTCAAATTCAAACTAAGAACAATATCATGAGCAAGTCAAATCAATCATTATCCTTAGATCTGGCAAACAGATCAAGAACAAAGTAGAGATGCCTAGGGAAGAGTCAAATTCCAAATCGGAAGACCAAAATGAAGCGGAGACACATACTAGTGCATCCAAAGTCCAAAAGCACTCTGACTCTTCAGGAACCACTCATGTGTCATCTTATGTACCTAAAGCACCTTTTCCTCAACGTCTGGCACCAGTTAAGAAAGGAAACAACGTTAATGATATATTAGAGATGTTTAAGCAAGTGCAAATTAACATTCCGTTGCTTGATGTTATCAAGCAAGTCCCTGCTTATGCTAAGTTTCTTAAAGATTTGTGCACTCAAAAGCGTAAGCTGAATGTTCACAAGAAGGTCTTCCTTACGGAGAAACTCAGCTACATGATTCAACACAATACCCCTCCTAAATTCAAGGACCCAGGAGCTCCCACCATTTCTTGTGTCATAGGAGATCATAAGATTGAGAAGGCATTGCTTGATTTAGGGGCAAGCGTTAATTTGTTGTCATATTCTATATATGAGCGGCTAGGACTTGGTGAGCTGAAATCAACCAAAATAACATTACAACTAACTGATAGATCTGTCAAGGTGCCCCATGGTGTTATTGAGGATGTGTTAATCCAGGTTGATAAGTTTTATTTTCCATTAGATTTCATCGTTCTAGATACTCAGCTTATCCAGAATCCTATAAGTCAAATCCTGGTTATCCTGGGATGTCCATTCTTAGCCACATCCAATGCTATCAAAAATTGTAGGAATGGAGTTATGAAGTTATCTTTTGGTAACATGAAGATTAAACTCAATGTTTTCAATGCTGGACAACAACTGGAAGACTCAGATGATATATTTGAAGTGAACATGATTGAGAGTCTAATGCATGACTCTTTCCTTAAATCTTCCAAAGACGCTCTTGAGACTTGTTTAGCACATTTTGACATAGATTTTGACATAGAAAGTTTCATCCAAGAAGTCAATGCATTGCTTGACTCTAATCTTGTAATGGATACTACAAAATAGAAAGCTAATATTCACACCCCAAGTGCAGGGTTGTGATGTAGTAATAAACTCGGTACGACCAAGGTCGAATCCCAAGGGACTGAAATCTGTACGTTATCTGAAACTAAGTAAAACTAGAACTAGACTAAGATGAATTCTAAATCAATTAGCAATTGTGAAATAATTTTGGAATAATTAATCTAAAACTTAAGAAATTTTAGGAAAAGGGAACTAGGGATTCAGAGGATCCACTTATAGAGATCAGGGAGATCTTATGCCTGCTTTATGGAAATTAAACGGAACTGCCATTAATATAGTTTTCAAGAGATTAAAGGTATATGAATTAGAATGGATTCCATCACCAAACCATGCCCAGGAGACAAAGAAAATAATAAAATTAAACTAATTACCAACCAATCGCATATATGAAGGTTAAGAAGGGTACCGACATCCAACCATACCCAGGAGACGATGGTGAACAACAAGGCTTCCTGACATCATAAACATAAAAAGAAAAGGAACATACTCAAAGCTATCACAGACCCATTGTAATTTTAGTCACAACAGACCATTAAAAACTAAAACCATTCCCCATAATTAACTAAATTTAAAATTAGTTCAGTCTAGACAAAAGATTCAAACAAGAAGTCTCCCCATCACGCTACAAGCTTCACCTCTTAGCCCTAGCTAAGAGGTTTAGCCTAGCAACATAATTGCGCAAAAATCCTTAAAAAAACTAAAACAAAACAAGTAATTAAACAAACTTTCTCTTAATCTCCCGTCTACCACCGGCTCTGGTTCCCCCTTCTCCCTTTCTCGTTCTTTCCTTTATAGTAGGAGAAGTCGGCTGGAAGAAGCTGAAGTCAGTTTAGAGTCAGACCGAATCTGTTTTGCAACAGAGCTCGTACGCGCAGTAAAAGCGCAAAACATCTTACGTTTGGAGCGGATTTGCGGTGCAATATCAACCCGTCAATCAATTCTGAAATCTTGACGAGGGTATTAGCCTCCCTGTGGACATATTAGATGGTCTGGATCATGCATTCGATCACACCCTTGATCGTGGAACGGCCCACAGCGTCCGAATTTCACGGACGCATGTACCTGCATAAATAAAGTACGCTAACGTGTTCAGTGGGCCCCACTTTGATGTTTTTGATGAAATCCACCCCGTCCATCAGATTCCTATCAAAATTTGGGTAGGAATAGACTGGTTTTTATCAAGTTTTGGTGTGGCCCACTGCTGTTTTGCTTCCACCGTTCATCCTGTGTTTGAATAATTAAAAATCAATCAATGTCATTCGCTGAAATTCCGTCACCTAGGCGTGGGCTACACCCCCCCCCCCCCCCCCCCCCCCCCCCCCCCTCTGGATGCAATGGACGGTCCAGATTGCTGAAATATTAGATTTGTGGGGCCCACTAAACAAAAACAGATGGCTGCATGGAAGACGCTGTCCTGGCTTGAAATGGGTCGAGTCAGCAGTGCTGATCGACCTGCTCGGTTTTGGTGCACGACGAGTGCACCATCGCTGTGCACTTCACTGATGTAAATCAGGCTCTACCTTGATGCATATGCGACATCCGTTCCATCCATCCATTTTTTCATATCCTTTAAACCGTAGAGACCAATTTTGAATCATACCCAAATATCAGGTGGGCCCCAAATCAAGAAATTACAGGCTGATTCATCCGTTGGGCCACTTCTACAGGGATCCGAGGGTTAAAATTTGACGTGCGCGGTTCATTTATGGTCCTCAGGCCACGTATGGAGTTTCGATCTGAACGGATGGTGGAAACCCTGTGATCTTGCATTCTGGATGATTTTTAAGCCACTTGAGCTTAAATTTTTTGATTTTCATGAATCCCTGGCATGTAATTTCATCGATCTTTATAAGACCCGTATCTTAGTCTGTACCATTTCGTAGACTTCCGCAGTCTTACTGGTCGAATTCCGGCAACCTTCGACCCTTAATCGATATTTGTGCGCGACCCTGATTCGTATACCGTCAACCTGTATCGACTCAACGTAAGACCTTTACCATAGCGACCGCGCCGTCATTACGATTCTAATGCTGTGACTCGCGCATCGAGGCGATACCCTGCTCAAGAGATGTGGGCCAACGTTCGGTGCGAGGAAAACGCCGTGCGTTGAGAAATCCAAGAGAATATCTACAAGTTGTCACATCAATCTCATCAATCAATCAATCTCATCACATCACATGTCAAGCACATGTCAAGTACACATCACCTTTCATCCATTCCCAAGCAACCACAAAAGTCAAGAATCTCTTACAAAGCCCATACCTTTCTTGCACCAAAAACCCTCAAAGTCAAAAATTCTTACACCTCTCATGCCTTTCTTACACAAAAGGCCACCAAAGTCAAGAAATTCTTACACACCCATCACTCACCACATCCATCACCCATCACTCTCTCTCTCTACCTTTATAACTCTCTCTCATTTCTCAAGCTTCATTCCAAGCAACAAAAGACTCCATACGTATGAACTCTCTGAGCCTCTCCCTCTCTTTCAAAACTTTAAGTGTGGCCCACCTCTCCATCCCAAGATCTCCCATCCTAGCCATCCATTTCTCATCTCCTCCATTAGAATCAAAGCTAAGGAGCTAAGGAACCCATAAGAGCAAGAAGATCGAACGGTGGGTGATTTTTAGAAATTTTATTTTCATTTATTTGTTGATTTAAGGGCCACATGTAGTGGGACCCACCTTGAAGTAGGCCTTGTATCAAAGAGGGGCCCATAGTGGCGGGGCCCCTCCATTCTCTCTCTCTCTCTCTCTCTCTCTCTCTCTCTCTCTCTCTCTCTCTCTCTCTCTCTCTCTCTATGGCCATGGCCCACTTATGATGAGTGTATTTCATCCATACCATCTATCGGTGGACCTCATCTATATGGGACACACCATGATATTGATATTCCATCCCAACCGTCTATGGGGGGCGCCCACCTTGTTATGGCTAACAGTGGGGTGTGGCCACTATTGAAGTGTGATCTGACATGGGCCCCACCTCCGTAACTCGTGGCAGACCGAGTGGAAGATACCTCGTTCAACACTGGAGGTCTGGCATCGATCCCTGGTGGTGGCTAACATGGAGTATGCGTACTGACGTGGGTGTCCTCACATCAGTAGCTATTTTAGGTGGGCCGGCTCATGCAAGCCCCACCTTGATTTATGTGTTCAATCCATGCTGTTCATCTCTTTTTCCAACTTATTTTAGGCGTTGGGCCGAAAAATGAGGCTAAGCTGTTAACCAGGCAGGCCATACCATAGAAAACGGTGTATTCTACTATTCAAGGCTATTAGGACCCATCTTGTTGCTTCTACACGCCAAATAAATACCAAATATTGGACTTGTACGACATGTTTGGGCCCTAGAATCTATTGGCCGGAGTGGATTTCCAAGGAGTGGGCCCCACATGTGAAATTCCTTAGAATAAAAAAAAAAAAAAAGAAGAAAGGAAGCAGCGCTGCTGCTGCTGGGCGCTGCCTGTGCTCTAGCGGGCAGGCGGACGGACAGCGTCCCACGGCTGCTGCTGTGGGCCCCACCATGATGTATATGTAATATCCACGCTGTTCATTTGGTGGGACCCTCACTAAAGCGGCCCCCCTCCAAAAATGAGGCCGATCTGACACTCGAGTGGCCCACACTGCAGGAAACAATGGGATTGAACTTCTACCATTGAAACCCATTTTTGGGCCCACATAAGTTTTGAATCAATCTGAACTTTGTGTTTTCCCTTCATCCAGGTCTGAGTGACCTTATGAACGGATTGGATGGCAAGTAAACATTTCAGTGGGCCCCACATGGGAGCCCACAGTGATGTATGTGTTTTTCATCCACCATCTAGGCGGATGGTGGTACCCACCATGATATATTTGTTTATTTCCACCGTCCGTCCAGCGGACGGTGGGGCCCTCTGTGATGCATGTGCTTGTCTACACTGTCCAGCGACAGTGGGACCCGCCATTATGCATGTGATGCATCCAGACCGTCCATCCACTTGGAAAGATCATTTTAAGGCCTATGGATTTAGGCCCATTTGATTTATATAAGGCCTATGAATTTAAGCTCATTCGATATATAAGGCCTATGGGTTTAAGCCCATTTGATTTATATAAGGCCTAGGGGTTTAGGCCCATTTGATTAAGGCCTATAGGCCCATTTGATGTATTCTAAGGCCCATGAGATTAGGCCCATTAGTGCGGCCCATTTATGTGGCCCATTTGATGAATAAAAGGCCGATTTGATATGGCCCATTTGATATATATGTAAGGCCCAATGGGATGAACCTAAGGTTCATTATAATGTGTAATCCCAACACGAATTATGTAACGATGTTTACGACGATCGTGCCTTGGGAGCAATGTTGGTTTGACGTCCACATTGCGAGTGTAATGTTGGTTGGATGTCCACATTACGACTCTCCTTAGGGCCCATTGTTAGGCCCGTACTTATTGTATATAGGCCGTCTAGGCCCATCTGCTTTGTAAGGATAGTGCATTATTTTATATAATATGTTTACTATAGCTCCATAACTCATGATCATACGCATCATATGTATGCTTGATATAAGAAGTGACTGATCATAGCATATGCCTTCGGGCAAACTGTTTATGGGACCCCGATTAGGTGGTGCTGCCCTACATGAGCGCATGATACGCGCAGGATTTACCGCATGATTTGATCGTGTGATTCATGCATTTCACATTGTATGACATGATTACTGTATGCCCTAGCGACATCAGGGTCGTAGCCTCCACAGACGTATCATGGTTGGCAGGATTGGATATCAGAAATCTCATTCTACATAGGGTGCTATAGATATCCCTGGGTGAAAGTCCCTAAACCCTTATAATACCAAGAGGTTGCTCCAATGTTTAGACCGAGTGGGTAGATGAGCGTTGAGTGCCGAATACCAAATAGTTGTGCTCTCCACTATATCGTGGTCAATTGGAAGGGGGTGCTGCCTTACCCGCCCGAGTGTAGGGGGCAATGCTAGGCTGAGTCTGACCAGCTCAAGGAATGGGTACGCTATCGATGAGTCGAGCCCGATATTTATAGACAGATAGTGAGGTCTCTTACACTTAACTTATTGCGCGCGATGAGGCGGCGATCTAGTTTAGAGTGTACTAGACCCCGGTGATATCCCAGATTTAAGCTGTATTGATGTGTGGACATAGATGAGGATTTGTATGCTTGAGATGCATTTCACATCACAGCCTTGGGATGGCCGATATCATTCATGTCGTGCATCGCATAGCTTTGGTACGGCTAATGGTTTTCATGGATCCATCTGCACATTCCGCATTACTTTGATATTGCATGTTCATATTACTACCTTGCGTACACACTTTCACCACCCTCTAAGCTTTCTATAAGCTTATGCACGACCGTTGCATGCAGGTGACGTTGGGGCGCAGCAGTGCTGAGGGAGGAGCACTTTACAGATCATTTTGGAGTTTTTGTTCTTCATCATTATATTTTCCTTTATGCTCATTGTACTTGTAAAGTTTTTGATCATAGTGAAAATGTAATGGAGTTCTTGGTTGTTGTTTGTGGGTTATGCCTTTGGTTATGCTTATTCCGAATCAAATTGATGTTGAAAATCCTCCTCGTAGCATCTCAGGATCGAAACCTGGCGAATGGACGCTAGGAGCCGAGAATGGGGTTTTACAGAGGCTGTCGGCGCCGGATTCGGCGATCGAGAATTTTGTGAGCACGATTTTCGAGTTTGGGGCATGACAGAAGTTGGTATCAGAGCATAACTTGGGAATAACCGAGAACAATATTACATATCTGCTATGAGTTTAGAATGGCTAAGTCCCGAAGTTCGGATAGCTTAGTGATCTCCCGTTTCAGGCCTTTAACGTGCGTGCCTTCGAGAGTTTTCAAGTTGATAGGCGCCTTTACTCTTTCCTGTAGGACATGCCGCCCAGGAAAGCGACCCAATCGACTCCCGCACCGCCACCTGAGGATCCCGCTCCACCACCTGTAACTCCCGCATTACCACCTACGATGCCCATTCCACCACTAGAGATTCCTACTGCCCATCCCGAGTATGTTGCTCCTCCACCAGAGACCGGTGCAAACTCGACCGTATCCGTGAGTGCCTCTCAGTTACAGCAGATGTTACAGGCTGTAACAGTTGCACTTTAGGGACAGGGCAGGCAGCCAGTCGTTTCACCGGCCCATGCAAAGCAAGAGCGCGCGAGCGCCCTCCTTCGAGAATTTCGATGGCTCGATCCCCCGCGTTTCTAGGGTGAGCCAAATCCGACCGTAGCTGAGAGATGGCGCGCTGACGTGGAGAAGATATTTGAGACGATGGGATGTACGATCGAGCGGCGAGTTCGACTAGCCGTATTTCTTCTCCATGGTGAGGCTGAGCACTGGTGGGCATCAGTTTCCCAAGCAGCAAGTGCTGATTTTGTGTAACATCCCAAAAATCGGGGGTCGAGTAGAAACCCAACTCCCGAGTTCCAGAATGTCACTTATGCAACATGGGTAATGATAAATGCATGTTGTCTGTAGAATGGCATTAAACAAGATTGAGACTAAGCCAAAACAGCATATCATACTCCAGAGACAGTTGAATTAGCAAGCAGAAGACTGTAATAAATACATAAAATATATATAATTGATTGTAAGTCTCCAGAGTGTGAACATGTTACCAAGTTAATTAAATACATGTATACTCCAAAAATGGAAAGAAATGATATACATGAGTACTCCAAAAATATAAAATGACAAGTGTCAAGGCATCTAATCAACCTCCCTATAATCCCGTTGATCAGAACACGGAGGAGAAGTCCTCCTCATCATCATACAAGTCCAGCTCCGCTTCACAAGGAGCGCCATCATCTGCAACTAAAATAAGGACTGGTGGGTGTTCGAAACACCATCCCGTAACATGGGAGTGAGTAGCTAACTCAGTGGAATAATAGATCAAAGATTAACATGTTCTCAAATCAGTCATACGATAATAGTAAAGCAATAAATCAAAATGTTCCTAGATACTGTTGTTAATACAATATGAGATGACATGATGGATGCCCTCACCGACATACTTCCTCATACGGCACCATCTTACGCCCGCGGCATGTTTTCTTCCCACAGTGCTCCACATCTTCCAGGCACATGCAATGTGATGTGGATATGATTACCAAGTTATTATTATTCCATTCATACAGCAGTATTGGGAAACTAAGGTACCTTCCTTATATCAATCCCAACACAGATCCTGTCTAGGGTCGTCACTCCTAGTAATCTCATACGATGTTATATTTGAAGGTCGCTGCAAGGGCTACCAGGGCTGTTGCTCGCACTCGTTGCACAGCTCCCCCATCACCTTATCAATACAGGCCTAATGTACTCTCATTGCTACGGAAGGGTCTTCACCTCCCATAGACTCAGAATACGCTCGCGGTCACTACAAAGGGCTCGTCACCTAATCAGTGTAGGCCGACAGTAAGAATATAGTATCCCATACCACCATAATCTGCTCACGAGTCTAATGTGCTCACTGGTCACTACGGGGAGGTTTGTGGCCACAGCGTAGGCCGACAGCTCGACCACGGTGTCCCATAACACCATGCCCGGCTCATGAGTCTTTATGGATCAAGGTACCATAGTTAACAGGATTTCCAATGGTAAGTTCAGTATCCTAGGTTCAAGCAGTTATGACTCATACATGGTGAACATACAATGGCTAGTCGGGTTACTTGACGGGCTCGACTAGTACGAGCGCATCTCAAGCTGGACGACATGAAGTGCATGAAACACTTTGTGTGGCCTAACCACTGCCGCCAACTCAAAACACGACTCGCGTTCATCGACACGTCCTCTGTGGTAAATAGAAGCCCACCACTAATTCAATCCATTACCGACTGCCTGGACTAAAGCATAGCCCCAGACATGTGCAATCCATACCAGTGATCATATGAGAGTAATAGAATTGAAGTTCAACAATACAAGCATGTTAACACATGTTATAGCATATAAAGTAACCAAATCAACCAACACATGTATTCCATACATATAAGGAAATCATTTCTATAGCAAACATGTAGGAAATCGTATACCACATCAGGTGGATTGAGAATTCATTCTCAAAACTAATTTACAACACCATTTACTCAATACATACTAATACAAATATTTATACAAACACTTAGTCTACACACTTTAGTCTACATAGCGTATGTCGACCCAAAGTGCACATTAGGGCGAATCTCTTCGCTAAACAGATTATACACGCATATATAATATCATAACACGATAAATTTACATGTCAAGCATTTCAGCAAAATACGGACGTATACAGTATTTTCTATAAATGCCTAAAATACCCTAAATCTCATATTTACCGTACGTTTACGAAATGGAAAACGGACAGCATGTTGTACATGTTAAACGGCGTTCTCATCGATGATCTACTATTAAACGACATTAAAAGCTTTGAAATCAGTCAATCTAAGAATCTAAAATCTAAAATCTGTACCTTTTGCCGTAGACGTGTATCGATTCGAATAGAACGTCAATGCTTCGTCAACGGCGTAAATGCGACCTGATGCACAAGTACATAAGCTACTTTACCATTTAAATCGAAGAAATTCCCAAATCAGAAAGTAGTTAGGGTTTTCTTACCTAGAAGTGGAGCTGAAAACACCGGAATGGCGGTGCAGAAGCGGCGGCTATGGAAAATGGAGCAACAGGGAAGACTCCCAAGAGAGAGCTCTAAATCTCCCTCCCTTTCTCTCTCTTTTCTCTCTTCTCTCCCCAAATTCATATGGAATGAAAGAGCAAGGGTTCAAGCCCTTTTTATAAGCCCAAACATGACCAAAATAGACTTGGGGCCAAGGTATACTTATTTTGTAACCAAAGAGGGCTTGTTCTAATCCAACGGAGCATTTCTGGAGGTCCTGTGACTGAATGCGGTCGGACTTAAGCTTCCTGACATTGGATCTAGGTCAGGCAGAGTTTTCAGTCCGATCTGATTTTCAGATCGCCCGTGGCGGACCAGTTTCAGTTCAATGGTTACGGGAACTAGATCATGGATTCCAAGTATAATGACCTGAGTGGGAAATATTCCCTGATCCGAGGGTGTATCTGGATCAAATTCTGACGGTCAGAATGCTTAGAAAGAGCGCGCAAGCGGACGTGCCAAATTTCTTAAATTATATTTATTTCTCACACTCTTCACTCTGAACCTAGTAAAATAGCGTCAGGACATCAGTTAGACTTGATTTTTGAGATGAACATCAAGTCCAACTAGGCGGTCAGGATTGTCTAAGTTCGGGGTAATCGGACTTCCGATGTGCGGTCCAGAGCCGATACAAAGTTTCCAAGGTGCTCCAGAGGGTAATCGGGAATAGATTTTGATCCCAGGCTTTACGGTATTGTAGCGTCACCTATCCTATACTTTTTAGCTCTAGCAGATCGTATTGAACGTGATTGGTGCGAATTTCACAGGTCGTCTAGTGCAGTGCTAGGTGATTCTCATTAGATTTCTAAAGGAAGTAGCCTATAATAATCTCTGTTTAAGATGAAATTCGAAGGGTGGAGTGAGGGTATTTGGAAACGAAAGAAGGAAGAGTTTGGAGGGGTGGTTTTTACCAAAAATCAGACGTTTGGAGCGAAAGGAGAGCTTGGAGGGTCACTTTGTGAAGGAAGTACTTGATTGGGGTGTTTTTAACGAACAGCCCACATACCAGGGGGCTACCCTAGCCCCCAAACACCTCCAGCCCAAAGCCCGGACCCAACCGAGGAATTTGATCGGCGATGCATAGCGGAATCGGTGATGTCATCGCCGACTAAACTCACATCTGGTGATGGCCACCCTATGGGGCTGGTTCCCCCTGCCCTCAGGGTCCCAAAAAAGTATGGTTCCCACCTTGGTTCATTGTACATTGGCCTGGATAGGCCCAGGACTCCGTCCGAGGTGTTTCGGGGCCAATTTACAACCCAGAATGATTTTATACATCATGTAGCATATGTTTTTGTGGTAGGAGACACTAATCTATCCAACGAACCTATCTATTTTGTTAGATTCCAAAAGGTTAAGGATAAAAGTCCATTTTACCCAGTTATTTACTATTCATGGAAATTTTTAGCTTCGGTATTGTTCTTCATCATAAAGACCTTAGGATTAGTGGTCTTTACTATTTAGACTTGAGAATCTATGGCTAAGATGGAAGTACTTAGAGAAATTCGAAGAATGAGGTGATGAAGGGTGAGATTTTGAATGAAATAGGGAAATTTTGATTTTTAGACCTTGGGATTGATCATTGAGAGTGAAATGGTTGACACATTGCCTAAGGACGTCTAATTCCAGGTTGGTAAAAATCTGGGGTGTTACATTTTGTGTGGACTTGGGAGAATTTTGTGGATCGGTTTGACCGACAGTACTTCCATGATCACATCCGATGACAGCGAGCATTGGAGTTCGAGGCCCTTTGCAGGAGGATATGACACTGGCTCAGTAGCAACTCGCTTTGTAGCACTGTCCAGATTTGTACCTTACCTAGTAGATGATGAGGAGTGGAGAGCCCGCCGCTTCTAGGACGGCCTACGTTACGGTCTTCGTAGCCCTGTTATTGGGCATGAGCTTCTGACTTTTGAGGAAGTGGTGCGGAAGGCTCATATTTTTGAGGCTGAGTGGGCCGGTTCTCAGTCTGATCGCGGTCAGAGGAGAGACCGGAAGAGGCAGGCTCCTTTCAGTGATTCCCAGCAGTGTGGACCACAGTAGAGATGCACAAGTCACTTAGCCCTTCGAGCCCCAGCAGCACCTCCAGCACCACCTCTGAGGCAGTTCACTGTAACATCCCGAAAATCGGGAGTCGAGTAAAAACTCCACTCCTGAGTTCCAGAACATCACTTATGCAACATAAATGTGTATGATTGAATGTTGTCTATGTTAATGTATTAAACATGAGTGGGATTACGCCAGAACAGCATATCATACTCCAAAGACAGTTAAATTAGCAAGCGAAAAACTCTGATACATACATATAATATATAATTGATGGGAAGTCTCCAGAGTGTGAACATGTTACGAGGTTAAACATATACATGTATACCTCAAAATAGAAAGAAAGAATATATATAAGTGCTCTGAAAATATAAAATGACAAGTGTCATGGCATCTAATGAATCTCCTTGTAATCCCGTCGTTCAGAACACGCATAAAGGAGGGATCCTCCTCATCATCATCAAGTCCAGCTCCGCCTCGCAGGCCACGCCATCATCTGCAATCACAATACGGACTACTGGGTGTCCGGAAACACCGTCCCGTAACGTGGGAGTGAGTGATCAACTCAGTGGAATAATAGAGCAGAGATTAGCATGTTATCAAATCAATCATGCGATAATAGGAAAGCAATAAATCAAACATTCTTAAATACTGTTGTTAATGCAATATGACATGACATGATGGATGCCCTCACCGACGATCTCCCTCATACGGCACCATCTTACGCCCGGGGTATGCTTTCTTCCCACAGTGCTCCACATCTTCCAGACACATGCAATGTGATGGTGATATGATTACCGAGTTATTATTAGTCCTTTTCATACAGCAGGATTGGGAAACTAAGGTACCTTACTTATATCAATCCCAACACAGATCCTGTCTAGGGTCGTCACTCCTAGAAATCACATACGAGGTTATATTTTATAGGCCGCTGCAAGGGCTGCTAGGGCTGTTGCTCGCACTCGTTGCACCACTCCCCCATCACCTTATCAATACAGGCCTACTATACTCTCATTGCTACGGAAGGGTTGTCGCCTCCCGTAGACTCAGAATACGCTCGCGGTCACTACAAAGGGCTTGTCACCTGATCAGTGTAAGCCGACAGCTAGAATATAGTGTCCCATACCACCATAATCTGCTCACGAGTCAATGTGCTCACTGGTCACTACGGGGAGGTTTGTGGCCCCAGCGTAGGCCGACAGCTCGACTACGGTGTCCCATACCACCATGCCCGGCTCATGAGTCTTTGTGGATTAAGGTACCATGGTTAACAGGGTTTCCAACGGTAAGTTCAGTACCCTAAGTTCGAGCAGTTTTGATTCTACAGGGTGAACAATCAACGGCCAGTCAGGTTACTTGACGGACTCAACTAGTACGAGCGCATCGCAAGTCAAACGACATGAAGTACGTAAAATACTTCATGTAGCCTAACCACTGCCGCCAACTCAAACACGACTCGCGTTCATCGACGCGTCCTCCGTGACAAATACAAGCAAACCACGAACTTACTCTGTTACCAACTGCCTGGACTAGGTATAGTCCCAAACACTTGTGAATCCACATCAGCAATCATATAAAGGTAATGGAAATGCATTACAACAATGTGAGCATGTTAACACATGTTATAACATACAACTTAAGTAAATCATCTAGCACATGCATTTCTTACATATGATGAAATCATACATATAGCCAACATGAAGGAAATCATTTACATCAGCATATTATTTGAGAATTCAATCTCAAAACTACTTCACAACACCATTTAATTCAATAAATACTAATACAAACATTTATACAAACACTTAGTTTACACACTTAAGTCTACATAGTGTATGTCGACTCTAAGTGCGCATTTGGGTGAATCTCTTTCCCAAACTGATTATGCACGCATTCCTAATATCCTAATGCGACAAAAAGCCATGTCAACCATTTCAGCAAAATATGGATGTATACAGTAATTCTTACAAATGACTAAAATACCCTAAATCTCATATTTTTCCTAGGTTTACGAAACAGGAAACGGACAGCATGTTGTACATGTCAAACGGCGTTGCCGTCGATAATCTTCTATTAAACGACATTGAAAGCTTTGAAATCAGTCAATCAAAGCGTCTAAAATCCGCACCTTTCACTTTAGATGTGTATCGTTTCGAACGGAGCGTATACGCTTCGTCAACGGCGTACAGGCGACCTAATGCACACGTACATCAGCTACTTTACTATTTGAATCGAAGAAATCCCCAAATCAGCAAGTGGTTAGGGTTTTTCTTACCTAGAAGTGCATTGGAATCACCGAAAAAGTGATTGGAGTGCGCTGCTTTAGCACGTGTAGCAGCTGGTGCAGGTGGCCGGAAGATCCCTCCCACACTCTCTCACAATCTCTCACTTTTTCTCTCACTCTGCTAGGGTCTCTAGCAAATTCGGATGGGTGAGAGAAGTGAGGGTTTAAACCCCTTTTATAAGCTTAAAACTTCTCAAATTAGGCTTGGGAACAATGTTTACTTGAGATCTAACCAAATCGGGGCTGTTTCGATCCAAAAGAGCATTTCTAAAGGTCCCCTGGCCGAACGCGGTCGGACTTAAGCTCATGCATACTGGATCTAGCACACATCAAGTTTTCAGTCCAGCAAAGTTTTCATATCACACATGGCAGTCCAATTTCAGTTCAGCGGTCATCGCACCAGATTTGGATTAAAATTTCTAAATTTAACCCTCTTCTCACTCTCTTCACTCTAGGCTCAATGAAATAACCTCTGAACGTCGGTTGGCCTTGATTTTTGAAACGATTGTCAAGTCCAACAAGGCGGTCATAATTGTCCAAGATTGTAGGTATCGAACTTTCGACGCACGGTCTAGATTCAATACAAAGTTTCAAATGGTTCCCGAGAACAAACCGATTTAGAGTTTGATCCTGGATTTTAGGGTAACGTAGCATCAACGATTCTACAAGTTTTGGGTCTTGTAAAATGTATTTAAAGCATTCAGGGATAATTTCACAGCTACTCCAGCGTAGCGCTAGCTAACTTACACTTAATTTCTAAAGGAATTAATCCTAAGTGATTTCTTTAGCTATGGAATTGGGTTCTGAGCGGTTACCAAGGTGTTTTGGTTGACTCATTGCCTAAGGACATCTAATCCCAGGTTGGTAAAAAATCCGGGGTGTTACAATCTACCCCCCTTAAAACATAATTTCATCCCCGAAATTGACGAAGGGTGAGGAGTATCTAGCAAGACTTCAGTATTGACATTCTAAGGAAGGGTCAATCCTATTTAATGACCTAACCGTACGTATAACCTAAATCAAATGTTTCGATCTTAGGCTAGTGGGGAAGAGGCCAACCACACTTCCGCTGCGCCACTCTGATCGAACGGTTGCATTGGCTGACCTAACTGGATTAGACTCAATACGTTCTACCCCCCTTAAAATTTGGTTCTACTTAAAGTTCAAGAATCTTTGCATCGCTCCGTATATCGGAACGATGTGCAACTTAGGAGCTATCCTTGACATGGATTGGGAAACAACCTCTCATTACAGTGGTTTTCCTTTGCTAATGATGCGTTCTATGGCATTGGTATCTATGGTGATAGAGATGAGCCTAATCTCTATTGTGGTTGAGTTCAGGAGCAAGTATGAGTTGGTGACAAGATGTCTAATTCTCTACTGGCTTTAAGTCCTCGCCATTTCCCAAAGGTAATGTGATCACGTTTGGTTGTAGGTGGTTGGCCCATCACAGAAGAAAGGTTGTGTAGTGGGTCTAAGCCGAATACATTGACCTTCTGTCTAATCAGGATAGAAAATGCATTGTATCAGTTCTTAATTCGAGTCGATGCCGATCCTCTGCTTGATCAGAGCATTGGATTCATTGGTAACCACTAGGATTAAGAAGTCGACTTAAACCGCGAATACATCGCTTACATATACAGTTCCTTTACTCCGCGTTCCCGAATGCAATAAGCCCTTGGGGAAGGCAATTCTAAGGGGCGTGCTAGTTCATTCAAAGTTCAATCTGAGGGATTTATAAATTTTTCCTGAGAGTGAATGGTTCTAAGTTAAAACCACTTTCCTATGGGTTACAACAGAAGTCTATAAGTAATAAGGGGATCTATCGAAGGAATAAGGTTCTACTTCAACCAAATCTAACCTACAATTCCTTAGCATATACTGGCTTTACACTACTTAAGGTAACTAGTAGCCTACTCTGTAACTCAGTAGCTATAATCCAAAGCCTAAGTTTATACGCTAAATGGTTCCATACCATTACTAATACAGGGAATTTCTCTATCGCTTAGGGTCAAGATTATCTAAATGGAATTGGATTTCCTATACCGTCAGATCCTTCAAATCTAGGAGTGCTAACACTAGGTCCAAAACGCCAAGGGCCTATGTGGCCATTAGCATTAAGTTGCATTAAATGGAACTGCATTCCTAATCCCACGTCGGGATTGGGTGTGGCATACTTGGTAGGAGGGTGGGCTGGGATAAAAACTAATTTTGTAGGCTTAATCCCGGGATTTACAACATGGCAGTGGAAACCATAGGATACACCCAATCTAGGGATAATACCTTACAACAAATGAAACGACATGCACTCCATTCAACAAAATTTGTCACAATACATGGAATAAAGTTTCACATGGATTATGACAGGAACGCATTCGGCTATGCTAAGGCCAAACCACTAACACAAACACATTTTCTACCTCTGACTTCACTAAACCTAACAACAACAAAATACAGAAATCTCAAAACGGTAATCAAACAATCTACAAGACAACGGCACAGATGCCTAATTCTACCAAAGGACTCTACCACAGTCTCGACTTACCTTCTTTAACACTGTCAAGTCTAATACTGTCTGTTGCTCACTAGAGCTCTCTCGGCCATATATTTTCAGTATTCTTTAAGCAAAGAAAATGGAGGAATAAGATGGAGAGGGAGGATGGTGGAAAGAGAGAAAAAAAAGGCTAAAACAGCCTTAACAATAGCCATGGAAAGCGAAGGAAATGCGGAGAAATGGTTGTCCAAATGGACTGAAACGAATCTAGGCCCTGTAGAGGGATGCATCAAGCTCCCAAAGGCTGAATTTTCAAAGGGAAAAGATAACTATAAAGGGGAATGGAGCTCCACACGATTTCAGCCTCGATTGGAGGTTGTGGGAGCTTCAACGGATGAGATTTGAAAGGGAGGGGGTTGTAAATTATGATGAAGGGATGGAATGAGATCGTTTTTAGCAATGGAAGGGATTAGAAGGGATTTGGAGCTGCGGTTTAAGAGAGGGCAGCAAGAAAATCAAAAAAGGAGGCTTGGAGGGGCATTTTTGTGAAGGGAGTACATGTTTTAGGGGGTTTCGACGGATGAACACTATATGGGAAGGGTGCCCTACCCCAAAAACTACGTGCTCCCGATTTTCAGGTCGTGTGGGGCCCATTGTACAGTGATG
Source organism: Magnolia kwangsiensis (assembly GCA_037074715.1). Taxonomy (NCBI): domain Eukaryota; kingdom Viridiplantae; phylum Streptophyta; class Magnoliopsida; order Magnoliales; family Magnoliaceae; genus Magnolia; species Magnolia kwangsiensis. The sequence continues at coordinate 129,992,623 of CM073575.1, forward strand.
GCATCACCGGCTGGCCACCAATCCGGCTGGTGGGACCACATGAGTTGGGTCCCCCCTGCCCTAGGGGGGCCCCACCCCAGATCATAGTGATTTGGCCTAGAGAGGCCCAAACTTTCCTCCGGGGCATTCCGGGGCCAATATACAAACCTGAATGAACTTATATGTCATGTAACCTATGATTTTGGGGTAGGAGGAGCCAATCCATCCAACTAATCCATTATTTATAAAATATTTCAAATTTGGAATGGCCAAAAGGCTAATTTTCATGTATTTTTACTATTCATTATAAAATTTTACCTAAGTATAATTTTATATCATTTTCACATTAGGATTAATGCCTAACATGAAAATACTGAGAAAGAATTGAAGAATGGAGTGGTGAGAGGAAAAATTTTGAAGGAATTAGGTGAAACGGGATTTTTAAGCTCTAGCGATTGAAAGTAAGGGTTTTGGTTGCCTCATGACCCAAAGACATGCATTTTCAGGTTTGGAACCTTTCAGAGAACGTCTCAAACCCGCCTACTTACAAGCCAGGAGCTACTTAGGTCGCTTCACGCGACCCTAGATGCGTTACGGACTCGATCGAATGATCGACTTGAGTAGACTTCGCCTGTTGGTGAAACTGAAGTCCTACGTATGTTTCTAGATTCCTTTGGTAAAAAATCTGGGGTGTTACATTCACTGGCACTTGTTTTAGGTGCGGTGCGACGAGACACAGTTCTTGGGAGTGTCCCAACCCCCAGCAGTAGCAGAGAGGTCCACAGCAGCAGAGGACTCCACAGCAGCCTCCATCACAGTCACATCAGAGACCCCCACAGCAGCAGCCATAGCAGCCCCCACCACCGAGGCCACCTCAGCACCAGCCTCCGAGGCCGAAGCAGCAGAGGTAACAGTTTCGACCGCCTCAGCGACCCCATCAGCAGTAGCAGCACGTGCAGAGGGGACAAGCACCTCCCCAGCCGGATCAGGCTAGGTTTTATGCAGCTCAGCAGGATCCACAGTCATCTAGAGGAGTCGTTGAGGGTATACTTCCAGTCTTTGCATGCATTGCACGTGTGTTGTTTGATTCCGGTGCATCGCATTCTTTTTTGGCCGAGTGCTTCTGCCGATCGACCGGCTTACCGTTAAAGTCTTCTTGTGAGAGCCTATCAGTATCGACTCCCTTGGGGAGGACTGCAGTATTGGGTCGATTTTGCTCGTCTTGCCCCGTTCTAGTTGGGGATACCTTTTTGCCTGCAGATCTGTTTGCATTGTCGATGTCTGAGTTTGATGTCATCCTGGGCATGGATTGGCTCATCGAATACTATGCCATATTGGACTACGCCGTGAGGACAGTCACGTTTTGTATACCCGGCGTGTCGCAGTTCCAGTTCGTTGAAGAGCCCAGAGGAGAGCGGTTGTCTTGTTTGATGTCATGTGCCATAAAGGAGCCTATAGCTGTGAGCATCGACCAGTTGCCCATGGTTTGCTATTTTTTCGATGTGTTTCAGGAGATTCTGGGATTACCGCCTCGTCAACTCACCGAGTTTCAGATTGATCTCGTGCCCGGTACCGCGCCTATTTCAAAGGCCCCATATCGCATGGCACCGTTGGAATCACGGGAACTGCAGAAGCAGTTGGACGAGTTGCATGAGTTGGGCTTTATCCGTCCAAGCAGTTCGCCGTGGGGAGCGCCGATCTCTTTGTGAAGAAGAAGGATGGTTCGTTGAGGATCTGCGTTGACTATCGCGAGCTCAACAAAGTCACAATCAAGAACAGATACCCGCTCCCTAGGATTGATGATTTGTTCGATCAGCTATAGGGTGCACAGTTCTTTTCGAAGATCAACCTGCGTTCTGGTTATCATCAGATTCGGGTCCGAGATGAGGACATTCCGAAGACAACATTCAATACACGTTACGATCATTTTGACTTTCAGGTCATGTCCTTCGGACTGACCAATGCACCTGCGGTCTTCATGCAGCTGATGAACAAGGTCTTCTGCCCATATCTCGATCAGTTTGTTGTAGTCTTCATCGACGATGTCCTGATCTATTCGAGGACCCGTGAGGAGCACGAGCAGCATTTGGAGATCACTTTGTAGACCCTCCGCACACACCAGCTATATGCGAAGCTAGAGAAGTGCGAGTTCTGGCAGGAGGAGGTGAAGTTCATCGGTCACGTGGTGACGAGGGAGGGCATCACAGTGGACCCCTCGAAGGTTAAGGCAGTGCGTCAGTGGGGCCAGCCCACGACTGCGATAGAGATCAGTAGTTTCATTAGTTTTGCGGGCTATTACCGAAGTTTCATTGAGAGTTTTTCTCGTATTACAGCCCCGCTAACCAGGTTAACTCGGAAAGGTGTAGAGTTTACTTGGAGTGACGCCTGCGAATGAGCATTTATGGAGTTGAAGGATCGTCTGACGTCCGCTCCTATCCTCACTCTTTCCTCTAGGAGTGATGGATTTATTATATTCACTGATACCTCGCATATTGGTTTGGGTGTTGTTCTGATGCAGCATGGGAGACCAGTGGCCTTTACGTATCGTCAGCTCAAGGTCTATGAGCTAAACTATCCTACGCATGATCTGGAGCTGGCTGCAGTTGTCTTCGCACTGAAGGTGTGGAGACACTATCTTTATGGGATCAGGTTCAAGCTCTTCTCAGATCACAAGAGCTTGAAGTACCTCTTCTCGCAGTCTAAGTTGAATATGAGGTAGAGACGCTGGATGGAGCTTCTGAAGGACTATGATTTCGATTTCCAGTACCACCCGGGCAAAACGAACGTGGTGGCAGATGCTCTCAGCCGTCAGCCACGAGCCCTAGTGGCGCATATGATGATTCAGGAGTGGCAGATTCTTGAGAATATTGCAGCGTATGATTTTGAGTTCAGTCTGCAGTCTTCCATCATACAGTTATCGAGCCTGTCGATTCAACCCTCTCTTGTCGCTAGGGTGATTGAGGCTTAGCAGGTTGATGAGTCGTTGTAAAGTTATATGGCTAAGGCTACATCTGAGAGTCAGGCAGATTGGCAGATTGGTGCAAACAGTGGACTTCGCTTCAGAGGACGATTATGTGTCCCGGATATTCCAGAGTTGCACAGAGAGCTTATGACCGAGGCACATCGATCGCGATTTTCTATCCACCCTGGCTAGATGAAGATGTACCGTGATATGAGACAACAGTATCTTTGGGCGGGGATGAAGCGCCAGATGGCCAGTTTTGTGGCCGAGTGTGACATGTGCCAGCGTGTCAAGGCGGTTCATCAGAGACCTCCTGATCTTTTGCAGCCATTGAGTGTCCTGATGTGGAAGTGGGAGCACGTGTCGACTGATTTTATTACGGGTTTGCCGAAGACTCAGCGTGTTCATGACGCCATTTGGATTGTTGTGGATCGTCTGACGAAGTCGGCACATTTTCTTGCAATGCATACGACTTGGTCTATGGACTGGCTTGCGAGGCTATTTATTAAGGAGGTTGTGAGACTGCATGATGTTCCACTCTCGATCATTTCTGACCGAGACTCGAGGTTCACGTCTCAGTTTTGGAGAAGTTTCCAGCGAGCGATGGGGACTGATTTGTAGCTCAGCACCGCGTACCATCCGCAGACCGAGAGGGTCAACCAGATCCTTAAGGATATGCTTCGGGCTTGCGCGATTGATTTCGGGGGTAGCTAGGATGAGCATCTGCGATTGGCTGAGTTCGCATACAATAATATTTATCAGGCGACCATCGGCATGGTTCCTTTTAAGGCACTATATGGCAGACCATGCAGATCACCGAGTTGCTGGACCGAGGTTGGAGAGCGTCGTCTTCTAAGTCCCGAGGTTGTGCAAGAGACGTCATAGGCTATTGACATCATCAGGCAGAGGATGTGCACAACTCAGAGCCGACAGAAGAGTTTTGCTGATCGTCGGCGTCGTCCCTTGGAGTTTGATGTAGGAGACCATGTGTATCTCAAGGTCTCGCCCATGAAGGGCATAGTTCGATTTGAAGCGAAGGGCAAACTTGACCCGAGATTCATAGGACCTTTTGAGATCACTAGGCGCGTTGGCGCCATGGCGTATCGGCTTGCCTTGACATCTCAGTTGTCTGGCATCCACATCATTTTTCACGTCTCCATGTTGAGGAAGTGTGGGTCAGACATAGTTTCCGTTATTGATTGGCAGCCGCTGGAGGTTCGTGAGGACACTTCTTACATTGAGCAGTCAGTCCGTATCCTTGATCGGAAGGAACGGGTCCTCAAAACCAAGGTCACTCCGTTAGTGAAGGTTCAGTGGGGTCACCATTCTGTAGAGGAGGCTTCTTGGGAGCGTGAGGCCGAGATTCGAAAGCGTTATCCTCATCTCTTTGATGGTTGATCATGTGATGTATTTTGTATGCTATCTCTGGTTTTATATAGTGATGTTATGTTTCTTCTTCCTTGCGAGTTATGCCTAGTTGCGATGTAACGCCTTGAAAAAATCCATACTAAGACTCGAGTACCAACTCGACCAGAAATCGCTTAGGATAAATTCCTTTAAAAAATAAGCGTAAGTTAGCTAGCACTATGCTAGAATAGCTGTAAAATTGTTCCTGATCACTTTAAATACGTTCTACCAGACCCAAAACTTGTAGAATCAATGACGGTATAATACCCTGAAACCTAGGATCAAACTCTAAACCCGTTTGCTCTCAGGAACCCTTAGAAACTTTATATTGGATTTAGACCACGCGTCAAAAGTCCGATATCTACAATCTTAGACCATTATGACTGCTTAGCTGGACTTGACAATCATTTCGAAAATCAAGCCCAACCGACACTCTAAGGCTATTTCATTGAGCCTGGAGTAAAGAGAGTGAGAAAGGGTAAGGATTTGGATATTTTAATTCAAATCTAGCACGTGACTTTGCGCGTTATTATTAAGCGTTCTGACCATCAGAATTCAGTTAAATTTCACCCTCGGATTAGGAAAAATTTCTCTTTCATATCATGAGACTTGTAGACCTGATTTAGGTGCGATGACCGCTGAACTGAAACGGGACCGCCACGTGCAATCTACGAACTCTACCGGACTGAAAACTGGGTGTGAGCAACATCCAGTGACCATGAGCTTAAGTCCGATCGCGTTCGACCAGGGGACCTCCCGAAATACTCTTTTGGACCAGAACAGCCCCAATTTGGTTATAACCCAAGTATACATTGTTCCTAAGTCTAAAAGGGTGAGATTTTGGCCTATATAAGGGCTTTAAACCCTCACTTATCTCACCCATCCGAATTTGCTAGAAACCCTAGCTAGAGAGAGAGAGAGAAAGTGAGAGATTGTGAGAGAGTGTGGGAGCGATCTTTCTGCCACTTGCACTAGTTTTTACATGTGCTAAAGCAACGCATCCCAATCACTTTGTTGGTGATTCCGACACGCTTCTAGGTAAGGAAAACCCTAACCACTTGCTGATTTAGGATTTCGTCGATTCAAATAACAAAGTAGCTTATACATCTTGTGTATTAGATCGCCGTTACGCTGTTGACGAAGCGTATACGTTCAAATCGAAACGATACACGTCTAGGGCAAAAGGTACAGATTTTAGACGCTTTGATTGACTGATTTCAAAGCTTTCAATGTCATTTAATAGTAGATTATCGACGGCAATGCCGTTTGACATATAGAACATGCTGTCCGTTTTCTGTTTCATAAGCGTATGGGAAATATGAGATTTAGGGTATTTTAGTCATTTGTAGGAAATACTGTTTATATCCATATTTTGCTGAAATATTTGCCATGGCTTTTTGTCATGTTAGGATATTAGGAATGCGTGTATGATCGGTTTGGCGAACAGATTCGCCCTAATGCGCACTTTGGGTCGACATACGCTATGTAGACTAAAGTGTGTAGACTAAGTGTTTGTAAAAATGTTTGTACTAGTATGTATTAAGTAAATGGAGTTGTGAATGAGTTTTGAGATTGAATTCTCAAGTAATATGCCGATGTATATGATTTTCACCATGTTGGTTATATGTATAGATTTTACTATATGTATGAAATGCATGTGTTGGATAAATTGTTTAAGTGGTATGTTATAACATGTTTCAACATGCTTATATTGTTGTATTTCATTTCCATTACTCACATATGATTACTGATGTTGACTTACAAATGTTTGGGGCTATGCTTAGTCCAGGCAGTCGGTAACAGAGTAAATTCGTGGTTGGCTTCTATTTACCACGAAGGACGCGTCGATAAAAACGAGTCGTGTTTTGAGTTGGCGGCAGTGGTTAGGCCACACGAAGTGTTTCACGCACTTCATGTCGTTCAACTTAAGATGTGCTCGTACTAGTCGAGCCCGTCAAGTAACCCGACTGGCCATTGTATGTTCACCCTGTATAAATCATAACTACTTGAACCTAGGGTACTGAACTTACCATTGGAAACCCTGTTAACCATGGTACCTTGATCCATAAAGACTTATGAGCCGAGCATGGTGGTATGGGACACCGTGGTCGAGCTGTCGGCCTACGTGGGGCCACAAACCTCCCCATAGTGACCAGTGAGTACATTTGACTCGTGAGCAGATTATGGTGGTATGGGACACTATATTCTTGTTGTCGGCCTACACTGATCAGGTGACGAGCCCTTTGTAGTGACCGCGAGCGTATTCTGAGTCTACGGGAGGCGACGACCATTCCGTAGCGACAAGAGTACAGTAGGCCTGTATTGATAAGGTGATGGGGGAGCGGTGCAACGAGTGCGAGCAACAGCCCTGGCAGCCCTTGCAGCGACCTACAAATACAACATCGTCTGAGATTACTAGGAGTAATGACCCTAGACAGGATCTGTGTTGGGATTAATATAAGCAAAGTACCTTAGATTCCCAATCCTACTGTATGAAAAGGACTAATAACAACCCGGTAATCATTATCCATATCGCATTGCATGTGCCTGGAAGATGTGGAGCACTGAGGAACGCAAGCATGCCGCGGGGGTAAGATGGTGCCGTATAAGGGAGTATGTCGATGAGGGCATCCATCATGTCATCTCATGCATACATTAACAACAGTATGTAGGAATGTTTGATTGATTGCTTCACTATTATCGCATGATTGATTTGAGAACATGCTAATCTTTGCTCTATTATTCCACTGAGTTAATCACTCACTCCCACGTTACGGGATGGTGTTTGCAACACCCACCAGACCCTGTCTTACATGCAGGTGATGCGGCGATTCAGGATGCAGAGCCAAATTACGACGAGGACCAGGACGAGTTCTCGTATATGCAGTTTTACGACGGCTTTGCATAGGTGGCCTGGATCGGTGGGACAGACTAGTTGGACCTTATGACATTTTGATTTCTATTTTATTACATGTATATGAGACTCAGAGATGTATTCATACTTTGGATACAGTTGAGATTTATATTGTTTTCCATACAGTGATATATATATATTCTTTAGTCTTCCGCTTGCGTTTTATCACTGAATCTGGAGTATGAATTGCAGTTTTGGTATAATCTCACTCATGTGAATGCTCTAACTCAGTCAGTATTGAATCATGATCATATTTGTTGCATAAGTGATGGTCTGGAACTCGGGAGTTGGGTTTATACACGACCCCCGATTTTCAGGGTGTAACATGCGATGATTGTGTAAATTTTGAGGATAAAATTTTTATTAGGAGGGGAGAGCTGTAAGACCCGTATCTTAGCCTGTACCGTTCCGTAGACTTTCACGGTCTTACCGGTCGAATTCCGGCAACCTTCGACCCTTAATCGATATTTACGCGTGACCCTGATTCGTATGCCGTCAACCCGTATCGACTCAACCCAAGACCTTTACCATAGCGACTGCGCCATCGTTGCAATTCCGATGCCGCGACTCGCTAGCCAAGGCGATACCCTGGTCAAGAGATGTGGGCCAACGTTTGGTGCGAGGAAAACACCACGCGTTGCGAAACCCAAGAGAATCTCTACAAGTTGTCACATCAATTTCATTATTCAATCAATCTCATCACATCACATGTCAAGCACATGTCAAGTACACATCACCTTTCACTCATTCCTAAGCAACCACAAAAGTCAAGAATCTCTTACAAAGCCCATACCTTTCTTATACCGAAAACCCTCAAAGTCAAAAATTCTTACACCTCCCAAGCCTTTCTTACACAAAAGGCCACCAAAGTCAAGAAATTCTTACACACCCATCACTCACCACATCCATCACCCATCACACACTCTCTCTCTCTCCCTTTACAACTCTCTCTCATTTCTCAAGCTTCATTCCCAGCAATAAAAGACTCCATACGTATGAACTCTCCAAGCCTCTCCCTCTCTTTTAAAACTTCAAGTGTGGCACACCTCTCCATCCCAAGATCTCTCATCCTAGCCATCCATTCCTCATCTCCTCCATTAGAATCAAAGCTAAGGAGCTAAGGAACCCATAGGAGCAAGAAGATCGAACGGTGGGTGATTTTTAAAAATTTTATTTTCATTTATTTGTTGATTTAAGGGCCACATGTAGTGGGACCCACCTTGAAGTAGGCCTTGTATCAAAGAGGGGCTCATAGTGGCGGGGCCCCTCCATTCTTGCCGATCTCTCTCTCTCTCTCTATGGCCATGGCCCACTTATGATGAGTGTATTTCATCCATACCATCTATCGGTGGACCCCATCTATGTGGGACACACCATGATATTTATATGCCATCCCAACTGTCTATGGGGGGGGGCCACCTTGTTGTGGCTAACAGTGGGGTGTGGCCACTATTGAAGTGTGATCTGACGTGGACCCCACCTCCCTAACTCGTGGCAGACCGAGTGGAAGATACCTCGTTCAACACTGGAGGTCTGGCATCGATCCCTGGTGGTGGCTAACATGGAGTATGCGTACTGACGTGGGTGTCCTCACGTCAGTAGCTAAAAAAAAAGAGGTTTTAGGTGGGCCCGCTCATGTAGGCCCCACCTTGATTTATGTGTTCAATCCATGCTGTTCATCTCTTTTTCCAACTTATTTTAGGCTTTGGGCCGAAAATGAGGCTAAGCTGTTAACCAGGCGGGCCATACCATAGAAAACGGTGTATTCTACTATTCAAGGCTATTAGGACCCATCTTGTTGTTTCTACACGCCAAATAAATACCAAACATTGGACTTGTACAGCATGTTTGGGCCCTAGAATCTATTGGCCGGAGTGGATTTCCAAGGAGTGGGCCCCACATGTGAAATTCCTTAGAACAAAAAAAAAGAAAGAAGAAAGGAAGCAGCGTTGCTGCTACTGTCAGAAGGCAGTAGGCGCTGCCTGCGCTCTAGCGGGCGGGAGGACGAACAGCATCCCACAACTGCTGTCGTGGGCCCCACCATGATGTATATGTAATATCCACGTCGTTCATTTGGTGGGACCCTCACTGAAGCGTCACCCCTCCAAAAATGAGGCCGATCTGACACTCGAGTGGCCCACACTTCAGGAAACAGTGGGATTGAACCTCTACCATTGAAACCCATTTTTGGGCCCACATAAGTTTTGAATCAATCTGAAATTTATGTTTTCCCTTCATCCAGGTCTGAGTGACCTTATGAACGGATTGGATGACAAGTAAACATTTCAGTGGGCCCCACATGGGAGCCCACAGTGATGTATGTGTTTTTCATCCACCGTCTAGGCGGACGGTGGTACCCACCATGATATATTTGTTTATTTACACCATCCGTCCAGCAGACGATGGAGCCCTCTATGATGCATGTGCTTGTTTGCACTGTCCAACGACAGTTGGACCCGCCATTATGCATGTGATGCATCCAGACCGTCCATCCACTTGGAAAGATCATTTTAAGGCCTATGGATTTAGGCCCATTTGATTTATATAAGGCCTATGAATTTAGGCCCATTCCATATATAAGGCCTATGGGTTTAGGCCCATTTGATTTATATAAGGCCTATGGATTTAGGCCCATTTAATTTATATAAGGCCTATGGATTTAGGCCCATTCGATATATAAGGCCTATGGGTTTAGGCCCATTTGATTTATATAAGGCCTAGGGGTTTAGGCCCATTTGATTAAGGCCTATAGGCCCATTTGATGTATTCTAAGGCCCATGAGATTAGGCCCATTTGATGCAATCTAAGGCCCACGGTTTATGACCCATTGCAATGCACATAAGGCCCATTGGTGCGGCCCATTTATGTGGCCCATTTGATGAATAAAAGGCCCATATGATATAGCCCATTTAATATATATGTAAGGCCCAATGGGATGAACCTAAGGTCCATTGTAATGTGTAATCTCAACACGGATTATGTAACAATGTTTACGACGATCGTGCCTTGGGAGCAATGTTGGTTTGACGTCCACATTGCGAGTGTAATGTTGGTTGGATGTCCACATTACGACTCTCCTTAGGGCCCATTGTTAGGCCCGTACTTGTTGTGTATAGGCCGTTTAGGCCCATCTGCTTTGTAAGGATAGTGCATTATTTTATATAACATGTTTACTATAGCTCCATGACTCATGATCATACGCATCATATGTATGCTTGATATGAGAAGTGACTGATCATAGCATATGCCTTCGGGCAGACTGTTTATGGGACTCCAATTAGGCGGTGTTGCCCTACATGAGCACATGATACTCGTAGGATTTACCGCATGATTTGATAGTGTGATTCATGCATTTCGTATTGTATGACATGATTACTATATGTCCTAGCGACATCAGGGTCGTAACCTCTACAGACGTATCGTGGTTGGTAGGATTGGAAACTGAAAATCTCGTTCTACATGGGGTGCTATAGATATCCCTGGGTGAAAGTTCATAAACCCTTATGGTACCAAGAGGTTGCTCCAACGTCTATACTGAGTGAGTAGATGAGCGTTGAGTGTCGAATACCAGATGGTTGCACTCTCCACTGTGTCATGGTTAGTTGGAAGGGGGTGCAGCCTTACCCGCCCGAGTGTAGGGGGTAATGCTAGGCTGAGTCTGACCAGCTTGAGGAATGGGTCCGCTATCGACGAGTCGAGCCCTATATTGGCAGACGGATAGTGAGGTCTCTTCCACTTACCTTATTGCGCGCGATGAGGCGGCGATCTAATTTAGAGTGTACTAGACCCTAGTGATATCCCAGATTTGAGCTGTATTGACGTGTGGATATAGATGAGGATTTGTATGCTTGAGATGCATTTCACATCGCAGCCTTGGGATGGCCGATATCATTCATGTCGTGCATCACATAGCTTTGGTACGGCTAATGGTTTTCATGAATCCATCTGCATATTCCGTATTACTCTGATATTGCATGTTCATATTACTACCCTGCGCACACACTTTCACCACCCTCTAAGCTTTCTATAAGCTTATGCACTACCGTTGCATGCAAGTGACGTTGGGGAGCAGAAGCGCTAAGGCAGGGACACTTTACAGATCATTTTGAAGTTTTTATTCTTCATCATTGTATTTCCCTTTATGCTCATTGTACTTGTAAAGTTTTTAATCATATTGGAAATGTAATGGAGTTCTTGGTTGTTGTTTGTGGGTTATGTCTTTGGTTATGCTTATTCCGAATCAAACTGACGTTGAAAATCCTCCTCATAGCATCCCAGGATCGAAACCTGGCGAATGGATGCTAGGAGCCGAGAATGGGATTCTACGGAGGCTGTCGGCGCCGAATTCGGTGATCGAAAATTTTGTAAGCCCGGTTTCCAAGTTTAGGGCTTGACAATCTTGGTCTCCTGGAGTCCGTCCATTTCCTTAGTGTCTTCAGATCATTAAATCCATGCTTTAAGCAACCTTTTTCAGTCTAGTTTCTTAAAGTCACCTTGCAACACAAACACAAGTAAATCGGGCTATTAAACAGTATCTTGTTTGTAAATTCAGGTAATAGCTGGGGTCTAATATGCAATATTTGACCCTCAACAGCTGAAGTGGAACTTCTTCCACCATCTGAGTCTAAAATGGTCCCATCTATTGAGAAACCACCCAAACTTGACCTTAAAAAATTACTTGAAACTCTCAAGTATGCATTCTTAGGTCCTTCTAAAACCCTACCTGTCATCATAGCTTCTAACCTTGATAAGGAACATGAGGGTAAGTTGTTTAATGTTCTTAGAGAACATAAGGTAACTATTAGGTGGACAATAGCGGACATAAAGGGAATAAGCCCCACTGCGTGTATGCATTGTATTCATCTTGAAGAAAATGTAAAAGCGTCACGTGAAATGTAAAGGAGGCTTAACGAAATGTAAAGGAGGCTTAACCCTAATATGAAAGAGGTCGTTCGGGCGGAGGTGCTTAAATTGTTAGATGTTAGTATCATTTACCTCATTTTAGATAGCACATGGGTCAGCCCAGATCAAGTTATTCCCAAAAAGTCTGGGATTACGGTGAACAAAAATAATGATAATGAGTTAGTGCCAACCCGCATGACTACCAGTTAGTGAGTTTGTATTGATTACCGTAAACTGAACCTGGTCACAAGGAAGGATCACTTTTCTCTTCCTTTCATAGACTAAATGCTTGAGAGATTGGCAGGGCATAGCTATTATTGTTTCCTAGATAGTTATTTCGGGTATAATCAGATTTTCATTGCTCCTGCGGGTATTTTCAAAGTAAATGGTCAACAGCTGAAACCATATTTCGAAGATTTGGTTAATAAAGATGTTGCGAAAATTTATCTGGAGGACCCAGGTTAGCAAGATTGATTAATTCATGGTCCATGGTTGCTTGCATCACTTTGTCTAGCTGAAGACGTTAAACTTAGCGCTCCTAAGAGGCAACCCAACCTTTCATTTCATTTTTTTTTCCTAATTAGTTAGTTCAATGTTTGTGAGTAACATTGTTGCAAACCCTCACAAGATTACAACTCGTCCACTAGGGGCAACCTAGGGGTTTAAAGGCTTGTTGCATACGCTAAATGCAATCGAGAGTACCTACGAAAGTGGTATAGGTAGGATTTTATTTTTGTTATTTTTAGGTTAGTTTGCTTTGTTGGTTTCTCTCTTGTGCTGACCTGCTCTTACGCTGATATCTTTGGAAAGCCTCTTGATTCTTTCATCCAGGTACTATCTTTCCATCACTCCTTTTCTTACTTTCATTGTCTCATGTGTATTACATGCTCATCTCTTTTACATTGAGAATAATGCAGATTTTAGGTTGGGGGTTGGGGAGATTAGGTATTTTCTTGGTCTTGAGCAAAAAAAAATATCTTGACCAATAATTGTGAAAATTTAAAAAAAAAAAAAAAAATAGAATTTCTTGTGAATTATAAGTGATTTCGAAGAATAGTCGTGATTTTAAAATTATAAGATACAGAATGTTGGTAATTTATGACTCTTGGATTCGGTCATCTGTTAGACTTCATAGTTAAGTTTGAATTGTGAACCCATGATTAGAAGTTTTAAACATTGATTGAGTCGTGATTTCACAAGACACATCTCACTTACACATTAAGATTTCAGTTTGATATTGAATTATAACTTGGTGATCACTAAGCATGGAACGAACCAATCAGAGGAATTCGTCCATCATGTTCAATAAGAAGAATGAAAAAAAAAAAGGAAATACCCAGCTACAAGATAGTTGCTTGCGCAAAGGGTTGGGCGATCGAACTCCACCATAGGTGTGCTCCCTATAGGTGTAGATTCGATTCCCCATGCTTGACATTTGGAAAGAGTTAGGCGACTAGTTTTCACCATGGGTTTGCTCCCTATAGGTGAGGATTTGATTCCCCTCCTTGACGCTATTTTTAATGAAAAATTCGAAAACAAGTAAAATGAAAGGATGATCTGTAAGGCAAGTTTTGTTTGAGGTTTTGATTGTCTTGAGTGCTCTTGTTGGTTACCTTTGATATCGTGAAATAATGAATTGAATCTTAATGTTATTTAGTTGAGATTATACTATACATTCATGGATCTTAATGTTTAGAATTTTTTCTAATCAATGAATTAATATTTCGAACTTGATTATGAAATCTATTAGACCTTATCTTATTATCAGACTTCATCTTAGGATTTACTGTGCACTTGAGTCCAGGAGAAGGTACTACCCAACATTCATGAATCTTAGACTTCTCGTATCTGGATTGTTTCCCAAAATCACTCGAGTTTTTAGAAATTATCCTGTAATTCTCAATTTATTTTTCGCATACTTTGCTCGGGACTAGCAAAATGTTGGTTGGGGTTGTATTTAGGGTCGAATATTACATATTAGACCCCAGTTATTACCTTCTTTTACGAACATGATACTGTTTAACATCATATTTTAATCGTGTTTGTGATGTAGGATGTATTTAGGAGTCTAGACTGAGAAAGGGCATTAAAAGTATGGATTTGACGCTCATAAATCACCAAGGTAAGGGCCGGACTCCAGGGGACTGAGATCGATGATTTTACATGGCCTAGATTCAAAAAAATTACGCGTGTCACACTAGAGAGGCGTGAAAGTAGTCTAGAAAGCAAGATCACAAGGTTCCCACCATTTGTTTAGTTCGAACTCTATATGTGGCCTGAGGATCATAAATTAACCGTACACATCGAATTTCAACCATTCGATCCATGTGTAAGTGGCCCAACAGATAGATCAACCCATGAATTTGTGATTTGGGGCCCACATGAGATTTGGATACACTTCAACTTTAGTCTCAACTCATATGGTGGGATGATAAAACAGATGGATGGATTAGATTGCTCCGAACATCACGATGGGACCGATTTACATGGGATGAGTGTGCATAGCACACGTGCACTGGAGGTGCACTGAATGCAAGGTCGGGTCAAAACGACTTTGACCCTTGCCCACCCGACTTCCTAAACAGAGACAGAAGCTCTCTGCTTCTTTCACGGATGTAACATCCCGAAAATCGGGGGGTCGAGCAAAAACCCAACTCCCGATTTCCAAAATGTTATTTATGCAACATGGATATGTATGATTGAATGTTGTCTGTGATAATGTATTAAACATGAGTGAAATTAAGCCAGAACAGCATATCATACTCCAGAGACAGTTAAATTAACCAGCGGAAGTCTGTAATAGTATGTATAACATATATAAACTGTTGTATGTCTCCAGAGTGTGAACATGTTACCAGGTTATACACATACATGTATACTCCAAAAGTAGATGAAACGAATATACATGAGTGCGCTAAAAATATAAAATGACAAATGTCAAAGTATCTAATCAACCTCCCTGTAATCCCGTCGATCAGAACACGCATAAAGGAGGGATCCTCATCATCATCATCAAGTTCGGCTCCGCCTCATAGGCCGCGCCATCATCTGCAATCACAAAAAGGACTGGTGGGTGTCCAGGAACACCGTCCCGTAACGTGGGAGTGAGTAGCTAACTCAGTGGAATAATAGAGCAAAGATTAACATGTTATCAAATCAATCATGCGATAATAGTAAAGCAGTAATTCAAACATTCCTAATACTGTTGTTAATGCAATTATGACATGACGTGATGTATGCCCTCACCGACGATCTCCCTCATACGGCAACATCTTACGACCGCGGCATGCCACACTCCCTAGAGTGCTCCACATCTTCCAAGCACATGCAATGCTATGGTGATATGATTTTCGAGTTGTTATTAGTCCATTCAAATAGCAAGATTGGGAAACTAAGGTACTTCCCTTGTATCAATCCCAACACAGATCCTGTCTAGGGTCGTCACTCCTAGTAATCTCATATGATGTATATTTTGCAGGTCGCTGCAAGGGCTACCAGGGATGTTGCTCGCACTCGTTGCACTGCTCCCCCATCACCTTATCAATACAGGCCTACTATACTCTACTGCTACGGAAGGGTCGTCGCCTCCCGTAGACTCAGAATACGCTCGCGGTCACTACAAAGGACTCGTCGCCTGATCAGTGTAGGCCGACATCAAGAATATAGTGTCCCATACCACCATAATCTGCTCACGAGACTAGGTGTTCACTGGTCACTACGGGGAGGTTTGTGACCCCAGCGTAGGCCGACAGCTCGACCACGGTGTCCCATACCACCATGCCCGGCTCATGAGTCTTCGTGGATCAAGGTACCATGGTTAACAGGGTTTACAATGGTAAGTTCAGTACCCTAGGTTCAACCAGTTATGACTCATGCAGGGTGAACATACAATGGCCAGTCGGGTTACTTGACGGGCTCGACTAGCGCGATCGCATCTCAAGTCGAACGACATGAAGTACGTAAAACACTTCTTGTGGCCTAACCACTGCCGCCAACTCCAGAACACGGCTCGCGTTCATCGACGCGTCGTTCGTGGCGAAGATAAACTAACCACGAATTCGCTCGGTTACCGACTACCTGGACTAAGTATAGTCCCAAACAATCATGGAATCATGTCAGCATTCATGTAAGAGTAATGGAAATGAAATACAACCATGTAAGCATGTTAACACCTGTTATAACGTACAACTTAAGTAAATCATCCTACACGTCTTTCACGCATATAATGAAATTATGCATATCGCGAACATATGAAAAATCCTCTCCATTAGCCTATTAATTGAGAATTCAATCTCAACTAAACCATAATGAAATCAACAAGTACATGTTATAGCATACCACTTAAGTGCAACATCAAACATATGCATTTCATACATATAATGAAATCGTACATACGGCTAACATGTAGGAAATCATTTACATCAACATATTAATTGAGAAATCAGTCTCAAATTAATTCATAACACTATTTAATTCAATACATACTAATACAAGCATTTATACAAACACTTACATTACACACTTAAGTCTACATATAGTATGTCGACCCGAAATGCGCATTTAGGCGAATCTCTTCGCCAAACTAATTATACACGCATTCCTAACATTCTAATGCGACAACAATTCATGTCAATCACATCAGCAAACTATGAATGAAAACGGTACTTCCTACAAATGACTAAAATGCCCTAAATCTCATATTCTTCGTTGATTTATGAAACAGGAAACGGACAGCATGTTGTACATGTCAAACGGCGTTGCCGTCGAGAATCTACTATTAGACGACATTGAAAGCTTTGGAAACAGTCAATCAAAGCGTCTAAAATCCGCATCTTTTCCCCTTTAGGGGTGAGAGTTCGAACGGAGCGTATACGTTTCGTCTACGGCGAATAAAGAACCTAATTTACGAGTTATATCAGTTTACATGCTATGGAACAGAACGAATGCCAAATCAGCAACTTCTAGGGCTATTTCTTACCTGAAAACGTGGAGGAATCACCGGGAAAGTGCTTGGATCGCGTGGCTTAAACACGTGTAGCAGGTAGCACCAGCAGCAGGAAATTCTCTCCCACCTCTCTCACAATCTCTCACCTTTTCTCTCCCTCAATCTAGGACTTTTCCCAAATTCGGATGGGAGAGATATGAGAGGGTTTCAACCCCTTTTATAAGCTTAAAAATGCCCGGAATAGGCTCGGGAACAAAGTTCACTTGATGCTTAACCAAAGCGGGGCTGTTTCGGTCCAAAAGATGATTTCTGGTGGTCCCCTGGTCGAATGCGATCGAACTTAAGCTCATGCGTACCAGATATAGCACGTATTAAGTTTTCAGTCCGGCAGGGTTCGCAGATCGCACGTGGCGGTCCAGTTTCAGTTCAGCGGTCACCGCACGTAGATCAGGGCTGAAAGTCTCATGATATAAAATAGAAATTTTTCCTGATCCGAGGGTGTAATCTGGATGAATTCTGACGGTCAGAACGCTTAATACTGACGCGTCAAGTCGTGTGCCAGATTTGAATTTGAAATTCCAAATCTGTCCCTAGTCGCACTCTCTTCGGTCTGGGCTCAATGAAATAGTCTGTGATTATCGGTTTGACTTGATTTTCGAAATGATTGTCAAGTCCAGCTAGGCGGTTCTAACGGTCTAAGATAGGAGGTATCGGACTTTCGACGCGCGGTCTAGATCCAATACAAAATTTCAAAGTGGTCCAGAGAACAAACCTGTTTAGAGTTTGATCCAAGGTTATAGAGTATTATGGAGTCATACGTTCTACTCGATTTGGGTCTTGTAGAACGTATTTAAAGTGATCAGGGACTGTTTCCCAGCTACTCCAGCGTTGCGCTAGCTAACTTATGCTTAGTTTCTAAAGGAATTAACCCTAAGTGATTTCTTTGGCTATGGAATTGGGTTCTAAGCGATTTTTCGGGTGTTTTAATTGACCCACTGTCTAAGGACGTCAAATCCCAGATTGGCCAAAATCCGGGGTGTTACAACGGACAATCCGCCCGCTGCTTCATCAGTGGCCCACCTTCATCATCCGGACGAGTGATCCAAGCCATCCATCATGTAGAGGGGCTCAAAAGAGTCAAACTCTAGCTGATAGTTGTTAACCATGCACATGTACATTCTCGCTACAGAGGTCACAAGCAAGATGTTCGGCATCATCCAACCCTATTGCAGCGTTATTTCTTCTATGGGTCACATCGAATCTGATCCAAAACCATCCCTTCCCAACTGAAATTCCAAGAGGAATTCAGTGGACGGAGTGGATTTCTCAAAACAAAAGAAAAGTGGGCCCCACCATCAGAACAGCGTAAGAGAATTCGCAGGGCCCTCTGTTTTCACACTTCCACAAGTTCCGGACATTCCGGAAAGTTGTAGCCCATCATTGTTGATCAGATGGAAGATCCGATCTGTTCATTGTATGTGCCTATACCGAATTCCCCAAGGGATGTTGTCCTTTTGGAAAGAAAGTATGGAAAAGAAAAGTTGGGATGCTTCTATTTTGGCTGCGTAAGGGTTATACAAGCCACTGACTTTCCAGTTTCACAGTTTGCTGCGTAAAAAAATTTCCGCAAGAAATCTCCACCGCCTCTACACACAGCCGTCCATCTTCCATCAGCCTATAAAAGAAAGAGATGTCAGAGAGGTGATTCATTCAGTCCTGGGAAGAAAGAGAGGAAAGGAGCTCGGTTGTGGACGTGAAGCAAAGGGATGTATTTTTTCTCCATTATATTTTTCTTTCCAACTAATTATTTGTTCCATCCCATTGATTTTTAATTTCTTAGCTAGGGCTGAGATGAAGCCCCTAATTTGAATGATTCTTATTTATTGTTGATTTCATCCGTAATTGATTAATTTATTTTTTTCTCTTGTGTGATTAAATGAAAGCTCCATACCTCTCCAATCTATGAGCTTACCCAAAGTCTAGATGTGGATGTTGTTTGGAATCTTATTCTAGGTGTGCTTGTGTCTGACCATGAACAGGTTTTCCTACATAGAAAGAAATAGGAATTTACATCTATTCATGCCTGGCCATGGATGGAAAGATGTGATCCTTGAGATTTTTCTCCAATTTCATCTATGCATGCATTAGGGATAATTGATGTTAAGGGAAAGATCATTTGTACTTCAAGGGAATTATACATCCTGTGTGCCTGACCATGGACATAGATTGTGCTTTATTTATTGAATTTACGTCATTCTGAATTAGGGTGAATCTATAGGTAAAACAAGGGTTAGGATAATTAGGGGTGGATTCAAAATTTCTAGTGTTCTCCTTGAGTGAATTTTCCTTCTTGTTCTCAGTTATTTTTCTTTGATTTTTGTTAGTTTACTTAATAAGCTATTTGTTGGATTAGTTAAGAAGAATCATAAAATTCAAATTGTGACAACCAATCCTCATGGGAACGATCTTGTAATACGTACCGTGTCTATACCTGATTCGTATACTTGTGAGTTTAAAATCAATTTAAATCAGATTGGTTTAAATAAAACATCACACAATATACGCAAGTCTTTAGTTCAAATAAGTGGGGCCCATGGATGATCTGGGACATTGGTCAGTCAAGTCCCACTCTAAATGGAGCATATCCACCTAAAATTTCTCACTTGAAAGATCACAACAACCATTAATAAGATCTTTTTTGGTTAATGTGGACCATTGTCGGATTTCTCTTAGTAACCATATGTTTATAGGCCATAAATTTAAAGTTTATCTTTTATCCTATTAAAGAGAATTTTGAGGCATAGTCCATCTAGAGTGAATAACAGTAGAGCAATGGCCTAGATTACTAAACCATGGGTGCCGCTAATTATAATTAAAATCCATGTATAATGCACAAAGATGTTGGCCATAAATCATAATTCAACTCTAGCCTAGCGTGCATTGAAAGTTTGTGTACACCATATTCCCAGTCCCTTACTATGTGGATAATCCGTCAAATTATCCATAACAATACACACTATTAAAAGGAGATATATATTCAATATAGGCGATGATAATCTACTTTCTAAATAAGTGTGGGGAGTCTTCTGTAAGAAATCTATAAGGTGGGCCTAATTGATCAACTGTCTAGATCTCCCTAAGAGTTGGATAATGTGATCGGGCACACTAGTGGACCCTACTCAAGATGTGATTAGTCTAAAAAATGTGTAGGGGTGGTGCGCTACAACTTTATTATACACAGTGTTTTGATTGGACAAAAAATACTAAATTCGTGTGGAGCCTAAAGGGGAGGAATTCTGATGGGTTTCAAACTCCTCACCCTCAATAATTATATATAAATATGGCTAGGTACCTAAGTCTACACGTCTAAAGCTTCTATCCACATCCTAGTGCTTCTCTAAAGGGCATAAGGTGTAGAAGACTCTAGTCTTAAGTTTACAACGATGGCATACCAATCAGGTATGCATTTATTTAGCTTATTTAATCACCATACTCGATGCATAGAACGATCCTCTTCAATTCCTTAATTATCGTTAATAGTTGGTATTAGAGTCATCTATGCATTGGCTATGGTGAATCCTTTTAAGAATTCTTTATGAATCCTTCAGGCAACCCATATGAAATCCTATTGCATTAATCCGGATTGTCTATATTAACATTATGTAAACAGATATGGGCCACCCATCTCTATCGGTTTCTCAATTATTAGGGTCATCATGTCTTGATTGATCAGGTGTCGAATTTTAGATCTTTTCGGCAC
Source organism: Magnolia kwangsiensis (assembly GCA_037074715.1). NCBI lineage: Eukaryota > Viridiplantae > Streptophyta > Magnoliopsida > Magnoliales > Magnoliaceae > Magnolia > Magnolia kwangsiensis. The sequence goes on from CM073575.1 coordinate 130,013,492, forward strand.
CCAATTTTGATCGGTCTGAAGACCTTATGGTATCCACATTATGATCCGACATCAAGCACAGGGGTTTCTAATGGTGCCATGAGATTCAGCACCTATGCTTGCAAATCCTTGTCAGATTTTGAATCTAGTTCATAAGACAAGGGCTAACCCTCGCCATATTTGTTAGGATCCTGATTGAGCATTAGCCGCCATCATGATGAGTTTCGGATTTGAAAATTTCAATGTATGCGGGCTGCCAATATCCAATAACACAAACTGCTTAAAGCTCATCGTTAGAAAGATCTTAAGGCAGCCATTAAAGGTGACCATAAGCTTTTAACCTTAAAAAATGGAAAGGGGGGGGGGGGGCGGGGTAGCAGTGGCAATGGTTGTCGTTAGCACTTGGTGCAGCCATTGTTTCTACCCTCGATCCCTCTGTTATGTGAGGTTTTCGCTCGCCTACAATGATCGTTCAAATCTTTCTCGAATCTAGCATTTGATGACCGAATTTTCCTCTACTCGACGACATCCGATGATTCCTTCCCTCCCAGTCACATATGTCCATTGGTGTAATGTCCCCAATTTTCGTGACTCAAGTACATACTCATGCTCGAGAATTCCTAGTGTTAGTGAAATGAATAAATGAATACTTCATAATTACACCTTTTTTTTCGGATCTCATTAATGAAAGTATACATTCATGAGAATTAAATCAATCATATTATAAATATTATTCCGTTTAAATATAAAAGTTCAACTAATTATTAAATGCTCACTCAGGCGGAAGTTTATTACAAATATCTAAATTCGCAGCATGAAGCACAAATAAAGCCAAATTAAAATGAAAGCATCGACAACATTATCCCACGTCACTCGTAGTCTTTCATAGGGAGATCATACATCGCCCATATCTTCAACTTATGTATCACCTGCATCATCTGTATGGTTAGAGAGGGTCAACGCCCAACTCATAGTGACAATTATCCTTTAAGATTAACAATAATTCAAGTGATTCATCATAATAACAATGTACCGGGTTCTGATACACTTCGTATCCACCATTATGAGTGGTAACGATATATGTAACTAAATCTACATGAATGCATGCCTAACATAATATGTGGGGCTCATCACACATAATGACCACCACATTGTGAAATATAATTCATAAAAATATGGCTTGCTACACATCCCAAAACTACAGAGATTCGTCGGCATGCCCAACACTACTGTGGATTTACTTAACACCTCGAGACGGTACAACACATAGATTGGATGAATTACGTGACATAATTTGTTCATGGAGCAACTAATTGGGACATCCAATCCTGAAAAGGTGATGTAACACATGTTGCAGATTACTTACATCGATGTGTGCACCACTACCCAAATCTAATGATTTACACATCGACTAAGAGCGCCACAATCCATAGTGCATTACGTCCATGATAAATACATATCATCACTAGTTATGAGACTTTTAATACATAACTTGCATCAATAGAAAAATAAGTTAAACCATGAAAGTTTTGAACTTCTAAGACACATTTGCAAGCTATAAAATAAGGGAGGTAGCACAAGACTAACCTAATAAAGGAGAAAACTAAAAATAAGTTAACTCAATAAAAGAAAAGAATCTCATTAGTCTAACTCAACAAAAATAAGAGATGAGCAAAAGCCAACTCATACAGAGCAGAAACACACGTCTCTCTCAAAATTAGCGAAAGTCAAGCCTTATATCCATCACTCATGAATTCATAAAAATTATGGCGGTGTTTTCATGTACTAATTAATCTGAAATTATAATAAAATAAACATCAATATGGTAGAAAAGAGTTCATACACTTCAAAGTGAATTTACAGGCACAACAGTACGATTTTGGGTCAAACAGGTTACTCGATAAGTTCAAATTACTCCAAATGAAAATCCCGCTGCTCTAAGGTTTAAAATATGAATTTTAAATCAGATTAATGTCAGTAAAATCATAAGATTTACTGATATGACTATCTGATCCATTAGTTGCGCAAACTATGCATTGTTCGAGATCGAACGTGTGTAGTTTCGCGATTTAAAGTATAATTTTGTTATCCAACCCACAAAATATGTCTAACATGATTAAAATCATATCTTAAATATAATTTCAATATAAATAAATAATTCATAATAATCCATCAACTTATTAGCATGAAAATCATAGTAAAAATTAAACTATCCACAATTTTAATAAAAAAATAAGATAAATATATATAACTTTAACTAAAATTGGTGTAAGTTTGGAGGAATTCCTTACCTTAACCTTAGATGTAAACCTTAGGTAGATATCGATGTATGACACCTTTTACAAGAATCACGTGTCTCTCGAGTAAGAGAGACACCACATGTGTGGAGAAGGAAGAGAATGGATGAGTGTCTAGGCTTGGACGTCTCTCTTTCTCATTCTCTCCCTCTTTCTTTCTTTATCTCTCCCTCTCTTTTCCTTAGACGTGAGAAGGTGGGGTGCATGAGTTTTTTAGTGGAGAAGGGGCGTACTCCCCTTTTTGTAATGGAGTAGGCGTGAGAGGAAGGTGTCACATCCTACTTGAATTAGGTTTCTCAAATTTATCTTTTCTGGCGATCTTTCTTTAAATCTAATTCATTCACAGTGTCGAGGTCGTCGAATAGGGCCAGTAAATATGCTTTTTTCGGTGATCTGAAATTTAGATTGACCTATTTTAAAAATTCTCCTAGCGGGTGCTAAAACGGACTTGATCTTAATTAACGGTCTACACTAATGATCATGGCCCAATTTTGAGAAAAAATTGTAGTTAAGATAGTTAAACGATTGAGCAAATTTTGGTGGTTGATTGATGGTGAAAAATGCATAAATCTAAAATTTCACTTGTTGCCTTAAAATGAATGAATTGAATTTAAGGTGTTCATCATTCAACGGTGTAAGATCATAAATTGGGGTCTAAATTTTGTATGATTTCATAGTTGTATAGGGCTAAAGTGTGGTCAAATTTTGAGTTGTAATTGACAATGTAAAGTAGGACAATTAGAAAGCCTAAAACTAGGGCTGAAAGTCGGGCGGGTTGGGTCGAGTTGGTGCTCAACTCTAACCCAACCCAAGGTTCCTATACCTCAATCCTAACCCAACCTAACCCAATCTCGGGTTGGAAATTCTCAACCTAAGCCCAACCCAAGCGGGCTCGGTCGTGTTGATCGGGTTGGTCGGGTGTATACGTGCTAATATTTTCGTTATTATATTGGTTTATTATATTTCAATATAGGACTTATTTTTTGTATCTATAATTTTATTAATTATATATGTGATTATTCATCATAAAGAACTTCAGTTTTTTTCTTTAAAAGAAAAAAGCTAAAATATAGGACAACTACTCATTTAAAAGTCATGTAGCATAGCACGCAATCTATTTGAGAGAGAGAAATCCGGCATATCTTGTTAGCTTGAGTCCTTGGAAATGATGTGGACAAATGAGACTCGACATCACGAGTGTGCCTTCCACAAAAATGATCTACACTCAATTATAATTCATAATTAACTTATATATTGATCGGGTTCAGGTTGGGTCGGGCAACCCGTGACCTCAACCCGAGCTCAACCCAAGTTTTATCGGGTACGTTTTTGTATAGCCCAAGCTCGAGATCGGACCCAATATATCCTGCCCAAGCCCAACCCAATGTCGGGTCGGTCACGGGTCGGTCGGGTTGAACCCACCCAACTTTCAGCCCTACCTAAAACGGTTAACTTCGCACCTAAGGAAAAGCCTACCAAGGTGAGGTTTTTTTATTTCACACTCACTCTATATAATGGGCAATCAAAGTCGTTCATATGAAGGAAAATATCCTACTACAAATACCCACTTGCTTTCCTCACTCGATGGACCCTAAAATCAATGGTTAAGGGGTTAATTTGTCAATTAAGTCACTTTTATAATGATTTAAGGGCTGAAATTCGATGTGTATAGTTAATCTATGATACATAGTTATGGTATAAATTTTCACATCAAACGGATCATACAAACCAAGTGATATAGAATTCAAGAGTATATGTTAATGGCATTTTCATAATTATTGTTTATCTAAGAGTTTTGATAAATTTAATGATTTTATATGGTTATATGCACATTTATAAGCAATTCTTATAAAAGTACTCTTATTTAAATCATTACAGATAAAGAGTTATTCACCAAATAAGATAAAATTCTCATTAATTAAGGAGAAATACATATATCAAACAATGGAATTAACTTATGTTAAAACGGTAACATCTGAAATGTTACAATTGGTCAAATTCAAGTTAGTGAATAGATGTAAAGTTAGGTTAAGCTAAATTAGTGACATATATATATATATACAAAAAATTAAATTTCAAAGTAACACTCGAGAACTTTCAATACTCTAGTATTGAAAAGTTTGGGGTGTTACAATCAGACTCTTTTCAAGGAGGTCCTAGTCAACTTTGATTTCCTGGAAATCTTTCAGCATCCCATTGCCAGTCTCGAGCAATGACAGAAGCGTTGGCGGCCAGTGATGAGGGTTATGGTTTCCCAACCCTTGTTTTGTTTTAAAATTGAGTCGAGGGCAGCACCCTTTTTACCAAACTAGCGGGCTCTCTGGGCCTGCTTCTTTCAAGTAGTGGGCCCAATATCCTGGGTTCACAAATGGGGGAAGTGCCCATTTTAATTTTTTCTAGTGGGCCCGGACCACTGGCCTTGCGTGTGGATTGTTTGGCCGAGTATCCTTACCTTTTTAAGAGGCCAATTTGGCCATTTTTTGAGTAACGTTGTTTTGGGACTACATGCAATTAATCGATCAAATGGGCCTTTTTATTTGAAATGGGCTAGCTTGAGTTGGGTTGTTTATTGGGTCTACTCACGCCTATTATAATTGTGTTTTCAACTTTATTGACCATTTGGAGTGGTCCCAATCTTGGATCAGTTTTCTTATTCCCTATAGGACCCAATTTAAGCAATGTTTTAAGCTCATATTCTAATTAACCCAAGCCCAAACATCTAGGCCTGTTTGATGCCCGTTTAAAGCTTGCATATGGGCTCCCCCTTTAGGTCCTCTTACAGGCTTTATTATCTTTGATTTGTTGTGTCTATTAATCTTACAATGAGCGTAACAATCTGAATCATTCACTAGATGGACAATTAGCATTGAAAACCTCCATCATGTGGCCCTCAAGTATCGGACCTGAACCATCCATTTTTATAAACACTAATGTAAGGATCAGACCGTCCATCCGAATCATTCTTCTGGACCATCTATCCTGTGAATGTTAAGGCCTAGACTTGTAACGCTCATAGATGATGTTCATATCAAATAGTGTCTCGGTTCGGCTTAGTTGTGGGCCCATTACTCACAATCCAAAAGTTAATATAGATGATTGATTTAAAAGGAAAGTGGAGGGAAACTTAACCGTCTGTTTCCTTTTAAGATCTCGTATGTTTCAATAATCAATATTAGCTACTTTTTTAGCTAAACCGGACTATTTTATAGATAAGCCATTGGGGGGCAAGATTATGTTAGCAATCTTGGTGTCTAAGTTCGTAAGATTTGAACTAATTGTATTAGCCACCACAGTGACCTCAATTGATAAAAATTTTATGAAAGTTGATTTTTGATATTGGGATATAGTGGTAGGATTGCATATGGTTGCATTTGCATTCAATGCAGATGATAACAAAAATGCAGGCAGTCACCATTTGGCAAGAATGTAAGCGGTATGGAGTAAACGGTGCAGATGGTGTAAAGTTGAGAAACCCATTTCATCTGTAGGTGATGAGTGTCTCAGATTTACATTATTAGAATTACTTCACTTCATTTTCAAGAGAATCATTTGCATGTCATTATTACTTTTCACAAGATGAATAATAATGATGTGACTGATTCTCATCAAGATTGATTGGTTGGGCTCCAACTAGCTCGAAGTAGCTCAAGCTGCTGATCGAGCATAGCTGAGCTGGCCAGTTAGGATCAAAGACCGAAGTGAGCCAAGTTTGAGCTGGGGCAGCCTACTGGCTGAGCCAAGCTGAGCCGAGCGGGGCCAAGCTTGACTTGATTTAACTCATGTACAGCTCCACTGACCATTGTTTTTAAAATGTTCATTCTTTTTACAAAACGGTGTCCCACTTGATGATTGGTTTGGGACAACGGATCCACTTGGGCCATTAATCATATGCCCCAACTTGGCCTGACCCAAACCTAGGCCTTGATTTAGGAGTGGCAATCGACAATGTGGCCTTCCGGGCCACATGCCCAACCCAAATTAATAATGGGCTTGAACCTGCCAGCTTTGGGCTTGTCATGCATGACCCAATATTGGACAGGGCTTGGGCTGAAATCATGTTAGCCCACTCCTGCCTGACCGTACGTCATGTGTTCACATATTATGTCCTACAAATATTTCATCTCCATCTTCCGGTGGACAACACATGAAACTTGAAAGTAGATCACATGCATGATCGACTTGATCAATGGATAGATTAGAAACATTCAAGTGAGAAATAGAGATTTTATCTATTTTCTGATCAGTTTGGCTTGAACCCGGGCCCAACCAATTTTCAAGCTTGAGCTTGAGACTCTGTGCTCAGACCTTGAACCTTAAGTGTTGGACCATGATGGACTTATCATGGTACCCCCGACCCATTGCCGCCCATCCAACTCCAAGTTAAGGAGCCTGAAACGTGGCCCTTTGGAAATGGGCTAATTGGCTGATTGTCAGCCCAGTAGAGAGGTGTCGATGTAGGGGTGCACCTTCTTGTAAGGCCCGTGACCATGGATTTTCTTAACTCGTAGACTCAAACTCACACACTGTAGAGTCGAGTTGCAACTTGCCCAAGTCCGATTTGACCAGGATGAGTTATGGTCGATCCTGTAGGAGTGAAATATGGTGGAGCCATCCCTCCATTGCGAACAGTACATAGTTCAAATTATAAAATATTATAGGATCCATACAATGTGATCCGAGGCCTTCAAAGCATTGGTCAAAATAAACTTTGTTCAACTGTCCACATTGGATGCAGTTTTTTTTTAGTTTTTTTAAATTTACTTTTTTTTATTATTTTTTAAAGATGTATGAACGGTGTGTTTTTGCTGCATGGGCCATGCTGGATGGGAATCAGTAAATGGCCAGTGTTGATTGTTAAAAAATCACTATAATGGTGCAGCGATGGCATATCATCTGACCATCTGAAATGTGCCCTTGAAACAGTGGTGGATTAAAACTAAAAATAATTTCTAAAATATGAAAAATTGCGCATCCAGGGAATCGAACCCTGGTCAGTACCGTGGGAGGGTACTATGATACCACTACACCAGATGCGCTCCTTATACCGTTCTAATATGAAATCAATGGAATCTAAAATAGGATGTTCCTTTAACCTTGGCACTGTCTCACGAAATTCAACCTAAGTGATGTCATACGTCAACTGGGGAACCTTAAATAAATGATTGAAAACAAAAATTTCATCCTTTTCATAAGCCCGAAGGGAGTACGTGAATAGGAAGCGGATTGGGTGCGGCCCTTGCCGTACGGCCCACCTTGATGTATTTATTTTGTATCCATGCCTTTCATTAGTTTCGCTAGATTCTTTTAAGACCGAATCCAAAAATAAGATAATCCAACTCTCAGGTAGTCCATATTTAGGAAACAGTGGTGATTGAATGCCTTACCATTAAAAACTTCATAGGACCCACCATAGTATTTTTGTAATATTTATTTTCTATCCAACTTGTTGATAAGGTCATATAAACCTAAATGAAAGAAACAAAAACAAAAACAAACAAACAAACAAAAAAAAAAAAAAAAAAATATTAACTTGATACAAAACTTTTGTGGTCTATTAATGGACAATTACCACTGTTTCAAAGGCACAGTCCACCTGAGAATTAGAACTGCCTCTTTTTTGGGTTCATGCCTTAAAATGATATGAAAAAACGGATGGACAGTATAGATATGTAATAGAAAGATCAAGGTAACCCCATGATAAGGTCTACACCGTCTTGGTTGAGGCCAGGGCCGTACATATTTAATCCGCTCCCACGTAAATAGGTGCACCATATTGACTGATGGAGTGACAGATCCAGGCATTATTAAAATAAAAAATAATAAAATAATAATTTTAAAAAAAAAAAGTAAAAAATGGGAAGCGTACATCACAGAGAGCTGAACTCAGCCACCGTTCATGAGACATGTGACTGTCCAGATGAAGAAATATATCGCCCTTCATTTAGATTGGGACTAAAATTTTGAAGACTCTAGGAGCACCCACATATCATCACTCAGCCAGCTGGAAGACTCCCTACCGCCTGCACACCACATGTGGTGGCCAAAAAAGAGGAAAATACCTTTACAGGCCAATTAAAAGTTGCCATGTGGCACTAGGATAATTAGAAGTTGCTACGTGGCACTGTAAATAGTAAAGTGACAAAATAAAAAAAAAAAAAAAAAAAAAAAAATCGGGAGCTGAGGTAGGCTCCAGAATTAACCAAACCTTAATACCAATGTTTCTGGCAAAGGAGAGTCTCAGGGGTTCAAATTGGGCCACTTAGGCAATCAATGGAAATCTGACTATTCTATATAATTAAAACTCTAATAAGGAGTAGGAAAGAGAAAAAGATAAAAGAGAAGCATCCCAAAAAGAAAAGGTGGGAAGAGAGAAGAGGTTGATCTTTGTTTCATAAGTAGAAAATGAAAAATGAGAATAATAATAATAATAATAATAATTAAGAGAAGGAAGAGTCACAAACAAAGGCATTTGATCATCTCTTTCTTCAAAGGGTGTTAGCTTTATCGTGTCCCCTCTCACATATTTAACAATTTACTTATTTGCAATTGCATATCATATACTTCTTTTCATACTCTCCTGAACTTTTTTTTCTCTTCATTTCATAAGATAAGAGCATCTGCCATGCTATATTAAAACTGCAGGCTTTGCTGCTGTTGTCATGGCTTAGTGAGTTAACTCTAGTTCCATTGTTTTGCTTCTCCAACTAGGTTTTTTCTTGAAGAAAATTTCCAAATCTCATAAAGTAAATATTGTTCTTGCTACAGGTGAAGAGTGTCTAACCCTTCCTTCTTCATCATTAAAGTCCAACTCAAAACTTTCTGAGTAGTAAACCAAGCGTAAGAGCCACTCAAGTTAAGTCTTGTATTCCCCAACTAAAAATGATTTTACAATGACTAACTGTATTATATAAGCTTCATGGGCTAGCAGCAACTCCAAGCCGTTCATACCATTTCTTGAATTAACATCACAACCCCTTGAATAAAACTAGAATTTGGGTCCCACGGCGTGCAAGTGTTGGGGGAAGGGATCAATTTAACTTAGATAACCTTGTTTAAATGACAAAGGATTTGCTAGCACATGTGCAATAAGGCTTACATTCATGCCATGTACGTGCTACCGTTGCATTAATAGGTTTGAGATCCAAACCATCCATTAAAAATAAAATAAATAAATAAAAGCCCTATATTGATGCCCTAGCCCAAGAATCAGGTTAATCCACTTATCAAGCCTGCCACTATTTGCAAAACAAATATACAGCTATGAAAAACTTGGGTAAATTTTCTAACTTGTCCATTTATTTCCAATATTGGACCCCACGTTCTGAGTGGACCAGATTCATTATTGGGATCAAGACATTTGTAAGATCCGCCAACCTAATAGATGGATTGCATCTCCTACCTAGGTGCATGCTAGCACATGTATGGCTGTACACGATCTTGCAAAGCTCCTGTGATAATACACCATGTGACTCCATATATTTTAGTGTACTATATAATGGGTGTTTTACCCCCAAAATTCTTCTAAATTTTTATATTCCAAGAAAAGTATTAGACACGCTTGCCGTGAAAGTGAATTAATTACCTTTGTCCATTTCGGTAACCATTATTTTCTTGAGAAATCCACTCAATGCATCAGTTTCGCAAGCTCATAGCACGACATAATGCCAAAAATGAAGTAGATCCAAAACTCAGGTGGGCCACAAAACATGAAAAAAGTGAGAATGTAAATGTCCACCGTTGAAAACTTCCCGGAGCTCATCATTGTGCTTATATGTCATCCTAACGCTGCACTGAGACTAACTGAAGAAGCAAATATTAGCCTGGTTCAAAACTTATGTGGCCCCACATAGGTTTCAGAGGTAGGCCTTGATATTATCACTTTTTTCCCGTTGTTCGGCCCACATGAGTTTTCGATCTTCATTCTCGGGCTAATGTTGAAACTGAGTGATGGAATGGATTTCTCAAAGACGCTATATTGTAACCGACGGTGAAGTCACATTCGCTAGGTTACTAACGAGTGTACATCAGCAAAAGGAGAGCCACATGCCATGCGGGTGTAATTTCATTAGAACCACCAGTAATCCATGAGGTCCATTGCCTCACATTAACATATGGAACACAAAAATCATGATGATCCAACTCTCAGGTGGGCCACACCATTGGGACATTCCGAATGAGATGTCCACCTTTAGTTTTATATATGTAGGGCCTACCATGGTATTTATATGTCATCCAATCCATTCATCTATGTGCCTCGTTGGGATGAAAGCATTAGCCAAAAAACACAGTATTGTAAAATTCAAGTGGGTCACACCACATGAATTTAGAAGTCTTAGGTTTTATTTTATGGGGTGGCCCACCTTGAGTGTTGAATTAGCCGGATTCTTTTTTTTATTATTTATTTTTTAATCAATGCCAACAAAGTTACCTGATGGATGGAGTGGATTTCGGACATCATGGTGCGACCCACACAGAGGACACAGTCAAGTCCAATCAGATAACTAATAACGGCTTTGCTAGCAAAGGGAGAAACGTGTGTAATTTCATTAGATCCATCTGTCCATCAGGTACATTTCCTCATGTTAACCATGGAAACCAAAAATTAGGGTGATCCAATGCTCAGATATGGGCCACACCATTAGTAGCATTTGGGATGGGATGAACATCATTAGTTTTTTAAGGCCTATCATGGAGTTTATATGCCATCCAATCTATTCATATGATGTGCCTCATTAGGATGAAAACATTACCTGAAAAAGACAATATTCCAATACTCAAGTGAGCCACACAATATGAATTTAGAAGTCCTATTAGAATTCATGGGACATTGAATGTTGAATCAGCCTGATTTTTCGGATCAGGTTCAACAAGGTGTGGTGTAGCTGATGGATGGAGTGGATTTCTCGCAAACATAACATCATCGCAATGGGAAGTAGAGTGCACAGTCAAGTCAGCTGGGTAAAAACGGGTTTACTTAGCAAAGACAGAGCCTCATCGGTGTAATTTAATTAGATCCACCCGTCCAGTAGGTACATTGCCCCCACATTAACCATGGAACCCAAAAATCGTGATGATCCAATGCTCGGGTGGACCACCACCATTTACTTTAATGACGTTTTAAAAATTTTAGTTACAAATCAACATGAAATACCCTATCAAATGTTTACATATGAAATTACAATTGAGAGAAGCTACAACTCTCCAAATCACATATGTAATATGTATACATATATTCAAGCCTCTCAAAGTTTGAGGCTTGATAGTGATGATGATGAAATATCTTTCAAATTCCTCATAATATTAATCCCATCCATCATCTTTAGAATCCTCACACAATATCATAAAGACCAATAAATGATGAAGATGCCGGACTAAGTATGTGTATAAAGTTTTCAGGAAATGCCTTCTCAAGGCATACTATCCTACAGCCAACAAAATTAATTAATTAATATGTACCTAAAGTGGACAACACATGCATTGTTTAACAATTAATACGTCGAGTCAAGTTGGTTCAATGGATTTTAACCATAGACATAATTTAAAATCCAAAATGAGCAGCAAACACTTCTTTCCAATCCAAAGACTATTTGTATTGGTAGGGAGGCAACTCGGTTGGGTTGGGTTGGGTTGGGTTGGGTTGGGTTGGGTTGGGTGTTAGCTCGAGCCCAGCTAAACCTCTAAAGGACCCAACCCAACCCAAAATCCAATCCAAGGTGCCCAGCTCAAACCCCACCCAAAATCTTCTATGCCTGACCTAATCTAAACCCAACCTGACCTGACACAAATATATGTGATTATTTCTAACCTATCTGCATTCGAATTGGGTTGTTGTTTTCCAACTAAAACCTAACTCAAGGACCTTAATATATAACCCGACCCAAACTTAATTGGGTTGGGTCAATGGGTTTCAAGTTGGCCCAAATGCAAGTTGTAGCCTTATGTATTGGTGGTGCTAAAGATAAAAATAAAGTATCTTAAGGCTTTAGGTTTTTGAAGTTACAATCTTTTTATCATAAGGCCAACAGTATCCACAGTCTGGATCATTATCATCATCTAAGCATTTTTTGAACCAATTTAGTTAGTTAATTAAAAAAGAAAGAAAATAATATTTGGGATCAACGTCTTCATCATCCATAGTTCTGATGGTTTCAAAACATCACAATAGTAAGAAACTTATAAAATTGGAGAGAAAAAATAAAAATAAAAAGCACACCATAGATGCATAACGTAACGCTCCGAATTTTCACTGTCAGAGTTTATACTTATGGCCGAGAAAACTTAGATGCTTTAAAAATCACACCATATTTTTTTTTCATTTAGATCACATCCAGTTACATTCATGAAGGTAATCATTCACAAGAATAAAATCAATTGTATTGATTATTTCATCAAAGTAAAGAAATTCAATATATAATTAAATGTCTTCTCAATAGAAGCTTATTACATTAATCGAGTTCACAGCGAAAGTATAAAACTAAATCATAAATTGTCTTCTTATTCTTTCAACCTAATCTTCCTTAGGAAGAATATTCACTAGGTCTTCAATCTGTACGTCATCTGCATAATTTATACGATCGGAAGAGGGTCAATGCCCTACTCATAGTGATAGTTATTCTTTAAGATTGAGAGTAATTCAAAAGATTAATAAAACAATGTAAAAGTTTTGATACGTCCTATACTCTACATCTACAAGAGATATCAATGCACAAGTAATCTATATGAGATGCATGCCTAGCAAAGTATATGCGGTTTATCACCCTTTACGATCACCATAATGTGGAATACGATTATAGTTATCCGACTCGCCCCGCATCCCATATTACGAAGATTTGCCGGCGTATCACACGTTTAACATGAATTTATGTGGTTATCCCAAAACGAACACCACACATGACCAGGTGAATCACGCAACCTGGATTAGAGCGACTAATTGCGACATCCAACCCCCAAAAGAAAAGATTGGGTTGGAGCAACTAAATGCGACATCCAACTCCCAAAAGAAAGAACTGATATATCACGTATATATAATGACTTACATACACCAACTGTTGCACCATCACCCATGAAATATATAATTATGTGTCGCCCCAGGGTTGCTATCGAAAACGCATTACGTCCACGATATTTATTCGATCACTAAATGATGGATTCCCACCCTAGCATTTGCACCAAGAGAGTAACCCTTGAACTATGGGAGTTTAGGAATATCGAGATACCTGCCCGAGCCCTTAAGATAAATAAGAGACAAGTGACAATGACCAACTCAATAAGAGATGAGTGGCGAAGGCCAACTCAAATAAGAGACGAGTGACAAAGACCATCTTGAATAAGAAGAGCAAGGCTCATATCCCTAGCCTCACATAAATTCAGGAAGACCCGGCCCTTACAATGGACATCAAGATATAATCCCAAAAGAGCTAATAAACGAAAATTGAGGAAGAGTCATGGTAATATGAAAATAAGTAAAAAGGTACGTAAAAGGCAATATAAAATGCATCAACTCAATTAAAACAAAATGTATGTAAAAAGCAAGATAAAATAACATGAAGGTATAAAAACAAGACAAATATAATAACTCAAATTAGTGTAGGCTTAAAGGATAAAGCTCTAAAAGGCCAGGAATCATTACTTCTAAATCACAAATTTCTAAGAAAGAACGATAAATGGTGGTAAGATTATTTATTTGTAGGGAAGATTCAAAGCATGTAAGAGAACGAAATTTATATTAAATCATCATAAGCTTAAAGGAAAAACTCTCACCTCTTAAATTCAATCACATTCTACATTTCTAGAATCTACCAGTGCAACCCGAAGTTAACAAAATATCCTGGTTGAGTCGACTCACTGAGTCACCCAGGCTCAACTCTCCTTTCCTTCCCTTTTTTCTTTCTACTTATTTTCTTCTCTTTTCTTCCCCTTTCTCCTTTTCTTTTCTTTTCCTTTCTCTTTATTTCCCTTCTCTCCTTCCCTCTTTGTTTCTTTTTCTCTTTCTCTTTCTCTTTTCTTTTCTTTCTTCTTCTCTTGGTCGGACGCTGCAGGCCTCTCTCTTTTCTCCGTGGAGTGCTGCTCACGGCCGAGAGCTTTCTCTCTTTCTTATTTTTCTCTCTGAAGGAACGGGAATGGCTTTTTATACCCGATCCGAATCTGGAGGGCCCCTTACGCATTCGATTCTAGAGACTTCTTGCGTAAATCTGTTTGCGTAGGGTGACAAGTCTGATTTGCACAGGGCGTAATAACAGTGTGGCTGGAATCTTATTTCCTTCGAATCTTCCTCTTATCCGAGTTATCTGGACGTCTAAGGACCCATCGACAAGTTATCTTTGGACTGTTGATCAGAGGGTCCAGTTTAGGCGGAGGATCATCGTCGGTTCTAATGTGGACTGACTCTGATGCGTTTTCTTCGCGTTTGGACGTCTACAGGTGGGTCGAATTGACCAGGGGATGTTCTCTGGCCTACCGAATCTAAGATCAGCGCATGCCTTCGAAGCTGCTGCGAAACTGGTCCTTCCTCACGCTGCGTAAGAATTCAGTAACGTTTACCGTGAAATCCAGTGGAAACCGGGGATTCCTTCTCCTGTTTACTCTGGGCCGGATCCGACCGTCCTCTTTGGAAAATCCGCTTGATTCGTGGTGTGTTTAACGGATCCGACGCAGGTGGGAGGCTTTGGAGTGTCGCTAGGTCTGTAGATTTGTTGAGATTGGTGGTGGCCACGGCTTTCTTGCGTAGAGGAGTCATGTTGCTCGCAGTCCGGAACGGTGGACGGAGAACGGCCTGGATCATCTCACCTTTCTTAACGGTGGGTCCTACTGCAATTTGATGAATCGTCATCGAGGCGAACCGAGACGTTCCGTTTCCAGATTTCATTCTTCCACGATCAGTCCATCTGAGATTGGTTTTGTGCCCTCATTATCAATCGTTTTTCTGTGAATCTGCTTGAGATTTTTTCGGAACTGACCCAACAGCAGAGTGGACAGCTCGGATCATCTGTCTGGATGATGATGATGGGCCGCCGATCGTCCCAGTCGGACGGTTGTCTTTGGCGGACACGAGAGAGGAGAGAGAGACTCCCTCTCAAATTTGAATTCTTGACCCGACTTCACGTTCGGTGCACGGCTGGTGAACACCTGATATGTACTTGCACAATGCTGGGTGGGGTCCATCGTAATGTATCTGGAAAATCTACATGTCCATTCATTGTTTCCGTTTAATTTAAGGGATTAAGTCTAAAGTTGGAGCATATCCAAAGATCAGGTGCGCCATATTACATGAACATTGCGTATTATAGTTTCCACAGTGGAAACCTTTCCAGGCCCTTAAATGATGTTTATTTGTCATCCACTCTTTCCATAGGATTGTACAAACTTAGATGAAGGGAGATATATCTTCATTTGACTTTACTTGACCTTTGTTGGATGTCAAAATCAACATTTAAGGGTCTGATTTGACAATTGGGTCTCTTCTACCATGATCTAAGGGCCGATATTGGACGTGTAGGGCTAGTTTATGATACATAGTCATGGTGTAAAATTTTACATTAAATAAATCGTGGGAGCCATGTGATCTAGAATTCAATGGTCCGAGTTAATGCCATTTTCATAATTTTATTGATTTATGAGTTTTGAGAAATTTAATAGCTCCACATAGTTATAGGCACGTTTGTAAGCAATTTTTATGAAAGAACATATATCTAATTCATTATGGATAAAGAATTATTCGTCAATTCATTTAAAGAAAGGTATGCATGTCAAATCATATGATGGATGGTCTTATCTCAAAAGCCACGATCAAATTGTTGGATCTATGAATGGAGTGTTGTCATATGTCTTAAATCTGAACGTGCATGACCGGTCATGGGTCAGGTTCAACCGGTCGTAGGAACGGCTCGACTAGTCATAGCCCGCTCAACTCAAAGTCCAGCGAGCATCAATTTTTGGGGTCCAAGGTGCTCGACCGGTCGTGGGCCATGCTCGACTGGTCGTGGGTGGCGCTCGACCAGTCGTGCAGTCCGCTCGACCGGTCATGGGTGGCGCTCGACCAATCGTGCAATCCGCTCGACCGGTCATGGTTACGTAGATTCGTTCCACGATTTTGTGTGGATTATAGATTTTGATTCCTTTCACAACTGGGATGCGGAAGAGAAGTTGCCTAAACTATAAATAGGTGTTCCTAGGGCTTTTCTAGGATATAGAAAATAATTCTAAAGCTTTCTAAAGGGGTTCTAGAGAAATCAAAGGGTGTAGCAAGGATGAGATTCGAGGTTGTTCGAATCGGATAAGTCCTCTCTCTTTGCAATTTCTATTTTCATGGTGGAGATTTGTCACTTTGTGTCGTGGTTTTTTTCCGAAAGGGTTTTTCACGTTAAATCTGTGTGTTCTCTTGTATATGCTTGGTGCCATTGAATTGTTATCCTAGATCTAGATTTGTATGATTTCGCAGGTCAAAATCCCCAACAAGTGGTATCAGAGCTATCGTTGGGGCACATATCTGAATCTGAGGGATTAGTAATAATGGTGAGCACCAGGTATGAGATTGAGAAGTACTCAGTGAACAATAATTTTGAGTTATGAAAAATCAAGATGATGAGTTCCTTAATCAAGCAAAGCGAAGATGGTTCTCTTGAGGAGAGGAAGTCTACTATGATTGATGACGAGTGTGATTTAAATGATTTTTAAACTCGCAAGTATAAGAATCAGATGTAGATACAGTACGTATTATGAGATCGTTCCCATGAGGACTGGTTGTCACAATTTGAAATTTATGATTCCACTTAACTAATCCAACAAATAGTTTTGCTAACAATTAATTAAACTAACAAAAATCTATGAAATAACTGAGAACAATGAGAAAAATCCAATCAAGGAGCATACTATGACTTTTAAATCCACCCCTAATTATCTTAACCCTTATTTTACATGTTGATTCACCCTAATTCAGATTGATATAAATTTAATAGATAAAGCACACTCTATATTCTTGGTCGGGCACACAGAATGTATAATCCATTAAAGCATACGGATCACATCTTTCCATCCATGGTCGGCATGGAGAGATGTAGATTCCTATTTCTTTCTCTATAGGAAACCTGTTCATGGTCAGACACAAGCACCTAAAATAAGATTCCAAATCACATCCACATCTAGACTTTAGTTAAGCTCATAGAATAGAGAAGTGCGAAGATTTCAGTTAAGTACACTAAAGAAAGAAACAAATCAATCAATTCATATGAAATCAACATATAACAAGAATTATTCAAATTAGGGGCTTCATCTCATCCCTAGCTAAAAAGTTTAGCGGGATCTAAACATGATTAAGCAAAAAAAACATAAGACAAAAGGTTCCAGCTCCGGATTGAATCTCTGCTCTACTTCACGTTCACTAGCTCTTCTCTTTCTCTTTCCTCTCACGGACTCCCCCAAGCTCTCTTCCCTTCTCTCCTTCACGTCCTCCTCTATTTATAGCAGCTGGAGGGGCGGTGGAGAGGCTGGAGTCGGTGAAGAGTTGGCAGTTTCGCAGCAGAGTTCGCATGGCAACTTTTCGCAACAAACTTCCAGATGCAAAACATATCTACTTTCCTCGCTCAATTTTCAAAGAAACACCATCTCTTATGACGTTTTTGAGTGCTCTACATGATGGACGGATCAGATCTTCCATCTGATCAAAGATGGTGGGCCACAACCGCCTGGAACTCTAATTTTCACGGACGTGCATAAGCCTATGCACGTCCTTTGCTGACATGATCGGTGGCCCCCACAGAAGTTTTTTCGGAGAAATCCACCCTGTCCATTAGATTGCCCTTGAAATTTCGATCAGAAACGGATGGTTTTGAACGTCTATTGACGAGGACCAGAGAAGAAATCATGCTAAAATCAATTTGAATGTTGCAGGGCAGTCCACTTGTGGCCTCTATATCGCACACGTGTGTACGCATGGGTGAAAAGTATCAGCATGGTTTTGAAGTTTTCAAGCCCCTCTACAAGATGGACGGCTTGGAACGGCCATATAGGGCCTGATGGTGGCCCACTTCGTTCTGCAAAATGGACAGCGTCCGTCCGTTACGCTGGAAAATAGAAATTTCCCATTTTGAAGGAGACGATCCGGTCAGCGTTAGCTTGGACCGAACGGCTGGTCCAGTGCACTGCAGGCGTGTATAGTGTACACACGCTATACATATGGGGTCCACTGTGATGCTTCTCAGAAATCCAATCCGACCATATGTTTTGTCGCCTCCTAAAATGAGTTGAGACCAACTTTGAAGCATATCCAGATTGTAAGTGGGCCCCACTTAATGAATTAAGGGGTTGATCTGGCCGTTGGGCAACTTTCTGAGATATCTAATGTCTGAAATTTTACGTGTATGGTTAATTTATGGCCCCTGGGCCATGTATAAAGTTTCGGGCCAATCGGATGACGAGATCCATATGATCTTGCATTCTAGACCATTTTGGAGGAAGTAATGAAAGATGAAGAACAAGCATGTATGTTGTTGAATTCTCTTTCGGCATCTTATAAGTCATTCAAGGATACTATGTGTAGCATGAATAAAATCCTGAGTGTTGTCACCGTTATCTCAGCTCTTCAAGGGAAGGCTATGAGACAGCTAAACAGCAACATGGAGACATCTTCTGATGCACTATTTACAGTGGATAGAAATTCTGAACAAGGTATAGGTTCTTCAAGTTCTAAATCCAAATCCAAGGGCAAGGGCAAAGGAAAGGTAAAGTGTTGGAACTGTAGGAAGGAAGGACGTGAAGAAGGATTGTGAAAATCCTAAATCGAAGAGGAAAGATTCTAGGACTTCATGTAGGGAGGCCAACACTGCCACATCAGATGGTTGTGATGGTGATGTTTTATCTGTCTTCACTCAGACGACCATATGATGATCGTAAGGACGAGTGGATGGTAGACACATGGGCATCTTTTCACATGACTCCTCATCAGAGTTGGTTCACTAGCTACAGGGAGTGCGATGGTGGACAGGTATTTATGGGCAATGACATTGCTTGTAATGTTGTGACTGTTAGTTCAGTGTACATTAGGATGTTTGATGGAGTGGAGCGTACCTTGACAAATGTGAGGCACGTTCCTGATTTGAAGCAGAATCTGATTTCTCTTAGTGTGCTTGAGACAAAAGGATGCAAGTACATAGGTATTAATGGTGCTCTTAAAGTATCTAAGGGGGCACCAGTAATCATAAAAGTGCTATGACTCGGTAACTTGTACGTGTTGATCGGGAGCACTTCAAAAGGTGGAGCTGCAGTGGATGTAGCGAATTCCACTTCTACACGTATGTGGCATGTTGGGCATGGCCACATGAGTGAGCAGGGTAGGAAGGCTGAGACGTGCTGACAAGGATACAGAGCAGGTGGAGCAATCACCTGTGAGAAGAATCACACGGCATGATTGCAGGATATCGGCGAGGTACATGGACGACTCCAATATCTAAGGGGATTCATCTTCTATTCAAATGGCTCTAGGTGAGCCTGGAGCTGAGAAGTGAAAGGTGACTATGGGCGATGTGATGGATTTGTTGTACCAGACCGACATATGGGAGAGGGTGGAGCTTCCAGTGGGCCAAAAAGTGGTTGGATGCAGGTGGATCTTCAGGAGGATACAACATAGATACAGGGCAAGGTTGGTAGCGAAGGGTTATGCTCAAAGAAAGGGGATCAACTTCTCAGAGATATTCACACCAACGGTATAGCGGTGTCTATTAGATTCGTGATTGGCGCTGGTTGACCAATGTGATCTTGAGCTTGAAAGATGGATGTAGAGTCTACACTTCTGTAAGGAAAAGTGAAGAGCAGATCTACATGAAGCAACCAGAGCGGTTTGAAGTTAAAGGGCTGAGAAAAGACTTTGCAGGAGATTGTGGTTCGACCTATCGCCTAGGCAGTGGTTTGATTCCTTCATGGATGCAGGATCAGGGGGCTGTAAAGATGGTTCTTGGCATTAAGACTGAAGGAGGAGTAGGCTTTGGTAATCACAGGAGGAATACCTTATGTGTAGGTATTGATCAAGGATGTGATGGGCCAAGTAAAGCCAGAGAGCATTCCCAACGCGTCTCTCCTCAAGTTTTCCTCAAGACATGTCCCAAAACAGATGAGGAAAAGCAGGATATCTCATGAGCCTTATTTGAATGCGTTTGGCAGTATATGTCATGGTATAGATTAGACCGGTTATTTCACAGGCTATCAGTATTGTGAGCAAGTACCCCGGCAAGCAATATTAGGTAGCGGTGAGATAGTAAGAAGACTACGTATTTCTTTTTGAGAAGACAAGAGCAAAGGTGGTTGAGCTTGTGGATTTTGATCCAGAAGACATGCTCACCTAAATCATTCCTGCAAAGAAGTTCAAGTTTTGTGTAACTTCTCTGGGCTTGGCAATGGCATAAAATAAAGATGGAGTGTGCATAAGAAGCTATGATATGATACAGAAATAAGAGAAGAGGTCAAGAAGCTACACAATTCAAGATTGAAGACATGGTGGAGATTGTTGTCATATGTCTTCAATTTAAATGTGCACGACCAGTCATGGGTCAGGTTCGACCGGTCGTGGGAGCAACTCGACTAGTCGTAGCCCGCTCGACCCAAAGTCCAATGAGCATCAAATTTTGGGGTCCGAGGTGCTCGACCAGTCGTGGGCCATGCTCGATCGGTCGTGGGTGGTGCTCGACCAGTCATGCAGTCCGCTCAACCGGTCGTGGGTGGTGCTCGTCCAGTCGTGCAGTCCGCTCAACCGTTGTGGTTATGCAGATTCATTTCGCGATTTTGTGCAGATTGCGGATTTTGAGTTCTTTCGCAACTGAGATACGGAAGGAAAGTTGCCTCAACTATAAATAGGTGTTCCTAGGGCTTTTCTAGGGTATGAAAAATAATTCTAAAGCTTTCTAAAGGGATTCTAGGGAAATCAAAGGGTGTAGCAAATGTGAGATTCGAGGTTGTTCGAATCGGGTAAGTTCTCTCTCTTTGTAATTTCTATTTTTATAGTGGAGATTTGTCGCTTTGCACCGTGGTTTTTTCTCCAAAGGATTTTTCACGTTAAATTTATGTGTTTGGTGTCATTGAATTGTTATCCTAGATCTAGATCTGTGTGATTCTGCAGGTCAAAATCCCCAACATGGAGATCATTCTCAACCGTTAGATTCATGTCAGGGAATGGATGTAAGGTTAGGATAGACAGGTTAGTATCGTACACATGTACATATCAAGTTAAACTTCATGGTAACACTCGAGAACTTTCAATACTCGGGTATTGAAAAGTTTGGAGCGTTGCATATAGTAACTTAAACCATTGTAGAGAACTATTTCTCAAATGATCAATTTCTACAATTGAATTTTTAAAAGTGGTCATATTTAGAACTAGGAAACATTGCAACAGAGGACATTTGCAAACCTAGGCATTTATTATCACATGAGTATTATTTTTTATAAAAATAAAAGTTTATTTTAAGAAAGTAAATATATTTAATATATATGAAAATTTCTTTAAAAATTTACTAATTAGGTAAATGGTAAGAGAAGGGGTTTTTATTACTGAAATTAGAGTTCAAATCTCCACAAGGATGGCATGCTAGCACGCGTGACATGGGCCCTGTAAGAGAGTGACTGTGAGTTAGGGTCAAGTCAGAGGTTTCACCCAGTACATGATGCCTGAGGTTTAAGCATGTACCGTTTAAGAGAGTGACTGTGACATCATTGTACACGTGATGTACATGTGGAAGCAGTTGTGCTGATTTAGATTTAGTCACATGTGGCAACAATATTATATTATTAAATAATTGCATCTCTGTAAAAGAGAGAAATAAGTATTGGTGTCCTAAAGTGGTCTGAAAGTGTCTTTTTATATAAAAATATCATGTCCTTATAGCTTCTATAAATGCCAGACATTATAGTCTAGAAGGTACAAATATACGTTCTCACGTCAAGCTATCATAGTCATGTACTCTCTTCTTTACCATCTAACTCTTATTCTCTTGAGATCATTCTTTTATGGCATATTAGTGTGTAATTTTAGAGATTTGCTTAACACTTAAAAATTCAAATCTTTATGTTGAATTTTCAGATAGGTGAGTTCAGTGAATCTTAAAGATAATTTATCATCTCCCTTCCTTTGCACTTGCTAGAATAATAAGAAGAAAGGCATCAAATTTGTTTTGAGATATTGATTATTCTAGTAAAGCCTTAAACCTTGAAATCAAATTTTATTCATCTCATTTATGGCATTCCTCCATTATATACTTTTCTTCTTTTCCAACAATGAGTAATGGAAGAAAGCATATATGTATCATTATTTAATGTATTAACATTCCAAAACCAGTAGAAAAATGAAAGAACCTATAAAGGGTTGTTTGGATGTATGTATCATCATTTAGATTTTTGCATTTTCCTATAAAGGCATTAGTGGTTGTAACACATTACCATTTTTAGTTGTAATCTAAAATTTGACAAAAATCCATATTTCACATTATTTTGTTGTCTAATGTCTTAAACCTGTCTATAACAGGGTCTGTCGATGCCATCGATAGACCACTCAATCCTATCGAGCAGACATGTGGATGATGCTGATGTCATAGACATACCAGTCTATCCCATCGAGAAAATTCAAAAAACAAAAATCTTATTTGATTACCAGACAGTTTTGGAAGTTGCTACTAGATGGCATCGAAGGATCTTCGATGTCATCGACTGGTCTTCAATGTATATCGATGTCATTGAAGGTCCCATTGAGCACATGCGCAGAGTTGTGTAAGTGCGTGATTTGTTTCCTATTCTGGTTGGGTAATATATATATCAGGTGTAATCAAGATTAGATAAAGGATTATGGCTTTCTAAAAGTGTTCAAAAGAGTTCAAAGGCATAGCTAGAGTTTTAAAGGGGATTTGAGGGTTGTTCGAATCAGTAAGATCCACTATCTCTTGTAATTTTACTTTCACAGTGCATTACTCGTTGCTTTGTGCCGTGGCTTTTTCCTATAAGGGTTTTTCTATGTAAAATTGGATTACCTTCTTATTGGGTTTGTTTGTGCAATTGTGATTACTTTGCTTGATTCTACTCTTTATGTTTTCATAAGTCCCAACAAGTGATATTAGAGCAAACGTTGAGAAGCAGATCGAATCTAAAAGTAAGGTATCAATGGAATCTGTAAGTGCTATAGTTTAGATCCAACACCCTGTATTATTAAATTTTGTAGTGACAAACCAATTTGGAGTAATTGACTTGTTCGATAGATGGTAAGTTCACCTTCAAGTTCAATAGATGGAAAGTTCACCTTCATACGAAGATGAGTTTCAAGTCATCTACATCAACATCAAATGCTACTACAACTTCAAATCAAAGTGCATGTTCCACTATAAATACAAGATCAAGTCCGTACACACGACCGAGTGCAAGTGCGACTTCAAATACTAGCTCAAGTCCAAGTGTATTACATAATCAAGTTCAAGTTCAGGTATACAAGTTCAAGTTTGAGTGTATAAGTTTCAAGATTCAAAGAATACAAGATTAAGCTTCAAGTACTTCAAGAATACTATATACCAAAGCAACCAAAGTTTACAAGTTCAATACTCACAGGTATATGTGACCTTAGAAAGACCTTAGGGTTAGGTCATTCATATTGCATATTGAATTTGGGTCATTGTACTTATTATAGGCTTTGCTTCGACTAGTCCTAGTCATACTTCAACTAGTCCAGGCACTGGCTCGACCCGTCCAAAGTTTTTCTCGACTTGTCCAAAAATTAACTCAAATTTTTGGATAAGTCTGGTAGGTCTTCGACCAGTCGAGCACCCTACTCAACCGGTCGTGGAGACTGGCTCGACCAGTCGAGCAAGCCACTCGACTAGTCAAGTGTCGGGTTTATCCAATCATACCAAAATTTTTGAAAATTAGTTACTACTAGGACCATTCGAGGCAGACCTTAGGCTAGTCGAGCGAACCGAATTTTGCCCTATAAATATAGGACTTTTCTCAGCATTTCATACTCATTCCAAGCTAATTCAAGCCTCCTCTCTGAGAACTAAGTCTCCGCTATTGTGAAGCTATTGTATGGCAATTTAAGATTCTGTTATAGCTTTTTGGTTTTGAATTTCTTAATCTCTTTCTATTCAATCTTACTTGTTAAAAAAGGAATTTTGTTTTACCCTTTTGAGATCCAAGAAATTAAATCAAAGTAGCCCAAGGTCGGATTTAAATTAAAATTCATTTTGACCTAGAATCCCGTCATTTGTGAGATTGAACATTGAACATCTAAAACTTCAAAAAGGCGGTTCTACCGGGCTACATTGAAGAAGAAGAATCTTCAAATAAGTATTATCATTTCAATTATTATATTTTTATTTGTGAGATTACCAGAACATCTCTTTTTTGGTTTTGACTGAGGTAGCCAAAAAATCTCAGTGTGCAGGGTTTTTAATTATGATAGTGTAATATCCCAGATTTTTGTCAACTTGGAGTTAGACGCCCTTAGGCAATGGGTCAATCCTAAGACCTTATTAACTTCTCAGAACTCAATCTCAATGTCTCAAATTCCCTTTCAACCCATTTCCTTCAAAATCTCATCTTTCACCACCTTATTCTTCAAATTTTTATAAGTACTTTTATATTAGACACTAATCCTAAAGTTTAAATGATGAAGAACAATACTTAAACAAAATTTACTATAAATAGTAAATATATAAATAAAATGAGTTTTTTACCATTAACCTTAGGGAATATCACAAAATAAAGAGGTTATTTAGATAGATCAGCTTCTCCTACCCTAGGACCTTATTCTATCGTAATTAAGGTAGAATTTAGTTAACTATTAAACAAAATAATTGATGGATTTGGCTTGAACCACTTTTTATATGAACTGCAAGATCCAAAACCATGAGAATCACTAACCCAACATTACCTAAAAATCAAGGATCAATCTTATGTAAGACCCGTATCTTAGTCCGTACCGTTACGTAGACTTCCGCGGTCTTACCGGTTGAATTCCGGCAACCTTTGATCCTTCACCGATATTTACGCGCGACCCTGATTCATGTACCGTCAACCCGTATCGACTCAACCCAAGACCTTTACCATAGCGACCACGGCATCGCTGCGGTTCCGATGCCGCGACTTGAGCGCCGAGGCGATACCCTGGTCAAGAGATGTGGGGCAACGTTCGGTGCGAGAAAAACGCCGCGCGTTGCAAAACCCAAGAGAATCTCTATGAGGTGTCACATCAATCCCATCAATCAATCAAATCTTATCACATCACATGTCAAGTACATGTCAAGTACACATCACCTTTCACCCATACCCAAGCAACCACAAAAGTCAAAAAGGTCTTACAAGCCCATGCTTTTCTTACACAAAAGGCCATCAAAGTCAACAAAGCCTTACACACCCATCTCTCTCCCATCCATCACCTCACATTTTCTTACAACTCTCTCTCTTTCTCATTTCTCATCTCATTTTCTCAAGCAACCAAAACCCATACGTATGAGAAATTCTCCAAGCTTTCCAAAACTCCAAGTGTGGCCCACCTCTCCATCCCAAGATCTCCCATCCTAGCCATCCATTTCTCATCTCCTCCATTGAAATCTAAGCTAAGGTGCTTAGGAACCCATAGGAGCAAGAAGATCGAATGGTGGGTGCTTGATAGTGGTCATCTTTCATATTTTTAAGGTGGGCCAAGTGAGGCCAACCGATCAATGGTTTGGATCTCACTTGGGACCCTAAGATGTGGCCGATGCACCACTTGATCATCATGATCATTCCATGATGGGGCCATTCTCCATTGACCCCATCATGATGTTTATTGTCTTGTATACCTAGGGTCATCTAGACCGTCTATTTTAGTGGAGAAGGGATCTCCACCATTGGATTTTGATTTAATGGGGTCATGTGTAATGGGACCCACTTGATGTATGTTTCAAATCATGCAAGAGGGGCCCATAGTGGCGGGGTCCCTCCGTCACCTCCGTTGTCTACTATCTCTCCTCCTCTCTTTTTCCCTTCTCTTTCTATGATCATGGCCCACCTATATCGTGTGTATTGTACCCATGCCATCTACATAAATGGGCCACCTTGATCCTTTTTGGGGCCTGCATAACCGGAAGATCACAAAGGCCTAGATGAAAGGGAAACACAAATATCGGGTTGATTCAAAGCAAGTGGGCCATGTGGGACCCACATTGTGGACGTGTACATCCACACCGTCAGTCCAGGAATGCTGGACAGATAGTGAAGTACCAACTGACAGTGGGGTGGCTGGCGTGAAGTGTGGTCTGACATGGGACCCAGCCTTTAGCTCAGGTAGTAGACCGAGTGAAGATACTCGTTTTAACACTTGAAGTCTTAGTATTGATCCCTGTGGTGTGTGCTAACATGGTGTGTACTTCCGTGAGTGTGGACTGGCATGGGTCCACGGGACCCATCCACACCGTCCATCCTTTTTGATGGTGCCCACCACAGTGTACGTGCCTACTTCAGACCGTCCACCACCCTTGGACGGTGGAACCCTCGTCTGTGTGGGGCCCTCCTTGATGCAACATCCACACCCAGATCCATAGCCCAACTGGCAGACCGAGTGAAAGATACCTCATTTCAAACACCTGAGGTCTTGGTATCGGTCCTGTGGAGGTGGCCGAAATGAAGTGTGTACTGGCAGGGAGTGTGCTGGCAGTAGGGTCCATGGGACCCACCTACGTCGTTCATCCATTGGGGTGGGCCACACTATCACCTGTGTGTGGTGTCCACCGTCCTTGGACTGTGGGACCGACCCCCACGTGTGGGGCTTCACCTCGATGTACATGATCGTCCAGGCTCTGGATGGCCTGGATGTTAGGCATTCTATATATTATATTATATATATATATATATATATATATATATATATATATATATATATATATATATATTGTATATTATATAATAGGTATTTTTATATTTGTTGTGGTGGGCCGTACGTGGGACCCACCTATCTCTTGAAATGCAGAGTAGTTGCATGTGAGGTAGAGCTGACATCTTTTATATGTATATATGGTGGGCCCTACGTGGGACCCACCTCTGTTTGGTGTTAAAAAAAAGAGAAAAGAAAGAAAGAAAGAAAAAGACAAAGATGAAAAAGTAGAGGAGAGGCAGCCACCTGTTGCTCTCTCTCTCTATCTCTCACTCTATCTCTCTCTCTCTTTCTCTGTCCTTTATCAAGCAAGTGCAGGTCCCGCATGTTGCATGTGTTTTACACACGCCGTCCATCTGCCTTTGATGATGGGACCCACTGCCAGCTGCCCACAGTGATTTCTGTGGGTCCCTTGAGACCAAATAAGACACCTCTAATATCAAGAGGACCACACTGCAGAAAGCAGTGTTGAGTGAGCGTCCACCATTGAAATCCTTCTTGGATGGGGTCACAGCCGTTCTGGGTCAATTTGCAATTTGTTTTTCATCTTGATTCAGGTCATGTCTGTGTGACCTTATGAACAGATTGTATGGGGAATTAGATGCTATGGTGGGCCTTGAGAATTCCAATGATGGGAATCATTATCACTACTGTTAGTTGGAGTGTGGTCCATGTGATTTAGATATTCCTTTGAATACTCTAAAATTATCCTTAAGAATAAATGAATAGTGTAAATGGCGCGACCACTTGATAAAGGTTAGGCCCATTGGTGTGGTCGATTTGAGTTTCGTTTGGCCCATTGGTGTGGCCAATTTAATATACACGAAGCCCATTTGACTCGACCTATGTGATTAAGCCCATTTGATGTATTCAAGGCCCAACGGGTTATAGCCCATTGCAATGTACATAAGGCTCATTGGTGCGGCTCATTGATGTGGCCCACTTGATGAATATAAGGCCCATATGATATGGCCC
This sequence comes from Magnolia kwangsiensis, assembly GCA_037074715.1. Taxonomy (NCBI): domain Eukaryota; kingdom Viridiplantae; phylum Streptophyta; class Magnoliopsida; order Magnoliales; family Magnoliaceae; genus Magnolia; species Magnolia kwangsiensis. The sequence goes on from CM073575.1 coordinate 130,041,614, forward strand.
ATTCGATATATTTAAGGCTCAATGGGATGTACCTAAGGTCCATTGTAATGTGTGATCCCAACATGGTTTATGTAATGATATTCAATACGCACTACGCCTTGAGGGCAATGTTGGTTTGACGTCCACATTGCCAGTGTAATGTTGGTTGGATGTTCACATTACGACTCTCCTTAAGACCCGTCGTTAGGCCCGTACTTGTTGTGTATAGGCCGTCTAAGCCCATCTGCTTTGTAAGGATAGTGCATTACTTTATCACATGTTTACTATAGTTCCATGACTCATGATCATACGCATCATATGTATGTTTGATATGAGGAGTGACTGATCATAGCATATGCCTTTGGGCAGATTGTTTATGGGACTCCGATTAGGCGATGTTGCCTTACATGAGCGCACGATACGCGCAGGATTTGCTGCATGATTGGATAGTGTGATTCATGCATTTCACATTGTGTGATATGGTTACTGTACGCTCTAGCGACATCGGGGCCGTAGTCTCCACAGACATATTGTGGTTGGTAGGATTGGATACCGAAAATCTCGTTCTACATGGGGTGTTATAGATATCCCTGGGTGAAAGTCCCTTAACCCTTATGGTACCAAGAGGTTGCTCCAACGTCTAGACCAAGTGGGTAGATGAGCGTTGAGTGCCGATTACCAGATGGTTGCGCTCTCCACTGTGTCGTGGTCGGTTGGAAGGGGGTGTGGCCTTACCCGCCCAAGTGTATGGGGCAATGCTAGGCTGAGTCTGACCAGCTCGAGGAATAGGTCCGCTATCGACGAGTCGAGCCCGATATTAGCAGACGGATAGTGAGGTCTCTTCCACTTATCTTATTGTGCGTGATGAGGCGGTGATTTTGTTTAGAGTGTACTAGACCCTTGTGATATCCCAGATTTGAGCTGTATTGATGTGTTGACATATATGAGGATTTGTATGCTTGAGTTGCATTTCAGATAGCATGGCCTTGGGATGGCCGATATCATTCATGTCTTGCATCGTATAGCTTTGGTACGGCTAATGATTTTTTATGGATCCATCTGCATATTTCGCATTACTCTGATATTGCATGTTCATATTACTACCTTGCGCACATACTTTTACCATCCTCTAAGCTTTCTATAAGCTTATGCATGACCGTTATGTACAGGTGACGTTGGGGCGCAGCAGCGCTGAGGCAGGAGCACTTTGCAGATCATTTTGGAGTTTTGTTCTTCATCATTGTATTTTCCTTTATGCTCATTGTACTTGTAAAGTTTTTTATCATAGGAAAAATGTAATGGAGTTTTTGGTTATTTTTTGTGGGTTATGCCTTTGGTTATGCTTATTACGAATCAAACTGACGTTGAAAATCCTCCTCGTAGCATCCCAGGATCGGAACCTGGCGAATGGGCGCTAGGAGCCGAGAATGGGGTTCTACGGAGACTGTCGGCGGCGGATTCGGTGATCAAAAATTTTGTAAACCCGATTTCTGAGTTTGGGGCGTGACAGAAGTTAGTATTAGAGCATAACTTGAGAATAACGAAGAACAACATTACATGTCTGCTATGAGTTTAGAATGGCTAAGTCCCGAAGTTCGGATAGCTTGGTGATCTCCCATTACAGACCCTTAATGCGCGTGCCTTCAAGAGCTTTCAAGTTGATAGGCGCATTCACTCTTTCCTGTAGGACATGCCGCCCAGGATAGTTACCCGATCGACTCCCGCACCACCACCTGAGAATCCCGCTCCACCACCTGCGGCTCCCGCACTACCACCTACGATGCCCGTTCCACCACCAGAGATTCTTACTACCCATCCTGAGTATGATGCTCCTCCACCAGAGACCGGTGCAGACCCGACCGTATCTGTGAGTACCTCTTAGTTGCAGCAGATGTTACAGGCTGTGACGGCTGCACTTCATGGGCAGGGCAGGGAGCCAGTCGTTTCACCGGCCCAGGCAGAGCAGGAGCGCGCGAGCACCCTCCTTCGTGAGTTTTGACGGCTCGATCCCCCGAATTTCCAGTGTGAGTCAGACCCTACTGTAACTGAGAGATGGTGCGCCGATGTAGAGAAGATATTTGAGACGATGGGATGTACGACCGAGCGGCGAGTTCGATTAGCCATATTTCTTCTCCATGGTGAGGCTGAGCACTAGTGGGCATCAGTCTCTCGAGCAGCAGGTGCTGATTTTGTGTGGACTTTGAAGTATTTTGTGGATCGGTTTGACCGATAGTACTTCCCTGATCACATCCAATGATAGCGACTGCTGGAGTTTGAGGCCCTGGTACAGGGCGATATGACAGTGGCTCAGTACGCGGATCGCTTTGTAGCGCTGTCCAGATTTGCACCATATCTATTTGATGACGAGGACCGGAGAGCCCGTCGATTCGAGGACGGCCTACGTTACGGTCTTCACAACCGTGTTATTGGGCATGAGCTCCCAACTTTTGAGGAGGTGGTACGGAAGGCCCAAATTTTGAGGCTGAGTGGGCCGGTTCTTAGTCTGATCGCGGTCAGAGGAGAGATCGGAAGAGGAAGGCTCCTTTCAGCGACTCTCAGCAGCGTCAACCACAACAGCAAAGGCGTATAGGTCACCTAGCCTTCCGAGCACCAGCAGCACCTCCAGCACCACCTCCGAGGCAGTTCACCGGCACTTATTTTAGGTGCGGTGCGACGAGACACCGTTCGTGGGAGTGTCCCAGCCCCCAGCAGCAGAGAGGTCCACAGCAGCCTCCACCACAGCCGCAGCAGAGACCCCCACAACAGCAGCGACAACAGCCCCCACCACTGAGGCCACCTCAGCAGCAGCATCAGCATTAGCCTTAGAGGCCGCAGCAGCAGAGACAATAGTTTCGACCGCCTCAGCTACCCCAGCAGTAGCAGCAGCACGCTCAGAGGGGACAGGCACCTCCTCAGCCGGCTCAGGCTAGGTTCTATGCTGCTCAGCAGGACCCGCAGTCTTCTGGAGGAGTCGTTGAGGGTATACTTCCAGTTTTTACATGCATTGCACGTGTGTTGTTTGATTCTGGTGCATCACATTCTTTTGTGGCCGATAGCTTCTGCCGATCGACTGGCTTACCGTTGGAGTCTTCTTGTGAGAGTATATCAGTATCGACTCCCTTGGGGAGAACTACAGTGTTGGGCCAATTTTGCTCGTCTTGCCCCGTTCTATTTGGGGATACCTTTTTGCCTGCCGATCTGTTTGCGTTGCCGATGTTTGAGTTTGATGTCATCCTAGGCATGGATTGGCTCGCCGAGTACTATGTCATATTAGACTGCGCCACGAGGACAGTCACATTTTATATACCCGGCGTGCAGCAGTTCCAGTTCGTTGTAAAACCTAGAGGAGAGCTGTTGTCTTGTTTGATGTCATGTGCCATAGAGGAGCCTATAACTGTGAGCATCGACCAGTTGCCCGTGGTTTGTGATTTTCCCGATGTGTTCCAGGAGATTTCGAGATTACCGCCTCATCAACTCACCGAGTCTCAGATTGATCTTGTGCCTGGTACCGCGCCTATTTCGAAGGCCCCGTTTGGTATGGCACTGTTGGAGTTGCGGGAACTGCAGAAGCAGTTGGACAAGTTACGCGAGTTAGGCTTTATCCGTCCGAGCAGTTCATTGTAGGGAGCGTCGTACTCTTCATGAAGAAGAAGAATGGCTCGTTGAGGCTCTGCATAGACTGTCGCGAGCTCAATAAAGTCACGATTAAGAACAGATACCCGCTCCCTAGGATTGATGATTTGTTCGATCAGCTGCAGGGTGCACAGTTCTTTTCGAAGATCGACCTGCGTTCCGGTTATCATCAGATTCGGGTCCGAGATGAGGACATTCCGAAGACAGCATTCAGGATGCGTTACGATCACTTTGAGTTCCAGGTCATGTCCTTCGGGCTGACCAATGCACCCGCGGTCTTTATGCAGCTGATGAACGAGGTCTTCTGCCCTTATCTCGATCATTTTGTTGTAGTCTTCATCGATGACATCCTGATCTATTCGAGGACCCGTGAGGAGCATGAGTAGCATTTGGAGATCACTTTGCAGACCCTCCGCGCACACCAGCTGTATGCGAAACTGGAGAAGTGTGAGTTTTGACAGGAGGAGGTGAAGTTCCTTGGTCACGTGGTGACAAGGGAGGGTGTCGCAGTAGACCCCTCGAAGGTCGAGGCAGCGTCAGTGGGGCCAACCTACGACTGCGTCAGAGATCCGTAGTTTCCTTAGTTTGGCAGGCTATTACCGACGTTTCATTGAGGGTTTTTCTCGTATTTCAGCCCCGTTGACCAGGTTGACTCAGAATGACGCAGAGTTTATTTGGAGTGACTCTTGTGAGCGAGCATTTATGGAGTTGAAGGACTGTCTGACGTCCGCTCCTGTCCTCACTCTTCCCTCTGGGAGTGACGGATTTATTGTATTCACTGATGCCTCGCATATTGGTTTGGGTGCTGTCCTGATGTAGCATAGGAGACCAGTGGCCTTTGCGTCTCGTCAGCTCAAAGTCCATGAGCTAAACTATCCTACGCATGATTTGGAACTGGCTGCAGTTGTCTTCGCACTGAAGGTGTGGAGGCACTATCTTTATGGGGTCAGGTTCGAGCTCTTCTCCGATCACAAGAGCTTGAAGTACCTTTTCTCGCAGCCTGAGTTGAATATGAGACAGAGGCGCTGGATGGAGCTCCTGAAAGACTATAATTTCGATCTTCAGTACCACCCGGGCAAGGTGAACGTGGTGGCAGATGCCCTCAATCGTCAGTCACGAGACCTAATAGCGCATATGATGATTCAGGAGTGGCGGATGCTTGAGGATATCGCAGAGTATGATTTTGAGTTTGGCCTACAGTCTTTCATCGTGCAGTTATCGAGCCTGTCGATTCAACCCTCTCTTGTCGCAAGAGTGATCGAGGCTCAGCAGGCTAATGAGTCGTTGAAGAGTTATATGGCTGAGGCTATATCTGAGAGTCAGGCAGATTGGCAGATTGGTACAGACGGTGAACTTCGCTTCAGAGGCCGATTATGTGTCCCGGATATTCTAGAGTTACGCAGAGATCTTATGACTGAGGCACATCGATCATGATTTTCTATCCACCCTAGCTCGACGAAGATGTACCGTGACATGAGGCGACAGTATTTTTAGGCAGGGATGAAGCGCCAGATCTTCAGTTTTGTGGCCGAGTGTGACACGTGCCAACGTGTCAAGGCCGATCATCAGAGACTCCTGGTCTATTGCAGCCGTTGAGTGTCCCGATGTGGAAGTGGGAGCACGTGTCGACTGATTTCATTATGGGTTTGCCGAGGACTCAGCGCGGTCATGATGCCATTTGGGTTGTTGTGGATCGTCTAACGAAGTCGGTACATTTTCTTGTGATGCATGCGACTTGGTCTAGACCGGCTTGCGAGATTATTCATTGAGAAGATCGTGAGACTGCATGGTGTTCCAGTCTCGATCATTTCTGAAGGAGACTCGAGGTTCACGTCTCAGTTTTTGGGGAGCTTCCAGCGAGCGATGGGGACTGATTTATAGCTCAGCACCGCATACCGTCCGCAGACCGATGGCCAGACCGAGAGGGTCAACCAGATCCTTGAGGATATGCTTCGGGCCTACGCGATTGATTTCGAGGATAGCTGGGATGAGCATCTGCGATTGGCTAAGTTTGTATACAACAACAGCTATCAGGCAACCATTGGTATGGCTCCTTTTGAGGCACTATATGGCAGACCATGTAGATCACCGAGTTGCTAGACCGAGGTTGGAGAGCGTCGTCTCCTAGGTCCCGAGCTTGTGCAGGAGACGTCAGAGGCTATTGACATCATTAGGCAGAGGATGCGCACAGCTCAAAGCCGACAGAAGAGTTTTGCTGATCGTCGACGTCGTCCCTTAAAGTTTGATATAGGGGACCATGTGTATGTCAAGGTCTCGCCCATGAAGGGCGTAGTTCGATTCGGTGCGAAGGGCAAGCTTGTCCCAAGATTCATAGGACTTTTTGATATCACTAGGCGCGTTGGCGGCGTGGCCTATCGGCTTACCTTGCCATCTCAGTTGTCTGGCGTCCACAACATTTTTCATGTCTCTATGTTGAGGAAGTGTGGGTCAGACATTGTTCCTGTTATTGATTGGCAGCTCTGGAGGTTTGTGAGGACACTTCTTACATCGAGCAGCCAGTCCGTATCCTTGATCGGAAGGAGCAGGTCCTCAGAACCAAGGTCATTCCGTTGGTAAAGATTCAGTGGGGTCACCATTCTGTAGAGGAGGCTTCTTGGGAGCGCGAGGTCGAGATTTGAGAGTGTTATCCTCATCTCTTTGATGGTTGATCATGTGATGTATTTTATATGTTATCTCTGGTTTTATATAATGATGTTGTATTTCTTATTCCTCGCGAGTTATGTCTAGTTACGATGATTGTGTAAATTTCGAGGATGAAATTCTTATAAGGAGGGGAGAGCTGTAAGACCCGTATCTTAGTCCGTACCGTTACGTAGACTTCCGCGGTCTTACCGGTAGAATTTTGGCAACCTTCGACCCTTAACCGATATTTACGTGCGACCCTGATTCATGTACCATCAACTCGTATCGACTCAACCCAAGACCTTTACCATAGCAACTGCGCCATCGCTGTGGTTCTGATGCCGCGACTTGCCCGCCGAGGCGATACCCTGGTCAAGAGATGTGGGCCAATGTTCGGTGCGAGAAAAACGCTGCGCGTTGCGAAACCCAAGAGAATCTCTACGAGGTGTCACATCAATCAAATCTTATCACATCACATGTCAAGTATATGTCAAGTACACATCACCTTTCACCCATATCCAAGCAACCACAAAAGTCAAAAAGGTCTTACAAGACTATGCTTTTCTTACACAAAAGGCCATCAAAGTCAACAAAGCTTTACACACCCATCTCTCTCCCATCCATCACTCCATCACCCCATCACCTCACATCTCCTTACAACTCTCTCTCTTTCTCATTTCTCATCTCATTTTCTCAAGCAACCAAAACCCATACGTATGAGAAATTCTCCAAGCTTTCCAAAACTCCAAGTGTGGCCCACCTCTCCATCCCAAGATCTCCCATCCTAGCCATCCATTTCTCATCTCCTCCATTAAAATCTAAGCTAAGGTGCTAAGGAACCCATACGAGTAAGAAGATCGAACGGTGGGTGCTTGATAGTAGTCATCTTTTATGTTTTTAAGGTGGGTCAAGTGAGGCCAACCGACCAATGGTTTGGATCTCACTTGGGACCCTAAGATGTGGCCGATGGCCCACTTGATCATCATGATCATTCCATGATGGGGCCATTCTCCATGGACCCCATCATGATGTTTATTTTCTTGTATACGTAGGGTCATCTAGACCGTCTATTTTATTGGAGAAGAGATCTCCACCGTTGGATTTTGATTTAATGGGCCCATGTGTAATGGGACCCACTTGATGTATGTTTCAAATCATGCATAGTGGCGGGGTCCCTCCGTCACCTCCGTTGTCTACTATCTCTCCTCCTCTCTTTTACCCTTCTCTTTCTAGGATCATGGCCCACCTATATCGTGTGTATTGTACCCATGTCATCTACATAAATGGGCCACCTTGATCCTTTTTGGGGCCGGCATGACCGGAAGGTCACAAAGGCCTAGATGAAAGGGAAACACAAATATCGGATTGATTCAAAACAAGTGGGCCATGTGGGACCCACATTGTGGAGGTGTACATCCACACCGTCAGTCCAGGAATGCTGGACAGATAGTGAAGTACCAACTGATAGTGGGGTGGCTAGCGTGAAGTGTGGTCTGACATGGGACCCAGCCTCTAGCTCAGGTAGTAGACCGAGTGAAGATACCCGTTTCAACACTTGAAGTCTTAGTATTGATCCCTGTGGTGTGTGCTAACATGGTGTGTACTTCCGTGAGTGTGGACTGGCATGGGTCCACGGGACGCATCCACACCGTCCATCCTTTTTTATGGTGCCCACCATCGTGTACGTGCCTACTTCAGACCGTCCACCACCCTTGGACGGTGGAACCCTCGTCCGTGTGGGGCCCTCCTTGATGCAACATCCACACCCAGATCCATAGCCCAACTGGCAGACCGAGTGAAAGATACCTCATTTCAAACACCTGAGGTCTTGGTATCGGTCCTGTGGAGGTGGCTGAAATGAAGTGTGTACTGGCAGGGAGTGTGCTGGCAGTAGGGTCCATGGGACCCACCTACGCCGTTCATCCATTGGGGTGGGCCCCACTATCACCTGTGTGTGGTGTCCACCGTCCTTGGACGGTGGGACCGACCCCCACGTGTGGCGCTTTACCTCGATGTACATGATCGTCCAGGCTCTAGATGGCCTGGATGTTAGGCATTCTATATATTATATATATTATATTATATATATATATATATATATTGTATATTATATAATAGGTATTTTTATATTTGTTGTGGTGGGTCGTACGTGGGACCCTTCTATCTCTTGAAATGCAGAGTAGCTGCATGTGAGGCAGTTGACATCTTTTATATGTATATATGGTGGGCCCTACGTGGGACCCACCTCTGTTTGGTGTTAAAAAAAAAAGAGAAAAGAAAGAAAGAAAGAAAAAGACAAAGATGAAAGAGTAGAGGAGAGGCAGCCACCTGTTGCTCTCTCTCTCTATCTCTCACTCTCTCTCTCTCTCTCTCTTTCTCTGTCCTTTATCAAGCAAGTGCAGGTCCCGCATGTTGCATGTGTTTTACACACGCCGTCCATCTGCCTTTGATGATGGGACCCACTGCCAGCTGCCCACAGTGATTTCTGTGGGTCCCTTGAGACCAAATAAGACACCTCTAATATCAAGAGGACCACACTGCAGAAAGCAGTGTTGAGTGAGCGTCCACCATTGAAATCCTTCTTGGATGGGGTCACAGCCGTTCTGGGTCAATTTGTAATTTGTTTTTCATCTTGATTCAGGTCATGTCTGTGTGACCTTATGAACAGATTGTATGGGGAATTAGATGTTATGGTGGGCCTTGAGAATTCCAATGATGGGAATCATTATCACCACTGTTAGTTGGAGTGTGGTCCATGTGATTTAGATATTCCTTTGAATACTCTAAAATTATCCTTAAGAATAAATGAATAGTGTAAATGGCGCGACCACTTGATAAAGGTTAGGCCCATTGGTGTGGTCGATTTGAGTTTCGTTTGGCCCATTGGTGTGGCCAATTTAATATACACGAAGCCCATTCGACTCGACCTATGTGATTAAGCCCATTTGATGTATTCAAGGCCCAACGGGTTATAGCCCATTGCAATGTACATAAGGCTCATTGGTGCGGCCCATTGATGTGGCCCACTTGATGAATATAAGGCCCATATGATATGGCCCATTCGATGTATTTAAGGCTCAATGGGATGTACCTAAGGTCCATTGTAATGTGTGATCCCAACCTAATTTATGTAATGATATTCACTATGGGCTACGCCTTGGGAGCAATGTTGGTTTGACGTCCACATTGTGAGTGTAATGTTGGTTGGATGTCCACATTATGACTCTCCTTAAGACCCATGGTTAGGCCCGTACTTGTTGTGTATAGGCCGTCTTGGCCCATCTGCTTTGTAAGGATAGTGCATTACTTTATCACATGTTTACTATAGTTCCATGACTCATGATCATACACATCATATGTATGCTTGATATGAGGAGTGACTGATCATAGCATATGCCTTCGGGCAGATTGTTTATGGGACTCCGATTAGGAGATGTTGCCTTACATGAGCGCACGATACGCGCAGGATTTGCTACATGATTGGATAGTGTGATTCATGCATTTCGTATTGTGTGATATGATTATTGTATGCCCTAGCGACATCGGGGTCGTAGTCTCCACAGACATATTGTGGTTGGTAGGATTGGATATCGAAAATCTCGTTCTACATAGGGTACTATAGATATCCCTGAGAAAAAGTCTCTAAACCCTTATGGTACCAAGAGGTTGCTCCAACGTCTAGACCGAGTGGGTAAATGAGCATTGAGTGCCGATTACCAGATGGTTGCGCTCTCCACTGTGTCATGGTCGGTTAGAAGGGGGTGCTGCCTTACCCGCTCGAGTGTAGGGGGCAATGCTAGGCTGAGTCTGACCAACTCGATGAATAGGTCCGCTATCGATAAGTCAAGCCTGATATTGGCAGACGGATAGTGAGGTCTCTTCTACTTACTATTGCACGCGATGAGGCTGCGATTTGGTTTAGAGTGTACTAGACCCCGGTGATATCCCAGATTTGAACTGTATTGATGTGTGGACATAGATGAGGATTTGTATGCTTGAGTTGCATTTCACATCGCATGGCCTTGGGATGACCGATATCTTTCATGTCTTGCATCGCATAGCTTTGGTACGGCTAATGGTTTTTCATGGATCCATCTGCATATTTCGCATTACTCTGATATTGCATGTTCATATTACTACCTTGCGCACACACTTTCACCACCCTCTAAGCTTTCTATAAGCTTATACACGACCGTTGCGTGCAGGTGACGTTGGGGTGCAGCAGCGCTGAGGCAGGAGCACTTTGCAGATCATTTTAGAGTTTTGATCTTCATCATTGTATTTCCCTTTATGCTTATTGTACTTGTAAATGTTTTTATCATAGTGGAAATGTAATGGAGTTTTTGGTTGTTGTTTGTGGGTTATGCCTTTGGTTATGCTTATTACGAATCAAACTGACGTTGAAAATCCTCCTCGTAGCATCCCAGGATCAGAACCTGGTGAATGGGCGCTAGGAGCCGAGAATGGGGTTCTACGGAGGCTGTCGGCGCCGGATTCAGCAACGGAAATTTTGTGAGCCCGATTTTCGAGTTTGGGGCGTGACACTTAGAACTCAATTGCTCTTTGTAGCACATTAAAACTCCGTATCGGACCTGGACCGCGCGTCGAAAGTCTGATTATCACGAAACTATAAGGTTATGACCACCTTACTGGGCTTGACAACCTTCTCAGAAATCAAGTCCAAATAGTATCCCGAAACACATAACTTGAGCTCAGAGCGAAACATGAATATCTTTCAAAAATGAACTCAGATTTAAGTGATTTGGACCGTTTTCTTGCTGACCAAATTTAAAGTTTCAAACCGTCAGATTCTGACCTAACTACACCCTTGGATCAGTAAAATTTTCCTACACATGTTAGTGTACTTGTGGCCCTGATCGAGTGGCTATGACCGTTGAACTGAAACTAGTCCTCCACGATCGATCCACAAATCCGATCGAAACAAAATCTTAACCTGCCATAGATCCATTGTCAAGAAACTTTCTCTGGACCGTGTACAGAAAAGGGACCTCCAGATGAGCCTTGTTAGCCCGAAACAATTGACTTTTGGCTATAACCTAAGTATACTCTTGCCCTGGGGCCATTGCCATAAGTTCTGGGCCTATATAAGGGACTAAACCCACCTCATTTCTATTCCATACGACTTTATCCAAACCCTAGAAGAGAGAAGAGATAAAAGGGGAGAAAGGAGTGGAGATTAAAGGGAGGTCCTTAGAGTTTGCTGCAGTAGTTCCTTCCTGCTACTCCACGTGTTGAATCGCCTCTACATCTAGCTACACCATCAAATCCAAATTCGATTTGAGTAAGAAATCCTAACCCTAATCTTGCTTTAGGAATCCAAATTGAGGAATCAGTGAAATAGCTAACCTATTTCATGATTTTGGTAACCGTTGTGTTGTAAACGGTGACATAGTGTATGAACCAAGTTCGTAACGAGCAAACCGACGAAAGGTGCGAACTATAAATGTTTAGGTTATGGTTTTCAAGGCTTTTAATATCAGTAATGATTTATGTCTGACTTAATTGCTGCCATATGATCTTAGTTACGATGTATCTGATAAACTATACATGTATGTGTACTGTGTAGATATAAAGTGCATTTTATGTGTTTGTTGAAATGTTTAAATGAAAGTGAAATTATGATTTATGCTGATCATGCGTATTAACCTAGAATACATGTTCGTTATATGTGTGACAATTCCTTTATGAAAGGATTTGTCATAATATATGCTATAATTAGATTAGTTCATGTACGTAGTAGTATATAGCCTAAGTGTTCGATAAATTGTTTGAATGAGTGTGAAATCTTGATTTGTGCTTGTCATGACTATTAATCTAGGATTCGTGTTTGTTGTATATATGACAATCCCCTTGTGAAAGGATTTGCCATAATATATGCCGGAAGTAATGTAGTTTATGCATAAAGTAATGTGTAGCCTTATTGTTTGATAAAATGAATGAATGAGAAATTGTTTGATGCAATGTATTTTAGTAAGGATGTTGAGATAGGATTCTCAATTACCTTATCAGTATTTATAGCTTCCTTCATGTAATTTAAATTGGTACTATGCAATCTATAGATGAAATGCATATGTATAATAACATGTTCAATGTGTTTGTTAAAATGCTCAAATAAGATTTATATTTAAATTATTTGTTAAATGCCTATATAATTATCACATGTCTCCACATGCTACATTTGAGTATGATTGGGACTACTACGTAGTCCAGGCAATCGGTAACAATTTCTGTTTGAGTGGTCAAATTAGTCTCGTCACACTTGATGCGTTTGGTGAATCCGAGTCGTAGGATGATCGTCGACAGTGGTATCATGTCGATTAATTCAGCGTACGCTCATACCAGTCGAACTTGTCTAATATACTGATTGGCCTATTGTGTGTTTACCATGTATGGACGATACTGCTTGAATCTAAGGTACCACTTACTAATGTAAAACCCGCTTTAACCTTGGTACCATGATCCACTAAGACTCATGAGCCAGGCATGATGGTATGGGACACCATGGTCGAGCTGTAGGCCTACGTTAGGGTGCAAGCCTCCACGTAGTAACCAGTGAGTAACTCAAACTTGTGATCTGAATATAGTGGTATGGGACACTGTATTCGAGCTGTCTACCTACACTGGCGCAGCCTGGCTGTAATCCCCAGTCAGGTTGGTGACGAGCCTTCAAAAATAGACTGTCAATTGGTAAGGCGTTAGTGAAGTGACTTCAAGTATGAAATAGACCTACGATGATGGTGACGAGCCTCTCTATAGTGACATCGAGTGAAAACTCGTAAACTTGCCTATCGTATGCGATTAACTAGGATTGACAACTCCTAGATGGATCATTGTTTGAGTCAATGATATAAAGGGAGGTATTTTAGCTTTCCAAACTTGTTGTAAGAATAAGTCTTATTAAGAACTTAGCTAATCACGCACATGCACCGCATTGCATGTGCCTTTAACGTTGGAGTTGAGTACAACGGGAGTGTTGCATGTGCGACCGTGAGATGATGTCGCAGAGAGAGGGCAGGCAAGGGCATGCATCATTAATACATACCATCCTTGCATTAATCAGATTACTTAGAAATGCTTGTTGTATTGCTTTATCATTACTGCTTGACTGAATTGATAACATGTTAACCTTTACTTTATAATTCCACTGAATTAACTACTCATTCTCACCTGGGACAATGTTTTAAAACACCACCCAAACTCTGTTGTAGATGTAGGTAATGGCGGAGTCTATGCAGCTGAAATGGACTTCTTAAATGAGGAGGAAGAGTTCTCCTATGCTCAGCTATTAGGTGAGTTTTTGTAGACCTTGTTCTAAATCGACAGGATTACAGAGATTATATGAATTAGTTGGACATTTATATTTTTTTGTATTTTGTATATTGTGGATCAACACATGTATATATTTAGCTTGGTAACATACTCATACTCTGAGGATTGAGAAACACTCTTATACATTATATATTTATCTCAGTCTTCCGTTTGCTTAACTTAATTATCTCTAGAGTATGATATGTTGTTTTAATATAATCTCACTCATATTAATGCACTAATATGGACAATGTTTAAACATCATTATCTATATTGCATAAGTGATACGTTGGAACTTAGGAGTTAAACTTCTGCTCGACCCCCAATTTTCAAGGCATTGCAAGTTGGTATCAGAACATAATTTGGATTAAACTAGACCTGAGTTATGGTAACACAACACACACTGACATATTTTGACTTAGGAGGGAGCGACAAAATGTAGAAATGATCATAGGATCCCAAGTTTTGCCCGTCGGTGATGGCATGACCGTTGAAGTGAAACTGACCGTTGAAATCGGACCCGTACGCATCTGCGATCATGCAAGATGAACCCAATTCTTTTTTAGACCATTAATCGAGAGGTTTAGGTAATATTCGGCACGTTTCCTACTAAAATAAACCGCAAAGCGTGAATATGCACGAGATCGGACCCGAAACGCCTCAAACAGACTCGAGGGCCTAAACAACGCAAATCGGGGGGACTCGATGTGGGTCCCGCACATTTTCGATACCCCAGGGTGGATGTCATCAGCACCCTGTCCAGTGGAAGGCGATGCCATCACCCCAATGGCGAGGCCTCGCGGTCCAGCGGGCTGGGCAGCCTGTTTTCTATCCTATTTTGTGCAATGTTGATCCTACTTCAAAAAGTCATATCTTCCTCGATATAACTCTGATTTAGGTGATTCAAATGTAGATTGAAACTTGATAAGTTTAGTTTCATATAAAAATAAGTAAAAATATAATAAGAAATTTAATATAGTTAAATATAGGTCATTGTGACAACTGTCCAAAAATTTTTAGTTTGGACAGCTTCTGCTTCTATAATTTTTAGAATTTTTCTACAAGTTTTACAATTTTTATACAATGAGAAATCTAATGAAATTTGTTAGAGATAAAGTAAACTTAATAACGAACTACTAAAAAAATAATTAAAATGATATACTAACTAAAAGTGCCAGAAAAGGGTATAGAACTACCCTAGGACCTTGAAAACGATGATTATATAAAATCTGACAGTATAGGAAACCCAATAAATTAATAAAGTGAACCCTAGGACCTCTTTAGCTGGTATGGGCATATGTGAAGTGCTTGAGTATAGTTAAATTCAAGTCCAGACAACTCAATTCCAATTAGACAACGTTTGCCCCTAAGCGATAAAACAATTTCTTGTATTAGAAATGGTACGAAATCATCTAGCGTATGAGCATAGACTTTGGATTACAACTATTAGATTACCACTACTCCTAAATTAAGACTACGCTACTAGTTATATTAAAGAATGTAAAAGACTAATTATGCTAAGATAATTAAATGATAAACTTAGTTAGTCGGCTTGATTAGGTTGGAGTGAGACCTCATTCTTTCGTTGGATTCCCTTGATACTTATAGGCTTCTTTAATAACTCTTAAGAAAGGTATTTTGACTTAGAAACTAGTCACATTCAGACAAAACTTATATGTTCCTCGGATTGAACATTAGATCAAGTCAACACAGCCCTTAGAATTGCCTTCCCAAGAACTTATTACAATCGAGAACACGGAGTAGATGAACCATATATAAGTGAAGTATTCACAATTTGAATCAAATTCTAAATCTTGGTAGTTACTAATGAACTCAATGCTCTGATCAAGCAAAAGATCGAAATAAACTAGGATTAAGAACTAATATGACAAAATTTCTGTCATAATTGGGCAGAAGGTTTGTGTATCCGACTCAGACCCACTACACAACTTTCCTTCCGTGTTGGCCCGACCACTTACAACCAAAAGTTTATTACTTCGTCTTTTAGGAATGTTAAGAATATATAGTCAATAGAGATTTTTCTTTTTAGGCCTAAGAAATTTCTCAAATGGGCAACAGATAGTTAGGAATTAGGTCCCAAATCACAAACCATTCTCGCATCCATATTGTTCATATGAACTTAAAAAGATAGTATACCCGTTAACTTGTTTTGTCCAACTTTCTTATATACTAATAATGTATAGATTATTTTACCATAGTAAACTGGATATGAAAAAGGGTAAGTCGGGACCGTGGTAAAAGTTCTTCTTTGGTAGAATTAGGCATCTTACCACAAACTCACACCCATCCCAGGAATCAACCACAACACCCATTATATTTTTAACTCATTTATATAACCATAGGTACCAATGTCATAGTACACATCATCGATGAAAGGAAGACTAATGTATTGAGAGATCATTTTCCATTTCATGTTAAGGATAGGTACTAAATTATACATTATTCTGACATACGGGTCGGGACATAGATTCTTCAGTCTTGAGAGTAGAAATAATTTTTAAGGGGGGTAGAACATTATGAGCCCAATCTAGTTAGGTCAGTTAATATATCCGTTTAATCAAAGTGGCACAGCAGAAGTATGGTGGGCCCCCACCCCACTAGCCCAGGATCGAAGGAAATTGATCCAGGATACACGTAAGGTTAGGTTACTAAATAGGATCTGAATCCTCATTAGAATGTAAATAATGAAGTCATTGAAGGAAAGAAATTAGGGTTCAAGTGTTAAACCAATTCATATTAAAGAATAGGCCTAACAATGGATACGAGCAGAATTACAATAGCCGAGGTCAGTGTATTTACAAATGTGCTCGTTGGATATGAACCCAATAGAAGCCTTAGCCAATTTCAAGGTGAAAAAGTTTTAAGGGAGGTAAACTAAAATGAGCCAGACTAAACTAGATAATGTATACCCTTCCACGCATATAAATTTAAAATTAATAAAATTTAGGCAAATGAAATAATAAAATCTTTACTTATTACCCTTAACCAATTTCAGGGAAAAAATTATTTTTAAGAGGGGTAGATTGTAACATACCGAATTTTTGCTAACTTGGAGTTAGGCACCCTTAAGTAATGGGTCGATCCTAACACCTTATTAACTTCTCAAAACTCAATCCCAAAGTCTCATATCCCCTTTCAACCCATTTCCTTCAAAATCTTACCTTTCACCACCTTATTCTTCAAATTTTTCTAAGTACTTTTATATTAGACATTAATCCTAAAGTTTAAATGATAGAGAAAAATACTTAAACTAAAATTTACTGTAAATAGTAAATATATAAATAAAATGGGCTTTTTACCATTAACCTTAGGGAATATCACAAAATAAATAAGTTATTTAGATAGATCACCTTATTCTATCGTAATTATGGCAGAATTTAGTTAAGTACTAAACTAAATAATTAATGAATTTATCTTGAATCACTTTCTATACGAACTACAAGACCCAAAACTATTAAAATTGCTAACCCAACATTACCTAGAAATCTAGGATCAATCTCAAAACCCAGTTGCTCTTGGGAGCACATTGAAACTTCGTATCAGACTTGGACCGCACGTCGAAAGTCCGATTACCATGAAACTATAAGGTTATGACCATCTTACTGGGCTTGACAACCATCTTAGAAATCAAGTCCAAATAGTATCCCGAAACACACAACTTGAGCTCGGAGTGAAGTGTGTGAGAAATGCGAATATCTTTAGAAAATGAACTCAGATTTAAGTGATTTGGGCTGTTTACTTATATACCAAATTTAAGGTTTCTGACCGTCAGATTCTGACCCAACTATACTCTTGGATCAGGAAAATTTTTCTACACATGTTAGTGTACTTGTGGCCCTGATTGAGTGGCTATGATCGTTGAACTGAAACTGGTCCTCCACGGTCGATCCACAAATCCGATCGAACCAAAATCTTCACCTGTCATAGATCGATAATCATGGAACTTTCTCTGGACCGTGTGAGGAAAAGGGACCTCCAGATGAGCCTCGTTAGCTCGACACAGTCGACTTTTAGTTATAACCTAAGTATAGCATGGCCCTAGGGCTATTACCATAAGTTTTAGGTCTATATAAGGGCCTAAACCCACCCTATTTCTATTTCATACGATTTTCTCCAAACCTTAGGAGAGAGAAGAGAGAAAAGGGAAGAAAAGAGTTGAGATCGAAGGGAGGTCCTTAGAGTTTGCTGTCGTAGTTCCTTCCTGCTACTTCACGTGTTGAATCGCCTTTACATCTAGCTACACCATCGAATCTAACTTTAATTTAAGTAAGAAATCCTAACCCTAATACTATTTTAGGAATCCAAATAAAGGAATTAGTAAAATAGCTTACCTAGGTAGCTGTTGTGCTGTAGACGGTGACGTAGTGTACGAACCGAGTTCATAACGAGCAAACCGACGAAAGGTGCGGACCATAAATGCAAGGCTTTCAATATCAGCAATGATTTATGTCTGACTTGATTGCTGCCATATGATCTTAGTTATGATGCATCTGATAAACTATACATGTATGTATACTGTGTAGATATAAAGTGCATTCTATGTGTTTGTTGAAATGTTTGAATGAAAGTAAAATTATGATTTATTTTGATTATGCGTATTAACCTAGAATACATGTTCGTTGTATGTGTGACAATTCCTTTATGAAAGGATTTGTCATAATATATGCTATAATTAGATTAGTTTATGTACGTGGTAGTATGTAGCCTAAGTGTTCGATAAATTGTTTGAATGAATGTGAAATCCTCATGACTATTAATCTAGGATTCATGTTTGTTGTATGTATGATAATCTCCTTGTGAAAGGATTTGCAATAATATACGTCGGAACTAATGTAGTTTATGCATAAAGTAATGTGTAGCCTAAGTGTTTGATAAAATGACTGAATGAGAAATTGCTTGATGGAATGTATTTTAGTAGGGGTGTTGAGATAGAATTTTCAATTACCTTATCAGTATTTATAGTTTCCTTCATGTAATCTAAATTGCTACTACGTAATCTATGGATGAAATGCATATGTATAATAACATGTTCAATGTGTTTGTAAAAATGCTCAAATAAGATTTATATTTAAATTATTTGTTAAATGCCTATATGATTATCACATTTCTCCATATGCTACATTGAGTATGATTGGGACTACTACATAGTCTAGGCAATCGGTAACAATCCTGTTTGAGTGGCCGAATTAGTCTCGCCACACTTGATGCATTCGGTGAATCTGAGTCATATGATGATCGTCGACAGTGGTACCATGTCGATTAATTCAGCGTATGCTCGTATCAGTTAAATTTTTTTAATACACTAATTAGCCTATTGTGTGTTTACCATATATAGACGCTACTACTTGAATCTAATGTAAGGATTAAAAGATGCACTCCTTGAAAAGTGATTGGAATATATGAAAGAAGAAAAATGGAATGAGTTAGATATGAAGGTCAATATCTCAATCTAGTGTGCCTAACGGATGAGGTTCTCTACAATGTTTTGAGAGAGAAGACTACAACTAATACATGAGTGAAGTTAGAGAACATCTATGTGAAGAAGCAGTCTCTTAAAAATAATTTGTATTTAAAGTTACAATTGTTCAATTTGAAGATGATGGAAGGGGCTGACGTTGAGGCCTACATCAATAACTTCAATGGGCTTATTTGTAAATTCTTAGATGTGGATGAGATGATGAAATATGAAGATCAGGTTGTCCTTTGAACGAAGTTTGTATCAAGCTCTCAAGACTAGTGCATTTTAAGTTGCTATTTATTTCAGATATCTGCATTTATATTCTGCTTTTATTTTTTATTTGGCATAGTCCTCCCCCCCTCGAATTAAGAGCTCAACCTTTTTAAAATCTAATATGAAGTTCGACGTAGAGAAATATTCTGGTAAAAATAACTTTGAATTATAAAAAGTTAAGACGAATGATATCCTAATTTAGTAAGGATTAAAAGATGCACTCCTTAGAAAGCGATTGGAATATATGAAAGAAGAAAAATGGAACAAGTTAGATAAGAAGGCCAATATCTCAATCCAATTGTACCTAATGGATGAAGTTCTCTATAATGTTATGAGAGAGAAGACTACAACTAATACATGGGTGAAGTTAGAGAACATCTATGCAAAGAAGCAGTCTCTTAAAAATAATTTGAATCTAAAGCTACAGTTGTTCAATTTGAAGATGACGGAAGGGGCTGACGTTAAGGCCCACATCAGTAACTTTAATGGGCTTATTTGTAAATTCTTGAATGTGGATGAGATGATGAAATATGAAGATCAGGCATGTATTCTATTGAATTCTTTTTCAGAATCATATGAGTCATTTAAAGACTCTTTATGCACTGGTAAGACAACTATTAGCATTGAAAGCGTCATCTCAGAACTTTAGTTGAACGCGACGAGAAAGAAAAGTAGTGAAGTGAGTGCTTCTACAAATGCACTGGCTATAAGGGAAAAGAATTCTGAGCGGGATAGTGGACCTTTGTGATCAAGATCTAAATCCAAGGGCAAGGGCAAGTTAAAGTGCTAGAATTGTAGCATGACAAGGCACATGAAGAAGAATTTTTAAAATCTAAGTTAAGAAATGAAAAATCAGAAAGTTCTCCCTAAGAGGCCAACACTGTGGAATCCAGTGAGGAGGCGTGTTGTAGTGACATTTTGACTACATCAAAATCCAGATATTTTAGTGATGAATGGATTTTAAATATGGAGGCTTCATATCACATGACCCCTCATAGGAGTTAGTTCACCTGCTATAGTTAGTGCGATAGTGGCAATGTTTTTATGTACAATGACAATACTTGTAACGTGGCTGGTGCTAAATCAATGTATATCAAGATGTCTGATGTCATAGAGCGTATCTTGGTGGACTTAATCTTTCTCCCTCTTTTTATCAATATTTGATAAAGAGTTAAATTCATTAATATACTAATAATCATATAATATGAAAAAACTCTATAAGTCATACAAGTTACTATAAGCACATATTAATAAGGGAATATTATGCATATAAACATTTAATACATATGAGGTATGCTTATTATGGTAATTCAAAAGAAATATAAATCAAAATAGAAATGATCATTGATAGCCTAACAATAAACATGTGATACTTAAAATTAAGCAACTTTAAATCCAAACTATCAAAACCAAGTGAGGCTATAATCCTCAAATTTTATTATTAAGGGCAGAATGAGACTAGGATCCTCTAATTTACCTATAGCTCTCATTCATGAGCATAAAATCCTCTGATTTTCTAATAGTGTTTAACAATGAGGCTTGAATCCTCATATTTAACTATAGAGCACACATATGAGGTTAAAATCCTCTGATTTTCAATTAAGCCTTCATAGACCTTATAAGGTTACATACCCTCTTCACAGCCCACTTGAGGGTGAATTTCTTAGGACCCGAACTATGTTCAGTAGGAAGAATGATTTTTCTAGATTTGTCTCCCTTAGGTGAATTTCTAGTTGGAGATCTATGTTCGGTGGGTGATTTAACTATATGAGTCGTACCCTAATTAACATTTCCCTTGATTAGCGTCTTCATCTTTTCATTAATTCGGGCAATTAGTTTTAACAACACCTTCATCCGATCAGTTTTTTTTAGAATGCTTGGAAACTCTCTTCTTTTTTGGCAATCCTTTAAGTATGTTTCTCCATTGGTGTGACAATTTCTCAATTATGAAATGTTTACCAAATTGGTTAGTGATTAAGGTGGATTAGAACATTTTTAAGATTACACATTCAAATTTAAGATGCCCAACATCTCCATAAGCCTGGCACATAGGAGAAGCTCATGGTCTACTTCTAGAATCCCTTTAGATTACCGGACGGGTAGAGGAAAATATATGACTATCAAGTTTAAATCCTCTATTATTCCCAAAAGACTTACCCATATTAGATTTACCAATTTGTTCATTTTCTTGGGCAACCTTAGTTTTTCCCTTATAGGGTAAAATTATTCCAAAGCTCCTTTGGATGTCGCTCCGGGCAATTAAGCTTGTAAGGAGAAACTCGCTCTAATACCAATTGAAGTTACGTGAGGCGGTGCGCCCACAAGCTATATATGCAAAAATTTGATGGAGCTAATGTCATACCTCAAACTCAGAAACCGGACTCACAAAATTTTCAATCGCCGAATCTGTCACTAACAGCCTCCGTAACACCCATTTCAGCTCCCGACACTCATATGCCAGATTCCGATCCTGCGATCCTACAAGGAGGATTTTTAACATAAAATTTTCTTGAAGCATAATTAAGTCACAAAATAACATCACCACATATCCACTATAATTAAAGCGTTTGAATACAATGCGGAAGGAAAATACAAGATAGGTATCAAAAACTCCAGAAGCTCTGTTGCATGCTCCTACCTTAACTCGACCGCGTCCTAGTGCCACCTGTACACATCTATCATGCATAAGCTCATAAAAAGCTTAGAGGGTGGTGTACGTGTGTGCACAACATAGGTATTAAGCATACAATACAAGTCCATAAATCATACAATGTCAAAAATACTAACAAGTTCATGAGTCATACAATATCCGTGTAAGTAGAAATACAACAGTCCATGAGTCATATAATATCAGAGTTACTAGAAATACTAGCAGTCCATGGGTCATACCATATTAGAATATGTAATGCAGATCAACTATATAATACAGGGTTGTGGTAAACTAAATGCCATGTGCTGGGGATGCAATGCGATATGCGGTACGAAAGAAATGACCAAGCTAGAGTGTAAAGTTGGGATGATAGTACATGGTATCGCAGGCTGTGGGGTCCATCACAAGGGACTTTTATCCAAACTAGTGCATACCTAAATTTGGATAGCTAGACTCAGCGTGGTAAACTCCTGATCTCAGGTTGGTCGCGTACACAGCCAAAATCATAGTCATTGCAAATGTACTCTTAATGATATAATTACGCACTACTAGCCCAAGTGGATTAGTGGAAGAATAATGAATGAGTCAAATGCAACTCCTACATAGATGGTCTCCATATCGGTGCTACTCTCCTCTGAGATTATCACCGGGGTCTAGTACACTCCACGTCAGCTCGTCGCTCCAATCTAAGCACACAACTGGGTAAGTAGAAGAGACCTCACTATCCGTCTGCCAATATAGGGCCCGGCATGTCAATAGCGAACTCATTCCTTAAGTTGGGTCAGACTCAGCCTAGTCATTGCCTACTCCATCGAGCGGGTAATGTCACACCCCCTTCCAATCGACCACGATACAGTGGGAGACGCGACCACTGGTATACGGCCCTCATGCGCTCATATATAGCCACTTGGTCTAGATGTTGGAGCATCCCTTGGCCTTGGAGCTCTAGGGGCTTTCGCCCATGGACATTGAACGTGCTCATATGCTGAACCAAACATTTTCGTTGTCCCATCTGGCCATCCACGATGTGCCTGTGGAGGCCACGGCCCTGATGTCGCTAGGGCGGCAAGTGATCATTCCACAAAGTGCAAGATGCATAAGTCATACGATCCAGTCATGCATCAAACCTACGCATACCGCACACTCATGTGGGACAACTTCGTTTCTTAGGGAGTCTCATAAACAATCAGCCTAATGGCACATAATATGTTTAATCACTCCTCATAATAAGCATGTGAATGATATGTATGGGCATGTATCATGAAGTATACTAAGCATGATTATAATCACATACATCATGGCGAGCCTGTATAAGGTGGCCCATGGCCCGTATGAACGGGTGGTGTGCACATAATCACACACATATGGTGGGCCTCACTCATCACAACTGGACCTCACACATACAATGAGCCTCGCGCATATAATAGGTCTCACACAAGGGCATCATACATCATAATAGGTCATATACAAGGGCCTCATACAATTACAATGGACCTCATACACATCAAAACGGGCCTCACACGAGGGCCTCATACATCATAATGGGTCTTACACAAGGGCCTTATACAATCACAATAGGCTACTTACAATCACAATGGGCTACTTACAATCACAATGGGCCTCATACAATCATAATGGGCCTCTTACGATCACGATGGGCCTCATATAATCACAATGAGCCTCATATAATCACAATGGGCCACTTACAATCACAATGGGCCTCATACAATCACAATGAGCCTCATACGATTATGATGGGCCTCAAATAATCACAATGAGTCTCATATAGTCACAATGGGGCCTCATAAAATCACAACGGGTAAATCTAATGTTTATGACCAGGGGAGTCAAGAGGATGGGCCTAAGTACAAGGAATGGGCTCCCTCACCCGTTCCATCATATAGTAAACCAGGCTTCCTATGGGGCCCAATAAGCACAAGGTAGGCTCTAAGACTTGGATAAGTCTACAAGGTATGGAGGATGCATAATCAATAGTGGGGGCCCAACGGTTTGCGTTAGCCCACTAAGGGGAGATGAGAATAGGCCTAACAATTATGGGGGCCCAATAGTTTGGGATAGTCTGATAAGGGAAGGATAGAAGTGGGCTAAACAACGGGCCACGAGGAGGTTTACAATGTGGGCATTTAACTATCATTGCTCCCAAGGTGTGGCCCACTTAAGACCTATCCTATAATGGGGGCCCATGACCCTCATACTAGCTAGCAAATGGATGAGTATCATAAACATTATCACAACATCATGGTGGAATCACACACATCACAATCGGGCCTAAAATATACAATGGGCCACGCACATAAAATGGGCCTCATATACCTCACAATGGACCTTATCACATATGCCTCATGTACATCACAATGGGCTCATCACATGGGACTCACATACATTAAAATGGGCTCCATAAGATAGCTCATGGCCTAAGCACAATGGGTGGATAGTGTGTATAACACATACATCATAGTGGGCTTCATGGGGCACCCCATGGCCTAAAAAATGGATGGACAGCTCATTCATATACCATAGTGGGCCTTATAAGTCAGCCCATGATTTAATAAAATGGATGGGCAACATGTATATACAACAAGGTGGGCCCTGCACATATAACAAGTGGGCCTCAAGGGCTTTCAACGGTGGGCGTCAGCCCACTATTACCTGCAGTGTGGATCATTGAACTTTGGATCTGCCTCATTTCCAAGCCTATGGCCCAAGTGATATGAAAAATTGGATGGGCGATCTGGATAAACACATATGCAAGGTGAGTCCCACACACCACTAATGGGTCCACAATGGAAGGCTAGTGAGGGTATACAACACATACAGCTGAGGTGGGCTAGCTGCTGAACGATTAGTCCAGCAGGGGCTGCTGAACGGTTAGTCCAGCAGCGCCCTTGCCCCTGCTAGATGGTAAATAGGTGGGTTGAAACACTTACATATGGTGGGCCCCACTTGTAGATGGTCCACTAGAAGAATGGACCACCGCATAACATATATGGGCCTCATACATCAGCAAATGGGCCCTGCATACAGCAGGTGGGCCTGCTTGGCTGGACGGTGTGGGCTTGCTGATGTGGGCCACCCACAAACAGTGCAGTGGGCCCAAGAAGTTTTCAATGGTGGGCGTTAACACACTACTATCCAACAGCGTCTAGGCCTGCTGCTGGACGGTGTGGGTATAGAATACATACATTAACTGGGTCCCACATGGTGGGCCCTACATGTATAGCAGGTGGGCCTCGCTTGGGGGACTAGCAAGATGGACGGCGTGTACAGACATTTATATCAAGGTGGGTCCCACCGTCTAGGATGTTGGACGATGGACGGTGTGGATATGAAACACATACATCATATAGGTCCCACCGTCCACATCGAGACGATGGACAACATGGATGAACACATGCATCAGGTGGACCAGTACCGTCTGGACAGTTTGGACAGTCTGGACAGTTTGGATGGTCTAGACGATCCAGATAAAATACATATATCAAGGTGGGTTCCATGCTAGTGTGGCCCACCAGCGTTGAAACAAACTAGCATTTGTGTTTTCTCTTCATCTAGGCCTGTCCAAACAGATAGGCAATAACCCGCCCGCTGGACAGCAAGGTGGGCCCATGGTCAGACAGCGTGGATATACATACATCACAGTGGGGACCATCAGCGTGGGCTACATTGCCCTGGGATCAGGCCGACATTTGTGTGTTCCCCCTCATCTAGGCTAGCCCGAAATGGACAACAAGGTGGGCTCCTCCAGCTAGATGTCTAGCCCATTTGAAATTTCTAGACTTCCAGAAAATTCTGGATGGTGGTTGTCCCACGCATCATTAAGTGGGCCACACATCACCATTGAAGAAAAGAGAGAGAGAGAGAGAGAGAGAGAGAGAGAGAGAGAGAGAAAGAGAGAACATGATGGTGGTGGGAGGAGCTCCGCCACTATGAGCTCCCCCCATGCATGTACATGTACATTAAGTGGGCCCTACATAAATGGCCATACATCAAAAATTCTGGTGGAGAAATCCCATTTCTTCCACATAAATCAGGGCCTAGGTGGCCATACCAAATGCATAACATAGAAACTTCATGGTGGGATCCATGGAGAATGGTCCCACCATGGGTACATACATGCAAGATGTGATGGGCCTTTGGCCATATCTAGGGACCAAGATGGGATCCCCACCACATATTGGTGGGTCCCACTTGCCCTATGTTAAAAATAAAGATTCATGAAAAATATGAAAGAATCAAGTCCTAGGAAACACCCACCTAACCTTCTTCTTCTTCCCTTATGCTCCAATGCTCCTATGAAGCTCTTTTAATGGTGGAGATGGGCTTTTAATGGTTGGATTGGTAGGGAAAATAGGTGGAAGCGAGCTGGATTTTGGAGATGGGTTGGGAAGTCCCACTCTTCTCTTGTTGCAAGGGAGGATGAGAAAATGAAGAAGAAAGAGGGAGGGAGAGATAAGAGGGAGAGAGGTGTTGTAATGAGTGCTTTGTAAGGGTTGTAATGATAGTTGTAAGGCCATAATTAGTTTTGTAAGAGATGTTGACTCATGGGGAAGAGAGGCCATCATTACCTAGCATGGGGTGATGACATCACCCTCATGACAGCCTAGGAAATGGTGCCATTTGGGATAGGTGGGTCCCGTAACATGCAGTTCATGACCATTATAATTCGTGGGCCACATCGTATGATCTAAGTTTCACATTGACGTACGAGACGCGATGTTGAAACCGCGGTAACAATGCAATCGTAATAGTATATGTCTCAGGTTGAGTCGGCTCAGATTTATAGGACACAACTCAGGGGCACTCGCAAACGCTATATACAGGTCACGGGTCACTGGAATTTGACTGGGAGGACCGCGGGGTCCTAAGGAATGGAACTGTAAGTAGGACATAGGCCTGACAGCTAAGAATGAATGACTATATCCTAGAGTGGGGGAATATAACCACCTAAAAATTATGCTAATTAAAATACAATTGCCTAACTTTACAAGTGGGTCCAATCATATAAACTACAATACATATGTCAATTCAAGCAATTAGTCTATAATTGATAATGTACTTGTGTGTACTTTACAAGTTAGGTGCCTAGCATATAATTTTATTCAAGCATTTATGTGATTTAACTAATCAAGTACATAAACACGAATTAAACATATATGCAATTTACAATCGCAAACACAAACATATATAGTGGTTCAATTTTCCTATTCCACTTTGAGGGGATGCACTCTCTTTGAGTGTATCGGTATTCACTTTCGGAGGTTTTTAACAAGTTCACTTCTAACTTCTATGGCTCTACACAAGGACTTAGGTCCAACAAAAGAACTTAATGTACACTCCCGCCGGAGGCTCCTGTAAGATACTTTAATTAGTTTTCTATCGACTAACCAACAACCTCTGTCTTAGTCCGATGACCTACGTTTACTCACTTCGGATGCTTTCACAAAGACTTACACGTACTCATCTGTGTCTGATGAATTCGGCCCTACACAATAGCTTAGGTCCTATATAAGAAACTATCGAGTTTGGGTTGTAAATTCTTATCATTAATCCTACACAAGGAAAGAGACTATGGACTCATACAGGACACTTACTTGTCAGATTGAGCCTATTTAACATGTCGTGCTTGAGTTGCTTCTTCAAAGCTCTCCCGTGATTGAATCCTCTCCTCAATTGCTCCCCCGATCGTTGATGCCGACGCTTGCCAGTGCTTCAACTTCAAGGTCAAACACCTTTCATGAGATGCTCCATTGAGTTGACCAAGGTGATGGAAGGTTGGTAAAATCTCCTACAAATAATGAGATTGTTGAAATCCTAAGGGATTCACCTAAAAAGCCTTCTAGAAGATTTAGACAAAGGATATGCCGATAAGGTTGGGTTTAATCTCTAGAAAATAGTAGAGTTCAAGTTCATCTTCTTACTGGAGGTTGGAATTCTCATTTGAGTGTTAAAGCTCATGAAGATGACTTGAAACTCTTGAGATTAGAGGTCTAGGATGTGTGATATCAATGCGGAATCACCTGGCCTTCTATTGCACAAAAAAATACTTTAAAAATATCTAAGGTTCTATGCCCTTTATAAAGGAACAAAGTTCTAATGGTGAAAAAAGGGCAGAAAATGGTCGGTTCGATCGATCGATCTGAGTCTTTCCATAGATCGGGTAATGTATCAATCGATCGCTATAATTCTAACATTTTTCTAAAAGCTTATTAGACGATTTAAGCCATGTTCGATCGATCGATCGGACGATTGCTTGAGGATCGTTCAATGACACCTATGAGTATATTATTTTTAGGCAATTTGATTTAATAGCAACGCGGGACCTCTATAGCCTATCTAAGAATGTTCAAATGGGGCTTCTAAGGCTAATGGATGATTTTATTTTATTTAAAAAAAAAAAAGAAAAAAATATTTACCTACTAAGTCATGATCATCTAGAGGTACAAGGTTATTTTGGTCAAGGTCTGGGTCACCAAGGCACCTCATATATTTGTTTTTCATTTCCTTGGTACTGCAGTCTTCTTGTGTCTTTAATCTTCAACTTCCAAGGGCTCAACTGACTCCCTGACGTACAAACGCACATGATTAACAAACAAGGTGCACAAATAAGTGCACTAACAACTAATCTATACCAAATCCCATAATTCTTAGTATTTAAATTTAAAAAAAAAAACATTTATTTGAATGCTCTAATGGTCAAAGTTTGTCCCGCAAAACCTTTAAAGTTGTGGTTGAATAATTTTGTCCATGGCTATGATTGACATCGATGTAACACTAATCAAATGGATCAACCAAAAGAAAAAAAAAAGAAAGAAAAGCTTCCTCAAATAAGCTCTGATGCCACTTGATTACCCACTTGAATAAGGTATTAAAATTGACAACTCAATATCAACATATAGACATTGTACGAAAACAACAGAGAAAAGAAAAAAGTCATGGATGCATTCTTTAACTTGTTTATATCTATGATAATAAGTCATGAGTATGTGTGTATGTGTGATTATAAAAATAAAACCAAAGACACATATACCTAGTCACGTATCACATCAACCATATCTTCTAATCCAACTTAAAGAATGACTCACTCTCATATGCATAAGATGCAAAACCAAAAACTAAGTGGACTATTGTTGCCTATGTAAAATGGACTTTGAAAAGTTCTACTTATTAATGAATTCTAACATAAAAGTCGGTCTCCCTTTTGTGTAAAAATAGGTTAATTCTCTAGAGTATTCATGAAAATTAGGATTAAGTACATGGTTGTAATGTGCTAGTTTTTAAAAGAAGACATTCTATATATTTGTGTGTGTGACATATCCATCTTATAATTAAGAATAATAGAGTTGCAATATCATGATCACTAATATTAAAGGCTTATTATGTTTCACTAAGTAAAGGTTAAGGTCTTCTTAACAAGTTATTTATGCACAATATTCTCTTTAGTTATATATTTTATTTTGAAATAAGTGTGAGATTCTTAGCGTATTTCAAAATTAAATAGTCTTATTTTAAAAGAAACTTTATTTTTTATTTTGGTTTTTTTAAGTAAAAGTTTAGTTCCACATGGGTGAAAAATAAGGCCTATATAAGGTTCCTCTTTTCATAGCCTCAAGAGATATATGTTGGGAAAACAATAAGCCCTAACATGACTTGTCCAATGTGGAAGCAACCTCAGACGGAATCATACAACACAATAGGGAAAGAAAAATTCAAGCAATCACAAACATCACACGAATTTTACGTAGAAAAACCCTTGCGGGAAAAAATCATGGCACCAAGCGACAAGCAATCCATTATGAACAAAAATTTGTAAGAGATGGAACAACTTACAAATAATAAACCTTAGTTTCTCCCTTAAAAACCTATAAAAATGTGCTAAGCTCCTTTCATTCTTCCTTAATTGTGGAATTAGAAGTCTATGTATACACTTTCATATGAAATTATAAACAAAAACCAGTACTTACACATTCCACTTGGTCGCACCTTCGATCAATCAAGACATCAATAGAGTCTCTCGGTCAATCGAAGCTAATTTCAGTTGACCAGGAACATCACAACATGCTTCAGTCGACCTAACAATTCCTCGGTCGACTGAATAAAACCGCACCAAATTAAATGCACTCTATCAACAATTTCCACTATGGCTTTAGTCCTCCAACTCCATTGTTCCAAGTTGCTATCACCATCCCTAAATTTTTTCATAGTAGATCCATTATCATCGATTCTCATGCACACTTCATCTTCATTCCTTCTTTGCCAAACCCAAAGAAGTTGAGCAAAACCTGAACTTGTTTGCAAGAACCACCTTTGTAAGTATATCCATCAAATTTTCATTTGTGTGAATCTTTTCAAGAGTAACACTGCCTTCCTCTAGCATCTTTCGAATAAAATGATGACGGAAATTAATGTGTTTAGTCCTGGAATGGTACACCAAGTTTTAAAACTCCAACTCATTCATCATTCCTTTCAACTAAATAACTTCTTTGAATGTTTCCATCACTACCATATATTCTGCTTCGGTTGTTAAAAGAGCAACCACATATTAAAGCTTTAACATCCAACTAATCGCTCTATTCTCTAACATAAATGAATAACCAAAAGTCAAGCTTCTATTGTCCACATTCCTACCATAATCCACATTCATGTAGCTTACAAGTGTCTTTTCATATTTTTCAAATGTCAAGACGTAGTCCGTCATACCTTGTATGTAACGAAGTAGCCATTTCACTACCTCCCAATGTTGCTTGTCGAGGTTTGACATATATCTACTCACAATACCCACTATATGTGAAATATCTAATCTAGTACAAACCATAACATATATAAGACTCTTAACCGCACTAGAGTATAGTACATGAGACACACCACTTTTCTTCATCTGTCGTAGGACATTGTTCCGAAGAAAGGTGAAAATGAGTAGTGTTGGGTGTGCTAACCAATTAAGCCTTTTCAAGTCTAAACTGGACCAATACCTTCTCAAGATACTCTTCCTAAGATAACCATAGTCTCCTCCTTTCTCTGTCTCTGTGTAAGTCAATGTCGAAAATACTTTTTGCAACTTTCGGATCTTTCATCTCAAATGTCCTGCATAATTGAGCCTTTAATGTGTTGATTTCAGGCATGTTATGGCTGACAATAAGCATATAATCAATATACAATACTAAAATAATGAATTCTCCATCACTTAGTGATCTGAAGTAGACATAATGATTGAACTCACTTTTGATAAATTGATGACTCAATATGAAATAATATTAAACATTTTGTACCACTGCCTAGGTGACTGTTTCAGACCATACAACGACCTCTTCAACCTGCAAACCTTATTCTATGTTCTCTGCACCTCGAACCCTTCTGGTTACTTCATGTAAATCTGCTCTTCTAGTTCCCCATGTAAAAAGGCAGTATTTACATCCAACTGTTCCAGTTCTAAATTATATTGGGTAATTAACGTCAATATAAATCTGATAGATACTTGCTTTATCATATGCACGAGTATCTCACCAAATTCGATGCCTTCTTTCTAAGTATAGCCTTGCACAACTAGTCTCACATTATACCTATCCAGTTTCTTTTAAAAAATCCACTTACACTTGATCACTTTCCTCCAACGGGTAGCTCCGCTAGCTCTCACATTTTGTTCTTATATAGAAAATCCATCTTATCATGCATTATCGCCATCCACTTCTCAGCATTCATGTCATCTAATACTTCATGTAAAGGAGGACGAATGCCCCTCATCCATAATGAGAAAAAAATATAATATTTGAGTCATTCATGTATCTCAATGGTACCCTGTGACATCTTGGTAGATTTCTCTTGACAAGTAGTGGTGCCACCTCTTCATATACTTTTGTCTGTGGTTCAATTTTTTCAAGTGCTTCACATTTATCTATTTCAACATCAACAACCGATTTTTATGTTTTCTTGTGCTCATCCTTCTGGAACAAGGAACCCTTATCAAACTTAACGTTCTAGCTAAATATGATCTTGTGCAAAATTCGGTCATATAGTTTGTATCCTTTTACCCCATCACCATACCATAGTTGACAAAAGTACACATTTTCACCCTTTGGTCTAACTTATCTTTCTCAACCGACGGTACATGAGAGTAAGCATCATAACATAAAATCCGCAGCCCCAAGTAATCAACTTCCTGACCACTCCTTTCTTCCTCTAGGATTTTACAATCAATCGGTGTAGACGGAGATCAATTCATTAAATAATAAGTCGTGTTTATGACCTCAGTCCAAAGCTCTTTTCCCAACCAAGCATTACTCAACATACTTTAAGCTCTTTCTAAAAGAATCTGATTCATACTTTTACCTGTACGATTCTGCTCTAACGTATGTGTAACACCCCGGATTTTTGCCAACCTGGGATTAGACGTGCTTAGGCAATGGGTCAACCAAAACACCTGGGTAACCGCTCAGAACCCAATTCCAAAGCCAAAGAAATCACTTAGGATTAATTCCTTTAGAAATTAAGAGTAAGTTAGCTAGCGCTACGCTAGAATAACTGTGAAATTGTCCCTGATCGCTTTAAATACGTTCTACAAGACCTAAAACTTGTAGAAACAAGGACGCTACAATACCCTAAAATCCAGGATCAAACTCTAAACCGGTTTGTTCTCGGGAACCCTTTGAAACTTTGTATTGGATCTAAACCGCGCGTCGAAAGTCTGATATCTACCATCTTAGACCGTTATGACCGCTTGGCTGGACTTGACAATCGTTTCGAAAATCAAGGCCAACCGACGTTCAGAGGTAATTTCATTGAGCCTGGAGTGAAGAGAGTGAGAAAAGGGTTAGATTTGGAAATTTAAATCCAAATCTAGCACGTGACTTGGCGCGTTATTATTAAGCGTTCTGACCGTCAGAATTCAGCCAAATTACACCCTCGAATCAGGAAAAATTTCTCTTTCATATCATGAGACTTGTAGACCTGATCTAGGTGCGATGACCGCTGAACTGAAACTGGACCGCCACGTACGATCTGGGAACTCTACCGGACTGAAAACTGGGTGTGAGTAACATCTAGTGACCATGAGCTTAAGTCTGACCGCATTCGACCAGGGGACCTCCCGAAGTGCTTCTTTGGACCAGAACAGCCCCGATTTGGTTATACCTCAAGTAGACATTGTTCCCAAGCCTAATTTGGGAAGGTTTTAGGCTATAAAAGGGCTTTAAACCCTCACATATCTCACCCATCCGAATTTGCTAAAAACCCTAGCTAGAGAGAGAGAAAAAGTGAGGGATTGTGAGAGAGTGTGGGAGAAATCTTTCCTCCACTTGCTGCTGCTGCTACACGTGCTAAAACAATGCATTCCAATCACTTTGCCGGTGATTCCAACGCATTTCTAGGTAAGGAAAACCCTCAACACTTGCTGATTTAAGGTTCCGTCGATTCCAATAGCGAAGTGGCTTATACATCTTGTGTATTAGGTCGCCTGTTCGCCGTAGACGAAGCGTATACACTCCGTTCGGAACGATACACATCTATGGTAAAAAGGTGCGGATCTTAGACGCTTTGATTGACTGATTTCAAAGCTTTCACTGTCATTTAATAGTAGATTATCGACGACAACGTCATTTGACATGTACAATGTGCTGTCCGTTTTTCGTTTCGTAAACGTATGGTAAATATGAGATTTAGGGTATTTTAGGCATTTATAGAAAATACTGTATACGTCCGTATTTTACAAAAATGATTGTCATGGTTATTTGTCGTGTTAGGATACTAGGAATGCGTGCATGGTCTGTTTGGCGAAGAGATTCGCCCAAATGCGCACTTTGAGTCGACATACACTATGTGGACTTAAGTTCGTAGACTAAGTGTTTGTATAAATGTTTGTATTAGTATGTATTGAGTATATGGTGTTGTGAAATAGTTTTGAGATTGAATTCTCAAGTAATATGCTGATGTAAATGATTTCCATCATGTAGGCTATATGTATTGATTTCATTATATACATGAAATGCATGTGTGGGATGATTTGCTTAAGTTGTATGTCATAACATGTGTCAACATGCTTACAATGTTGTATTTCATTTCTGTTACTCACATATGCTTACTGATGTTGACGCACAAATGCTTGGGGCTATGACCTAGTCCAGGCAGTCGGTACTGGATCGAATTCGTGGTTGGTTTCTATGTACCACAAAGGACGCGTCGATGAACGTGAGTCATGTTTTGGGTTGGCGGTAGTGGTTAGGCCACACGAGGTGTTTCATGCACTTCATGTCGTTCAGCTTGAGATGCGCTCGTACTAGTCGATCCCGTCAAGTAACCCGACTGGCCATTGTATGTTCATCATATATGAGTCATAACTGCTTGAACCTAGGGTACTGAACTTACCATTGAAAATCCTGTCAACCATGGTACCTTGATCCACAAAGACTCATGAGCCGGGCATGGTGATATGGGACACCGTGGTCGAGCTGTCGGCCTACGCTGGGGCCACAAACCTCCCCGTAGTGACCAGTGAGCACCCTACTCTGAGCAGATTATGGTGGTATGGGACACTATATTCTTACTGTCGGCCTACACTGATCAGGTGACGAGCCCTTTGTAGTGTCCTTGAGTTTATCCTGACACCGCATGGGGGCGACGAGTCCTGATGCAGTCTTAAGGATAATTAGGCCTGTATTGATAAGGTGATGGGAGAGAGGTGCAATGAGTGTGAGTAACAGCCCTGACAGCCCTTGCAGCGACCTACAAATATAACATCGTACGAGATTACTAAGAGTGACGATCCTAGACAGGATCTGTGTTGGGATTGATATAAGCAAGGTACCCTAGTTTCTCAATCCTGCTGTATGAAAAGAGACTAATAACAATCCGGTAATCATTATCCATATCACATTACAGGTGCCTGGAAGATATGGAGCACTGCGGGAAGAAAGCATGCCGCGGACGCAGATGGTGCTGCATGAGGGAGTATGTCGGTGAGGGCATCCATCATGTCATTTCATGCATACATTAACAATAGAATCTAGGAATGTTTGTTTCATTGCTTTACCATTATCGCGTGATTGATTTGAGAACATGCTAATCTTTGCTCTATTATTCCACTGAGTTAGCTACTCACTCCCACATTACGGGATGGTGTTCCGAACACCCAATAATCCCTATTTTAGTTGCAGATGATGGCGCTGCTTGTGAAGCGGAGCTGGACTTGTATGATGATGAGGAGGACTTCTCCTCCGTGTTTGGATCGACGGGATTATAGGGAGGTTGATTAGATGCCTTGACACTTGTCATTTTATATTTTTAGAGCATGATGTATATTCTTTCTTTTCATTTTTGGAGTATACATATATTTAATTAACCTAGTAACATGTTCACACTCTGGAGACTTACAATCAATTATGTATTTTATATATCTATCACATTCTTCCGCTTGCTAATTTAACTGTCTATGGAGTATGATATGCTGTTTTGACTTAATCCCAATCTTGTTTAATGCCTTTTTACAGACAACATGCATTTAACATTATCTATGTTGCATAAATAACATTTTGAAATTCGGGAGTTGGGTTTCTACCCGACCCCCAATTTTCGGGATGTTACAGTATGCCTCACCATCCCCTCATCTTTACAATACTAATTAATCTCTGTCCTCAGAATTTTTACCTTTTGCCTTATTTGTTTTTCAACCATTGGCTTCCACATCTTGAAAGTGGCAAAATTATCAAATTTATGTTTCATAAAATAAACCCACGCCTTTTGGGAGAAATTGTCAACAAATGTGACAAAGAATGACGACCCTCCTCTAAAAACAACGCCGACGACTCCCACACATCTAAATGCATATAATCAAGCTGGCATTTACTAACATGTTTCTCAATTTAAAAACTCAACTTTGATTATTTTTTGTATATGCAATCATCACGTATATTTAAATAAAAAAATTTAAAACTAAGAATTAAACCATAATCAAGTATCGTTCATACCACTCTCACTCATGTGACCTACGTGCGCATGCCACAAACATGTTGACATGAAATCTACTATAAACACTGCAGCTCTACCCAATATAGCATTCCCGATCAACCTATAAAGGTTTCTGCTCCATTGTGCTTTAATAATAGTGAATGCCCCTTTTGAAACTTTCAGGACACTTTCGTAGCTGAAAAATTTGCATATGAGTGCCTCAAGAGCTTATAGAGATATCAGATTCTTCTTTAGATTTATAATGTACCTCATATTAATTAGAGTACGCTCCACCCTATCATACATTCTAATGCAAACTGAACCAATTCCAATTATCGTACATGTATGATCATTGCCTATAAAAATTATGCCTCCATCATACTCATTGGATGTGGTGAACCAACTCTGATAAAAACACATATGGTGCGATGCCCTCATATCCAAAATCCACTCATTACATAAGTGTCTAACTTTAGACATGAATAATATGTCGTAACCACTCGTCCCCTCATCGCATTCCATTAAATTGGCTTCCTTTGGGGAATCATTTGATTTATCCTCCTTATGGGTTTTGGGATTTGTACAGTTCTTTTTCATATCTCGTCCTACCATAATTCTAATACTTCGACTTCCCTTTACCCTTGAATTTAGACCTCGATTGCGACTTCCCCTTCTCTCACTTAGATGATCTTCCCTGAGCAACCAACGCACCCGTAAAGGTACCTTCCCCTCCATTATTCATTCTCAACTGCTCTGATTGAATGACTGAGATAATGGTATCAACGTCCAAGGTATCCTGCCATAGTAAAGAGTATTAACCAGATATTCGTAGGACTTCGAGAGAGATGTCAATAAAATCAAGGTTTTGTCTTTTTCATCGATCTTCACCTTCACACCTATCAACTTGCAAATCAACTTGTCGAAGACGTTAATGTGCTCAAAGAGATCCGACGTTTATGTTATCTTCAAATTGCAAAGCTGTCTCTTTAAATATATACGATTGGAGAGGGACTTCATCATGTACATGCTCTTCAACTTCGCCCATAAGCCTGCGGTAATCGTCTCATTAATGACATTGTAAATGACTTCATTGACAAAACACAATTGAATTGTGCTAATTGTCATTTACTCAAGTTCATATCAATCATCTTTCTCATTGATTTATGACGTTTCATTTTCCCAAGGAGTGCGTACTATAACTTCTGTCGAATTAGGAAGGCTTTCATTTTCAACATCCACAATTCAAAAATTATTTTTACCTGTGAACTTCTATCTCAAATTTCACATTCGATCCCCTCAATGCCATGTCTCTGATTCAATCTAAAAACCCAATGTTAGCTTTCATGTCACTTTGTTGGGGACGCAACAAGCCCTAACACGATTTGCCTATTGTAGAAGCAACCGTAAATGGAATTACACAACACAATAGGGAAAAAAAAATTCAAGCAACCACATAGAGCACGCAAATTTTACATAAAAAAGCTCTTGCAGAAAAAAAAAATAACAAATAAAAAATCATAGCACCAAGCAACAATAATCCACTATGAATAGAAAGTCATAAGAGATGGAACAATTTACATATGAAAAACATTAGCTTTCTTTCAAAAACCATTAAAAATGTGCAAAAGCTCCTTTATTTTTTTTTTGAATTTATTCTGCCCTATTTACATAATTAGAAGCCTATTTATACACTTTCGTATGAAATTAGAAACAAAAACTTACACTTACGTATTCCGCTCGATCACCTTCGATCGACCGAGACATTAATAGAGTTTCTTAGTCAACCGAAGTAGATCTCGGTTAGCCGGGAACATCACAACATGCTTTGATTGACTCAAGAATTCTTCAAATTAACCGAATAGCATTGCACTAGATTAAATGCACTCTATTAACAATATATACACTATTTTCTAGGCCATAAACATGTACAAGCTCAGCCTAAAGTCCGCTGACCTAAAAACCAATTAACAAATCATGTGCACAAGCCGGCTCGACAGGTTTGATCCGGTATTTAGGTTTAGTTTTGCATGAATTTTCATTGTTTTTATTATATTTTAGTCAGTTGAACGTACCATTCCAAATATTGTCCACTTTATTTATTTTCTACGTCTCTCTTTATGACGAGATAAAAGCATGCGTCCAACCTTGACCAAATCAATCTCTAATAGTTTTCGCCGTCCTGCCCTGCTTGGACGGACTCGGTCCAAAAAAGGGCTCCGTGGGGTTACTAAGATATGTAGATTTTATCCATGGTGTTCATCCAATTTTTAGAGCATTTTAGGGCATCAACATAGAAAATGAGACAGATCCAAGGATCAAGTGGACCACACAGTGGGGAGTGAACGCTTACCGTTAAAAACTCCCATGTGTGGATTGAACGCTTACCATTAAAAACTTCATGGGAGTCAAAGAAGTATTGATCAAGCTGATATTTGTTTTTTCCTTCGCCAGGTACTTGTGACCATATGAACAGGTTGGATGGAAAATAGATATCATGGTGCCCCACTCCTGGACCGAGTTGGTCCAGGTGCGACGCGGATGGGGTACTACCGCATGTCCCAAGCTCGGAACAGGCTGAAGCTCCGAGGATCCCACTGTGATTTATGGATTTATCCGTACCGTCCATCTATGTTTTTTATTTAACTTTCCATCATTAACCCAAAAATGAGGCAGATCCAAGGCTCAAGGGACCACACAGTGGGAATTAAACTCCTACCATTAAATACTTCCTGAGGGCTAAGGAAGTTTTGAATCAAGCTAATATTTGTGTCTTGATTTCTTCTAGGTCCACGAGGCCTTATGAACGGGATGGATGACAAATATACATCATATTAAGATATAGAAAGATTTCAACAGTGGACATGTGATGTGGTTCACCTGAGCCTTGGATTTACCTCGTTTTCGGGCTTGTACCCTAGATGACATGGAAAAATATGTGGACGGGGTGGATAAATACATACATCACAGTGGGCCACTTAGAGTTCCAGCCTTTTATGGAAAAGGAGCGACCCAGCTAATGCACCAGCCCAGATGCTCTAATCTATCTTCATCTTCCTCTCAGATTCGACGTACGGATGTAAATACCTTATTTAAATAATATTGTACACATGTCAACAATTCAAATTAAACGGATTAATTCATGGAAGTCACTTTCAGTAGGTCACCGTCCCCAAATTAGAATGGTTGAGCGATCCTAACCTCTACTTTTTGTCTTGACCATTGTATGATTTTTATTTTTGGTTTATGATAGGTTGTTTAATTTGAATTAGACATATGCCAAGTAAATAATTTCTTGTTAATTTAATTGCCGTGCATCGGATCAGATCCAGCCAGTCTAAGTGACACCAAGTTCATTCAGGCCGTGACTGTGGGGCCTACCTTAAGCTGCGTTGTATATCCACATCATTTATCCATTTTGCCAGCTCATTTTATGGCATGGTCCTAAGAATGAAGCATATCTAAATCTTAGATGGACTATACCATATAAAACATTGATGATTGAATGCCCACCGTTTAAAACTTTTCCTAAGTATGTAATGATTAATTGACCACAAAAGTTTTCCCTTCATCAAGCTGATATTTGTGTTTTTCCTTCATCAAGGTTTGTGTGGCTTTATTAACAAGTTGGATGGCTAATAAACATTACGGTAGGCATCATTTGCAATGGTATTGTCCTTTGGAGATTTAGGTATGCTTCATTTTTGGACTCATCAATGAGCTAGCAAAATGGTTGAAAGAAGTGGTTATACAACATCAGTGTGACTTGGAACCAATGATGTGGGTGGGACCTAATACAACATTAGTGTG
Source organism: Magnolia kwangsiensis (assembly GCA_037074715.1). Classification (NCBI taxonomy): domain Eukaryota; kingdom Viridiplantae; phylum Streptophyta; class Magnoliopsida; order Magnoliales; family Magnoliaceae; genus Magnolia; species Magnolia kwangsiensis. The sequence continues at coordinate 130,081,360 of CM073575.1, forward strand.
ACTTGGAACTAGCTAATTCTTATACAAAATTTAGGTAAATGGCACTATGAAAAATAGTGGTTATGGACTATAAATGACATCTTATGGGCCACGAAAGTTTTGGATCAAGTTGAAATTTGTGTGTTTTTTTTTTTTTTTTTAGGTCCATGTGACCTTATCAAAAAATATTACAGTGGAATCTGGGAAGTTTTTAATGGTAAGCATTCAACTACCACTCTTTCTCATGGTGTGGTCTAATTGAAATTTGTATTTACTTTTTTTTTTAGAACCATGCCCTGAAATAAGTCGGCAGAACAGATGGATAACATACATATATAATGCATATATTGAGGTGGGCCCTACCATCTGGGTTCCACCCACGTAGCCGTTTTTCAAGTACCAGCCAAGCCACCTCATACAACGCACACATCAAGGTGGCCCCACATATGCGAATTGGGTATTACCTCCACCCATCCCAAGTTTGAAAGAAGTTGGCTTTTGAAGGACCCACTTTATTGTATGGGTTTATCTAAACTGTCTGTTGAGGTCAAAATCTGGCAACCCTCCGCTCAAATATCTGAGCTCCGAGCCGCTTTAGAGACTTAAACTTGCACAAAGAGTGATGAGCAAAGGAGACCCTGGTCTAAACAGGGGTCCCTCCGATGCCTAAGTCAAGTCAAGGGAATCTGCATCTAAGTTGATTTGTAGAGGGAGAGTGCAAGATGTTGCGTACCCGTTTCTTCCTCCCAAGGTGATATTTATACCCTCTTGCCTAAGATGGACATATCCGCATAAGTCGGTGCGTCTTGAGGTCGCATTAACCATACCCCACGGGTGATTCGGTCACCCAGTTATCCGGTGGTCGTGCGAACGTGGGCAGTTGAGTGACCGTAGCTAATCGTGCGGTAGTGGGACATCTATAGTAGGACACCCCATGATCCCCATTGTTAGTGGAACTCGCTTAGAGATCCGAACAGACCACCTTGCCCTCGGATCACTCCAAGTGTTGAGTTAGTTGTCCCGGACTCAGACCTCAGAGCGAAGGTATAACGGATGTCAGATTAGAAGCCCGTCTCCCACCTACTCGCATAGCTCAAAGTTTGGCCTTATGTCTCCAGTTGGCTCTAAATAGCCTTTATCTTTGGTGTCCGGACGTCTCTGATCTTCCCATAACACTGTCCTCCCATATTTCCATATCATCCTACCAAGTAAGCCCAAAATAAGACATATCCAAGACTCAAGTATACTTCACAATGGGCTTAAAACTCCCATCAGTAGAAACTTATTGGCAACATTAGGAGTTTTGAATCAAATTGATATTTATATTTTCCTTCATTCAATTTATGTTATCTTATGAATAAGTTGGATGACAACTAAACATTATAATGAGCCCTAGAAAAGTTAGCATATGGATAGATTGGATGGTAAATAAATATCATGATGAGCCCTAGAAAGGTTTTAATATTGGACATGGTTATTGCTACTGCTCCTTGCAGTGTAACTCAAGCCTTGGATCTACCTTATTTTTGAGTTTATACTCTACCATAATAGCCAAATAGACGGACAGTATGGATAAACCTATACATCACGATGGTCCCCTGTGAGCCCCAACCTGTTTCGAGCTGAGAGAGGCAGGCGTAGCAGCCAATCCGCGCCCCCGACTTGACCGAATCAGCTCCGTGCGTATCATCCATCACAATCCAGGGGCGGATCAGGTGAGACCCCGGATCCACCAAGGTGGGCGAGGGCCTGACTGTGGGCTACAAAAGCTTCCGACCAAGATGATTTTTGTGTGGTCTCTTCATCCAGATGTTTGTGACCTTATTAAGAGGTTAGATGGCAAATAAACATTCAGATGGAATCCATGAGATTTTAAACGGTGAGGATTCAATCAAGACTGTTTCCTCATGGTATGGTCCACCTAATAATTGAATCAGCTTCATTTTTGGGATGATATACTAAAATGAGCTTTCAAAATGGTTGGACGGTGTGGATTTAAAGCGTATACATAACTGTTAGCCCCACAGCCAAGTGTCTCAACCCAATGTAGATCCGGGGTCTCACGTTATCCGCTCCCCACACTCCGCCACCGTACCGAACTTTCTCTTGTAAATCTGGGGCCTGGTACACGGCGGGGCCCACCCAATGCGATGAACTTTTGAGTCTCCATCTGGCAAATGGCTGTTATAACTAGTCAGGAACCGTCAGCCGTCCTCCCATCCTCTATCATTCATCCACTCAAATCCCAATTCCAAAGTCTTTCACATTAAAAAAAATAAGAAAAGAAGAAGAAATTTCAATCTCGACTGCTTTCCAGATTTCTAGCAAGGGAAGACGTTTTCTCCAATCCAGCTTGTGAAGAACAAACAGAAATTCTCGCCATCTTCAGAGCAGATAGAACGTCCGCAGGCACTTCTTCTCCTCACCTGCTGCTGCTTCTTCTTTAGTGGCAGCGTGGAATGAAAATTGGCACACTGTCGCCCACACACAGATATGCAGCGGGAGCACTTTTCGCTCTCGCCCTTCGCCAAGCCCAAATCCACCAGTTCCGACCGTTCGGTTCCTCATCTCTCCTATCTCACGGAGACAGCGGCAATGAAGCCTTCAGCAAAGAGGATTCCGTACCTGAGGAGTCCCAGCTATGGACTCATCGAAGCCACTGCCTTCTTCGTCCTGTTTTCCGGTCTCCTTCTAATCCTTCGTCATCTTCTCCAAAAGTTCAATTTTTTATTTTTTTATTTTTCTATAATGGCGCTTGAATAATTCGGTTCTTGAAATTAGGGCACGTGGTTTTAGTGCGTAGTTTGGATAACGTGGAGTTATATGATACTCAGGTAGCGTATGATGCTTGATACACTGGCACTCAGAAATTGTAGCCTTCACGCTAGGTAGCTAATAAAAATAGCTTATAGCCTACGCTACGTGATAATTTGCAGATGCTACACGCTCCATAAACTATGCTACACACTACATAGCTCACATTACAAGTTATTTTTAATCGCAATATTAAAATCAATTAATATTTTCATTGATTTGTTACATTTTTCTAATTTTTTAATCTTTTCAATGCTTTTAGTGAAATCATAAACTAGCAGTATTAAATCAGTTTCGTTGCTCTTTCTTTACCTTTATACTTAATCATTGCCCTCTCCTATTACTTTGGGTTGCGTTTGGTTGCATAAAATATCATGAAATTTTGTTAAATTTCATTATTAATCGGTCTAATTTGGTGCAGAAATCATGAAATTGGTGCAGCCAAGTGCAACCTTAATTAAAAATCTAGAATTTATGCTACCTGCTATGTAGCTTTTGCCTCCCGCTTCAGAGGGGTGAATGTTACGCTACACGCTATTTGCTATTTAAAACACTGGTTGAAATAAGATCATTGGATAGTTTTCAGTTTTAACCGTCTAATAGCTGTCCACAAATCTGACAGAGATAGTCAAATTAGTGCAATTTATGGTTCATGATACATCCAAAATGGAGCTTTAAAAGGGCAAGAGGAAGGCCCACACGGACGTGGGTGGAGGCGGTAAGAAAAGACTTAATGGTCTATGGTCTAACCGAAGTTATGGCCTTTGATAGAGTGGAATGGTGGAAAAGGATTCATGTATCCGACCCCAATTAGTTGGGAAAAGGCTTAGATGACGACGACGATGATACATATAAAATGGGAACCATAATTTGAGCAATTCAATTTGACTTGCTTGCATGCCAGGCATGCAATTTCTCAGTAATTTCAAGTGCCTGTGTTTTGAAGTTTTTCTATTGGTTAGCCGATCCTGAGTAAGATGTTAATGCACGCTTGTTCATCGAGTGGGCATTTGAGAACGTTCATTGGGTGGATTTTACGGGACCTATAGCTCACATGCGTCAACATGTTGCGACTGAAATAAAATCCGCTCATCAGGTGGGCCCTGCTGTGTCTGGCCAGAAAATTTGGTCTGTCCATTCATCATGTGGGCCATGTGGTGGATAAATGCAATGCAGGATTGAATCTGATTGGTCTGAGGTCCACAATGAATGCACATGTGACCTTCCAAATGAGTGGATGTACATGGTGGGACCCCCATGACAAGTGGCTTGGATCTCTCACATGTGAGCCACATCGGGATGTGATGAGTCACGGTTCCCTCAGCATCCGAATCAATTGGTTAAGACATTTTTTTGTCACATTTTTCTTCTATGATGTACCAAACACCAATCATCAACTTGCAGGTTCCTAGAGATAGATCCTAAAGCATGGTCCGGACTCGAGGAAACTGCAATATCATCACCGGCTAAGAATCACATTGGAGCTGTATGCCTTCTTTTTTCTACATATTTAGTTTCATGTCTTTGAGTCACCCTACTATCAAAGAAAAAACATTGTTGATATGATTCACTTTTGTTAATACTTAATATGATTTACTTCTTATTGAATCCTTCAATCTATGCTGAGGAGCAGGTTTGAGTTTTGGTTGGTAAGCAACTTTTGAAATACTTGATAGAGAAAACAAGATGTAATCTCTTTCAATGGATTCCACAATTGCCAAAAATAATTCCATACACAAAAGCAGAGAATAATGCATTATAGGGGCTGCCCTTTCATCTCTGACACAACTTTTCCTAAACGTATATTTATAACCATGTATACTACTCTAAAACCCAACTTTTTAATTGTAAAAAAATGCTCCCAACTAGCAAAGTAAGATTTCATAAATTTCTTAAATAAATATAAAACTTCTCTATGGCCAAAGTTCTTCTAGATCTTCTCCAGCAACCAATATAATTTATAAGCAAACTAAAACAATCACCATCACTGTGTCTTCATCCCAACGTTTTATGGCCAGCTTTATGAATCCTGATTGCTTTCCCGCTAGACATCAACCCTAATCCTTTAACTGGGCTTGGGAGCGGTTGGGCTTGGGAGCGGTTGGCACATTGTTATTGGAGATGACTCATAAACCAACAAAAAACATTCCTTGGTTGAGAAACATAGCTAGTTGAGATAACTAAGGTAAATTGCTAACCAGCTAATTTGGAAACTTGCTTTAACTTGACTTCAAATATAGAAGCTAACTTAAACCATTATTGGAACTTCTAGATTCCGAAACATCTAAAATTCCAAGGTAGAGCCCAACGTGTAAACCTTTGCTAAACCATGGAAATCATTCATACACCATATTACTACTGCTATTTGGGTTATACCCAAAACCATTTATAAACAATACTATTGGTCCAATTTGGGCTCTACTGGTGCAACCTAGTCATCGAGTCAACGAGATCATGACATCCGAATTGCAAAGAAATGGACAAGAGTACACCCACAAGAATATTTGAGTAGAGAGGGAGAAATAACTTTATTGATATCAAACTTCTTCTCATACAATTGTTAGGAAAACGTACAACTTGGAAAAATTGGAATGGCTACCTCCTATACCACTCCCCTTTCTATAGACCCTAAAGACAATCTCTATGTATCTTTAATGAAAATACTCCAACTATTGGATTTATTTCAAATCAATTTAATCTACTTAAGATAGCAACATGCCTAATAATAGTAAAAACAAATCTAAGAAATAACTCTTAAAATCTTCAATCACATCTTTAAATTAGCTTCCATATCTTTCACAAAGTAGTTCTTGATATTTAGGCCCTAAATCTAGCAACAAACCATCCAAAATTAGTACATTCCACACCCACCCACCCCTCCCACCCAAACCCAATGGAGAGAACTTCACTTCGATGAGTTGGATGCCTCATACACGTAGTAGATGTTCGGTTCTAATTTTTTCAATTCATCGCTCATGATCTATGTGCACTTAGGATAAGACTTGTTCTTCCATTTCAAAGTATTGCTTGTATTGGATCCATCGAGTGTTAGTAGTTTTCATGCGCAACCAAGGTACCACTGTTACCGTTAGTGTTTGAAATATCAATATCTCATTACGTTTCGCACCCTTGGGATATGGATATGTATTGGTTATCGCATGAGATATATTGGTTGTATCGCGTAATCTATCGATGTTGTTGGAAAAATAGGGAAATATTGGGAAATTGGTTGAATTTTTCAACAAAACTTCAATGATTGTTAAAAAGACATCAATACACACTTATAAATTAAAACATTATAAAAAATAAGTGCACATAATAGGTTTTCTTTATATGGGGGTCCTAATCTATGCGTTGTCTAATTAAACTGATACAAGTATATTTGAAGTCTATTCATATAATTTATAAATTTAAGAAGACGTGAGGAAACATAAGCAATACATTCAAAAGCATAAGAAGAATCACTAAATTAGGACATACATGTTTGACTTTATATTTGGACACAAAAATTGCAATCGATTTATGAGAAATTGAAAATTTTTTATTTTTATTTTTTCTTCAATTTTTCGTAACTCAGCCCATGATGCAGGGACATGTGATGACCTAATCCTAGATGCATGTATAATTAGGTTGAAGATATTCAAATAAATAAATTAATCAACTAACCATTTTCAATCGAAGGGATTAGGCAAATCTCGACACAAAGATGAGATCATTCCGTCAGGATCATGCCCATCAGCATAAAATTACGTAAATAGTAAAAATGGAGGACCTAGGGATATGAGGATATCTTAGATCTAACATAAGTTAGTCTACGGTCAAGTTTGGATCTAATTCTCTGGACTAACCATTCCTCTTTTCTGTTCAAACCAAAAGTGGATATCCAGAGAGGAACGAAATGGATGAAGAAGGGAAGGTTTGAGATGAAGAAAGTACGGATCCTTTGTTATCAAAAGAAAAAGAAGACGAATGATTCTTACCTTTTCCTGCACCTTGAAGATTTAGAAAGAAGGAAATCTGAAACCGGGGTAGAATCTTCAACACCCTAGGGCCAATCCTAAAACCCTAATATCTTGATAAAAGAGGGAACAAACAAAACATACGAATTCTTATTCATGCAATGATATAAAATAAAGTTTCTCATAGTGTATATATAAGTCATGAAAAAGTAAAAGTGTACTAAAGCCTCTAAAAATAAGAAAATAACAAAAAGATGAAAAATAAAAAATACAATAAAGCCCCTGAAACCAGGAAAAAGAACAAAAAAATGCTTAAAACTAAAACACCCATACGATAGGGTGTGAAATCTGACCCATGGTGTGAAATTCGACTCATGGGCCTGTGGTCAGGGTGCGGTCATGCCGCTCCTGCACTCATCGTGTGTCAGAAAATGGGTTTGATGGACCCAACGTCCATCCACATCAACTCCTCTCTGGTACTCTATTGGTGATGCCTCCTCTTTTGGTACACTCTAAAGGGTGCACCATTGATGTTCGCATCAGCCCATCTCCTCTAAATCTCGAAATTGAAGCTCCCAATTTGTAACAATTTGACGCTGATTTAACATGATTTATAGAAAAAGAAAAGGATTGAAAATCGAAAATACTCACCAGATTGAACATTTGAGATATATCCCACTACTTGTGTGTTTTATATTGCACAGGTGGGATACAAGATATATCGTGGAATATATTGGTTGATATCGTCGATACTTAAAACACCGGTTACCGTTACGATATGGGCTATAACATCCATAATGTTTTTTTTTAAATTTTTTTTTAAACTCCCATTTTCATCCATTAAATAGTATTTAAGTACTTGGAAAGTCTGTTTTAAATTGTCAAATAGAAAATATTTGTTTAACAAAATTTGATTATGAGTTATTGAATAGTAAAATGAATACAAATTTGCAATTTTAGGTATAGTCCCTATGGATCCTTTAATGAACCGTTACGAGCCTGTTATGGGTCTTTTTATTTTTTTCCCTTTCCCGTAACGGCCATTACGACTCGGTAATGTGTAATGGTAATTGTTACGTAATGACCATTGCGACTATTATGTAATTATTTTGGGATACCTTATGCAAAACACTTGTTCAACTTACTTCTTCATTTCTTTGGGAGTTGATTATCCATATCGATAATGACTTCATCTTGCACTTCAGATACCTCACCATGGTACTTGAACAAATCTGACACTAGAAGTCAGTGAGGCATTTTCTTTTAACTTCCTCTTGACTCACAACATTAACTAATCTTCTTAGACTTGAGCTTGTTGTAAGTTCCACTCTGAAACCTTTCTTTGTGGAGATAAGCCATAAGCCCATAACTAAGTCATGTTCTTTATATATCTTCTCCCATTGATGTTCATTCGTAGCTTCTCAGTACCTAGGGTTGCTCTCTTCTGTCTTCTTTTCATCTAACCTTTTAAGTCTTGAATATGCTTGGTGAAAGCATCCACATCTCCACTCACTTGATCTTGTACTATTAATGGTATTAAGTCAAGTATATGATGTGTACTTCTTTCATTTATGATCTCAAAAGGAGATTTTCTAGTGGTACGATTTAGTGAGCTGTTGTAGGTTAAGTCATCTTAGGATAGAGCTAAGTCCCATTGAGATAAATTATCGCCTATGATACTTAAGAGGTTATCAAGGGTCCTGTTGACTACCTCGGTTTAGCCATCTGTTTGACGATGATATGTACTAGGGAATTGAAGTTTTGTCTCTAACTGCTTCCATAAAGTGTCATAGAAGTGGCCCACAAACTTTGGATCGTAGTTCGAAGTTACTGTTTTTTGTACCCTATGAAGTTGCACAATTTCCGTGAAGAATATGTTGGCGATGTGCGTATCTTTTATCATCCTTTTACATGACATGAAGTGAGCCATCTTTTAAAGATGGTTTATCACAACGAAAATTGTATCTGCCCCCCTTTGAGTCTTATGAACACCCAAGGTGTGACTAGAATGGGAAGTAGCATATATAGGCTGGCGTTTTCACATGACCTTTGGAGACTTAACATTGACGGCATTGTGTTACAAACCGTTCAATGTCATGGCACATATGGGGCAAATAGTATTTTTCTTCTACCATGGCCAATGTTTTATCTCTTTCAAAGCGTTCATCGACCTCCTCCGTTTATTTCATAGAGGATCTTCTCCTGAAATGATTCTTCAGGAATGCATAAGCAAGACCCTTGAATAAATATCCATTGTGTGAGTTGAATTCACACTTCTAATCTTGGTCATCCACATATCTATCGAGCACTTTGCTAAAATGGAGTCCTTGTATCATTCTTTTAATGCCTCGTAACCATTGTTTTGAACATCAGTATCGGTGGGCGTATCAGCCGGGCTAAAAAATGATATGATATGACATTGCATATCAGTATCAAACTCGTATCGACCCATATCAGACATAATTTTTTCTAGTAAAAAAAAAAAAACAGAAAAATATTTTTAAAAAAGGGAAAAATGAGATATGCAAGAATTTATTATTTTTTTGTTTGTGTTGTATTCAATGGTGTATTGGACCATTCTTTGGTAAGAATGTTGTATGTCGGATTGGAAAAGAAAAGAATAAATAAATATGAAAATTTAGAAAATTCGAGCATAAGTAGGGAAAAATAAAAATAAAAATAAAAAATCACCAAAACGAGAAGAAATCTGTAGATCTATTGTATTAGGAGGGTATACATGCATCATTACACTATTTGATTGAAAAATTAATAAATAAATCTGGAAATTTCAAAACATTCGAGCATAAATCGGAAAAAATTTAAAAAATCTCCAAATCTAGAAGAAATATGTAAATGTATAGTATTAGAAGGGTATTCATGCATCACTATACCATTTGATTGAAAGAAAAAAGTAAATCTGAAAATTTCAGAAAATTCAATAGAAAGATTAAAAAAAAATAAAATCTCCAAATTGAGAAGAAATCAATAGATCTATAGTATTAGAAGGGTATTCATGCATCATTACACTATTTGATTGAAAAAAGAAAAAATATAAATATATTTGAAACTTTTAGAAAATTTTAGCATAAATAGAGAAAAAATAAAAAATAAAAAATCCTCAAATCAAGAAGCGATTAATAGAGATCTATAGTATTAGAAGAGTATTCATTCATCATTACACCATTTGATTGAAAAAAGAAATAGATCTGAAATTTTCTGAAAGTTACAATAAATAGGAAAAAAAATCCCCAAATCGAGAAGAAATCAAGCATGACTCCTTCGATTTGTGTTTATACTATAATTTTGACTTGATTTCACAAATAATAGATGAAAAAAATAGGTATCTTACCTCTTATTGGCTTTTCTCCAAACCGGGTACTACTGCTTCAATCTGTAGATTCAATCTAAAAAACCAAGTTTTGATCTTCAAAACTTACTGCCTACTACTGCTTCAATCATAGATTCGATCTAAAAAATTGAGTTTTGATGTTCAAAACTTACGTAGATCCAGTTGAAAATGGGTTTCAAACAATCCTTGAGATGACCGAAAACACAAAAATGGATTGGGTGATGCTCCTTTCATAGAGCAGCCAAGGTTTGATAGAAGTAAAGAGGAAAGGGTAAAATTGAAAATAGTGGGCCGGTTGGTGCATTTTAATCCTGTATTGGTCCGACCGATACAGTACACTATATTAGATCTGATATGGCCCTATACAAGCCAATATGGATCTTTTTTTTCTTTTTTCTTTTTTGTATTGGGCTGATATGGCCCCATATTGCATATCGTCTCATGTCGATACGGATATGATACAATTGCATTGGTTAATATGATACTGTCCTGATATTCAGATCTATGCTCATAATCCATGATCTTCACGGCGAGTGTTTCTCATAGAACCACCCTCATATGCAAAGCATCTGCCGCTTTGTTTTGACTTCTAGCTTTGTGACGCAGTCACGTAAAAGGAAAATATATTCTTGTATAAAAGCCATCCATTTTGCATGATGAGCACTCAAAACTTCTTTTGGAAGTTGAGATATTTTAACGACTCATGGTCCGAGTAGAGAACGAATTTTCGATGAATGATGTGATGCCTCCAATGTCATAGTGCCTGGACCACTACATAGAACTCGAGATCATACGTGGAATAGTTTTTTTTTTGTGCATTATTAAGCTTCTCGTTAAAGAAAGTGATTGGCTTTTCTTTCCGACTCAACACCATGCCAATGTTAACGCTTGAAATTGGCTTTCCACTTCAAAGACTTTATCGAAGTTCAGAAGTGCAAGGATTGAAGCCTCTATCATCTCTTTTTTATGGTATTGAAGCTTCGATCTGCCGATTCAGTCGAACCTGCCTTCGTGCATGTAGCGGGTGACAAATATGTAATTGTACCAAAATTTCATATAAATCTTTGGTAAAATATCGCAAAGCCGTGGAAAGAACTGACCTCTCAAAGGCTTTATGGTGTGGGGCCACTTCTCAATGGCCTTAATTTTATCTTGGTCAACTTTGATCCCTTTTGCAGACACAATATACCCTAAAAAACACAATAATAACAACAAGGAATGGGCATTTTTTTCAAGTTAACAAAAAGTGACTCCCTCCATAGTATATCAAATATTCGTTGTTAATGATCAAGGTGAACAGATGAATCAAGACAAAAAATAAGGATATTATAAAACTAAATAACTAAGAAGTTCCTGATGAAGGGGCATAATAACTCTCTCATTAGGTGCATGATACATTTGAAAGGTTGAATTGCATGACGAGCCACTCGTACAACCCATCTCGAGTCTTAAATGTGATCTTCCACTCATTCGTAGGCCAGATACATATTTGAAGATATTTTCTCTATTGGTTGATGTGAGAGAAACCCTTGCTTCATGCAACATGTCCAACATATCGTCCAAGTGAGGAATAGGAAACCAATACTTAATAATAATCATGTTAATTGCACGACTGTCCACACACATCCTCCAAGATCCATCATTCTTAGGAGTTAATGATGCAGGAACAACACATGATGCCATATTTTCCCAAATTAAACTCTTATGTAGCAGCTTAGTAACCTGTCAGTGGAGCTCGGTATGTTCGGATGGACTCATTCGGTATTGTGTAAAATTCAGTAGAAAAATTCAGCACTAAATCAATCTGGCAATGAATGTTCCTCATAAAAGGAAGTCTAGCCGGGAGTTCTTCAGGCACCAAGTCCTCATATTCATGAATGAGTTCTTTTATGAAAGGTGGAACATTTGATTGTTTTGTCTTATTTAGCAATCAAGACATAAATTATGACAATCTCCTTGATTTCATCTTCTTCTTCTTCTTTATTTATTTATTTATTTATTTTTTTAAATTACACTGAGCAATTTCTGACCCTCGTGACCTCGTCTTTATTGGATTTGGGTGTTGGAAGATGTTTCATTGATGCAATGTGATAATAACACCATCATTGATGAAGGAATAGGTGTTAGCCTAGGTTAAATGCACCATATCTCAGTCCCACCTACAGTCTCCGTAATAAAATGTTGCATGCATCCATGGAGACCACATCATACCACATCTCATCCTTGCGCTTAGATCTAATAGAGAAGGAAACTAAGCACTTGGACAATTTTGTTTTTTGTTTTTCTTTGTTTTTGTTTTTTTTTTTTTTTTTTGTTTTTTTTTGTTTTTTTTGTTTTGTTTTTTGTTTTTTTGTTTTTTTTTTTCCCATTTTTAACCAACGAATCTAGTATGGGCATGGATACTTATGTTCTTTGAGGTTTAATTTATCCAAAATTTTTTGTGAGACAATGTTCTTACTAAGATACCTACCGTCGAAACCATTACCTTTGTGGGCTGTTATGGCCCCTGCAATGGCTTTACAGTGTTGAATTTTTTTTTTTTAAAAAAAAAAATCCAAAAAATCCCAATAACCAAATATGTAATTTATTATTATTTTTTTAAATTTTTAATTTTTTTTCTAGTTTTGAACATGTTTGTGATAGTGTGATGGTCCATTCTTTGGTAAGAGTGTTGTTTCGGATTGTTTGATGATTCTATTAACCTGATAGGTTTAGATTGACTACAAAATTTCAATATTTAACTTTTTAAATATCTACATTAATGCTTCAATGTAAATAATATCATAATGAGCATGAATGCAATGATGTGACAATCATATATTTATATTTATATATGCATGTTATCGCAAAGGCACAAAGATTCAAATAATCGTTAGATGTTAAAGGCTTACAGCCCAAAAGACAAACATAAATAAATAAAAAATACCATTTGGCAATTGTGGTACCACCAGAAAGAAAATCATGCTGGCTACGGCTGCTCAACCTCCACGTCGTCATCATCAAACTGTAGCTGTGAAATGGATGTCACATATCCATGATAACCAGAGCCAGAGGAAAAGATCATGTCAATGAAATCTAAGGATGACTGATCACAATTGTCATTGCCATTGGGCATGTGCTATGTCAAACCCGAGCAAGAATATCCACTAGTGCTTGATGTAAACCCATAGTTATAGCCATCACCATAGTCATACCTGTACTGCCCCTAGTATTGTTCATACTGCTAAGAGTGAGACTACAATGACGAATTACTTGAATTTGGACGTCTATATCTCTCATATTGACCTACTCCATAGGGATCATATTCAAGACTTGTACAATGAGGAAGTACCTCAGCAGGCTCCCCTTGTTACCCATTGTCATATCCAATATCCATATCTATATCCATAGGCTGTCAGATGTTTTGTGACCCATCTCCTCCAGTGCCACTGGTGCGAGTGTCCCCATGATGCTCCTCCCTTGGTTGGTCGTATCATGAATTATTACACTCATAAGTCTAGCCTTGTCTACTTCGTTGATGCTCATTGGCTTTAAACTTTGTAGGTGGTTGTACCACTATGTGCTAAGCAACACTAGAAGTAGGACTAACAGGTGCATCATCATCATCATCATCATGATCGTTGTCATCATCATTTGTCTCAGTTTCGCTACTACTACTCTTTCATTGGGTAAAATCTTCCATAACCCTCTCTAGCTCCAAGACAACTGCACGACTCGCTTACTAGCATGCACGTAACATTGCATTGTGCACCTCGACTTCGTCATTGTTCTCTTTTACCCTTTTCTTCCTTTGTTCCAACCAAGGTTGAAGTGGGTCCTCTTCATCGTAAATATTGTCTAAGTTTATTGAACAAAAGCTGCCTTCTTCAATTAGGTTTGCCACATGCTTTGCATTCTGTAATTTCAACTTCTTGTAATGCATGTTGATGAGCTGATCCAATGTCTAAGCTTGCAAACTATTCCTTTGCTTCAAATGAATAGGTGCAGAGCAACTCTATTTCCTCTCACAACCAGAGGAAGTTGTCTGCCGCAAAACTATTGTTTTGAGAGTTTTGCACTTTCTACAAAATGAAGCCACCTATCAACTATATTAAAAAAGCTTATGTTATATGCATAATAGTAATATGTCAAATGCACAACTTTACATCACTAACAAAAGAATTTCTTTAATTACGTAATTGTAAAAAAGTATCCATATCTTACCTAGAGATGTCTAAAAGATTGCCCTCTGTGTAAATGCATCGGAGAGAAGCTGCCCATGTGAAGTCTATATATTTTCAATTGTGGACAATGCACCAAAACATTTATAGCATTTTAAGCATTGAAATGACAAAATTAAATATCAATAATTAATTATCTTTAAAAAAAGACCAATAATTAAAGACTTGTAATTTGTTTGATGCCTCTATCTGCAAACCTAAGTCAGGCTCTAATCTCTTTAGCACATTGTTCAGCTTGACACGAACCTCTTCATCCTCATCAAATGATGTAGCATATTGGTATCTTTGAATTTAAATTATTCTATATTGTAATAATGAAAATAAAGACTTTAATGATTACATCATAAAAACAACTTATTAATAACCAATAACAACAAATGCAATAATGAACGTGCATGAGACATTACTAGAATGAGTGGTTCCATCACCTTGAAATTTTTTTCGGACTTTCTTCTAGTAATTGTTGTCTCTTTAGGTTTGTACAACCCAACTGATGTCTTCTGCAGATGTTTTGTGTTGAGCCACTCCTAAGAAGCAAACATCTTGCTCAACTCTTTCCAATCAAGGTATTCCATAACGGTAATGATGGCTGTAATCACCACCTCAATTACCTTACAATATGAGCCATAATGGTTGTTACGACCTTTTTTATTTTTATTTTTTGAAAAAAAAAATCTATTTTGGCTCCATTGCGGACTGTTACAGGCTATTTTGAGACCAATACGGTAACATTGGCCATTTTTCTGTAATGACCATTTTGGCCTCATAAAAAATTGATATTTATCTGTTTACTGTGACATTTCTAATTGGTTGAAAGTTGGTAAGAAAATGGTTAAAATGTGAAAAATTGGGGAAATCAACCAAATAGACCCTAATTGAACACAAATAAGACCATTTGTTGGATAGGGCCCCTTCACGTAGAAAATTGAAACACATCAAACAAACGAAAAATGAAAAAGTGACGGTCAACCCTTTTTTGGATTTTTCCAAAATGGTCCACTCCACTTCAATTCATTGGATCTTGTGGAAATCTTGTTTCTGATCTCCAAAATAGACCTATATTTACTCAAAAATAGTTTTCTAAGCTCCCTCTATCCTTTAAACGAAGAAAATAAGGAGAAAGGAGGATAAAATGGGAGAAAATATCCTTTTTATTTGAATTGGCTCGTGACCAATACACTTGGGCATATTGGTGTGATACGGGGTGAATCGTACCAGTAAGGCCATGAATATCTGAGAAGCCATATCACCTCGAGTATTGGCTTCTGTCCATATGTCTCCAAGACGTCCGCATTGGCCAATCTGAAAGCAATTTTTCTCAACCTTGTTTAGGTCATTACCTTAAGTTTCAGAATCAACAAATGATCCCAATTGTTCCATTTGTGGTCATCACTGGTCAACTAAAAGGAAAATTGTCAACTCAATTGCAACAACAAATATCCACTAATCACAGGTTATTATTGTCCAACCACTATGATTGCTTGTTGGGCCCCATCTACAATGATTCCGTGATTTGGATGTCTTGGATTATTGCATGTTTGTTTAACATGTACAATGGTTATATGCATGAGGTGGATGGTCATAATCTTCTAGAGGATCAATGTTTCTCTCTATGGACAAGAGGCACTCCATGTGGTGTCAGCGGTCAACAATTGACATATTTAAGCTTGCAAAAGAGAGGAAAATGTTGTTACTCTGGTGGAATATGACCAACCATATGTATGCGCACAAACTTCATAGACGTCTCACCCATATACATCAATCCAAACTGTCCATATTATGTGACTCACTGCAGATAAGACTCCCCAAAATCCGATTGCTTAACAATCCTAGCCTCTATTAATCTTGTGTGTTGAATTTGAACCTTTGGCACCTTTTCTTTTGAAATATCCATTAGTGAATCCTTTGGTCGCAGGCTCTTTTTGTTTCGGCCTGTTAGTTTTCTAATCCTTTTTCTCTTTAATATATTTTTCTTTTTGTTGTCCATAAAAACATCCATTAGTGAGCCCCAAATGGACAATAAGGATCATCGATTCACTTCTAGTTTTGGAATATTCCTTGAAGTGGATTTAAAGAAGAAAGTAACAAGACAACATAGACAAAGAACCAAGTGTCCATCTAGGGAAACTTAAACAATGTATGCCTGAAGCAATTCCCAAAGGGACACACCATATGCAGCCACATGGCAGGAGCTGCAAAAGGAATAGTGTGCATTCCCGCTTATGTCTGGCCTTATGCATAGTTATGCGTGCATGGCTGATTTTTAAGTTAAGGTGTCCAAATAGCATGGGCTTTGGACATCTGTCATGCAGGGATTAGGTTACGGTTTAAAGAGTGCTTTGTTTCTGCACTAGATGTTTTTAGTCAGTGTTTAAAGTGCTGCAATTTACTTATATCTGTGGCCAAAGTTTGAAAGCAGTTTTAGATTCTTTTTAAGACTAGCAGGGAGTTCTTGTAGGGTTGTTTCTTTTCATCTGTATGGGTTAGCTCAGAAGAAACGTTGCTGTGTTTTCTTTCGAGGGGTGAAGGCCTGAAATGATTTGGGTATTTGGAGGATGGAAACCCTATTTCAATGGATAGACTTCTATGCTTCTGTTTACATTTCTGCACAGATCTGGCATGTTTGTAAAGTTGCTTGATTGTCGAATCTCAGAATTAACTGTTGGATCTTGTGTAAATGCTGCATTTTGCTTGGAATGTTAGAGATTGAAGATCAAGGTTTGGTATTGCTTATCAAAGCTAATGGAGAGATTTTGTGTGCTGGAATCTTAATTTTAACTGCAGAATTTTCCTTCATTTGTGGCTTTATTATTGAAAGGGGCCCTACCTTACAACCATTTAGATTTATGTTGCATGTGAATCATGATCAGGTTCATCAAAGCTCTCATTGTCTCCCATCGCCTTCCACAATGAAACGTGCTCTTTAGATAGTTTGATTGAAGTACTTGCGTGCCATATTGAGTGTCTTTTTGCATGCATATGGGCAGTCACACTCCTTGAGCCTACCAAATGTGTCTTTTCCTTTTGTTTCTTAAAAACCAGCAAGACTTGGTTGAGTCTTGATGATGACCAGTTGCCATTTTTTATGCAGATATTTGACAATATCAACTTCTAAAGCTGTATGCCCTGTACCTAATGTCTCTGTAGAAGTCAATCTTTTATTTGTTTATTTTATATATATATATATATATATATATATATATATATATATATATATATATATATATATAAAAGAATAAAAATGTAGATGAGGGAGGGAGGGAAATGAAAAACAGAACAGAAATTAAAGAAAAAAGGTGGTAGTCCAGCTGAGTTCAGCTCTATGGGTGGGTTGAGCCCAACTCTGCACTGCCTCATTGTCCTTCCACAGTTGAGAGCAGGATGTTGTTGTTGCTCTGTGAAGCCAGCCTGACCAGTGCTCTCCACTGTAGGAACCAAAATACAAAAGAAATTCTCAAAATTCTTTCTCTATATTCTGATATGTGCCCATATTTTATCTGATTGTAATCACATGGAGGTGGTGGTGGCTGTGGCGATAAAGAGCTGGTCCTAGATAATTAGGAGTTTGCACCACATTAGGCAAAAACTGGTTTGAATTGTCTACAGCAGATCATGTTCCACTACCAGTTACTTCTAGCAAAAGCCCACATTTTACCTTAGTTTCCTATATTTATGTCATCAGCTAATCATTTTTGCTATCTTCATGCTTAATTTGTCTCTGAGTTCTCCATTTTCTCCAATGATTAGTAAAATATAGTTCTTAGAATTGTAGTCTCTGAATTGCCTTGTCAAAGATGGAAACTTTCATATTTATGAAAGTTACCATTGATTTCCTGTAACTCATACGTGTGCTACATGTACATTAATTCCCTTTTCATTCAATGGGTATCTCCATTTTCCATATCAATTAATTTATTCATGATATCTCAGTTTTTGAGTATACTCTCGGAAGACAACAATGGCACCACTTCAGAAAGAGATGAACAGGAGCTTGCGGTGATGAAAGCCGTCGATTCTATGACAATGAGCTTGCAAGATAGTGCTGTTTCGCCTGCGACAGCGAGGGAGAAACACTGTGAGTATGAACGTGAATGCCGCGAGAAAACATCTGCCAGCAAGATGCAGTTTCCTGAAGTGGCAGATGCCCCGCCTGAAACGTTGAACCTGACAAATTCTAAGATGATGTCTGACACAAATGAGGCTCTGAATGAGCCTGTCAGAAGTTGTGATGATGAATCCATGGTAGAGGGAATATTGGTCAAATATCAGCGGAAAGTGATGATTTTGTTTGAGCTTCTTTCTGCCTGTGTAGCGGACACACCTGCAGATGAGAAGAAACATTCTAAAGTGAGAAAGGGCTATGATGCTCGACATCGTGTCGCTCTACGGTTGTTGGCAACATGGTTTGATGTCAAGTGGATACAAATGGTATGTCTACTCAAACTAGTCAGTTAAGTGAGATAAGGCCTATCATATACAATTTCAGTGCTCATGTATTACTTTATGGAATCCTACACATTCTTCTCTAACAGTAGTCTACTGGCATTAGACCATTTTTTGTGTTACAAAAAGAAAAGCAATTTATTCTGTAAGAGAAGTGCTGGGGCAATTGGAACAAGGAGATACTGAAAGATGCGATTTGTGGAGCATGTGCCAATATGGACCTCGACCATTCATTTTTTTTTTTTTTTTTTTTCCATTATTATCATTTTTTTAGCATGCTCAGGCCTGTTACTCGGGCTGCATTCATTGGGTGGTCACACATGCAGAACAAAACTTGACAGTTGGAAGAAAGATGACCAGCAGTCTATATTCAACCCCCACACGTGGCCCTCCTGATGTGCAGATCCTCTTGATTTTCGGGCTAGAGCATGTTCATGGTGGCCACCACACAAGTCGCGCAGATCCATACATGTGTGCCTCAGTGGAACTTGTACGGAGAATTACCTTTTCAAACTTTCCTTGCATTTATAGTATTGGCAATTCTCATTTTTTTGTATCTCATTACACCTACCTTTTATAAGACTTGTAACTGTTTGCCACTGAAAACATTCGTGTAAATCCCCGATCGGTTCCTCTTGTTCAGATTTGATTCCAGCCTCATTGGGTTTAGCTTGTTACTATGACAATGTGCATTAGTTTTCCTTCTCATTTTATATACCCGACAGTGCTTTAGAGTATGTCACTTGTGTTTATCTTATTCAAATTGGTTTGTTCTTGAACAAACATGAAACTTATATCATGTGACCTTTCAAAAAATAAAAAATAAGACCAATAGCGACTGACCATCTTGTCAAACCTTCTTAATCGAGCTACCGGTCATCTCATTGGCATCCTCAAGACAATGGAACTATAGTTGCACGGAGCGGGAAGTGAAGTGGACAACAAATTTGAGTGTGGGAGTGGGGAAGCTTTTCTTTCAAAATGAAAACAGGTTCAAAAAGGTACGAAGCGGGGGTGAGTGCTAATGTCCAAAGAGGGGATTCGAAGCAAGAGCTGCACCTAGTTAGAAGGATCCTGCAACTAAGAATGGAACACAAAACTCCCAAGTTAGCAACTAATAGTATAATTAATTTAATCTCAAGAATACACAACCCACGCCTCCAAGGCCCTTGAAAAATTTTCATAGCCCACTCTAAAGGATCAATTGCAAGTGACATGCTTGTCAATCCCTACACAGCGAGGTCATTGCCCACCTCATTGGCATCCCTCAAGACAATGGAACACAAAGCTAAAAAATTAGTAGTTAGTAAGTCTTAAGAATAACATTTCTAGCCTCTAAGGCCTTGACAATTTTTCCATGGCTCACTAAGTGTTGTTGTGAGCGTCTTGTTCAATAATTAGCTTTCTAGTATAAGAGTAGCAAATGTTTAACCCCTCTCTTTGGGCGAGAGTTTCCATTGCATTTGACCCAACCTCTCCACAAGGCTTGGAGAAAGCCACCAATACCTCCCGAATTTCATTTCTCAAAGTGTTTCCCGCCCCATAGGGACCTGGGTTTCCCAGGGAACACCCACTAAACTTGAGCTTTATGACACTAGACATGGGTGCTACACTTGGCCTAATCACTCTTTTCTAACCCTCCACAGATCCCAACCTTCCAAGCGGTGACCATGGAATTGATCCTTCTTTTGATCATATCGATTGACACTACTTCATTATTGAACATCCTTCCATTCCTTATAAAATGCCCACATATTTGCATAAGGCAACCATCATCGAGATAATCTTGGTTGAAATGAGCTAGGTGACTTTTTGGTGGTTCCATGATATGGACCGTTCAAAAAAGGATCATACATTTTAGGCAAGAATTCTTGTTCATTCTCATTATTGTATAATATGGTCCTTTTGAGCACATCTGGAGTAAGAATTCTCTTGGCTAGGTCTTCTATTCGATATATGAACTCATTGCTCAAGTTGTGCCTTTTTTGTTCATTGGTATAAACCCAATAATTATATAGTTCCTCAGGGGATAATAGTTTTTATGTCGTACACAAAGACATCATTCTTTGAATCATTTCCCAAAAAGTTAAAAACACCCATTAGTCAAACCAAAAAGGTAAAGATAAAAAAAAAAAAAAACCTCGATATGGCTCTGGCCACACTCTAGTGGAGAAACATGTATGTAGTCATCTCATGAAAAGACATAAAAAGCACATGCTAGGGAGCTCTAGTTGACACTTCCTAACCCTAAGATTCTCGAGGGTAAGAATTTAGTAGTCGTGGCAACCCAGGCACTGACAAAGGCTTGAACTCTAGTTGGTATATGAGCTTCTCATACTTGTGTGCGGTGTTCAAAGTTACGGTATTACACTATCCATCACTCCCTTGGGAAATGGAAATATCGTGGGAAACATCAAAAAATATCCCATATACCATGTACTATATTGTAGTTCATGGGAACATTTGGGGAAATTTTAGGAAATAGTGGATTTTTTTAACAGAAACTTCAAGTGACATTAAAAGATTTACAAGGTATTTGTAACAATTTTCGCTTTCTCCCATCTAGATTCCTCATAACCCCTTCCAAACTCTTCCAACCTTTCTCTTTCATCGTCCCCACATCAAACCCAACTTTGGAACCCAAAACAATACCCCTACCAAACCCACATGTGCGACCGTATGGCCACACGTGTGAGCCCGTAGGGCTAGCTGTACGGTCCCCCTTCATCCTTTTTATTTCCTTCTCTTTTCCCATAAAAACCCTCTCCATTCCCCCATCCAAACCCAAACCCTAATTCCTGATTCCAAAAATCCCCAATTTCAAAAAATTTTCCAAACCTAATTTCAAGTTTTCACCAATTTCACCTAGCCTTACCCATACCCAAATCTAGATAGCCCTAGATAGTTTTAGATTTTCCCTTTTAAGTCGGTATAATCCCTATGCTATTTGGATGTTCCTACATCCATTAGATCCTAATTTCATGTATTTAATGTCATGCAGGATTTATGCTTGTTAATTTAGGTTTGAACTTTTCATAACTTTTTCTTGGAATCATGGAATGTGAGATGGTATTTAGCATGCTTGTGTGTGTTATATATATATATATATATATATATATATATATATATATATAATTATTTAAATTAATTTGCTGATTGATCTCTTACATTATTTGAGTTCATGCATTGGTCCTGCATCAAATTTGGTATTAGAGCCAATAGGTTTAGCATAGGATTTTTATGTTGCACTTAGGTTAGAGTCACATCTAGGGTAGATCTTACATCTAGGGTTATTAGAGCATACATTGCATATAGAATTTAGGATCATATTACTGATTTTTGTTCCTAGTGTGGAGTGTCCCATTGCTGAATTTTCAGCTAGCGTTTTCCACTAATACCATTGCTGAATTTTCAGTGTAGTAATCTCATGTTGTTACCTTGCTGAATTTTCAGATTACACTCTTGCTAAATTTTCAGTTTGGTACTCTTAGGTTACTGTCCTGCTGAATTTTCAACGTAGTATTTGATGTTGACAGCTTGCTGAATTTTCATGTTAGTGTTTCTAGTGTGTCCAGTTTGGTCTCTAGGTTGTTTTCTCTTTGTCATAACATTGCCCTAGGATCTAAGTTTACCTTTTTGAGTTCCCTTGTGTTTGCCCACTTGTTCTAGGCGTGGTTTTGGTCTACATCTCACTATGAATCTAGAGCAGATTGTAAAGACCCTTAACGCCATCAACCACCGTCTGACGACCATTGAAGCAAACAATAAAACCACCGCAATAGAACCACCGCCACTCAATTGACCGCGACCAATGCATGCGTCAATTAGCTTGAGGCCTCCCTTCAGGTGAACCTCGACATTAGGGAAGATGTTCAATCTCAAGCTGGAGATCAAGTTGATAGGCGAGGGCGTGGTCGTGGCCAAGGCGCTGGCTGTAGCCAAGCATAAGTGCAACCACAACGTGAGGAACATCATGGCCCTGACGCGCAAGCCATGAAGGGTGTGAAAGATGAGGCTCCTAGTTTTGATGGTCGTTTGGACCCCAAAGCATTCCTTGATTGGGTGACAGACATGGATCACTATTTTGAGTGGTATGATATGTCTAATGCCCGTCGAGTGAGATTTGCTAAGATGAAGTTGGTGGGCCAAGCCATACTTTTTTGGACTAACATGGAGCATAAAATTGAATGGAGTGGAGAACTCCCAGTTGTGCACTCGGCTGAGATGAAATAGGTCCTTGAAGAAAAGTATCTCCCTCTCTTACTGCCAGAGGCTCCTAAACTAGTGGCATGCCTTGCATCAAGGATCCATGACTGTGTCAGATTACATCCCCAAGTTCGAGGAATACATGATGTGATGTGACTTTGAGGAGGACCTGATTATTCGACTGTTCAGATTCAGGATTGACCTCCGATTCGAGATCCAACGAGAACTATTCTTGTGATGTTGGCACTTTGGAGCACATGTACCAAGTGGTGCGAGACATTGAATACTATCTCAAAGCACCAGTTGGGAGGCGTTTTGACTCTCGGGATTCAAGTGTTAAGAATTATCATCAAGGGACTAAGTTTGACGTGGAAAGTCAATCCAAGCCTCAAGTGTCAAACAACCATTTACTCTAAAAGCTTAAGCTTGCAGAGTGTGGTGTATCAATGTATATAAAGCGACTTTATTACTCCATCACCCCCCCGGACCTGATTTTCCTGACCCCCCATGGGATAATAATATATTAGTGAGGCATATTTGTTGCTCTCGAAATTTGAACATAGGACCTTCCGCTTTAATACCATGTCAAACAACCATTTACTCTAAAAGCTAAGCTTTTAGAGTAAATGGTTGTTTGACACCAAGTTGGTTCCCAGTCCAACCCTAGAGATGTTAAAGGAATAGGGATAGCAAGTGCTAACTCTAGGGGAGGTGAACCAACGCGATGCTTCAATTGCCATGGATTTGGTCACTTTACGCATCAGTGTCTCTTGAAAGAGAGGAACAAGGCCTTAATGATTGGCAAAGGTGAGGAAGAGGGAGATGAACATGGCGATTATGAAGAAGAAGTCTATCGGCCCAATATCACTGGTGCTAGTGACGAGGAAGTAGAGGAAGAAGAGACCACACCACTTGCAGTAGTCAGGTGCGCCTTGACCAATACTAAGGAGACTGATGACTGGCATCAGACTATGATTTTTTACACCTATGCAAAATGTGGAGAGAAGAATTGCAAGGTGATGGTCGATAGTGGTAGTTGTACAAATATGGTCTCCACTAGCACTTTATCCCGTTTGGGTTTGAAACCCGAACCGCACCCTCCGCCCTTTAGAGTTTCATGGGTTGACGCATCTTCCAACCTTGGTTATTTGACTGTGATATAACGATATATGGCCGCTCAAATGTTTGTTCATATATGCATTAGGGCAAGAAGATCACTCTAGTTTCTCTCCCACTAAAAAGAAATGTAGAGAAGATAGCCGAGGGGAATCGAATGCGAGGAGATCTTAACCCAAGTCACTCCATGTTATCAACGCCAAGGAGTTCAAGAGAGAGGCTAATGTGGATTCGATGGTGTATGCCTTAGTGGCTAGAGAAGTTACACCCAAGGTTAGTGTAGAGGGACCTTCTGAGGTGATTTCGATTCTGGATGAGTTTCATGATATATTCCCAGAGGACTTACTAGATGAGCTTCCACCCATGGGGGACATCTAGCATGCCATTGATCTTGTCCCTAAGGCAACTACCAAACCTTCCTCATTATCGAATGAACCCTACGGAGCATGTAGAGTTGAAGAAGCAGGTAGATGAGCTCCTTAGGAAGGATTTCATTTAAGAGAGTTTGAGTCTGTGTGCTATGCTAGCGCTTCTTATGCCTAAGAAGTAGGGCACGTGGCGCATGTGTTTGGACAATAGAGCCACCAATAAGTTCATGGTTAAGTACCTGTTTCTTATATTGCGTCTTGATGATATGTTAGACATGATGGCGGGTGCCATCATCTTTTTGAAGATTGACCTCTAGAGTGGGTATCACCAAATATGTATACGCCTAAAAGATGAATGGAAGATAACCTTCAAGACGAAGGATGGGCTATACGAATGGCTAGTCATGCCCTTTGGCTTGACTAATGCCCCGAGCAAATTTATGAGGGTGATGGCCCAGGTATTGAGACCCTTTATGGGTAAGTTCCTTGTGGTGTATTTCGATGACATTCTTATCTATATCACATCAAAGGAACGACATCTCCACCAACTGAAGCAGGTTTGCGAGGTCCTTAGAACTGAAAAGCTTGATGCCAACCTTAAGAAGTGCACGTTCATATCAAAGTGCATTATCCTCTTAGGGTTCATAATATCATCTGAGGTCATGAGAGCAGACCTCGAGAAGATTAGGCTCATAGCCCTCTAATGAACCGCTTATGGAAAGTTGTTAAGCCATCACTGATTGCATAAAGAAAGGGGAGTTCGTATGGACTAAAGCTGCCTCTAGAGCATTTAAGGAAATTAAGGGCAAGACGACTGAAGCTTTCCTCATGTGCCTTACAAAGTTTTCTAAAGTCTTAGAAGTTGCATGTGATCAAGGTATCCCGTATCGGTATCGGTTAGTGTAACGGTGCCCTTCAATACCGATACGGATATGGGGGTGTAATGGCGATACGGGGGCGTAACGGCCCATAACGGTGCAATTTTTTTTGCCAAAAAAATATGAAAAAATATGGATTAAATTTGGAATATTCTAAGTATTCCAAATATGCATTCATTTATAAATTGGAACATGTTTATGGTGGTGTAACAGTCCACTCTTTGGTGAGAAGTTGTATCAGACTGTCTGATTAAGTTTTGAACCAAGTAACCTGAATTTGACTACAAATTCATATATTTAATTTTCTAAATTTCTAATTTATATTCTTAACAACTTGATATCATTTCTTCCGATAGTTTTTTAAAAAAATGAAATTAAATTCAGGTAGATGACGTTGTCAATTTGGGGCTGACTTGGAGGACCAATCTATGCTCCAAATCAGCCGCAAATTCATGCAATTTATTGCCATTATCCCACTTATGAATTGGTGGACATTTATTGGATAGTGAATCATGAAAAAATAAATTAAAAGGCCCTATTTTAAAAAATAAAAGTCCACAAATTAACAATTAAAATTATTCAAATAATTTGATTTTGGCAT
Organism: Magnolia kwangsiensis; assembly: GCA_037074715.1. Lineage (NCBI taxonomy): Eukaryota > Viridiplantae > Streptophyta > Magnoliopsida > Magnoliales > Magnoliaceae > Magnolia > Magnolia kwangsiensis. The sequence continues at coordinate 130,107,293 of CM073575.1, forward strand.
TGTGAGTTAGCAATTGTAGTCCATAATTTAATTGATAAATTTTAAGTTAATATATGTCTCGTGTACAATTTTTTAAGGGCCCGAATTAGGCGGGACTCGGATTGTGAAGTGTAGCACACGTGTCAAAATTTTTTGGGCCCCACTTGTGAAGAATGTGTTATATTCACACTGTCCATCCATTTTGCCAAATAATTTTAGGGCATGAGCTCAAAAATGAGGCACATCCAAAGCTCAGGTGGACTGCACCATAAGAAACAACAATAATTAAACGTTCACCATTAAAAATTTATTGGGGGCTATAAAAGTTTTAGATCAAGCTGACATGTGTGTTTTCCCTTCATCCACGTCAGTGTGACCCAATTAATAGGTTAGATTAAAAATAAACATTATAGTGGACCTTAAGAAATTTTTAATGGTGAGCATTCTATAACCACTGTTTCATATGGTGTGGTCCACCTGAGATTTGGATATTACTAATTTTTTGGATCCTGACCTAAAATGACGTGGCAAAATGGATGGACAACGTGGATAAAATATATACATCATGGTGGGGCCTACTCGGGTTTGATCATGAGGTATGTGTTATATCTAAACCGTCCATTCATTTGACGAGCTCGTCTTAAGGCTTGACACGAATAATAATATAGTTCTAATTATCAAGTAGACCACACTGCAAAAAGCAGTGGGGGATTGAACGTCTACCATTGAAACCCTTCTTGGGATCACAAAAGTTTTAGATCAAAATGAAATTTTTTTTTCCTCTTCATTCGGGTCTTTTTGACCTTATGAACAGATTGGATGGAAAATAAACGTTACGGTGGCCCTACGAATTGTTTAACGGTGAAAATCATTATCTCCGCTGCTAATTTTAGTATGGTCCAGATGATCTTCGGATATAATTCATTTTTTTGATAGTGCTCTAAAATGATCTCTGAAAATAGATGAACGGTGTAGATATAATAAATACATCACTGTGGCCACGTAACTTTGATCTCCTTTGAACCGTTCGTACCACTCGGAGCTCAAGGAGTGTCAGCGCTCCTCTTAGCGTGACACGTACCTACAGCAGCTAGCTGGTGTGTGGTACACTTGCAAATAAAAAAATAGGGAGAGGGAAACTGAAAAGAAAAGAGAGGGAAAAAAGAGAGAAGAAAAGAGAGGGAAAGAGGGAAAGAAGAGAGAGAGAGAGAGAGAGAGAAGAAGAAGGCTGCAGCCGCAGCTGCACGAGAAGAAGAAGAAGAAGAAGAAGAAGAAAAGAAAGGCAAAAAGGTATGTTTTTTTTTTCAAGGCCCGTAATAGCTATTATAGGTCCGTAACGGCCGTTATGGCCCGTAACAGCCGTTACGGTCACAGAATTCCGTAATGGCCGTTTCGACCCCGTATCGCGTAACGGTGTTGGCCGTTACTGTTACATATCAGCCAATACGGCCGTATCATAACGGATACGGGACACCTTGCGTGTGATGCATCATGCATTTGGGGTAGGTATAGGTGGAGTGCTTGATTAGGAAAGGCACCTCATTTCTTATTTTGGTGAGAAGCTTAATAAGGTAAATCAACGATATTTTACTTATTACAAAGAGTTCTTTGCGGTCGTTCAATCCTTGCGTCATTGGCTTCATTATTTATTACTGCAAGAATTTGTCTTGTTTACTGACCATGAGGCCTCATGTTACCTCAATTCCCAAAAGAAACTAAACCCTAGGCATGCTAAATGGATCCATTTTCTTCAAGAATATTCTTTCGTTCTTAAATATAAGGTCGGGGTTGAGAACAAACCTATTGATGCCCTTGGTCGTCGTGTGACACTACTCCAGAGTATGAGTGTGGAAGTGACTGGGTTTGAGTGGCTGAGAGAAGAGTATCCTACATGCCCAAACTTTGGTGAGCTGTACGCGTTATTATGAGATGGTCAGTTGAGCGACAATCGCGAGTTTGTCATCATCAATGAGTTACTATTTAAAGGCGATAGACTCTGTATTCCTTGTACTTCCCTTCGTGATTTCATAGTTTGGGAACCTAATGCAGGAGGGATAGCTGGTCATTTGGGGAGCGACAAGACCATTGCCCTTGTGGAGGATAGGTTCTATTGGTCAATTCTCAAACGAGATGTAACCAAGATAGTTGGGTAGTGTAGGACTTGTCAACTGGCGAAGCAGATAAAGCAAAATATAAGATTGTATACGCCTTTGCCAGTGCCCCGTACTCCATGGCAGGACATCAGTATGGATTTCGTGTTGGGTTTACCAAAGACTATCAAGAAACATGATTACATATTTGTGGTTATGGACCATTTTTTCAAAATGGCTCATTTCATTCTGTGCTCAAAAATGTCGGATGCCTCCAATGTGTTTAAACTTTTCTTCGGGGAGGTAGCGTGTTTACATGGTCTACCAAAGACCATAGTGTCTTTCGTGATGCACATTTTATGAGCTATTTTTGGAAGATACTATGGCACATGATGGGGGCAAGGCTTCAATTTTCATCTGCCTATCATTCTCAAACAGATGGTTAGATTGAGATCGTCAATATGAGTCTTGGAAATCTGCTTAGATGCCTTGTGGGACATCACGTCAGAACTTGGGGTCCTGTTTTGTCTATACTCGAGTTAGCGTATAATAAGGTGTGCCGAATCGGTTACGTATCTGCCGTATCGGCCGATACGTAACGGAATCGGTAAGGGCCGATACGCGTATCGGGGTCGTATCGGCCGTTACCGATTTTTGTAGGCGTATCGGCCGATACGGGGCGTATCGGACCGTTACGGGTCCGTAACGGTCACCCGTAATGGTCAAATAACGGCTCTTTTTTTTTTTTTTTTCATTTTAAGCACTTTTTTTGCTGTTTTTTCCAAACTTCTTGCTTCCAAACTGTTTTTCACTCATTCTAATAGTAATTTCGACCAACCTTGGCTGGTTATTTGGGACAAAAACACATTATGTTACGGATTTGGTTGAATCAAAGCTCGATGGGCCATTTTTCAGAAATTTTTTAAAAATAGGTATTTACTTTTTTTTATATGTTTTGCTGTTTTAATCATGCCATATGATGTGTTAATCATAGTAGAACATGATAATGTGCATTTTACAGATTTGGGGTGCCATTTAATATTTTTTTTATATTTTTTTCTATTTACGCATGAATTTTGGGCCCTTTTTTTAAAATTTGAAAAATCAATTTTAATAGTTGTTTTGCTGTTTTAATGATGCCATATGATATGTTAATCATAGTAGAACATGTTAATGTGCATTTTACAGATTTGGGGTGCCATTTTATATTTTTTTCTATTTACGCATGAATTTTGGGCCCTTTTTTTAAAATTCGAAAAATCAATTTTTAATAGTTGTTTTGCTGTTTTAATGATGCCATATGATGTGTTAATCATAGTAGAACATGTTAATGTGCATTTTACAGATTTGGGGTGCCATTTTATATTTTTTTAATATTTTTTTCTATTTACGCAAGAATTTTGGGCCCTTTTTTTAAAATTCGAAAAATTAATTTTTAATAGTTGTTTTGCTGTTTTAATGATGCCATATGATGTGTTAATCATAGTAGAACAGCTTAATGTGCATTTTACAGATTTGGGGTGCCATTTTATATTTTTTTTATATATATTTTTATTTACACATTTATTTTGGCCTTTTTTTTGAAAATTCGAAAAATCAATTTTTAATGGTTGCTTTGCTGTTTTAATGATTGCATATGATGTGTTAATCATAGTAGAACATGTTAACGTGCATTTTACATATTTGGGGTGCCATTTTATATATTTTATATATTTTTTTCTATTTACGCATGAATTTTGGCCCCTTTTTTAAAAATTCGAAAAAATAATTTTTAATGGTTGTTTTGCTGTTTTAATCATGCCATATGGTGTGTTAATCATAGTAGAACATGTTAATGTGCATTTTACATATTTGGGGTGCCATTTTATATTTTTTTCTATTTACGCATGAATTTTGGCCCTTTTTTTTAAAATTCGAAAAATCAATTTTTAATGGTTGTCTTGCTGTTTTGATGATGCCATATGATGTGTTAATCATAGTAGAACATGTTAATGTGCATTTTACATATTTTGGGTGTCATTTTATATTTTTTTTCTATTTACGCATGAATTTTGGCCCCTTTTTTTAAAATTCGAAAAATTAATTTTTAATGATTGTTTTGTTGTTTTAATCATGCCATATGATGTGTTAATCATAGTAGAATATGTTAATGTGCATTTTACATATTTGGGGTGTTATTTTATAATTTTTTTTTTGTATTTTCGAATTAGTGACTTTATATTTTTATTTGCTTATATTGGATAGGTTTTGGAGCTTTTTAGGGTTTAGTTAGAACATAAAATTATCTTTATTAACATAGGTACTCATTTCCTAAACCTAAAGAAATGTCTGGGTCTGGCCAACAACAAGTGAGGATATTGGATAGCAACATTGTGAGAGGGTTGGTGGTACTAGGCACCAAATGAAGTACAAGTATTGTGATAGGATAGTGTCTGGTGGAATTACCCGTCTCAAACAACATTTGGCACATCGAAAGGGTCAAGTTGCGCCATGTGTCAGAGTACCGAAAGAGATAATGCTATTAATGCAAGCTGGTCTGGATGAGTCGAAGGGTAAACGTGCTACTGTACAAAAGAAGAGATGATATTTTAGAAGCAGCTCGACAGTAGGTGTTTGGTCCTTAATATATGGGCGTTCGTGATGAAGATATTATTGATTCTGACGAAGATTCAGATCGGGAATTAACTATAGCTAGGAGAGAGCGTGCGTCTAGCTCGTGAAGAGGAAGAACGTCACCGCATGTTTGACACGCATGGGTCAGTGCGTGATACAGGAGGGGGCAGTGGGAGTGGGAGTGGGACATGGAGTGCAACTGGAAGTGCAACTGCTTCTGCAGGTGAGACTGAGGGTAGGAGGGTAGGTTTGGTGGGTTACGACGTGTATTTGGGAGCCGACGACAGACATCTTCACGTGATGCCCCTATACATTTGGATGAAGAAGTAAATGAGCCTAAAAGACCCTCTATTGATCCAATCCTGTTTAGGAAAGAATCAACTAAACAAAAGAAGATAAAACAAATGTGGAGTAGAACTTCCGTTGAGGAATTAGGTAGAGCAGCAGCAAAGTTTTTTATACATGCCAACATACCTCCTAACGCGGCCAATTCTCCATATTGGCAGGTGGTAATTGATGTAGCAGCAGAAGCAGGTAAAGGAATAAAAGCTCCCACGGTTAAGGAGATTAGGGGGAAAGGATAGATGCAGAGTATGCGGATGTGAAAACATACGTGGCTACCTTTAAACTTGTATGACAAGCCAGAGGATGCACGATCATGTGCGATAGTTGGACTGGCCCAACCAGACGCAGCATGATCAACTTCATGGTGTACTGCCACTTGGGAACTATATATCACAAGTCAATTGATGTCTTACAAGTAACAAAAAATTCTGATTATATTACTGGACTAATGGATAAAGTTGTGGATGAGATTAGAGAGGAGAACGTAGTGCAGATTGTGACAGATAATGAAGCATCATATAAGCTTGTAGGACATATGTTGATGGATAAGAGAAAACATCTTTTTTGGTCACCATGTGCTGCCCATTGTATTGATCTTATATTGGAAGATATTGGGAAGAAAAAGAATATTAAGGAAATGGTCGAAAGGGAAAGGGAAGTAACAACGTTTATTTACAACCATAATCAAGTAGTCGCAATAATGAGAAAGTTACGAAAGGATGAGAATTGTTGAGGCCTGCGGCGACTAAATTCGCAACAAACTTTATAGTATTAGAGAGTTTATTCCAGCATAGAGGAGAGTTGAGTGAAATGTTCGCTTCCCGACAATGGCTCAACACAAAACATGGGAAGAAGACATCAGGGACACCGGTCGACGTTGTGAACACCATACGGGACAACAAATATTGGAAGAAGGTTAAGGCGATCCTAAAGGTGATGGAGCCACTAATGAGGGTACTTCGTCTTGCTGAAACCGATGAAGCACCTACCACGGGCTTCCTATATGATGTCATGGATAAGGCAAAGCTTGTAATTCAACGTGATTGTAGAAGCTGAGAGACTTATTGGAAGATGATTGACAGGAGATGGACAAAACAACTCCATCACGATCTTCATGCAGCAGGTTATTACTTAAATCCTAAGTATAGATATGCCCAATCATTTGTTGCGGATGATGAAGTTCGTGTCGGGCTAAAAAATGTGATAAAGAGATTAGAACCTGACTTAGATTTGCAAATAAAGGCGTTGAATGAATTAGATACATTTGGAAATCGCCTTGGTATTTTTGGAGATGCTCTTGCACAGCATGCAGTATCTAGGTTGCAACCGGCCGAATGGTGGATTAATTTCGGAGAGAGTACGAAGGCTCTTCAAAAAATTGCAGTAAAAGTTTTGAGGCAGACAACATATTCCTCTAGCTGCGAAAGGAATTTGAGTTGTTTTGCGCTCATTCATTCAAAGAATAGGACTAGATTGCAGACTAGAATATTAAATAGACTTGTCTTCATGCACTACAATATAAAACTAAGAATGCGACGACATCATAGGAGCATTACAGCTGCCGATGACGGAGACTACTGTCCAATAAACTTGGACAATATTTATGATGAGGATGACCCACTTTTACCTTAGTTGGAAACAAGGGAAAAGTAAATTGAAGAGGATAGTGAAGAATTGGAAATTGATGACCCAGAAATACGCAAAGCACAACAAGAGAGTCGTGCAGATGTGTTGGACCCAGTAAGAGGGGCAGCGTTTATGCCACGTACGGAAACGGCTCGAGATCAACAAAAGAGTACGAACAGTGTTAGCGTGTCCGTGTCGGATGATGGTGACGATGACCCCCCTGCCTCTGGTGCTGGCACTTCTAGTGTTGCTCAACGCCCTATTCAGCCGTCTACAGATCGCGATGCCGATGAACATCGACGAGGTGGTACACGAGGTCGAACCTACGAGTGTACCGAGTCACGATACAGCCAGCAGGAGGGTACATCTAGTGGTGCACCGCGTCCGGGAGGTCCGGAACATCAGCAGGCTCATGGTCTTGGTTATAATGATGGATATTCTTATGGTCAATTGGATTATAATTATGATGGTTATACTGAGCCCGTTCCATCACATTCATGTTGGAGTAGCCCTCCCGATCAATATCCATATGATTATAGATATCCAGATCTAAGTTACTCATCACAGCAGACGCACTCTCAATCTCAAGATTCTCAACAGCCTGAGTATGGTTACCAGTATGGCTATTCGACGGGCACTGGTGGATATCCTTACTTAGGGTTAGAGTCGTTACCTAGTCAGGATCAGTCATCCTCTGGTTTCGTTGATCTAGTATTTCCTTCTGGCACTGGATATTATGGATATGCAGAACCTACACTTATTGGATAGCCTTAGCCTGATGGTGACAATGACGATGATGTGGAGGTCAAACAACCACAAAAAAAAACAGATTTTCATTTTGGTGGTGACTTGTGATTGTGAGTATATATTTGTATTAAGGTGAGTATTTGCATTTTGCAGCAGACAGCTCACAAGTATTATTGCAAGAAGCCATGCAATTATGCACACACTTGATACTGCCGAACTTGTATTTAAAATAGCTCCCCTGACAACCAATCAAGTAATCCTTAATCAAGTTGCAGGGGAGTATATTAGACACTACTAATTTTATTTTTTTTAATATTCTTGACTTGAGGATGACAGGTCATAGACAGGAATCACAGTCACGTGCACACTGCACAGGTATGTTCAAGAAATTCCTCAAAAATAATTGCAAACACACCTAATGTAAGATATTTACATATTACATTCATTCTAATATATCTATCATTGGTAGTAGATAGTTAGAAAATTAAATATATGAATTTTGTAGTCAAATTCAGGTTATCTGGTTCATAAATTCATCAGATAGTCCGATACAACTTCTCACCAAAGAGTGGACCGCCCCCATAAACATGTTCCATTTTATAAATGAATGCATATTTGGAATGCTTAGAATATTCCAGATTTAATCCATATTTTTTTGGCAAAAAAATAATTTTGGGCCGTTACCCCCCCGTATCCGTATCGCCGTTACGCCCCCGTATTCGTATCGGTTTTGGAGGTCACCGTTACCCCAACCGATACCGATACGGGACACCTTGCCATATAATAGTTCCATTAATAGGTCCATAGGCATGATTTCATTTGAGGTTGTGTATGGCTACAAACCAAGGAAACCCGTAGATCTCATACTTATGTTTGTGTCCCATCGGCCATCTGAGCCAGAACATGAGTTTGCATGTCACATTTCTGAGTTGCATAATGAGATCAACAAGTGAAAAATATAAAGCAGTTGCTGATTCTCATGGCAGATTTCAGGAATTACACGTAAGAGAACATGGGGTTGTTAAGAAATTGCAAGCGCGTAGTGCAGGATCATACAAAATACTGCATAAACTAGGTCCCAATGTGTATGTAGTAGGCGTTCCACCTACCATGGGAATTAGCTCTACTTTTAATGTGGAAGATCTAGTACGATATAAGGGTCCTACTGCTTCACCTTCCGATCCATTTTCAGACCCTCCCACAGACCATAATCCAGTCCCTAACCTATGACCTATACCTAATCCATTATCCCAACCTTTGCCACCCTTACCCTCCTTGTCTGCTTGAAGTGAACAAGTCGAAGATATACTGGATGCACAAGCGATTTCCACTCGCCATGGGGGATTTAAGAAATTCCTTGTCAAGTGAAAGAACAGGTTGGTTTCAGATAGCACATGGATTACAGAGGCAGAGATGCAAACTCTGGATCTGGACATCCTTGAGTGTTATAGGAGTTTTAGTCCACCAGAGGTGAACTCTTCTCAGTCAAGGAGAGTTGATGAGGACATCATATCACGTACGCCTTTGCATACGTATTAGAGGAGGTGGGCCCTAGTTTTTCTGTGGCTAAGAGAGTATCCGTGTCGAAGACCCCATAGTGTATGTACAAGCGAGCATATATAAGACCCCACACTGGGAAGATGCATATGGGTTGCTTTAAGGAGTGATTTGGACTGTTGGATTTGAGGGACGAGATGATTGGACCGTTGGATCGCATGAATTACATGATCGGGCCGTTGATCGTGGACCATTCTTGTCATTGAAGGACATATATGTTTTAGGATCTAGTTTTATGTTTAATTTATGCTTTGGATACCTTATGAGTGGTTTTATATGTTTTTTTCTTAGACTAGGGTTATTTTAGTTAAAAGACATAAAACAGGGACTAGTTTGTAATTTTATAAAGTTCTTGAGACTATATAGGGGGAGGGTGTAACCTCTCTAATGATGTTTTTCCTCATTAAAAAAAGAAGAAAATTCTTTCTTTTCTCTAATCTTCATGAGATGTGAAGAAGTCTTCCATGTGATTTGGAAGAAAGATTGGTGCAAGGCCGATCTTCCATTAACGAGAGCATGATGTTCTCATCTACCCGTTTTGAGTTTCTTCTTTACAAGGTACTTGTAACAATTTTCGCTTTCTCCCATCCAGATTCCTCATAACCCCTTCCAAACTCTTCCAATCTTTCTCCTTCATCGTCCCCCCATCAAACCCAACTTTGGGACCCAACACCCTACCCTAACAAACCCACACATGCGACTGTACGACCACACGTGTGAGCCCCTCATCCGTTTTGTTTCTTTCTCTTTTCCTATCAAAACCCTCTCCATTCCCCCATCCAAACCCAAACCCTAATTCCAGATTCCAAAAATCCCCAATTTCGATAATTTTTCCAAACCCTAATTCCCAAATTCCTTTCATTCATCTCAAATCCCTAGCCACTAGTCATCCAAAACTCTAATTCCCCTCTAGTTAAAATCTAAATAATCAATCCCTTCACCCAATTTACCCAATTAAACCTTAATTTCAAGTTTTCCCGAATTTCCCTAAACCCTTGCCTTACCCACACCCAAACCTAGATCGCCTTGGGTAGTTTTAGATTTTTCCTTTTGAGTTAGGATAATCCCTATGGTATTTGGATGTTCCTACATCCATTAGATCCTAGTTTCATGTATTTAATGTCATGCAGGATGTATGCTTGTTAATTTAGGTTTGAACTTTTCATAACTTTTTCTTGGTATCATGGAATGTGAGATGGTGTTTATCATGCTTGTGATTTTTTTAATTATTTAAATTAATTTGCTAATTGATCTATCACATTATTTGAGTTCATGCATTGGTCCTGCATGAATGTTTCTTTTGGATGTCTCTTGAACTAGTCATTTTAATTTGTTTGTTTGTTTGTTTTTTCCCCACTGCCTTTTCTTGTGTTTCTTTTCCTATCATTGGATACCATAGTTCACTATCTTTTCGTCTTGTGGTTATGTAATGTTGTAAGGGATCATTATCTGTTTGTAGTGATTTGGTATGTTATCCACATCAGTAAGATTTTACTGCTCGTTGTTGATGCACATTCAATGCAGTATGGGATTTATTACTGGAGTTTCCCAACTAAAATTGCCAAAACTTAACAGTTGTATATCCTTTTCTATCATTGGATGCAATATGCAGTGGACACCTGGATCCGATTATGTGATACTGTAAGGAATCAGTATCATCTTACTGCTTATTGTTGGAAGTGGGAACACATCAGATGCAGTCGCGGATTTATTACAGAAAATTCCCAAATTAAAATTGCATATCTGTAAGTGGAGAAATTAGCTTAAGTTGGAGAATAGCCTCATCTCTTTCCATTTAATTTTGTGAACTTCTGGTGGTTTCCAGTAATTCCTGTGCACTAGGGTGGTGTCTTTCAAAAAGTAACACTGAAGTCTATGTCACCAGAATTTTAATCTGGTCAACATTTACCACCAGATACAAGATGTTTGTGTCATGGGATTTCAAGAGCTTGACATTCAAATTCAAAAACCCGTTCTTTTGGAATTCATAGTTGTGGCCAATGGAATGCTAATTGAAAACTCCTGCAGGAAGCTATGGAGGTAATGGTTGCTTGCTCTGCAATGGCTGCACTAAAAGAGGCAGAGGCACATGCAGAACAAAACAAATCACCAAAAAGCACATGGTCCAAATGGAAACGTGGTGGTATCATTGGTGCTGCTGCATTGACTGGAGGAACTTTGATGGCCATTACTGGCGGTACTCTATCCTTGATGTGTGTGTGTGTGTGTGTGTGTGTGTGTGTGTGTGTGTGTGTGTGTGTGCAAACACTTATGAATCAGTTTTTGCATCTCTGAAGAAAACTTCTGTTGACATGAGAATTCTAAATCTTTTATTTTACATTTTTCTTTCTTTGATAGGGCTAGCTGCTCCAGCAATTGCTGCAGGATTTAGTGCTTTAGCACCTACTTTAGGAACCCTTATTCCTGTGATTGGAGCAAGTGGGTTTGCTGCAGCAGCAACTGCTGCTGGATCTGTTGCTGGTTCTGTGGCTGTTGCTGCATCCTTTGGAGGTGAAGAAATTCTTTAGATTCGTTTATTTCCTTTTTGTGCTGACTTGACAGTTTCAACACACTTATTAAACCCAATTTATGCACCATCTAGTGACAACATTAACGTCCGATACTAAGGGCTGTGAAGTGACACTTCGTCCACAAATTTTTGAACTCTTGTTTCATCGCCTGGATCCTGCTTTTGCTGCTGCCATCAAAATTTGATTTTATATTTTGGATACTCATTTCCTTTATCTTGATTTATGTTTTTACCTTCTTTTTTTTTTCTTTTTTCTTTTTTTCTTTTTTTTTTTTTAAATGAAAACGATTATTTTTTTAGTAAAAAAAAATATTACTTTTCTTGTTATGACATCACCTTTTTTGTCCCTTAGGTTGTGGAGACTAAGGGTTCTCCTTGTGAATGATTTCTCTCGTAGCCCTCCCCATTGATCATGGTGTCTTAAATTTTATTAGAACATTATATATTTTCTAATTTCTCAAAAATTGCACCGACTAGGAAACACCAAAGCTCTAGATAAGTTTACTCATATGAGTCAATGCAGAATCTAGCCAAGTCAAATAAGATGACGAAAAGTGTTACAAAATTGGATCTAATATTAGATGTGTGTGTGTGTGCGCGCGCGCGTGCATGCTTGCGTTTAGGGAGGGGGGGACCTGAACTATTCATTCATTCATACAACTAGGAGCATGCCATGGTGCAAGAATTATGCTGATTCGATGATCCTAACTCCTTGAATAGAGCCAATTTGTTACAACCGTCCATTGTTTACGAGCCATAAATCACATGGTTAGAATAATCAAATTGGAGTGTTACTTTAGAACCATAAGAAATACAAAGTGGGATCTATCTACTAGATCTTTCAAGATGATGATTGGACCTATTTTGTTTCTCCGGACAATCTTGACTTTGCATTTTCATGATGTTGATTGGAAGCTTAGGATCACGTCATGGCATGACTTTTGCACCATGTCTTGCTCCTAGTTGTATGAATGGATGAATGGTTCAAATCGATGATAGGTCATGCCATGTGCCCTTTAAAAGGTTAGGGGACATTGCTAACGTCCACATGAAGGTGGGGATGTTAGTAAAACCCATGTATATATTTTATTAATAGACATTTTGATCACATGTGTGGACCTCACGGGTCATGAATGTCGTCAAGTGGACCATATTTTGTGTCACATTCGAGTGAGTTTTATTTCTGGGTCTAAATATGTGTTTTGGGCCCATGGAATATGGTATTTGTAAATAACTTTTAGTGTGAGGGGTATACTTGTAATTTCTCCTTAAGTAAAGCCCTATCTTAATAAAATAAAGGGTGAGAGGGGGTGTGAGCAGCTGGCTGCCTTATTCTCATTCTGTTTCGGTTTTCTCTTTTCTCCTTTTTACTCCTTTTTCACATGATTCACAACTTGGTATCAAAGCATCTTTGATCTGGCGACGCCCTTTTTTTCTTTTTCCTTCTTCTCGTGGTGAAACCCTAACATACTTGGGGCTGATCTAAGTTGAAGTCATTCCATATTTGCACTACCCTTTGGTGTAGCGTGTAATCATGTTCTATGAAGGTGTGTAAGGTCCACCTTTATATTCGACCATTGAGATCGGCCAAAGTAGATCGTCGATCATATACTGTGTGGTTTACGGTCAAATTCGAAGGCAAAGGTCAGATTTGAAGGCTAAAGTTTATGTGTGACGATTGTTATGGCCACAAGGCCCACAACTGAAAGACGAGCAGTGAAGCAAGTCGTGTCCAGATTGATCTCAAGGTTGTGTGTGGTAAGATTGAGCTAAGAGTTCTCCCTTTATGTGTTCAAGTTCCTTTTTTGTTGAATATGGATACCACAAGGGAGATGAAAATAATATTTTGTTTCCATTTGAATGGATGACTTCACAAATCACATTGAAAAAACTTAATGGAGCAAATTACCTACGGTGGGCCACATCCGTAGAAGTTTTCCTTACAGGGAAGAGAGTTAAAATATTTGACCTCTCCCATACCTGCAGAAACCTTACCAGTGTATGAAGATTAGGTAGTAAAAGATGCCCAAATTAGAGCGTTGTTATGGAATAGCAAGGAACCATATATCAGTGTGAATGTAATCCTTTTCAAGACAACTAAAGAAGTATGGCAAAACTTGAGGGAGATTGTAACACCCCAGATTTTTGCCAACCTGGGGTTAGACGTCCTTAGGCAATGGGTCAACCTTATCACTTTCAGAGCTCAATCCCAAAGCCAAAGAAATCACTCTTCAACCCATTTCCTTCAAAACTCACCTTTCACCACCTCATTCTTCAAATTTCTCCAAGTACTTTTATATTAGACACGACTCCTCAAGTTTAAATAGTAAAGAACACCAATCCTAGGGTATTAATGATGAAGAACAATACCGAAGCTAAAAAATTATCGTGAATAGTAAATAAATGGGTAAAGTGGGTTTCGACCCTTAACCTTTTGGAATCTAACAAAATAGATGGGTTAGTTGGATGGATTAGCCTCTCCTACCCCAAAATCATATGCCACATGATACATAAACTCATTCTGATTTACAAACTGGCCCCGAAACGCCCCAAATGAAGTCTTGGGCCTATCCAAGCCCAAATACAATGAACCAGGGTGGGTCGCACATATATTTGGGGTCCCTAGGGCAGGGGGACCACGCCCCATGTGGCCGGCATCGCCGGTTTACAGTTTGACCGGCGAGGACCTCGTCGGTTCGGCGAGGGCTCGCCGTACGGTGGGCCCCACTCGGGCTGATCTTCGGGCCGACGCCCTTAAATGGCTAGGGCACCTCCCCTAGGTGTGGGCCGTCCCTTAAAACCTCCCCGATCAGGTATTTCCTTCACAAAGTGACCCTCCAAGCTCTCCTTTCTCACCAAAACGTCTGATTTTTGGCAAAAATCACCCCTCCAAACTCTTCCTTCTTCCGTTTCCAAACACCCTCGCTCCACCCTTCAAATCTTATCTCGAACAAAAATCAATAAAGGCTACTTTAGAAATCCAACGAGAATCAACTAGCGCTGCACTAGATGATCTGTGAAATTCTCACCAATCACTTTCAATACGATCTACTAGAGTCAAAACGTATAGAATAGGTGACGCTACAATACCGTAAAACCTAGGATCAAACTCTATTCCCGTTTGCTCTCGGGAGCAACTTGAAACTTTGTATTGGCTCTGGACCGCACGTCGGAAGTCCGATTACCCCGAACTTAGACAATCCTGACCGCCTAGTTGGACTTGACAATCACCTCAAAAATCAAGTCCAAATGATATCCCACGATGATTTCCTTGAGTCCAGAGTGAAGAGTGTGAGAAATGTTAGAAATTAATATAATTTATGAAATCTGGCACGTGTCGCTTGCGCGACATTTTCTAAGCGTTCTGACCGTCAGAATTCGATCAAATTTTACCCTCGGATCAGGATAGGTGGCCCTTACATGTCAACGCACTTGTGGCCCTGATCGAGTACCGGTAGCCGTTGAACTGAAACTGGTCCGCCACGTGCGATCTGGGAACACTACCGGACTGAAAACTTGATGTGAGCAGGATCCAGTATCCATGAGCTTAAATCCGACCGCATTCGGCCAGGGGACCTCCAGAAATGCTCCGTTGAGACGGAACAGTCCGTATTTGGACATAAAATAAGTATACCTTGGCCCCAAGTCTATTTTCGTCGCTTTTGGACTTATAAAAAGGGCTTAAACCCTTGCTCTTTCATTCCATACGAATTTGGAGAGAGAAGAGAGAAAAGAGAGGGAGAAAGAGAAAGGGAGGAAGATTTAGAACTCTCTCCTGGGATTCTTCCCTGCTGCTCCATGTTCCATAGCCGCCGCTTCTGCACCGTCATTCCGGTGTTTTCAGCTCCATTCTTAGGTAAGAAAACCCTAACCTATCGCTGTTTTAGGGATTCCTTTGATACAAATGGCGAAGTAGCTTACGTATCTTGTGTATTAGGTCGCCATAACGCCATTGATGAAGCATTGACGTTTTATTCGAATCGATACACGTCTATGGCAAAAGGTGAGGATTATAGACGCTTTGATTGACTGATTTCAAAGCTTTCAATGTCGTTTAATAGTAGATTATTGATGAGAACGCCGTTTGACATGTAAAACACGCTGTCCGTTTTCTGTTTCGATTGCGTACGGGAAATATGAGATTTAGGGTATTTTAGGTATTTGTAGGAAATATTGTTTACGTCCATATTTTGCTGAAATGATTGCTATGACTATTTGTCGTGTTATGATATTAGGAATGCGTGTATGATCGGTTTGGCGAAGAGATTCGCCCTAATGCGCACTTTGAGTCGACATACGCTATGTAGACTAAAGTGTGTAGACTAAGTGTTTGTATAAATGTTTGTATTAGTAGGTATTGAGTAAATGGTGTTGTGAATTAGTTTTGAGATTGAATTCTCAATTAATGTGCTGATGTATATGGTTTCCACATGTTGGCTATATGAATCGATTTCATTATGCATATATGGAATGCATTTGTTGGTTGATTTGCTTACGTAGTATGATATAACATATGTCAACATGCTTGTAATGTTTATATTCTTTTCTGTTACTCACATATGCTTACTGATGTTGATGCACAAATGCTTGGGGCTATGACCTAGTCCAGGCAGCCGGTAATGGATTGAATTCGTGGTTGGTTTCTAATTGCCACGAAGGACGCGTCGATGAACGCGAGTCGTGTTTTGGGTTGGCGGCAGTGGTTAGGCCACACGAAGTGTTTTATGCACTTCATGTCACTCAGCTTGAGATGCGCTCGTACTAATCGAGCCCGTCAAGTAACCCGACTGGTCATTGTATGTTCACCATGTATGAGTCATAACTACTTGAACCTAGGGTACTGAACTTACCATTGAAAACCCTGTTAACCATGGTACCTTGATCCATAAAGACTCATGAGCTGGGCATGGTGGTATGGGACGCCGTGGTCGAGCTGTCGGCCTACGCTGGGGCCACAAACCTTCCCGTAGTGACCAGTGAGCAACCCAGACTTGTGAGCAGATTATGGTGGTATGAGACACTATATTCTTGCTGTCGGCCTACACTGATTAGGTGACGAGCCCTTTGTAGTGATCTCGAGCGTATTCTGAGTCTGCAGGAGGCGACGACCCTTCCGTAGCGACAAGAGTACATTAGGCCTATATTGATAAGGTGATGGGGGAGCGGTGCAACGAGTGCGAGCAACAGCCCTGACAGCCCTTGCAGCGACCTACAAATATAACATCGTATGAGATTACTAGGAGTGACGACCCTAGACAGGATTTGTGTTGGGATTGATATAAGGAAGGTACCTTAGTTTCCCAATATTGCTGTATGAAAGGATTAATAATAACTCGGTAATCATATCCACATCGCATTGCATGTGCTTGGAAGATGTGGAGCACTGTGGGAAGAAAGCATGCCGCGGGCATAAGATGGTGCCGTATGAGGGAGAATGTCGGTGAGGGCATCCATCATGTCATTTCATGCTTGCATTAACAACAGTATCTAGGAATGTTTGATTGTTTGCTTTACTATTATCGTGTGATTGATTTGATAACATGCTAATCTTTGCTCTATGATTCCACTGAGTTAATTACTCACTCCCACGTTACGGGATGGTGTTCCGGACACCCACCAGTTCCTATTTTAGTTTCAGATGATCGCGCTACTTGTGAAGCGGAGCCGGACTTGATGATGATGAGGAGGATCCCTCCTTTATGCGTGTTCTGATCGACGGGATTACAGGGAGGTTGATTAGACGCCTTGACACTTGTCATTTTATATTTTTGGAGCACTCATGTATATTCTTTTCTTTCCATTTTTGGAGTATACATGTATTTAATTAACCTGGTAACATGTTCACACTTTGGAGACTTACAATTAATTATATATTTTATGTATCTATCACAGTCTTCCGCTTGCTAATTTAACTGTCTCTGGAGTATGATATGCTGTTTTGGCTTAGTCTCAATCTTGTTTAATGCCATTCTACAGACAACATGCATTTATCATTATCTGTGTTACATAAGTGACGTTCTGGAACTCGGGAGTTGGATTTCTACCCGACCCCCGATTTTCGGGGTATTACAGAGATGTATTCGGGTGAAAAGAACTTAACCCGTATTTATGAATTGCTTCAGAGTATTTTCTCCTTCCAATAAGGAGATAAAGAGTGTAGGAGAATATTACTTTACCTTGCGAGGCATGTGGGAGGAATTAAATGTGTATCAGCCTTTGTTGACGCATTATGAAAGCATGAGACGACAAAGGGAGGAGTTCTGTGTTGTTAAATTCCTCTTTGGCCTTCTCATGAATTTGAGCCTGTATGAGCTTAGATCCTTGGAGGCAGTGCGATTCCATCCGTCACGGAGGCATTTGCCAGAGTTCAGTGCACAACCAATATAAATGTACATGGTTCATCCTCATCTAATTAGTCTGCATTCATCTCTATATTTGGTAAAGGTGTTTTTTTTTTTTTTTTTTTTTTTTTGTGGTGGGGGGGGGGGGGGGGGTGTGGTTTCAATTTGGTGGTAGAGATTCAAGGGGAGGTCGTGTTGGAGGTAGGTAGTACATTGGGTAGTCAGCTGATTTTGATGTGGCTATAGTTGTGGAAATCAACATTGGACACATTGTGGTCCCAACGATCACACAGTCGATACATATTGGGATCCTGTTGGAAAACTAGCTTGGGGGACTCAGGTCCACCCATTTGATGATGGTTGCAAGGGATACATCTCCAAATCTATCACCACCTATACTTAGCTGAATACCTTATGCGACACAGTTATCCTATCCAAGGAAGAGTATGACAAGCTTCTGATAGATCTCTCTACCCATGCCTCATCCCCCACAACAACACTAACTCAGTCGGGTATAGCTTATCTTACTTCTAATAGTGCTTCTTGGGTCAATGACTCTTGTGCATCCGATCACATGACTAGTAAGCATAATGTGGTCTCAGTTCATTCAATCTTCACCTGTTTCTTGCATATTTTAGATGATGGAACCTCCACTCATGTATCTGGAGTGGGTACTGTTTGTCCTACCCATCCCTCTCATCATTATCAATATTGTATATCCCTAAGTTTCCTTGAAGTTTATTGTCGGTATGTAAATTAACCAGATTTCTTAATTATTTTGTCAAATTATGTCCTTCCTGTTCTAAATTTAAAGATCTAAGGTTGGGGAGGATGATTGGTGGAGGACATGAAGTGAAAGGGCTCTATTACCTCTATTGATCTTGGAGAAGAAGAAAGAAAGAATGGAAAAAAGGAGAAGAGAGGAAGAAAGAGGAAAACATGCTCAAAATAGCCACACATGCCCCATCTTTTGTTTTATTCTACTAGGGCTTTCAATTAAGAGGTGAAATTACAAGATACCCTCATTACGATAAGCACACTACCAAAGAGAAAAAGACAACCCCAATGTATAAAGACTAGACGCAATCAAGATGACTACACGTGTGATCATGTCACATGTGTGGACACGTCATATGTCTCCACATGTGTGATCATGTCACACGTTTGGACACGTCATATGTCTCCACATGTATGATCATGTCACACGTGTGACCATTTTAACACTTCCCCTCAAGCTGGAGCATATATGTGATAAATGCCCAACTTGTTAAAGAATGTCTAAATGAGCTCGACTTAAAGCCTTTGTGAACACGTCAGCAATTTGGTCTTCAAATTTGATAAATGGGGTTGATATTTCCTTATTCGTGACTTCCTCTCTGATGAAGTGACAGTCCACTTCAATATGCTTGGTCTGCTCATGATAAACTGGATTATTAGCGATATGTGATGTAGCTTGGTTATCACAATATAGATTCATGGGAGTATTAACTACAAAACCTCACACATCAACATCTTCAACGATACAAGTTCACACATGGTATGGGCCATAACCCTATACTTTGCTTCTACATTAGAACGAACAACGACTTGTTGCTTCTGGCTTCTCCAGGTAACAAGATTACCTCCTAAGGTGTCCATTTCGCTTGTAGAGAATTCCACGGCCTAGGGCACTCTTCAAATATTTAAGTATGCGGAACATAGCTTCCATATGAGATACATGAGGGGCTTGCGTAAGCCGACTAACTACACTGACTGGATAAGTAATACCGGTCGTGTAATGGTTAAATAAATCAATTTACCAACCAACTGATAATACTTGCATGGATAATCAAACATGTCTCCTTCATTTGTATTTAACTTAGAGTTTGTGTCCGTGGGAGTTGTAATCGACTTAGCCCCTAGTAAATCTGTCTCTTCTAATAAGTCCATAACATATTTCCTTCGTGATAAATTAATCCCCAATTGTGAACGAGCTACTTCAATGCCCAAAAAGTATCGAAGGTAGCCTAAATCCTTTGTACAGAAGTGTTACTGCAAGAATTCCTTCAACTCAAATATACCTTTACCATCATTTCTAGTAATGATGATGCTGTCCACGTAAACAATAAGAACCAAAGTCCCAGTCTCACTTTGCCTAACAAAGGCTAATTCATCAGCCTGACTGCATTTCATTCCAAACTGCAATATCACGTTACTAAACTTGTCAAACCACGTGTGTGGAGACTGCTTTAACCCATAAATGGATTTTCTTAGCCGACAGACTTTATCAGACTCCCCTTGAGCAACAAAGCCAGGCGGTTGGTCCATGTACACTTCTTCACGTAAATCACCATGAAGAAACATGTTCTTTACATCCAGATGATATAGGAGCCAATCCAAATTTGCAGCAATAGAAATCACCACACGAATTGAATGAAGCTTGGCCACTTGGGAGAAGGTTTCAGAGTATTCGACTCCAAATGTCTGAGTATACCCTTTTGTTACCAACTGAGCCTTTAAACAATCCACAGTGCCATCAGACTTGTACTTCACTGTATACACCCTACTGCACATTTCCCTGTGGGTAACTTGGCTAAAGTCCAAGTTCGATTTTGATGAATCACATCCATTTCTTCTTCCATGGCTCTTTTCCACCCATCAGTATGAAGAGCCTCCTGAAACGATTAAGGGATAGACATAGATGACAAAGCAAACTGTTGAAATGAATGTGATAGACCATTCAAGGAAACAAAATTGGAAATGGGATGTAGAGTGCAAGATCATATACCCTTTCGAATGGTAGTAGGTTGATCTGCTTCATTAAGCAAGTCTAGTGGAGACTGCATACGAGGATCTTCAGATGTATTGAAAGAACTGGCAGATGACACATTACTAGCCACTTTAGTACTTCTCTTGGAACGTCTTCGTTACCATCAGAAGGGTGATAAGGTTTTTGGAGAATTGCAATGCCTTCCCATTATATGAGAAGTATGGAGTATTTTCAAAGAATGTGGTATCCATGGACACATATTGTCCACGAGTGATTGGATTATAGCATTTGTAGCCACGCTGAATATTTAAGCACCCCAGAAACCCACACTTTACAACTTTGGGTTCAAACTTACCTGAGACATGATCAAATTGATGTACAAAACATACACACCCAAAATTTTTAAGAGGTTGAGAAAAAAAGGATGTTGGAGATATAAGACAGAAAAAGGAGTTTTACCTCCTAATACTGATGAGGGCATTCGATTTATAAGATAACATGCAGCTAAAAGAGCATCATGCCGAAAACTTTTTGGAACCTTCATGTCTAATAATAATGTCCTAGCCACTTCGAGCAAATAATGGTTTTTACTCTCAGTAACTCCATTTTACTGTGGTGTGTGTGCACAGGTCGTTTGATGAATGGTGCCGTGAGATAAGAGATACGGGTGAAAAGGGTTTGATCTGTACTCCTTGGCATTATCTAATCTTAGAACAAACACTTTAGCATCAAATTGAGTTTGGATTTGGGCTTGAAATTCTTTAAAACACATTAACACCTTAGAATGATCTTTCATCAAATGGAACTATGTTATTCTAGAGCAATCATCCACAAAGATGACAAAATATTTGAAGTCAGATAAACTAGAAATATGAATGGGTCCCCAAACATCTGAATGTATCAAATAAAATGGTTTATCACTAACTTTATCTTCACGGAAAAGAAAAGACACTCTGCGATGCTTGTTGAACTCATATGCTTCACATTTGAACTTAGACACATAGGACAGACAGGACAAAACTCTTCAAATTAGGTAAGGATGGGTGCCCGATCCTGCAATGCAATTGATGAGGAGAGATGTTAGTTTACAATGCAGCTCCAGCTACAATTGTTCCACTCTTGAGATAGTATGGGCCATTAGATTCATGCCCTACACCCATCATCCTCCCCGTCTTTAGATCCTGAAAATTACAATAAGAAGGATAAAATTTGACTAAGCAATTTAAGGATTTGGTTAGTTTACTTGCAGATAATAAACTCAACGAAAGCTTCAGAATATACCAAACTAAAGACAAGGATAGATCTGATGTAGGACACACAATGCCTTCACCAAATACACTGGTTGAAGTGCCATCAGCCAGGGTGACAGACGGAATAGATGAAGACTAGACTAACTTGGACGACAAATTGCGCTTACTGGTCATATGATCGGAAGCATCATAATCAATAATACATGGAGTATACTCAGAAGATGTAAGACAAGATGTACCAGACTATGCAAGGGTAATGGTGGAGGAAAAGGCATTAGTAGAATGATTTTTCAAAAGCTTGGCATAATCTTCCTTGGACATAGTTTCCATGTCACCTGAAGTATTTGGCTCAACAGGAGTGGCAAGATTGGATGCATAACCTTCTGACCCACCCTCCAGTGAGTTGACTTAATTAGCCTAGACAGATTCCCATGTAAATTCCAACATGAATCAACATTATGACTGTTGAGGCTACAATGAGCTTAGTGATGATTACCACGATCACGACCACGACCACCTCCAAATCTACCGTCTCAACTATGACCACCTCGAATTCCCCCATCACTTCTGCCTGTTGCAGAGATAAAAGCTGAACGATAATGATGAAATGGAATTTTGAGTAGACATGTCGATTGTCCTCTGAACTCTGACGAACGCTTCTATCACTGAGGGAATTTCACCACCTCCAAGAATCTAGGACCTCATAGGCTCAAACTCAGGTCGAAAGCCAGAGATAAATTTGGCAACACGAAATTCCTCCCTTTGCCTATGCATAACCTTAAGATTTGTTGACAATGGTTGGTATATATTCAGCTCATCCCACATGCCGCGTAGTACAAAATAATATTCTATCACACTTCTGTCTCCCCATTGAAATGTGAATATATTATGTAGAAGTTCATAAATACAAATTAAGTTTTTCTCATTAGAATACATCTCCTTTAAGGTCTCCTAGACATCTTTAACAGTCCTTGGGAAGATTACATTGGCACTAACATGTGCTTCCATGCTATTCTACAACAATGCCATAATTTGGGCATCCTCTGCCACCCAATCATCATAATTTGTTGCAGTGATATTAGGCTTAGGCGATGTCAAATATTTAATTTTTCTCCTTCCAGTCAGAAAAACTTCTACAAATCTGGTCCATTGAAGATAATTCGTGCCATTCAATTTCGTTGATGTTATTTGGAGAGGCACCAAATCCGATGAGGATAAGATACTGCTCTTGGAATCATTCTTGGAATCCATCTAAATAACAACAAATAATCTTTCTTGAACACAAATCCTCCAACAAATTGACCTACTAAATCAATACCTACTCCCGAGCTTCAACTTGTCTCAATCAACACAATAAAGGAGGACTTCATCGAACTTCTGAATATTTAGTCTTCAAATCTGATTTCATGCTTCAAAACTAACCTTGGATTGCATGCTAGATGAAATATGGCCCACTTTGTCCCATCACGCAGGTAGAATGCAAAAGCAGGCCTTACACCTCTTCGTTAAATACGTTTTCACCACCCATCACGTGGGGGTACAACAACCGGAAGAAATTAGGTTAGATCAGCCCCAAACACATTAGGGTTTCTCACCAGAGAGAATGAAAAATAAATAAAAAAGAAGTGAGATAAAGAAGAAAAATTGATCAATGTTGCTTTGATATCAAGTTGATCTTGAAGAAGAAAGAAAGAATGGAAAAAGGAGAAGAGATGAAGAAAGAGGAAACGTGAGAGAGAATGAGGAGCTCAAAACAGACCCGCGCACCCCACCTTTTGTTTTATTCTACTAGGGCTTTCACTTAAGAGGTGAAATTATGAGAATACCCTCGTTACAAAAAGCCCACTACCAAAGAGCAAAAGACCCATGTACACACAACCCCAATGCATAAAGACTAAACCCAATCAAGTTGACTACACGTGTGATCATGTCACATGTATCCACATGTGTGATCATGTCACATGTGTGACCATTCTAACAACCTCAATAGTGGAATAGCTAGAGCTGGAGTTGCATTCCGGGCCGATGTCTCTCCTCATTAGTGGATTCCAGACTTTCAATCTTTCTTGAATAGTTCAAAGAGTCTTGTCCCTTCATTTTCTCATTTTCTCATGTCTACGATAGAGTGTGGGGTTTGTGAATTAAGCAAGCATCATGGAGTGTCCTTCTCCCCTCGTGAGGATAAAGTGAGTGATAAACCGTTCTGCTTGATACATTCTAATTTTTGTGGTCTAGTTCATTTATCTAGTTTATCGGATTTTAAATATTTTGTTATCTTTGTAGATGATCTCTTTATAATGACATGGTTATATTTGATGAAAGATCATATTGAGGTGCTTAATTGTTTTAAGGAATTTCAAATGCTAATACAAACTCAATTTAATGCTAAAACGTGTATTCAAGGTAAGATAATGCTAGAGAATATGTATCACATGATTTTGACTCTTATTATTCTATGTCATTATTTATCAAACTTCATTTACTCAGACACCTCAACAAAATGGAGTCATGGAACAAGAAATTGCCATTCTTGAAGTTGCTAGAGCATTATTGGTAAATATGAAGGATCTGAAATTTTTTAGGAGTGATGCAATTCTAACTGCATGTTATTTAATAAATCAGATGCCTTCATCAATTTTAAGTGAAAAATCTCATTTCTCCATCCTATATCCTCAACACCAAACTTTGTCAATTCCTCCCAAGGTATTTGGGTGTGTGTGCTTTGTACATCAATTTGATCATGTGTCTAACAAATTTGAACCAAAAGTTGTGAAGTGTATTTTTCTTGAATATCCTTGTATTAAGATGGGTTACAGATGTTATAATCTAGTTACCTGTAGACGTTATGTCCGTCGTTGTACTTTATTTGAGCATACTCAATATTTCTCTGCGGGGGGAGGATCATTGAAGTTTGAAGAGTCTACCACTCTTCCCATTGTGACAAATATAACCTCAATCATGGAGAAGGCTTTTGTACAATGTGTGGATCTACCTCTGCAGGTGTACTCTAGACATTCCAAGAGAGGAGATTAAGTGCATACAAATGTGTCCTCTGTCAATCCTCTTACTTTGTCCGAAGATAATTCCCTTGAGTCTTTACCAATATAAAAAACTGAAGATAATTTGCCCACTGCTCTTCGTAAAGGTATTTGCTCTTGCACACAACATCCTATATCTAATTTTATTTCCATTGATGGCTTATCACCTTTATTTTTGAAGCTTGCTTTGCCCTTGTTGTCCATGTCTGTTCCTCATTCTCCCTAGGAGGCTGTCAACATTGATGAGTGGAAATGAGCTATGGAGGAAGAGATGGCTGCACTTCATGAAAATCACACATAAACATTAGTTTAGCTACCTACAAGGAAATGTGCAATTGGATGCAGATCTGTATATATAGTTAAGTATAATCCAGATAGCTGGCTAGATCATTTAAAAGCTTGGCTAGTTGCAAAAGGGTATACTCAGACCTTAGGAGTTGATTACTTAGACACCATCTCTCCTGTGGCCAAACTTCATTCTCTACATGTTATAATCTTGATTGTTGTGAATCTAGATTGGCTGTTGTTTCAACTCGATATCATGAATGCTTCCTTCATGGAGACCTTGTTGAAAAAGTTTATATGGAGAAACTGCCTGGCTTTGTTGATCAGGGGGAGTCTGACAAAGCATGCACTTGAAGAAATCAATTTATGGTCTAAAACATCTCCTCGAGCTTGGTTCGATTAGTTTAGTAAAATTGTGCTTGAGTTTGGGATGAAACATAGCCATGCTGACCATACTGTCTTTATTTGACAAAGTCAAGCAAATGTTGTTGTGTTGGTTGTGCACGTGGATTATAACATTTTTAATGGTAGTGATAGTACATGTGTCATTGAGAGAAGATCGATTGTCAATTGCATAGAAGACAATTGAGTTGTGGCTTCAAGACAAGGTTTGCTAGATAGTTCAAGGAGATCAAGAGGGAGGTTCATCAGCTTCCAGCAGGCCTGTTACCGGAAGAGGGTGGTTCAGGAGAAGATTTATATTCAAGATTGGGGTAGGGGCTCAGAGCAAGGAGATCAAGTGTATCCTTCAAGCAGGTGGTAGCCTCCAAGGCTACTAGGGCTCAACAAAAGGGGGGATCAAAAGGCGACAAGGTAATCTTGGCACAGTCAGGTGGTGATGGCTGGTTACGGGAGGACAATAGTGGTGGATCAGTGATTAGGATCCAACCGGAGGTGATAATTAACTCATGGAAGGCTTTGCAGTGGAGTGTGATGGTAGTCGTGATGTTTGCAATCTCGACGGAAGGGGTAGTGAAGTGGATAAGAGATTCCGGTGGTCTTAGTGATGTCCTGAATAGTGTTAAACTGCTGTTGGGTTGGAGGTTGGCTCTCTCTTAGCTCGCAAGTGAAGGTGGAGAAAATATTGGGGGCGAGGTGGGAGCTCTTAGATGGTTCGGTGGCGGGGCTCTTTATATGGTCGAGGTGGTCTCATTAGGGTGGGAGGAGTTGTGGTATGAGGTGAGGAGCTTGTAGATCGAGCTGTGATACTTAAAGAGTCATTCCTCATGGTGAGGGGTTGTATCGGCAACCTGCTGGCGGTTGATCCAGCCACTTCTAGCAAGGTGGAGGTGAGATTGGCCTGATTCGAGGCTGGTTAATCAGGTAGTGAAGATCTTGATCACTATTGGGGACTAGAAACTCGTTCTCTCTGTTAGAAAGGAAGGTATCAAGCCAACTATAGATGGAGATACATCTAGAAGGGTGGCGGTCATGGAGGATGCTAGTGGAGACGGGCAGAGAGGCGAGGGGTAGGAAGAGGGTGCCCCAAAGCCTAGGTGCTCACGCAGCGTAGTGGTAGGGGAGGAGTTGACATGGCACTCATCCGACACTCAAGGGAGGACAAATGGCATGTTGGGAGGGGCTGAGTGGTTGATGGTGGCTTACGTAGGGGAGGCAATTGATGGACGAGAGAGAGAGAGCCGGGGGCGGGGGGGGGGGGGGGGGGGGGGGAGCTCCCACAGAGGTGTCAGGCGCTGGTGCATTGAGAAGGTTGTACTTTTAGCCAGTGTTCTCATGTGCAGTCGCATAATCGATTATCCAATCGCGAACTCTGTTCGATTTTGTCATTTTCGAAAAAACCCAATTTTTCCTATAAAAAAGATGCTTGATGGACGATGGTTCGTATTACTTCCAATTCCAAAATAGTACATAGTTTTCTGAACAATCAAAATTGTTCTAGTTAACAGAATTAACAGATGTGTTTACCAAAGTGGGTTAAAAAATCTGTTAATCAAAATTGTTCTAGTTAACAGAATTAACAGATGTGTTTACCAAAGTGGGTTAAAAAATCTGTCTTTTCTTTAACCTGTTACAAAACTTTTCCTGCATCCAAACGGCCCACACCTTTCTCTTTTGTGGTGTAAGCTAGAATATAAAACACCATCCAAGTCAGCTATGGGCTCGACCCTAATAGTTGTGTTCATGTTCCAACAATTTTGATTATATTCTTGATGTAGTACATGCCTAATGCAATATGACGTGTAGAGAATGAACATAGTGAAAAAAAAAGATACGTTTTGGCTGTCTTCAGCCCTATGTCTCTTAGGCTTCCTCCACTAGCAGGTGCTTCAAGAAAACTCCATATTCTAGTGTGGATGGCAAGCAAGCCTATATTTCTCGGTTTCAGTAGGAATACTTACAAGTGTTGTTTTTATCTACTATTATCTAACTATGATCAAGTTATTAATGACTGGACATGAAGCTTATAAATGAAGCAACAAAAGCTAGAAAAGTTTCTTCCAATTGGGTTAGTCAAATTTTGAAACTTTCGTGTTCTTATCTAGTGTGTGAGAGCTCTTGGACAACTCACCTAATTGCATTCTTTCTTAATCAAATCTATGGGATCTTATTAAAAAAATAGTTTTTTTGAAAAAAATTCAAAACTTTTGGGGCCTGTTTGGTTGTTGGGGAATTCATTCCTTTGTTTTTATATTTCTTGAGGAATGTTGTAGTCAGCCTAAAATTTCCTGGGGAATGATTAATTTTTTTTGGTTGATAACACCGGGTGTCCTGGGGAAATCTGGTAAGAGTCTTAACATTCTTTGTGAATTCTGTAGGTTTTCCGTTCCCGATTTTTAGCTGGTGCAAGTTTTTTAAGGAAAAAGTTGTGGAATGGAATTTCTGGGGAATGTAATAACCAGCAAAAGTGTGAACCAAACTTTTTTTTTTTTTTTTTGGTAAAAAACAGGGAATTACTAAGCTGAGAAATATAAAACCAGCAACTAAACACCCCCTTGGGATCCATGTTTCAATTGGGTACTCATGTTTTGCATGTTGACAGCTGCTGGAGCGGGACTTACAGGAACTAAAGTGGCTAGGAGAATTGGTGATGTTGATGAATTTGAATTCATTCCTGTTGGAGAACATCATAACCAAGGGGTGAGTTGTCTTCTCTTTGCCATTCTGTGTGGCATTCCAAAGGAGCCTTGTTTGTATGCAGTGAGCAGTATGGTTACGTATCAAGAAGGCACCAATTCCATGGGCCAAGATATCTGTACCCAGTGCAGCAGCTTCTGTTAAGTTTTCTGAATTGTTACCTCTATTATCAAAAACTATCTTGCTTTTGCTTTTCAGCACCTAGCCGTTGGCATCGTGGTCTCTGGATTTGTGTTCGAGGTAGAAGATTTTTTTAGGCCTTGGGAAGAACAAAACAATAACCTAGAGAGGTACACCCCACCATAATTTCACTTCTATTATTGCAAGTTTGGAAAGCCAGTGTTTGTTTCTCCTTCACCCACCTTATATGAGTTGTTCGTATTTGCTCATTGGCAGCATTTAGCAGAGATAAGGCGTTGAATATTTATATATGTATTGTGGTTTTTTTTTTTCCCTTTTCTTTTGTTTTCTTTCTTCTTTATGACATGCTCGTCTTTTTCTGTGTTTCTATCCTCTTTTCTCCTTTTACCCCCCTGTTTCAAGCCTCTTCAGAACCAGTCAGCTAGTGAGACTCAGTTTTTTCTCTGGTTTTGAGTCTATGGGTTATCATAACTGGTAAACAGAGTACTTTTAGCTGGGATAACTTTCTATACTAAGCACAATTTGTCATGTCTGAATTTCCACTCGAAGTGTTAAAAAGCTACAAGTCTTGAAAATTTGTCTCACTGAAACAGATCACAAGCTTGTAGGACCCAAGCATATGATGGGCATAGGACAAAGCCAGGTGGCATCGGCAAGCTGAGCTATCTTCTCACCGTTATTCAGTTATTTGATGTGTGCAAGATCGAATTCAGAACCTAGATCAGGCTCAGAAACAGAATCTCAGTTTCTACTCCAAAAGAAAATATGAAATCAAGCAAAACGATTGCATGGAAATGCTCCGATTGCATCGGTTTACTTGGACAGTCTGATCGATTAATCTAAACTGTCCATTGAGTTCACAATACTCTACACGCACACACACACAAACACAATTTTAGTTAATAAATTTGTTGTTAATGCACTAATATTTTCAAATTAAAACATTTGGTAACTTAATAGAAATAATGCACTAATTTAGTCACTGCACATATATATTTAAATATATTTCCAAGGGTTTTGCTAGCATCCCCACCTTCATGGGGGATGTTAGAATGTCCCCAACCTGTTAAATGGCATATAGGGTGACCTATCGTTGATCCAATCCATTTATTTTCATAAAACTAGGAGCAAGCTATGCGCAAGAATCACTCCGATCGGATGATTCTAACCTTTGAATGGGGCCAATTTATTACAACCTTCCATTGTTTACAAGCCATAAATCAGAAGATCAAATCAAAGGGTTACTTTAGAATCATAAGAAATACGAAGTGGGATCTATGTATTAGATGTGTCAAGCAATGTTTTAAATATCGATGATATCGGCTGATATATCCCACGATATATCTTGTATCCCACCTGTGCGATACGAAACGCACCAGTAGTGATCCTTTTTTTTAAAAAAAAAAAATAAATTTAAATTTATTGAAATTATGTTAAATCAGTGCAAATGGTTCATGTTTACCATTTTTTTTTTAATTATTTTTGAAATTTTCCTTCAATAAGCTATCAATTGAGACTAATTTCTAAGTATTTAGGAGTATTTGATGAAATGATCATCACATACACTCTAATTTCGAAATTTGAGTGTAGGTGGTCCGATTTGGGAAATTTTGACAATTTCTCAATTTCTCTCAAATTGCTTGCAATGTTGCACTCCGAACATGAAATCAAGCATGTGTGAGGGCTGATATATTGATTTGTTAAGTTATTGTCATTTTTTGTAAAATAAAAATTAATAAAATATTATTATTTTTTCAAAATTTCCCTTCAACTAGCTGTCAATTGAGACTAATTTCGAAGTATTTAGGAGTATGATGAAACGACCATCACATACACTCTAAATGTTATGCATTCAATTTGAATATAGTTGTATCAGTTTAGCCAGACAACATAGCTTAGAGCCCTATACAAAGAAACCTATTATGTGCACTTCTTTTTTGAGATGCTATGATTTAAAAGTGTGTATTAAGGTCTTTTTTAACAATCCCTGAAGTTTCATTGAAAAATTCAACCATTTACCCAATGTTTCCCCATGTTTCCAAAAAGTGCGATAAATTACCCGATACAAACGATATAACCCGTGCGATAACCAATATGTATCTGTATCTAGAGTTAGGCATCGGACCGAGTCGGATCAGATTGGGTCCGAAATCTACATGGGCTGACCTGAACTCAATCCGATCCGAGACCGAGTCCAGGACATTTGACTCGAACCGATCCGATGCACGGTTGGCCTGACCCGAACCGAGTCCGACTCGGTTAGGGAAACCAAGTCGGATCGGGTTGGGTACGGTTTAGATCGGGTTGGGTTTGTGGGTCAAACTATGAGGTATGTGTTATATCCAAACCGTCCATCCATTTGGAAAGTTCATCTTAAGGCTTGAGCCAAAAAATAAGACAAATCTAAAGATCAGTTTGACCACACTTGAAAAAACAGTGTGGGATTGAATGTTTACCATTGAAACCCTTTTGGAGATCAAGGAAGTTTCGGATTAATATGAAATTTGTTTTCCTCTTCATCCATGTATTTTTAACCTTATTAACAGATTAGATGGAAAATAAACGTTATGGTGGGCCCTACGAATTTTTTAACGGTGAAAATCATTATCCTCACTACTATTTTCGGTGTGGTCCATTTGAGCTTTAGATATGATTCCAAATGCTCTAAAATGATCACGAAAAATGGATAAACGGTATGGATATAATAAATATATCATTGTGGGGCCCATGTAATTTTGATCTCATTTGAGCCGTTCGTACAACTCAGAGCTCGAGGTGCGTCTCCGCTCGTCTTTGTGCGACACGTATCTACACCAGCTGTAAGCTGCTGTGTTGACGTGCACAACACGAAATCGCTTAGCGTGGTACCGAGTAACTTAGTACGCTCTTATCGTACTGAGTAAACTCTGTTTGGGGCCCACTGTGAATGCATGTGGTTTATCCACGCCGTCCATTTGCTTTTCTAGATCATTTTAGTGGTTGAACCCAAAATTGATGCATATCCAAAGCTCAAGTGGACCATATCACAAGAAAAAGTAGAAGTATTGATTTCCACCGTTGAAAATTTTATAAGGCCCCAATGATGTTTATTTGTCATCCAACCTGTTCATAAGACTAGAAAGACAGGGATGAAGGGAAAAAACAAATATCAGCTTGATTTAAAACTTCTTTGGCCCCCAATAAATTTTCAACGGTAGATGTTCAATTCACATTGTTTCCGGTGGTGTGCTCCTCTTGAGGATTGGATACACTCCATTTTTGGGATAAAGCCCTAAACTTATTTGTTAAAAGAGATGGATGGATTGGATAAATTTTATGAATGATAATTGGGCCCACTGAGTTTACTTAGTATGTGTAATCCGCTTCGGTGTTACCCCAGCCAATCCGCTTCCGAGTTTCAATGACCGGTACACCTGCCCAACGCAACCTCATCAATGCGCCACCCACTGTCGGTTCGCATATTCATGGTACTGGGCTTACATGACTTGCACTCACCTGTTGCGACCTATGCTATCATAGGTTTGCATGGATAGGGCGTGACTTGCACTAACTTAGTGACTATATGTGATAAAAATATTCATAAGAATCACTCCGGATCGGATCTATTCGGTTTGGATTGGTTCGGATCCACCACGATCCGATGAACGGTTGGATCTGACTGATTCAACTCAAACCGCACCGATCCAGGCCTTTGGTTTTGTTTGGATCAGGTCAAATCCGCTGGATCGAGTCGGTTTGTGCCTAGCTCCATCTGTATCCCAAAGATGCGAAACGTAACACGATACCGATATTTTGGACATTGGTGTCAAGATGATGATTGGACTTATTTTGTTTCTCCGGTCCAACTTGACTGTCCATTTTCATGTTATTGATTGGAAGCTTAGGACCACCTGATTGGCATGACTTTTGCACCATGGCCTGGTCCTAGTTTTATGATTGAATGAATGGTTCAGATTGGCAATAGGTCACCTTGTGTGCCATTTATAAGGTTTGGGTATGTTGTTATGTCCTCATGAAGGTGGGGACAAGCAAAATCCTATTTTTAAAATAAATCTTTTTAATTAGTTTTAAATTAAAAATAATGTTATCAAAAGAACAAGGGGAGAACCAACCACACTCAAATTGTAATTTTAAAGGGTGAAAACGAAAGAAATTCAAATTTCCCCAATTTCTTCTGTTTTCCACCTTCAAAATCTATATTTCTTGCTTGAAATCCATGTTGGTCCATAAAATGGATGCATAGATATTGATTTGCACTTGTTTTCCTCAGTTGTTTAAAACATATAAATTTAGACGACTAAAATAAAAAGTTCTTACCTATTGGTTCTAGCCAGATTTCACCCTTTATACGGTAGAGATGGACTGTAGATGTTCAATTCACACTGCTTCTGGTGGTGTGCTCCACTTGAGGATTGGATACACTCCATTTTTGGGATAAAGCCCTTAACTTATTTGTTAAAAGAGATGGACGGACTAGATAAATTGCATGAATGACAATTGGGCACATTGAATTTACTCAGTACGTGTAATCCGCTTCGGTGTTACAGCAGCCAATCTGCTTCCGAGTTTCAATGACCGGTACACCTGCCCAATGCAACCTCATCAATGCGCCACCCACTGCCGGTTTGCATATTCATGGTACTGGGCTTACGCGACTTGCACTCACCTGTTGCGACCTATGCTATCATAGGTTTGCATGGATAGGGCGTGACTTGCACTTAGTGACTATATGTGATAAAAGTATTCATAATAATCACTCTGGATCGGTCCAAATCGGATCCATTCGGTTCGAATTGGTCCAGATTGGCCATGATCCAAACTTGATCCGTTGAATAGTCGGATCTAACTAATCCAACTCGAACAACACCGATCCAGGCCTTCGGTTTGGTTCGGATCAGGTCAGATCCGCTGGATTGGGTCGGTTTGTGCCCAGCTCTATCTGTATCCCAAAGATGCGAAACGTAACACGATATCGATATTTCGGACGTTGGTGTCAAGATGATGATTAGACTTATTTTGTTTCTCCGGTCCAACTTGACTGTCCATTTTCATGTTATTGATTGGAAGCTTAGGACCACCTGATTAGCATGACTTTTGCACCATGGCATGGTCCTAGTTTTATGATTGAATGAACAGTTCAGATTGGCAATAGGTCACCTTGCGTGCCATTTATAAGGTTTGGGTATGTTGCTATGTCCTCATGAAGGTGGGGACAAACAAAATCCTATTTTTAAAATGCATCTTTTTAATTAGTTTTAAATTAAAAATAATGTTATCAAAAGAACAAGGGGAGAACCAACCACACTCAAATTGTAATTTTAAAGGGTAAAAACGAAAGAAATTCGGATTTCCCCAATTTCTTCTGTTTTCTACCTTCAAAATCTATATTTCTTGCTTGAAATCCATGTTGGTCCATAAAATGGATGCATAGATATTGATTTGCACTTGTTTTCCTCCTTAGCTGTTTAAAACATATAAATTTAGATGACTAAAATAAAAAGTTCTTACCTATTGGTTCCAGCCAGATTTCATTCTTACTTAGATTTTCTCAACCAAAATTTTGTTTTGATGCTAAACACGAGTAGATATGCCAAAACACACCTAGGAATAATTTCCACCGAAAAAAGTAGAATGATTTATTTGCGAGTACAATGATTTTTTTGCTAGACATGCATACACAGATTGATACTTGTGATATCACACACACATACACACACATATGTGTATATTGATACTTGTGATATCACACACACACACACACACACACATTTTGATACTTGCGATATTTTGCCAGTATCAATTGATAAACTGGACTTTTATAGAGGGAAGAAGAACGATATATCGTAATATTTTAAATATCACTATATATTGTGTGACTGTGAGGCGTGTAATATTTTGACGGCATGAGGGAATTTTGCTAGTACACCTTAGTTTCATATTGCACTAGTCAACATCAATAATATTGGTAGATATATCATCTGATATTGACAATACAAGGGCACTAAATATAGTGTGGTCACAATAGAGAACTGCTGAAAAATAACTAGAGGAAATCAGATGTGATAACATTGTTATTGTCCTGAAATCTGAATGGTGTAATGGTAGCCATTGAAGCGGTAGAGCAGACTTCAGGGTCTATGCAAGACAAGGCAAGGATAGATGAAGCAGTGGAACATATCTCAAGCCTATGTTAGAAATAGGTAGTAATTAGAGACAATTTATGTTGTGAGGTGTGGACTACATGGACACCCACTCTCAATGTTGGAAGCAACACCTTTTATTGGTGGAAGGAAAGATAAATGGACACCAATGACAAAACAATACTACCAGCTGTTGGAGATCTTGCCTGGGAGAAGTTGTGCCACCTCAAGAGATCAAGAGTGTTCAAGGGACTCTTGCTGCCACCAGTATCGGTGAACAATCCAAGGTATTCAATAATGGTAACGGTGACCGTAATGGCAACTGTTATTACTGTTACAATACGGGTCGTAACAAGATGTGGATTGCCAGCGAAAGCCTTTCACAGGAACTTCTTGCGACGGGAAGCCAGGTGGGGCCCACTGTCATGTTTTTTAGAAATCACCTAATTCATCCGTTTTGCCAAATCATGTTAGGGCCCAAAATGAGGCAGATCCAAAACTCAAGTGGGCCGTACAACCAAAAGAAGTGGTAGGGAAATGCCTACCGTTGAAACCTCCCTGTGGTCCATTGTAATGTTTGCCATCCATACCATTTATAAGGTCATTCCTGTCGAGATGAACTGTAAACACAAAAATATTAGCCTTACCCAAAACTTTTGTGGCCCTAAGAATGTTTTAATGGTGGATGTTCAATCCTCACTGCTTTCTTTTGTGCAGTCCACTTGAGTTTTGGATCTGCCTCATTTTTTGGCCCATGTCCTAACATGATATAGAAAAATGGATGGATGGGGTGAATTTATCACAAACATCATGGTGGGCCCCATCTAGCTTCCCGTCACAGAATGTTCCTACGAAAGGCTTTCGCAAGAAATCCGCGTCCACCATAACAACGATTATGGCTTCTTTTTAAAACTCAGCCCCATAATGGACCATTACGGGCTATTTTTTCCATAATGGCTGTTATGGCCTTATAACACAATGGTTCCTGCTGTTATCGATATGTAAGGGCCATTACATAACCATTTTTTAATACCTCGAAGAAAATGAATTGTGAGGAGCTAGCTGCATGTTTGGAGATCGACAGTCTTGGATGTAAAGGGTGGATAGGATTATATTGGCCATAGTATGGAGGGGATTAGACTGGTAGATGATACAAATAAACAAGAGAGTGTCAAATGAGAGGACCCACTCTGCTACCATTTAAAAGCCTTGAAGAGTTGAATAGTTCCTTCATTGAATGGATCAATGTTCGAAATATCGGTATCACGTTACGTATCGCATCCTTGGGATACAAATACATATTGGTTATCGCACGGGATATATCATTTGTATCGGGTAATGTATCGCACTTTTTGGGAACATGAGGAAACATTGGGAAGATGGATGAATTTTTCAATAAAACTTCAGGGATTGTTAAAAACGACCTTAATACACACTTTTAAATCATAACATCTGAAAAAAAAAGTGCACATAATAGGTTTCCTTTGCAGAGGGTCATAAGCTATGTGTTGTCTGACTGAACTAATGCAACTATATTCAAATTGAATGCATAACATTTAGACTGTATGTGATGATCATTTCATTAAACACTTCTAAATACTTTGAAATTAGTTTCAAGTGACAGTTGGTTGAAGGAAATTTTTGAAAATTTTTTAATATTTTAATAAATTTTAATTAAAAAATTATTTTTGTTTTCTGAAAATTAATAAGGACTTAACAAATCAATAGATCAACCCTCATACATACTTGATTTCATGTTTAGAGTGCAGCATTGCAAGCAATTTGGGAGTAATTGGGAAAAGTTTGAGTTTTCCACAATTTCCCCCAAATCAGACCACCTACACTCAAATTTCGAAATTAGAGTGAGTGTATGTGATGATCGTTTCATCAAATACTTCCAAGTACTTCAAAATTAGTCTCAATTGACAACTGGATGAAGGAAACTTTCGGAAAAAAAAGTTTTCATGCAAAACATGAAGAACCAATGGATTTGTAACCATTTGACACTAATTTAACATAGTTTTAACAAACAAACAAAAAAAAAGGATCGGAAATTAAAAATGCTCACTAGATCGAACGTGTGGGATATATCGGTACTACCTGTGTGTTTCGTATCGCACAGGTGGGATACAAGATGTATCGTGGGATATATCGACTGATATCGTCATTATTTAAAACATTGGAATGAATGCAAAGTACTGTATTTATAGAATTATCGTGTATTTGTAGGAAGACTCTAAAGCTTATCTAGACAGATCCTAGAAATCTTCTTACTTGTGCCTATTTAAAAGATTTAATGCCTTGGAATTTTCTAGAATTGCAAATTGCTAGATTACACTCATATTACACAAAAATTCCAGAATAGCCTTAGTACATGTTCTCTCTTAACACTCCTTACACTGCTACGACCTATTGTTTCGAGAGAGATTTTCGGACTCCAATACCTGAACAATGAAGTCCTGTCTATTCAAAGCAAGGAGCAATTCAAGATCTAGAGTCTTCCATTGTTGAGTTTGAGAGGGTGTTGAGAGTACAGTTTCAATATTTACTTAAAAGTTTTATTGAAATCTGTGATAGCTATTGTTATTATTATGTAATTCTCGTATGGACTCTGCCACTCGGAGTGGCCTATGACTCCTATCGATGTAAAGAGGCTTCAATCTTCTAGTTTAGCATCAATACCAATCAAGATGCATTGTGATTTATTGTTTGTTGTTTTTTCACAAAATATCATTGTAATAGGATATGTTGAAGGATATTATGTGCGATTTGCATTCTTTTTATTTAATCATTATCTTTTAAGAAATGGATATGTAATCAAACAAAGGATGCTTTATGTGCAATTCAGTTTTACCCTCAATCGCACTCAGGCTGTAAATTGGTTGAGTTTGGGTCAGTTGGCATCAACCTGGATCTAACACGATTATTAAATGGATCCGGATCTGACATGTCATACTCAAACCCGCACCTAGTTGAAACAGGTCCATGGGTTGTCTAGTTGATCCGACTTGTTGGATACTCTAGAGGTCTCGACGGGTGAGATTCAGGCATATCAGAATTAAAGAAAATCTGAATGAATGGCTAATGGATTCTAGAACCTGGATCCAGATTCAACTTGATGGATCCCAAATGAGGGTCTAGTCCAGGATCTATGCCGGTCTTGAACCACCAGGAGGTTGACCTCACCTTACCCACTGACAACCCTAAATGGTCCTATGACTATAATATGCTGTATTTCCTCTTAGCACGAATCGATCTATGAAGAACAGACTATAGTTTTCCACTAATTACCACTCTTTTTCCTTTTTCATGCTATCAAAGTTTTGTGGAAACACTTATTCTAAGCTTTTCAAATCTCCTTACTTTAAATGAGATATATCCTTCTTGAAGCATGACTTGATCAATGAAATGAGGGTTGAGGAACTCCACTCTCTTGCTTGACCCTTAAATTATATTTGCGTAATACGCAGAATCAATCACATTGAACAACGTGTAGTCCACTAAGCTTGTGTGACGCTGGACAACCAACCACTTGCCCCAAAAGCTCGAACTGATAGAGCTTGGTGAATCAATCCCTTTATCTCATAGCCTAGGCCCCACATCCCATGGGTTAGGTCCTCGGCTTAACACCGCCTCGTGGGCCCCACATCACATGGGTTCCGCCTCACATAGGCTGCCTACCCTGAGTATGCCACCACATCCCACAGGTCACCACTCAAGCTTGGTGTGAAAATGTTCTTGCATTATTGTGCCTTAAGCATTTTATTTTATTTATTTTTGTAGAGTTATGAAGAAAACCATTTAAATACTTAAGAAATTGCTACTAGGGCTGTTAACGGGCCAGGCCTGAGGTAGGTCTCGGCCCGGATTTTGAACTGTTTCAGGCTGGGCTGTCGGGCCGGTCCTATTCAAAATTCTGATTTTGTCAGGCCTGAGTCTGGCCCATTTACACCCCTAATTGCTACGCAACAATGGACATCCAACAAATCATTTGACGTAAAGAATTCATTTACTAAAAGATGAATTCTACTGTCGTTGATTTTTGAAACATCATTTGACGTATACAGAGTTAAACTCTTCTGGTTATGTGTGTGTGTGTTTGTGTGTGTGTGTGTGTGTGTGGGTGTGTGTGTGTGTGTATGTGTATATATATATATATATATATATATATATATATATATATATATAAGATGTGTGGCCTTTTTTTATTCTTTTTGAGACCCTTGCTTCATTTCTGGTTCTGCTTACTTTTTAAATAATACTCCTTTCAAATAAGATAAATACTACAAAACTGGAATTGTTTTTTTCCTTTATTAACACAATCAGCTATTCCATTTTGTGGCAATGCGGAGCATATCAAGAATACAAATCTCAAAGCTGAATTTAAATACTGGTCCATATAATCTCATGGCAAATTTTATATACTGTTCTATGTCAAATTATGTGTCCTAAATCATGTTTCACATGATTAGCACCTTACATATTCGAGCTTTATAGATCTCTGAGTCACCTCCACATATCTAAATTTGAAGAAGTGTATGAATGTATGTGCTTTATCCAGTCACTGTGTTTTTCTGATAGTTCTGCCTTTAGGTATGTGCTGCAGTGGGAATCTAAGAATTTGATTGCAGTGAGCACTGCAATCCAGGACTGGATTTCTTCAAGTAATTTTTTTCAACTTTATAATTGCTAATATTCTTTTGTTATTACTGCATTTACAATTTCTTGTGGTGTTTGATACAAGTGGGGTTCTTTACTTCAGGACTTACTTTGGAGTTGATGAAGCAAGGTGCCATGGTGACTGTATTAAGCTCACTTTTGACTGCATTGGCCTGGCCTGCTACATTACTTGCGGCCACTGATTTTATAGACAGCAAATGGACAATTGCAGTAGACAGGTCCCTATTGTCCCTTGGCCAAGGAAAAACGAGAAAAAAAAATAAAAATCGAATTTTATGATTTACTATTTGGAGGTTTGCTAGCCCAATGCAACCTCTTTGCACCCAGCTGTGCATGTAGAACACTTGCCAACATGGTAATTAGGGATGTCAATGGGCCAGGCTTGGACCAAGAAAACTCAAAGTTTTGAACAGGCCCTGCCCTACAGAATAACCGCACCCCAGGCCACAGATAACCTCACACTTGGCCTGTCCTGTTAAAAGAATCCAGGGTTATCACAGGCCTGTGATAACCCCAGACTTGGTCCATTGACAGCCATGCTGGAAAATCTCTGGGACATCTGAGCTGTAAGTCCAATCAGCCACGTGGATGGCCTGGAACAAAAAATCAGGTGGACCACTCATTGTGCAGGCCACAAGTTTTTCTTGAATGTGGACTGTCGGCAAGTTTTTGTATAGGGGTAGCTCACCATATGAATGGACAGGAATGATTCTCGTACCAGATCATCTGCATGGCGGGTCCCACCTTATGCATGGATCTGATATCCCCACACATGCTAGGCTGGCACACGTGCTGAGTGTTAGGTGCACGTGGAGAGGGTGTGTATGCAGCTAGCAAACCATCACTATTTGATAGCCATCTTATTGTCTTCTGTTGTTCGTTGTGTTTGGCACTATACAGATCAGACAAAGCAGGAAGGCTTCTTGCTGAAGTTCTATTGAATGGATTGCAGGGGAGCAGGCATATCAATCTTAACTGATTTCGTTGCCTTGCTGATGTTTCTAGTTGAATGAATTAATTGAATCGTAACAATGGTTTCTTGTGAATCTTTCAGGCCTGTGACCCTTTTCGGTTTCTCACTGGGAGCGCGAGTAATATTCAAGTGTCTGCAGCATTTGGCTG
Source organism: Magnolia kwangsiensis (assembly GCA_037074715.1). Classification (NCBI taxonomy): domain Eukaryota; kingdom Viridiplantae; phylum Streptophyta; class Magnoliopsida; order Magnoliales; family Magnoliaceae; genus Magnolia; species Magnolia kwangsiensis. The sequence continues at coordinate 130,147,622 of CM073575.1, forward strand.
AAAGTGGAGATAATGGTAGTCTATGTTGAATTTATGACAATCTTTTACTAGGTAGGTGGGATATCAGAAACTCTAATGCAATTACACTGAACTGTCGCAGAGGGGCTCATAGAAAGGGTCGTTCTCCTTGGAGCACCAATTTCATTCAAAGATGAAAACTGGGAAACTGCTAGAAAGGTATTTATGAATTATGACTCAAGATATATACTAATGTCTAGATGGCACTCAGCTAGAAATGAATGTGTAGTTATCCTTTTTTCCATCCTGTACTCATCATATGACATTTATTAGATTTAAATACTGATGCATCCAGGCCCTAAATCAGACCCCATGCGTGAAGTTACAGTCCCACAAGTATAACCCACTTCATACGGTTAAGATATATTTTAATTGATTTTGGGATCCCTATTGGCATTAAATGGTATAAAATGTCTCAAATCTATTTTTGTATTTTTATAGGAAACTTATGGTGAAAATAAGCCCGATCAATGTTTTAAATATTGACGATATCGGCCAATATATCCTATGATATATCTTGTATCACACCTATGCGATACGAAACACACATATAGTGCTGATATATCCCACATATTCGATCCGGTGAGCATTTGCAATTTTCAATTCCCCCCCCCCCCCTCCCCCCAACACCTTTTTGTTGAAATTGTGTTAAATCAATGTCAAATGGTTACAAATCCATTGGTTCTTCACGTTTTGCATGAAAAATCATGGACTTGGAGCTTTGATTTCGATCAAGGTGTACCGTTTGCCGGTAACGGTGGGCATAATGGTCCCTACCGTTATCGATACAAATACGCTCCGTATTAGCCGATACGGGGCCGTAACGGTTGATTTTATTTTATTTTTGTTAGAAAAATCTAGAAAAATATCCAAAAAATCTGGAATATTCTAAATATTCCAAATATGCATTCATTTATAATTTTGAACATGTTTATAGTGGTGTAACGGTCCACTCTTTGGTGAGAAGTTGTATCGGGCTGTTTGATGAATTTTTGAACCTGACAACCTGGAATTGACTACAAAACTCATATATTTAATTTTCTAACTATCTAATATCAATGATAGATATATTAAAATGAATTTAATATCAAAATATCTTATGTGTAGGTGTTTGCAATTAATTTTCATAATTTATTCTATATTAAGTTATTAACATACCTGAGGAGTGAGGTCTCCAGAGTCCAGACTTGCGTAGATTACAATGTTTATTCTGTTTGAAATTCTTCAATATGTCAGAGACTTCTCCTCCTATCCTGTGATTCTTGATTCCTGTCTTGTCATCCTCAAGTCAAGAATATATAATAAAAAAATAGAAGTGTCTGATATACTCCCCTACAACTTGATTAAAGATTACTTGATTGGTTGTCAGGGGAGTTATTTTAAGTACAAGTTCGGCAGTGTCAAGTGTGTGCTTGCTTGGTAAATGTGTGGGTAATGGACAAATGGGTATATAGAAATACTTAGGTTAATAAAAATATATATTACTTAATAGTCATCATAATAAAAATCACGAGTCACTTGCACCGTGACTCACCACCAAAAGGAAAATTTGCTTTGTTGTGGTTGCTCGACCTCCACCTTAATGTCATCGTCGTCATCATCAGGCTGTGGCTGTGGAATAGGTGTTGCATATCCATAATATCCAGTGCCAGAGGGAAAGACCAGGCCAACGAAACCAGATGATGACTGATCCCGAGTAGGCAATAACTTCGACCCCGAGTAAGGATATCCACCAGTGTCCGTCGAATGGCCGTACTGGTGCCTGTGCTCAGGCTGTTGGGAATCCTAAGATTGAGAATATGTCTATGATGAGTAACTTGGATTTGGATTTAGACCTAGCCTCCTCCTAGTTGTATTGTAACTCAGTATACTCATAAGTTTAATCTCTTGTTCCTCCCTGTCGATGTTCATCGGCCCCGCGATCTATAAACGGTTGTATGGTGTGCTGAGCAACACCAAAAGTGCCAACATCAGGGGCGTCATCACCATCACCAGCATGATCATCCAACTCGGTCTCGCTGCTACTACTACTCGTACTCTTCCGTTGAACTTGCGTCGGACTTTGCATAAAAGTTGCTCCTCTTTTTGGGTTCAAAACAGCTGCACGACTCTCATAATGCGCCATGCGTATTATTGGGTCATCAACTTTCAATTATTCACTATCATCTTCAATCTGTTTTTCCCTTTATCCCAACCAAGGTAGAAATGGGTCGTCCTCGCTCATCATAAATATTGTGCAAGTTTATTAGACAATAGTCCATGTCACCGGCACTCGTAATGCTCCTAGGATGTTGTCGCATTCTCGGCCTTATGTTGTCGTGCATGAAGACAAGTCTATCCAACGTCCTAGTCTACAATTTATTTTTATTCTTTGAATGAATAAGTGCAAAATAACTCCAATTCCTTTCGCAGCTAGAAGATGTTGTCTGACTCAAAACTTTTACTACAATTTTTTTGGAGAGCCTTCATATTCTCTCCGAAATTCATCCACCATTAAGCCGGTTGCAACCTAGATATTGCATGTTGTGCAAGAGCATCTCCAAAGTTACCTTGATGATTTTCAAATGTATCTAATTCATTCAACGCCTTTATTTGCATATCTAAGTTAGGTTCTAATCTCTTTATCACATTCTTTAGCCCGACGAATTTCATTATCCGCAATAAATGATTGCGCATATCTGTACCTAGGATTTACGTAGTAACTTGTTGCATGAAGATCATGATGGAGTTGTGTTGTCCATCTTTTGTTGATCTTCTTCCAATAAGACTCTTAGCTTATACAATCACATTGAATTGCCAACTTCACCTTATCCATGTCATTGTAGAGGAAACCAATGGTAGGTGCTTCGTCGGTTTCAACAAGATGAAGTACCCTCATTAGTGGCTCCAGCACCGTTAAGATCCTCTTAACCTTCTTCTAATATTTGTTGTCTCGTATGATGTTCACAACTTTAATCTGTGTTCCTGATGTCTTCTTCTCATGTTTTGTATTGAGCCAATCTCAGGAAGCGAACATCTCACTCAACTCTCCTCTATGCTGATATAAACTCTCTAAGGCTATAAAGTTTATTTTTAATCTAGTCACTGCAAGCCTCAGTACCTCTTGTCCCTCCACGAACTTTCTTATTATTGCGACTACTTGATTATAGTTGTAAATAAATGTCATCACTTGTCTTTCCCTTTCTACCATTTCCCTAACACTCTTCTTCTTCCCAATATCTTCTAATATAAGATCAATATAATGGGCAGCACATGGTGACCAAAATATATGTGGTCTCTTTAGCATCAATTTATGTCCTGCAGCCTTATATGTTGCTTCATTATCTGTCACAATCTGCACCATATTCTCCTCTCCAATCTCATCCACCACTTTATCCATTACGGAAAAAATATAATTACAATTTTTTGTTTCGATCGAGGCATCAATTGACTTATGGTACACAATTCTTAAGTGGTAGTACACCATGAAGTTGATCATGCTACATCTGGTTGGGCCAGTCCAACCATCACATATGATCGTGCATCCTCTGTCCTGCCAAATGGGTTTAAAGGTAGCCACATATACTTTCACATCCGCTTACTCTGCATCTGTCCATTTCTCCCTAATCTCTCTAGTCGTGGGAGGTTTAATTCATTCGCCTGCTTCTGCTGCTGCATCAATTACCACCTGCCGCATTATGAGGTATGTTGGCATGTATAAATAACTTTGCTGCTGCCCTACCTAGCTTCTCAGTAGAAGTTCTACTCCACATTTGTTTTATCTTTTCTTTTTAAAATTTATTTAGTTGATTCTTTCCTAGTCAGAATTGGATTAATAGAGGGTCTCTTGGGCTCATTTACTTCTTCGTCCAAATGTACAGGGGTATCACGTGAAGATGCCTCTCGTCGGCTCCCAAACATACGTCATAATCCACCCAACCCACCCCCACCCCCACTTGCAGATGCAGTTGCACTCCCACTCCCATTGCACCCCCCCCCCCCCCCCCCCCCCTCCGTATCACGTATAGACCCCCTTGCGCTAACGTTCTTCTTCCTCACGAACAAAACACGAGCTCTCTCTTCTAACTATAATTACTTCCCGATCTAAATCTTCGTCAGAATCAATAATATCTTCTTCACGAACACTCATATATTCAAGACCAAACACCTCATGTCTGGCCGCTTCCAAAATCTCATCATTATTCTTTTACCCAGCAACACGTTTACCTTTCGACTCATCTAAACTGGCTTACATTAAGGTCATTATCTCTTTTGGTACTCTAGTACATCTCGCAACTTGACCCTTTCAATGTGCCAAATGTTGTTTAAGACACGTAATTCCACCAGTTATTAGTCTGTCACAATAGTTGCACTTCATTTTGTGCCTACTACCACCTACCCTCTGACAATGTTGCCATCCAATATCCTCACTTCCTTGTTGGCCAGACCCAGACATTTTCTTAGGTAAATATGACCTATGTGAGAGTCTACTTGAATCTCTATGTTTATATACAGTTTTTATAGGAGAATGAATTAATTAATTTAAATCTTAAAAATTAATGTAAATACATTAATAAAATAAAGTTTGAACTTCTGAATCTAATCAATAAAGAATAAATTATGTTTTAAACTCTAAGAAGCTCCAAAACCAATCTAAAATAAGAAAATATAAACATAAAGTCATCAATCCGAAAATATATATATATATATCTATAATCAGTAGCATAATCTGTTAAATGCACATTCATATGTTCTACTATGATTAACACATCATACTCAAGCATTAAAACAAAAATACATTGAAAAAAAATGATTTTTTGTTTTTTTAAAAAAAATTGGTCAAAAATAGCTTCTTTTTTTTTTAAAATAAAAGAATATAAAATTAGTAGAATAACATGTTAAATGCACATTAATATGTTCTACTAAGATTAACACATCATATTTAACCATTAAAACAAAAATATAATGAAAAAAAAAAAATGATTTTTTGTAATTTTTTAAAAATTGGTCGAAAATAGTGCGAAAATAAAAAAAAAATAAAGAAAAATATAAAATTACTAGCATAATCTATTAAATACATATTAATATGTTCTACTATAATTAACACATCATATTCAACCATTAATACAGAAATACGTTGAGAAAATGATTTTTCGTAATTTTTTAAAAATCGGCCAAAAATAGTCCATATATATATATATATATATATATATATATATATATATATATATATATAATCACTAACATAATCTATTAAAGCACATTAATGTGTTCTACTATTATTAACATATCATATTCAACCATTAAAACAGAAATATATTGCAAAAAAAAAAAAAAATGTATAAATACCTATTTTTAAAGATTTTCCGGAAAATGGCCCACGGAGTTGACCGATACGTAACCAATTTTGTATACCTTGATTTCAATATCCATTAGTTTTTCATGTTCTCCATTTTTTTTTTTCGAAATTTTACTTCAACTAGCTGTCAATTGAGACTAATCTCAAAATATTTAGGAGTCTTTGATGAAATGATCATCACAAACACTCTAATTTCGAAATTTGAGTGTAGATGGTCCGATTGGGAAAATTTTGAAAATTTCCCAATTTCTCCCAAATTGCTTGCAATGTTGCACTCCAAACATGAAATCAAGCATGTATGAGGGCTGATCTACTGATTTGTTAAGTCCTTGTCAATTTTTGGAAAATAAAAATCAATTTTTAATTAAAAATTATTAAAATACTATTAATTTTTTTAGAAATTTCCCCTCAACCAACTATCAATTGAGACTAATTTCAAAGTATTTAGGAGTGTTTGATGAAACGATCATCACATACACTCTAAATGTTATGCATTCAATTTGAATATAACTTTATTAGTTCAGTCAAACAATGCATAGCTTAGGACCCTATATAAAGGAAACCTATTAGGTGCACTTCTTTTTTGAGATGTTATTATTTAAAAGTGTGTACTAAGATCTTTTTTAGCAATCTTGGAAGTTTCATTGAAAAATTAAACCATTTTCATATTGTTTCCCCGTTTTTCCCAAAAAGTGCAATAAATTACCTAATACAAACGATATGTCCCATGCGATAACTAATACGTATATGTATCCCAAGTATGCGATATATAACGCGATACCGATATTTCGAACGTTGAGCCCTATGTGTGTATTACAAGCCAATACAGCCAATATATATATAGAAATTAATGGGATTTTGGAATCTTTATACAAACAGTATACTAGTTTGCATGCTTTTACAAACCTTTAGTTATATGGATGTATAAAGGGGGAAATTGCATGATATTGTAATAGAAGAACTAGTTTGGACTCTTTTAGTTGTTCTTTTAGAGATATTTTAGGAAAGGACTCTAATGTTAACCAACGGGATTTTTTTGTTCTTCGTTTAACATGTATCCGACATTTTATAATTTAGGTTTTTAACATTGAATTACAGCCTGTGTACTCTATGGCTATAGGAACCACACGTAAGAAACTTTAGACATGGCTATTCGAATAAAAAATTTATTTTTCATGGATTTTAAAGCATGTATTGCTTCCCTCTGTCCATGTGTTGCCTTGTGCAGTTATTGCTCTTCATCACATTAAGTGTGGGAGTTTATTTTCATGTGTTGCGTTTTCCATCTATCATGGGCTTAGTTATTCATTCTTGACTTGCAGTAAGATCATCAGTAGGAAGTTTATAGTTGTTCAAATTCCTTTTGATTTAGTGGCGTCAAATTTGGTATTGGTTCCAGTTAGGTTCATAGGATTTTCTTCTTTTTTTATTCTTTCACCCAATTTTCCCCAATTAGAAACCCAAGAAAAATTATCTTTTTCAAAATCCCCAATTTCTTAACCCCTAGAGTTTTAAAATTCTCCCAATTTCCTAATCCATGAACCTAATTTTCCAAAAACCCCCGAGTTTCCTCATCTCCAAACCTTAATTCTCCAAATGCCCCAAGTTGTAACCCTAAAATTCAAATTCCCCAACCCAAATTCCTCAATTTTTCCAATACCTAGAACTCTATTTTTATAAAATCTGATTTTTTTATTGACCCAGAATCCCAATATTCCAAGTTCAAACTAGAAATTGTTTGAAACATTCTCAGTCTAGAACATCACGCAAATCCCTTTTTTTCTCTACAAGTTGAAACATGGTTTGAAACATTTCTAGAACATTCTATAGAATCTCTTTTTACTTTCCTAGAACATTCTATAAAATCCCATTTTTTCTCTACTAGTTGAAACTCTAAATTGTTTGGGGTCTGGTTTATGCAAATCCCTTCCATATATTGGATTTTTTTATTTGTTCCTCATGAATGTGAGTGAGGCCCACTTAACCCCAAAATCAATCGTGATGGTTCAAAGCAGGCCGTTGTGCATCTGTGTCCGGATTTGAAGATCAAGTGTTTGTATAGAGATCATGAATGTATGCAAAGAATCCAACATCAATTGGTGGATAACGTGTACATGTGTGGTGACTGTCAACGATCTACGTCTCTTTGAAGCAACTGTCTCGTATTGTATTCTCATTTATTGCCTTGTGCTTCCAAGTTCTTCCTGTCTTTTCAATGGATGCTAAAAGTAGTCTTTTGACTCCCATCTGACTCAATGCACTTCCAAATCAGAATGGCCAAGCCTAACAGTTCAAAATATTTACAATGGGCCATTTGGTAGAAGTTTTTCTCACAATAAGACGAAAGTTAATTTATTTAAAATCACCAAAACCTGATGAAATGTTTGTTGATTATGAAGATTGAATTTCAGTGTATGCTGCAATTAGATCCCTGTTATGGAATAGTATCGAACTGAGTATTAGCACAAATGTTATGTTCTTCATAACAGCAAAAGAGGGTTGGGAAACCTTAAAGGAGATGTACTCTGGTTAGAAAACTTTTAACTTGTTGTATGAGTTATATCAAAAGATCTTTGCACTTTGACAGGGAGATAAGAGTGTAGGAGAGTACTATTCTGCTTTGCGACGTATGTGGGAGAAACTGAATATATATTAGCGACTAATTATGAGGTTATGAAATAGCAGCAAGAGGAATTTCATGTAGCTAAACTCCTCTCAAGTCTTCGCTCTGAGTCTGAGCTCAAGTTTGAGCCAACCTAGATTCTTGGAGGTAGTGAGGTTCCAATTGTTACGGAAGCATTCACACCCATTCAATGTGCATCTTGTGTGAACATCACGAGCTTAATTACCTCTGATCGGTTAGCACTTTCTTCTTCTTATGGTAAAGGAGATGAAGTCATGGTAGATATCGTTGTGGCGGTCGATTTGGTGACTGATTCAGGGGGAGGTCGTTTTGGAGGTAGAAATGCTTGGGGAGATCATGGTACAGATTTTAATGGAGGTCGTGGCAATCTGTAGTGTACTCATTTCGGGCTTCTAGGTCAAACGATTGATGCATGATTGGATCTCACTGGCAAACCAGTGTGGGTTAATCAATCTCGGAGCTTCGATGCCAGTTCCCAGGGTAATGTAGCTTGACATATCTCTCCTTGTTCTGAGACAAGTTCAATAGGCGGCACAGTTACATTATCCAAAGATGAGTACACCAAGTTGTTAGATGACTATTCCAATCACGCATCCTCCACTACTGCTCTTGCTCAATCGAGTATCATGTCTTGCTTCCTCCAAACCTGTCCCTTGGATTATTGATTTAGGGGCCTCCGATCATATGACCGATGATTCTAGTATCTTATTGTAATTAGATACATCTGCTTCCATTTCCTCTGTGACATTGGTTGATGGTTTATCAACCCGTGTATTTGGCACTGGGTACTTCTCATTCTTCTTCCCTTTCATTGTCATTTGTGTTGTATATTCCTAAATTGAGTCTACTAACTGACTAGATCCTTGAACTATTTTGTTAAATTTTATCCTTCCTATTATAAACATTAGGATCTAGAGATGGGGAAGAGAGTGGAGGACATGAAGCTAGTGGGCTGTATTATCTTGACAGTGGAGTGGATGGAGTTGCATTGCAAACATATGTTTCCCCTCGTCAATGGCATTGCAAGCTTGGTCACCCATCGTCGAGTAGTTTAAATAATCTTATTCGATCATTGTATTCTGTGTCCAAGTTAGAGTGTGGTACTTGCAAGCTAGCAAGCATCATAGAGTCACGTTTGCACCTCATGTGGATAAATGTAGTGCCAGTCCATTTTCTTTAGTATATTCTGATGTGCGAGGTTTAGTATGTGTTCCTAATTTATCTGATTTTAAGTGCCATATTATTTTGTGAATGATTATTCTTCATATGACTAGGTTATATTTGATGAAAGATGGTTCTTAAGTATTCCATTGCTTTAAAGAATTTCATATGGAAGTAAAAATTAATTCAATATTAAGATTTGTGTTCTATGCTCAAATGATGTTTGGGAATATATGTCGCATGACTTTGATTCATGTCTCTCTACCAATTGCATCCTTCATTGAACATCATGTGCATACACACCACAACAAAATACTGTAGCCAAACTTAAGAATTACCATTTGAGGTTGCTCAAGCTTTGTTATTCAATATGAAGGTTCCCAAGGTGTTTTGGAGTGCTGCGGTTTTTACTACTCATCACTTAATAAATTGAATGCCTTCTTCCGTCTTGGATGGAAAATCACCTTTTTCCATTTTGTATCTTGGTATTCCATCCCTTCGAAGGTATTTGATTGTGTATGTTTCATACATCAATTAGATCACTCACTCGACAATTTTAAACCAAGAACTGTCAAGTGTATCTTTCTTGGGTACTCGTATCCAAAGAGGATATAGTGCTACAACTCTTCCTTACATGAACATTATGTATCTACTGATATTACTCTCATTGAGGGTACTCACTTTTTTAAGGATGTAAGTCATTGCGGTTTGACGAGATGCCTACTACACTTCCAATAGTGCTTGAAAAAAAAAATAGCAAAAATATATCCAGGGGATGCAAATGTACAAAACCCAACTCCATTAAAAGTTCATTCTAGGCGATCCAAGCGTGATAATGAAGCTCCTTCAACTGTGTTATTTGTTATCCTCCTTTTCCATCAGAAGATTGAAGTCATGTCCATTCTCTTTCTTTAGCACCTAATGAAGTTGACTTACCTATCACTCTTCGAAGGGGTGAGCTTATCTTCCATACTAGGTCTATAGAAGGGGCTGATAATAGTAGAGAATGATTTGATGAGGATAATGTGAAGAAGAGATGAGAATATTGAGAGAGAAGAAAAAGGCGGAGGAGAGTTTGGGAGAGATGATGTGTTAGGCTTGTTTTCCCTAACACATAATATTTTATTATGATAATGCATATAGTACACTGTAGGAGAATAGGGAAGTGCGCACATGCACTTACACTAAAAGGGCCCACTAACCACACACAATACACAATACAATACATTAGCATTCTCTATACTCCCCCTCAAGTTGGAGCATAAATGTTGATCATGTCCAACTTGTCACAAACACGATGAAGAGCATCTCGACTCAAGGACTTTGTAAGAACATCAGCAAGTTGATCTCCAGATCGAACAAAAGGAGCAATCCTTAGAAGCGACTTTCTCCCAAATAAAGTGACAGTCGACCTCAATATGCTTGGTTCGCTCGTGAAAAATTGGGTTACGAGTAATATGGATGGCCGCTTGATTGTCACAGTGAAGAGGAATAGGATCTGAAGGAGGATAGCCAAGTTCTTCAAGAACATTGCAAAGCCACACGAGTTCACACGTCGCATGAGCCATAACACGATATTCTGCTTCAGTCGAGGACCGGGCAACAACTGGCTGCTTTTTGCTCTTCCAGGTTATAAGATTGCCATTTAGGAAGGTACAGAAGCCGGATGTAGAGCGGCGATCGAAAGTACTACCTGCACAATCAGCATCGGAATAGCCAGAAAGATAAAGATGACCATGCAACTAAAAGCGGAGGCTAACACCCGGGGCTGATTTTAAATATTGAAGTATGCGGTAGACAGCCGTGAGATGAGAAGTACGGGGAGCTTGCATGAATTGGCTAACAACCCCCACTGCAAATGAGAGATATAGGCAAGTAATAGTCAAGTAAATAAGCCGGCATACAAGTCGTCGATACATCACGGGATCAGTAAGGAGAGCACCATCATCTGGTCGAAGCTTCTGTGAAGTATCCATGGGAGTGGTAGCAGACTTGCACCTTAACATGCTGGTCTCCATAAGAAGATCGAGCGCATATTTTCGTTGTGACAAGACTAATTTGGATGATGGGCGAGTAACTTCAATTCCGAGAAAGTAGCGAAGAGGACCAAGATCCTTGATCTCAAACTCGGTCTTCAAAAAATCTGACTTCTCTCATTCCAGCAGAATCACTACCAGACAAAACAATACCATTCACATAGACAATGAAAACCATGATGCCCGTCGATCGACGACATATAAAGAGAGAATGATTGGCATGACTACGAACAAAGCCAAACTCCAAGAGAGCCTGACTAAATTTTTCGAACCATGCACAGGGAGATTGTTTGAGTCCATAAAGAGCCTTCTTCAACCTACATACAAGTGCAGGGTTGTGAGAAGCAACAAAGTCAGGAGGTTGAGCATGTAAACTTCCTCTGCAAGATCCCCATGGAGAAATGTCTTCTTAACATCAAGCTGAAACAAGGGTCATAATAAATTAACGGCCAAAGAGAGCACAATGCGAATTGAATTAAGCTTAGCCACTGGAGAGAATGTGTCGAAGTAATCCACACCATGAGTCTGTGTGTAACCTTTAGCAACAAGACGGGCTTTATAGCGATCAATTGATCCATCTGGAAGAAACTTGATTGTATAAACCCATCGAAAGCCAACAGGTTTATGGCCTAGAGGAAGTGACACAAGATCCCAAGTATGATTCTTCTCAAGAGCAGACATTTCTTCCATCATCGCCTTTGTCCAATCAGGACTCTGAAGAGCATGTGAGAGAGATCTAGGAATAGTCTGTGATGAAAGAAAAGTTGCAAACGACTGAAAAGACAGTAAAAGATGATCGTATGAAACGAAATTACTAATGGGGTATTGAGTACAAGATCATGACCCTTTGTGCAAGGCAATGGGAAGATCTAAACTCGAGTTAGGAGAGTCACCTGAACCAACATCCAAAGTGAGCGGAAGGGTGAATGATTGAGCTTGTGAAGATTTATCTTGACGATGATACACCCGCAGAGGCTTAGGCTCACCCATATCACTAACAGGATGCTGAATAGCGGGGAGAGTTTTCCCATGATCACTAGTGGAAAGAGGATAAGAGTCATATTCCCCTTGACTCGCAAGAAGATCACAGAGGGATTGGTCTAGAGAAGAGAAAAAAGATCCTTCAAGATGACATCGGCAGAGACATATTTCTTACGAGTCAATGGGTCAAAGCATTTATACCCTTTCTGACTCCGAGTATACCCTATAAAGACACATTTAATCGCCCTGGGGCTAAGTTTATCATTATTCCCATTCAAAATTTGAACAAAGCATGTACAATCAAAATCTTTAGGTGGTAGAGGAAATGGATTATCATGAGGATACAATATAGTAAATGAAGATTTGTAAGATAAAATACGTGAGGGTATATGATTAATAAGAAAAGTAACAGTTAAAAGAGCATCACCCCAAAACTGTTTGGGTAGATGCATACCAAGCAGAAGGGTGCGAGCAACTTCAAGAAGAAGACATTCTTTCGTTCTGCAATACCATTTTGTTAAGGAGTGCGAGCACATGATGTCCTAGACAAAATACCACGTTCCTGCAAAAAGGACAGAAAGGCAATAGACATGTATTCTCACCCATTATTAAAATGGAGGGATTTGATGGAACAATGAAATTGAGTGCACACTTCATGATAAAATACTTTAAACGCATCAAACACTTCACTTTTAGATTTCAAAAGATAAATCCAAGTCATGCGGGAATAATCATCAATAAAGGTAACAAAATATCTAAATCTAAAAGTCGAGGTAACTGGAGCTGGTCCCCAGACATCCGAGGGAACCAAAAGAAAAGGTTGAGATTTCCTTCCAGAAGAGCTAGGATGAAACATAACACGATGATTTTTAGACAATTCACAAATATCACAGCATAATGGTTTAGTGACAGATAAGGAGGGAAACAAAAGTCTCAATCTAGAATTGGATGGGTGGCTTAAGCGGCAATGTCATCAAGTCATGGACTCTCGATCTAGAGAAAGGGTACTAGAAGCGGCAACAGGTATATCATCGAAAAGATAAACGCCTCCTCGCTCATGCCCCCCACCAATCACTCTCTTCGTCTGTAGGTCCTGAAACAAACAATAAGAAGGAAAGAAGGTGATGTAATAATTGAGTGATTTAGTAAGAGAGCTAACAAACAATAAGTTTAATGGAAAACGAGGCACATGCAATACGAAGGACAAAGACAAGGAAGAAGAGAGGGATGAAACCAATCCCAGAGATGGGAGATTGAGTTTCATCTGCGACCGTGACATATTGAGTGGGAGAAGGAGAATAAGAAGAAAAGAATTGCAACTTACCAGTCATATAGGAGGAAGCTCCGGAGTCGATGACGCAAGAAGGGCAGTACCTGACTGGGCCGAAACTGCGTGAGAAGGCTCAGGAATATACTGAATGTGAAGCCGCATAAGGGCATCATATGCCACCCGAAAAATGATAAGAAACTCCCCTAAAGTAGACTGCTCAGCTGTCAGGGTGGAAGACTGTCTCAGAAGCAACAATGGAAGCAACAGAAGCAGCGGCATACGTAGGACGACCATGTAGCTGCCAACAATAATCAACAGTGTGATTAGTTCTACCACAATGTGAACAAATGCGGGAGCCATCACGTCTCATCCACGTCCACCACGACCATGAAGATATCAAACCACCAAAACCAGAAATGCGCCCAGAGCTCAAGGATGGTACCCGAAGACCAAGGGAGGACTGATCACCAGCAAGATGTGTCGAACGCTCAGGTGGCACAAATGAATGAGAAGGAAGAGTAGAGACCATAACACGCTGACACATGGCATAGACTGTCATCAATGGGGAAAGAGGATCCTGCATAACAACCTGATCACGAACGTGAAGATAATCAGAACTCAACCTAGTAAGGAACTGCATGATACGAGTATCATCCCGTTGCTTATGAGCATGTTCACGATCCTCTTTACATTTGAAAGGAAAAGGCTGATACATATCCAACTCATCCCACATACCTCGAAGCGTCGAATAGTAGTCTTTTAAGGATCTGGAGTTTTGTTGAAACTGACCAATTTCTTGAATAAGCTAGAATACCCGTGAAAAATTCTGAGATTTCGAGAACATATCATGAAGCGTATACCAAATGCCTTTAGCCGAGGATAAAAATATCACTGAGTGGCTAATCAAGGAATCCATGCTATTCAACAACCACCCATGCACTAACTTGATAATTCTCCTTTGTCCAAGACTTGTAGGTAATATCTATAGAGCTTGGGGGATCATCCAAAATATACGACAACTTGTTATGGGCTCCTAAAAATACTTTTACAAATTGTGCCTATTGAAGATAATTGTCACCATTTAACTTAATGGAGGTAATCTGCAAGGGGTTGGATTTAAGAGACCCTATGCCAAGAGATGAGGGCCCTTTGTCAACCATAGTAGAGTCAAAGAGAAATAAACCTATGCCAAGAGACCCCCTATGCCAAGAAAGAGTGATTCAAACAACTATCTCACTCAATCCTTCAAGATAACAAGAAATAAACCTCAAACAAATATCAATCATCCAAAATACCATGAAACGTAGTAAAAAAGGGCCTGACCGAGTGAAAAACGGCCCAGCCACACGCCTGTTTGAGGTTAAAAATCTCTCAAACATTGATCTTAAGTAAAAAAAATCTACCATGGATAGCTTGGGAGGAAGATTTCGGTTCATCTTGAACAAAGAAACCAAAGAAAAACTTACCGATTCGAGGTAGATCGAAGAAAAACGGAATCTGGGACTGATTTTCGAATTTCTCTATTTTGCCCAAAATACCATGAAATGAGGTCCAATAAATTCTAAAAAAATCATGAAAAATCTTCTAAAATCAAGATCTATCAAACCCCTAAACCTTTAGCTCAAATGGAGTCTATGCGTCCGTACAACGCTGACGTGTCGCCTCTCAACCTGTTGGATGGGGAATGCCTGGATCTTTGCTCTGATACCAAGTAGAGAATGATTTGATGAGGATAATGGAAGAAGAGAAGAATATTGAGAGTGAAGAAGAAGGAGGAGAGTTTGGGAGAGATGATGTGTTAGGCTTGCTTGCCCTAACACATAATATTTTATTATGATAAAGCATATAGTACACCGCAGGAGAATAGAAAAGTGTGCACATGTACTTACACTAAAAGGGCCCACTAACCACACACAATACACAATACAATACATTAGCATTCTCTATAATAATGACCATATATATATATAATCCAATTAAATGAACCAGAAGAAGACGCTAGATACACCCAGCTTTCTGTTTATAGTTGAATATCCAAACAGGTCAAAAAACAGAAACTCCCACATAAGAAATCTGGAACTAAGGAGGATAATAATAAAAAAAAAAAAAAAAAACATGTTCAAATATATGTCAGACATCATCCCTCTACGTAATGTCGTAATCCACTGATTTTCTTAAAAAGTGGGCAAAAAATGGTGGAATTGCTCATCAAATCTTCCAAAAAAATGTTGAAACTCCAATCATCATGCAAAAAACACCTATGGATGATCAGCAACAAATAATCTGACCAACCCTTTGCTGGATTTTCTCAGGAAAAAAAATCCCCCTTCAATTGGGGGAAATTTTAGAAAATCTCAAAAACGGGTTTTTTGAAAAATATATTGGGGGGCTCAAAACTCAACTTAAACTAGCCCAAACAAATCCACAAAAATCACCATAAATCTTACTAAAATTGAGATCTTTCAAACCATATCCTTCATAGGCTACATGTTTGTACGGATAGTACAGATGCTGACATCAGTAGTGTACAACAACCACGAACAAAACCATAATCAAAATCCTTACTCTAATACAAAGTAGAAGAAGATTGGAGAAGAAACAAGGTGGAAAATAGAAGCGGAAGGATAAAGAAAGAAAGGGGAAGAAATGGCTAGTGCAACCGGTGGTGTTTCAACTAGACATGCCTCATATATTATTAATATATGCACTATATGGAGAGAAATATACTTGTACATGTATATACTCAATAGAAGACTCCCTAGATGGGTTACTTGAAGTTGAACTTTGACGGTTGCTCCCTTGCCAACCCAGACCAAGAGGGGTTAGTGGAATTGTCTGAAATTGCGAGTTTGTAGGGGATTCTGGTTTGGAGATTCATTATTCATTTAGTATCGATGATATCGGCCGACATATCCCAAGATATATCTTGTATCCCACCTATGCGGTACGAAACATACTTGTAGTGCTAATATATCCCACATGTTCAATCCAATGAGAATTTGTGATTTTGATTATTATTATTTATTTATTTTTGCTATAAATCATATTACATTAGTGCCAAATGGTTATAAATCCATGATTCTTCATGTTTTGTATGAAAAATCATGGATTTGGAGCTTTGATTTCAAATTTTTGGGGTGATGGGCTGGGTTGCAGAAAATTGAGAAAAATCGAAAAATTTCAATTACTCGCATATTGGTTGCAATCGTTGTTGGCATATGAGATGGGCAGAGTTGTGGAAAATTGGGAAATTTTGAAAATTTCCAATTTCTTGCATATCAATAGCAATCATTGTTGTCAAATGTGATCACATATGCACATATTGTGGATTAGATCACATATACTATCATGGTATATGTGATCCTAGCAAGTATGTGATGGCATACTTTGATATGCAACCAATATGCGATCACATACTGCATATGCAATCACATATTTTCCAATGGTAAAAAATATGACCGTTGAGAGCAATTTGTTTTTTTTTTTTTATTGTTTTTTGTTTTTTGTTTTTTTTTTTTTTTTTTGTTTTGTTTTGTTTTTTTTTTTCAATTTGGGGCACTTTTGCCTATAAATAAGCACTCATATCTCCTCCATTTTCACTATTCTTTACCCCGAAGCTCTCTCTCTCTCTCTCTCTCTCTCTCTCTCTCTCTCTCTCTCTCTCTCTCTCTCTCTCTCTCTGTCTTACTCCAATCTCTTTACAACTATTTCAAGTATGTTTATTTTTTATGTTTTGTGAATTGTATTTGTAAATTAAGTTGTAAGTTGTAACTTATGAGTTGTTTCAAGTTATCTATTTATTAATAAAATTTCTATGTTCGAAGTTTTAAATAATTAATTCTCTTTTAATGTAGCTTGTTGATTGTTTTGTTAAGATTTATGTAAATATAATATAAGTAATTAAAAATATAACTTAATGAAACACTCAAACTAGAATGAAATAATTAAAATAACCCAATCCAATCATTTGTACTAATTAGGCAAGTTTTCCCTAATTTTTTAGAATACTTTTTTCAATCTTCCCTTTTTTCAAAAAAAATTAAATTTTTTTTTTTTAAATGTGATGGCACATGTGATTATGTGATGGCATATACGAACAACATATACTAATTGCATGTGATTGCATATGTGATTTGACAAGATTGGTTGCAATTTGTGTCCAAACACAAAATCAAACATATATGTAACATGATCTAGTGAATCTTGGTCATTTGGAGGTTTTTTTCTAGGAAAATTGTCTTTTTAATTAAAATGTTACATACACACACATGCACGCACATTTCATGGCCTAAAATTTGAACGGACCACGTGATGCATCACCCCCTGAAACCTTTAGGGCCTAACTTTCACCCTGATCCAAAACTCTGGTGGGCCGTATCAAAGAGAGGCAAATCAAGGGTGGAAATTTTTTCCTTTAGCCATGGCCCACCACAGTTTTGGATGATTGGGGTAAAAGTTGGGCCATGGGGGGTTTCATGGGGTGCTGCATCATGCGGACCTTTCAAATTTTGAGCTCATATCACGAGAGATGAGTTCTCAAAAAGTTATCACGAGTTATTGTGAGAACTGGTGCGTAGGTGAGCATTCCATTTATATATATATATATATATATATATATATATATATATATATATATATATATATATATATATATATATATATATTTCACTTTAATTTTGGGATTTGGGGGAAGATAGGCCGATTTGCATAAAATTGGGGAAATTCAAAATTTTTCCTAAATTTTCTCAAATCGGAGAGGATAAGTACCAGTGTTGTGTTAGAGAGTATATTCACTAGTTTCATTTTACTATGACCTGAGCATAGTATTGTCAATTTGTGGAGCAATAGTACGATGCCTAGCCCCGTCGAGATGGAGATGGTTATTTTGAGCCACCGCGCAACACATGTGGGTCTAAGCCACAACCACACACATTATTCACAGGTATATTTTTAGTTTTCTACTTTTTCTTTTGCTTTTGAATGTATTGCTTGTGTTTCCATACATATCTTACATTTCTAAATTATATGAATAGACTTTGAATATACTTGCATCAATTTAGTCAGACAACACATAGTTTAGGACCCCAAAGGAAGCCTATTATGTGCACTTGTTTTTTGTGACGTTTTGATTTGTAAGTGTGTATTGATGTTTTTTTAAAATTTTTTTAAAAAAAAAAGAAAAAAAAACAATTCAAGAAGTTTCATTGAAAAATTCGACCAATTTCCCAATGTTTCCCAACAATAGCGATACATTATGCGATACAACCGATATTTCCCATGCAATAACTGATTTCTATCTGTATCCCAAGGGTGTGATCTATTACACGATAACAATGTGGAAAACATTGTTCTGCACAGTTTGAGAATCATGAAAGATACAACTTTAAATAGATTGTCGCTAAAGGAGACTCCACAAATGTCATTGGTGGGCCAAAGGCTGGTGTCCTCGGATGCTAGTAAACATGATGGAAGAAATCCAAGAGGTTAGCATTAGATTGGGAGTTACCTTTTAGCATGTAATGGTAAAGCAGAGAGCCTGATGAAGAGAGTAACCTCAAGTGGATTCTTCTGGATCAAACGGAGGGTGGCAGTGGGTATATGTCCATGGTGGTATATATTGTACTCTTAGTTTCCAATGACCCATGGAAGTGCCTTAATAGTTGTCAATTCTTCTATGTATTTTGCTCATTGTAAATATTTTAATTTCAATAAATGATCCAATTATCACACACTCATGTGTATGCACATACACGTAGAGGTGGGCATCGAATCGAGTCGGACCAGATTGGGTCCAACTCGACTTAGTCCGAAATTTGCAATGCACTGACCTAAACTCGATTCAATCCGGGACTGAGTCCGAGTCAACTCGATCCGATGCACATCTGGCCTGATCCAAACCGAGACCGACTCGGTCAGGGAAACCGAGTTGGATCGGATTGGGTATGGATCTTTGTTGGGATGACGAATCTCTTCATTTATTCCCCAACACAGGCAACAAGGAATCCTTTCGGGATGGTTTCATCACCAGTGTTGCTGGATAGAGATGAAACAGAGTTGTCTGAGAAGGACAGAGTCCTTTTGAGGGATTTCATACTCTTGTTGTTGCTAGTTGTGGTTGGTTTTGGAGCATTTCCGAGCTTCTTCCTTTTCTTGAGGATCTGTTGAAGCTTAACATCTCACTAATCTTGTTCGGCTTCTTTTAATCCATGGTTTTCTTGAATGGAGATTACTCTCTCTCTCTCTCTCTCTCTCTCTCTCTCTCTCTCTCTCTCTCTCTCTCTCTCTCTCTCTCTCTCTCTCTCTCTCTCTCTCTCTCTCTCTATTGATTTTGCTGATTGAAATGCTTCAATAAGCAAAACTCAGAAAGGATATCTGTTGGTATTCTTTAAAAGTCTTAGATGGGTGATTGATTTTGATTATTGAAATGCTTCAAGAAGAGAAACCCACCAAGGATTCTCTGTTTTGGTTTCTGTGGAAATCTCAGATGGGTGGGTGCGGCGCCATCGATCGGGTAGAGAAGAGGGGTTAGGGATTTAGGTCTTTTGTTCGGGTAGAGGGTAGTAAAAAAGTTAAAATCAAAAAAGTTAAAATAGGTTATATAGGACCCGACCGGATCGGATTGGATTGGATTGGTCCGGATTGGCCACTTATCCGAACTCGACTCGATTAACGTTCGGATCTGAGGGGGCTTACTCGAAGCGACCCGATCCTGGCCTTCGGTTCGAATCGGGTCGGATTCTGTCCAGCTCTACACATGCATATTTGTGAAGTCTGCAAAGTTTCCAGATTAAAAAGTCAAATCCCAAGTGACATTTTGGTCTTTGTAAGTGCATGCATAAATTCTGCAAGTGTATGCATAAATTCTCCAAGAGTCACTGATACCGTCTTGTTGAAGCTTTGAAAGACTTGTAATTCCCTATTCAACTTTGATTTTGATTTATCTTGTTTAGTACTAAATTGTTTTAGAAAATCAGTTTAGAGAATTCAACTGTGTTGTTATGCATCATATTTTTATCATCATTGTTATCCTTTGTCTATGTAACATGGGCACCATCTTTTAATGGTTTTAGCTAATAGAAGTTTTGTGATGCGAGCACAAGCGCATTAAAGGTATACCAACGAAGACAGTGTCAACCACAAGTGTCGTCCTTGTGGATAGGCGATTATTAAGGAGCTGAAGACCTTTCACATGTGATTGGACATATAGAAGACCCCACTCAGGGAAGACACATGTGAAGGAAGATTGGAGGAAGAAGACCGAGCGCCCGAACCTTCCCGTACTTATGTTATTTGGGCATTTTTGCTTAGTTTGGGGTGTTTTAGTAATTTTATATCTTTATTTATTTATTCTAGGGGTATTTTTGTAATTTTATGTCTTTATTTGCTTATTTAAGTGGGCTAAAGCCCTAAACTCGAGTTTTAACTATTGATTAATGAAAAACAAACCCTTTAGTTGCCTCCTTCCTTTATTCTCTCTAACGGTGCTTCTTCTCTTCCCTTGATCTTCTTCTTCTAATTTCTTCTTATGCCCCTCTAACTTCTTCAAGGTAATTATTTTCTTCTTTCTATTTTTCAGTTTTGGTTAATCCTTCTTCGATCAAAATCTTGAGAACCGATCTAAACCCTAAACTCCCAAATTCTCAAATCCCTAATCCGAGAAACTTCCTGGTTATTCGGACTAGTGATTTTCATTGATCGATTGGGTGTGACCATGTAAGATCGGGAGGTCTCATCCCTCGCCGGATCCAACCTAAGTAATAATTGAATTCCATATTCTATGGTTGTGATGATGACCCGTTCCATTGCATGTTTCCTTTATGATTTTCTCAGTTATAATGATTACTACTAGAATTTTAGATCATTTATTCCTTTTTATTTTCGCTGTTTAATTATGTTCATGAGCATGCATCATAATTATGGCTGTCTTGCGTCAAATTTGGTATCAGAGACTAGGCTTGCATGGTTTTTGTCTAGATCGAGTTATCAAATTAGGGTTTTGATTTTTAGGTTTAATTTGGGAAAGTTTTAGATTTAGAAAGTTTTCAATTTTAGAAACTTTCCAATTTTAGAAAGTTCCTAATTTGAAAAATTTTCAGATTTGAGTTGTTTCCTATTTCAACTTAATTATGACAGTTCATAGTAATTTTGCATTCATCGCATTCATCTTGAAAGTCATAACACCTAGTAGTCTAGTTGGGTAGAGTTTGGTTCAAGTCTTCATTGTATGCCCACGAGAAGAGGTAGAGGTTTCGGACTTCAACCTACCATGAATAACGAGCAGTTATCTGAGCAACTTGCTCAATTGATACAAAAGATAACCGCCCTAGAAGCGGGTCAAAAGCGTGAATTTGCCCGCCTTGAGGACCAAATTACCACTACCATGACTAAGGTCGAGCAACTAGAGGCGTCCCAAAAAGAAAATCCCGCTGTAGGGAATGATGTGTACTCCCAAGTGGGAGGAATCATTGAAAAACGCGCTGCCACACGTAGTGGTAATGAGGATAGAGATCGTGGTGTGGTGCGAGAGGCACGAGCCACATGTGATCATCAAGACCGCTATGATTCATATGAGCGTGCGATGAAAAGTGTGAGAGTTGAGGCCCCGAGTTTTGATGGGCACTTGGATCCCAAGGCATTCCTTGACTGGGTTGCTGACATGGACCACTACTTTGAGTGATATGGCATGTCGAAAAATCGCCAAATGCGGTTTGCTAAGATAAAGCTTGTGGGTCAAGCCAAGCTCTTTTAGACCAACACCGAGCGTAGGATAGAGAGAGTTGGTAGGGCCCCTATCACACATTGGTATGAGATGAAAGAGAAGTTGAAGGAGAAATACTTTCCTCTCTCATACCGTCAGAAGCTCCTTGACCAATGGCAATCTTTACGCCAAGGGTCAATATCTGTCACTGACTACATCGCTAAATTTGAAGAATATTTGATGCGATGTGATATCCAAGAAAACCCTCTAGTAACGCTCTCGCGTTTCAAGACGGGCCTTCGTACGGATCTTCAGCGCGAGCTTATGACTCAGCCCTTAACGGACTTGGATGAAGCATATCAAGTCGTGCAGGAGTTAGAGTAATATCTGAAGGCTCCTGTCGTTCGTTGTTTTCAGGAAACTAGACCTAATGTCGGTAGTCAACTTAGGGCACAGGCGACCATTCCGCCTAGGCCTAGGGAGGATAAGGGCAAAGGGGTTCTTGGTGCCGGTCCTAATAACATGAGCCAAGTGAGGTGCTATGAGTGTGGCAATCTTGGCCACATGTCTAATCAGTGTCCTACGAAGAGCCGTGAGAGAGCCTTGGTTATAGGCGAGTCCCACGAGGTTGGAGATGACCAGGGTGATTATGAAGTTGAAGAGTATCACCCTGAAGGAGGACTTACTGATGAAGAAGAAGTGGATGGAGAAGCAACGCTTGCAGTAGTCAGACTTGTGCTAGCTCAGTCTAGAAGTAGTGCTGACTGGCATCGAAGCACTATCTTATACACTATTGCCAAGTGTGGTGAAAAGAATTGTAAGGTGATAGTGGACAGTGGAAGTTATCAGAATGTGATTTCCACTAGCACCTTAGATCGCTTAAAACTGAAATCCACACCTCATCCAGACCCGTATAAAGTTTCTTGGATTGACAAGACATCCCTACCTGTCACCCAGCAATGTCTAGTCCCCATCGAATTTGGGTCATACAAAGAGTCCCTGTGGTGTGATGTTTTACCTATGGATGTGAAACATGTTATCTTAGGTAGACCGTGGCTATTCGATAATGATGTCACGATCTTTGGTTGTTCGAATGCGTGTACTTTTATGTATAACGGTAAAAAGATCAAACTTAATCCCATGCCACCTGTGAATACACTAGGAAGAAGAAAGATGAGAAGGCAAGTGAGCCTAGAGAAATGGAGAAATCCAAACCTAAGTCTCTACATATAATCAGTGCAAGAGAGTTTGGAAAAGAGGCTAAGGAGGATTCTATGGTGTATGCCCTTGTGGCTAGAGAGATTACACCTGAGGTTCCATCAGAGTTGCTCCATGAGGTGACCTCGGTCCTGAAGGAATACAGTGATGTATTTTCTAAAGAATTACCGAATGAGTTGCCACCTATGAGGGACATACAGCATGCCAGCATGCCATTGATCTTGTCTCAGGGTCTACTATACCGAACCTTCCTCACTACAGGATGAACCTACGAAGCATGCAGAGTTGAAGAAGCAAGTTGATGAGCTTCTGCAAAAGAGTTTCATCCAAGAGAGTATGAGCCTGTGTGTCGTGCCTGCATTATTGACGCCAAAGAAAGACGGCACGTGGCGCATGTGTGTGGACAGCCGTGCCATAAACAAAATTACTGTCAAGTATAGGTTCCTTATACCTAGACTTGATGATATGCTTGACATGATGGCCAGGTCCACTATATTCTATAAGATAGACCTCAAGAGTGGATATCACCAAATCCGTATACGCCCAGGAGATGAGTGGAAGACGGCGTTTAAGATAAAAGATGGGCTGTATGAGTGGTTGGTCATGCCCTTCGGCTTGACTAACGCATCCAGTACTTTCATGCGGGTGATGACACAAGCTTTGAGGCCGTTCATGAAAAAATTCCTAGTGGTGTATGTTGACGATATTCTTATTTATAGTACCACTAAAGAATCACACCTTGAACATTTAAAGAAGGTCTGTAGTATCCTTAGGGAGGAAAAGTTGTACGATAATCTTAAGAAATGTGCATTCATGTCTAGCCAAGTTGTGTTCTTAGGATTTATAGTGTCATCTGACGGGATGCGTGCAGACCCTGAAAAGGTCAGGGCCATAGTTGAGTGGCCAGAACCAAGGAACATTCATGAGGTGCGAAGCTTTCACGGCCTAGCTACTTTTTATCGTCGGTTCATTAGGGGTTTTAGCACGATCATGGCTCCCATTACCGAGTGCATGAAAAAGGGAGAGTTCGTGTGGTCTAAAGCCGCAATTAAGGCTTTTAAAGAAATTAAGGGCAAGATGGTGGAAGCTCCTGTCATGCGTCTACCTGACTTTTCTAAAGTCTTTGAAGTAGCGTGTGATGCGTCTGGTGTCGGGATAGGTGGAGTGTTGAGTCAAGAAGGACACCCAGTGGCCTATTTCAGTGAGAAACTGAATGAGGCAAAACAAAAATATTCCACTTACAACAAGAAATTTTATGTGGTAGTGCAATCCCTGAGACATTGGTGACACTATCTCCTACCACAAGAATTTGTTTTGTTTTCTAACCATGAGGCTTTGAGATATTTGCATTCTCAGAAGAAACTTAGCCCAAGACATGCCAAGTGGGTAGCGTTTCTTCAGGAATATTTGTTTGTTTTGAAACACAAGGCCGGGGTTGAAAACAAACCAGCGGATGCCCTTAGTAGGAGAGTGGCGTTGCTCAACTCCTTGAGTGTAGAGGTAGTCGGATTTGAGGAACTGAAAAATGAATACCCCATATGTCCTGATTTTGGGGGTACTTACGCGTCGCTCTCTAGTGACCAGCATATTATGGGTGAATATGTTCTTAAAGACGGCTTCTTTTTCAAGGGACACAGACTTTGTATTCCCCGTATGTCCCTTCGTGAATTCTTCATCTGGGAGCTTCATTCAGGAGGGATAGCTGGCCATTTTGGTCGTGATAAGACCATTGCCCTCGTGGAAGATCGTTTCTATTGGCCAAGTCTCAAGTGAGATGTAGCCAAAGTTTTAGGGCAGTGTCGAACATGTCAGCTGGCAAAGCAAAGAAAGCAAAATACCGGGCTGTACACACCATTACCAGTGCCACATGCTTCGTGACAGGACACTAGTATGGACTTTGTGCTTGGGCTTTCCAAGACTATAAAAAAGCACGATTCCGTTTTTGTCGTTGTGGACCGTTTTTCTAAAATGGCGCATTTCCTCCCATGTTCGAAGACATCGGATGTGTCTCATGTTGCTCGTCTCTTTTTTGATGGTGTGGTGCGTCTTCATGGGTTACCTAAAACCATAGTGTCTGATCATGATGTTCGATTTACTAGCTATTTTTAGAAGACACTGTGGCACATTATGGGAACTCGTTTGCAATTTTCTACTGCTTACCACCTACAAACAGATGGTCAAACTGAAGTGGTAAACCGTAGCCTTGGAAATCTTCTACGTTGTCTAGTGGGTGAACATGTTAAGACTTGGGACCTAATTTTACCAACTGCTGAACTTGCTTATAATGGGTCAATTAATAGATCTACAGGGTTGAGTCCTTTTGAAATTGTAAGTGGTTATAAGCCTAGAATGCCCATAGATTTCTTACCCATGGCTGTTACCCAAAGGTCTTCTGAGTCAGCCGATTCATTTGCACGCCATATTCATGATTTGCATACACATATTAGACAGCGGTTAAATAAGAGAAATGATGATTATAAAGTTTCAGCTGATTCTCATCGTAGAGTGCAAGAATTTCAAGAAGGAGACTATGTAATGGTGCGAATAAGGCCAGAGCGATTCTCTCAAGGATCTGCTAAAAAATTACAAGCGCGTAGTTTTGGACCATTCAGGATATTACAAAAGGTTGGGTCCAACGCGTATCGGATTGACCTTCCACCTGCAATGAGCATTAATCCAACTTTTAATGTGGAAGATCTAGTCCGTGCCCATACTCCCATTGTTGGTACATCGTCCCTTTCATGGCCTTTTTCTGAGTTTGCTACCCAACCTCTTCCACCCCCTCCTCCACCCATTACCCATAAAGAAGAAATTGAGGAAATCTTGGATGACGAGATAGTATCCACGAGAGATGGAGGTTTTCAAAGGTATCTTGTTAAGTGGAAGAACAAACCATCGTCTGAATCTACGTGGCTGTCGGGCGACGCATTGCAGGGTATTGATCCAGATCTACTAGAGCGCTACAAAAGTTTTAACTCGTCAAAGTCAAGTTTTTCTCACCCGAGGGAAATTGATGCGGACACAAGCGCATTCAAGGTGTACCAATAAAGAAAGCGCCAACCACAAGTGTCGTCCTTGTGGATAGGTGATTATTGAGGAGCTGAAGACCTTTCATATGTGATTGGACATATAGAAGACCCCACTCAAGGAAAACACATGTGAAGGAAGATTGGAGAAAGAAGACTGAGCGAAGACCGAGCGCCCGAACCTTCCCGTACTTATGTTATTTGCACGTTTTTGCTTAGTTTAGGGTAATTGAGTAATTTTATGTCTTTATTTGCTTATTCTAGGGATATTTTAGTAATTTTATGTCTTTATTTGCTTATTTAAGTGGGCTAAAGCCCTGAACTCGAATTTTAACTATTGATTAATGAAAAACAAATCCTTTGGTTGCCTCCTTCCTCTCTTCTCTCTAACGGTGCTTCTTCTCTTCCCTTGATCTTCTTCTTCTAATTTCTTCTTATGCCCCTCCAACTTCTTCAAGGTAATTATTTTCTTCTTTTTATTTTTCAGTTTTGGTTAATCCTTCTTCGATCAAAATCTTGAGAACCGATCTAAACCCTAAACCCTTAAATTCTCAAATCCCTAATCCGAGAAACTTCCTGGTTCTTCGGACTAGTGATTTTCATTGATCGATTGGGTGTGACCATGCAAGATCGAGAGGTCTCGTCCCTCGCCAGATCCAACCTAAGTAATATTTGAATTCCATATTCCATGGTTGTGATGATGGCCCGCTTCATTGCATGTTTCCTTTATGATTTTCTCAGTTATGATGATTACTACTAGAATTTTAGATCATTTATTCCTTTTATTTTCGCTGTTTAATTATGTTCATGAGCATGCATCATAATTGGGATTGTCCTGCATCATTTTGACTCTTCAGAAACTGTACTTTTTGTCTTATTCACCAGTTTATAGTGTCTAGGTTCATCACTTCCAAGCATTCTCTCAAGACAGACCTGTTTGGTTGTTTGCAGATGGTGGCAGGAAGGTTTGTGAATGTCTATTCTACAAATGATTGGACACTTGGACTTGCCTTCCGTGCAAAGTACGTCTAATCAACAATATGAGATTTGGTCCATGCATGTTTTATTTATATGTACTGAAATTTTCCCCCATTTTGTGCAGCCTACTTACCAAAGGGTTGGCTGGAATTCAACCTGTTGATGTTCCTGGGATTGAGAATGTAAGTAAAAGATTGGCTTGTTATCTTCATACTACATCCTACAAGTAAAGTAAAACAGGTTTTCTTTTCTTTTCCTCTGCAGGTAGATGTAACAAACCTCATTGAAGGCCACTCATCTTATCTTTGGGTGACAGAACAAATCCTGCAACAACTTGAATTAGATACCTACTACCCAGTTTTCTTGAGCTTTCCTAACAAATCCTAATAAGGAATTGGCAGTTTTTTTTATCTTAATTCAGTCAGTGAATGGCCCTGCACCTCTGATAACTTGATGCTGGTGCTCCTTGTCGACTGAAGCATCTGGATGGTTAAGGTACAGTTCAACTTGTGGGCTATGTAAGGTATTAGATTTGGCACTGCAGATCTTTGCTTTGCTATTCGTTGTATTCTCATCGGCCTGTATTTGAAAACAAAGAGACTATTGCTGTAGAATATAAGAACAGTTGTATGCATGTGCAACCATCACATTTTTGGGCTACATTCTTCTGATGAATCAGGCCATTCTGACAGCTTGTTTTATTGAGCAACTAAGAAGGTGGATTTTTAGGTTCCTGTTGCTATTGCAAAACATTCCAGCCACGAGTGCTTTGTGAGTTTGTGACTGTTGTATGGGCTAGTTACCCTAATAGCCTGCCAGCTGAGTGATGCTAAAGTAGGTATTATATAATTTCAGAATTTCATTAGCTAAGTTAATTTTACTTTATTATTTTTGTTTATTTAATGGTTGTGTTAGAATGTTTAGTCTCACAGGGATAGATAAGAAGAATGAATTTAGTTCTTTTCCTCTCTCTCTCTCTCTCTCTCTCTCTCTCTCTCTCTCTCAGAAGATGGTGCATAAGATGGTGCATAAGCACTCATGCTCTTGCATTTCGACTACCTCCATTAAGATTAAGACAGTCGAGCAATTGCATTCTGGTGTACTTGTATCATTTTTGTGATCATTTAATAGTATTGAGGGAGAAAATTTTGGATGTTTTATGAGTTTGAGAGGGCTCTGATGTGCTTGCGAAAATTTCTAACCATAACTCAACATCGGCCACTACAAAATATGTTGAGAAATGGAAAACTTGGGCAAAATGATAAGTTCAAAAGATGACCTTTCGTTTTATTTTTTGTGCTACAAAACATGTTGAGAATTTGAAAAGTTAGGCAAAATGAAAAGTTAAAAAGATAAGATTTCTATTTTTCGAGGGAAAATGCATAGATGTACCAAGGGTGCTTGTCCACACGCCACCACATGTGCAGGTAGTAGAAAGGAGATGAAAGAGAGAGAGAGATGAGGACATCATATCACGTATACCCTTATGTACATATTAGAGGAGGCGGGCCACACCGATTTTTCTGTGACTAGGCGAGTATCCGTGATCGTGCTAAAGACCTCATGTGTGTGTGTGAGCAACTGGAAGACCCCATGCTGAGAAGATGCACACGGGCTGCTTCATGGAATAATTCAGAGAGTTGGATTGGAGGGACGTGACGATCAGGCCATTGGATCGCATAGATCACATGATCGAGCCATTGATCATTAATCGTCTACATCAGTTTTAGACTTTATCATATTTTAAGATTTAGTTTTTGATTATTTTATATTATGACATATTATGGGTGTTTTAATTGATTTTATTTATACTGTCTATTTTCGTTAAAATTCACAAGACAAAGGAGTTACTGTAATTTTGGAACTTCTTGGATTTATAAAAGAGGAGGGGGGGTGGGGTGTGGTGTGACCTCTCCCATTGGATTTCGTGATATTAAAATAAATTTAGAGAGAGAGAGAGAAAAGCTCTTGCTTTCTTCTCCCATCTTCATGCTATGTGAAAATACTTCCATGCGATTTGGAAGGGAAATTGATACGAGGCTAATTGTCATCAGTAGAGGTACGAGGTCTCCATATATCCCCACACCATCTTCTCTCTTCTCCTCTATTAAGGTATTTTCTTCGAATTCTTCAATTCTCCCGTCTGAATCCCTCATTCTTTTGTAAATTCATCTTTCCTTTACCTATCCCCAATTCCTAACTCTAAACCAAAAATTCTTAACTTTTCTACTTTCTCAAATTATCCAAATCCTAATTTTTACCTTAGATTGTATTAGATTTTCTACTTTGAAATAAACTACACCCTATGTTAATTGGATGTCCTTACATCCATTAGATCCTAATTTCATTTTATTTAATGATATTGTGTGATGATGTTGGTAACCTAAGCTACGATCATACATGATGTTTTTTTAATCTTTATGTGATTCATGATGATTATGGCAATGCTTGTGTTTTTTGTTAATTATCTTAATTCTGTTACTTGATATTACATGTTAATTGCTTCATGCATCAGTCCTGCGTCAAATTTGGTATTAGAGAACAGTTTTAGCGTAGGTTAGTCTATCATCAATCCTTTTTTTGTGGTAGAAATTTTCTACAGAATCCCTTTACCCAAATCGTAAAAATTGTAGAGGTTTCGGGGAACATGTAGGCTCTCTCCCTCTCTCTTGTCTTATCAAGTATGCAAATAGCCAAATGAGGAACCCCATTTTGTTACACCCTAACTCATCTTATCAATCAAAGCTATGTCATCTATAAACAACATGCGCTATAGGATTTATTCCTGTAAATGCCTCGTTAACTCATCATAACCAATGTAGAAAGGTACAGGCTCAATGTCGACCCCTAATGCAAGTCTACAATAACTCACTTGTCTCTCCACTAGTAGTCCTCACTACTCCCTCACACAACCTTAATCTCGTCAATAGTCCTCTTGAAGTTCTTTTCTTTCCCAACATTCACTATATTAACTCTCTAAGGCCATATCATATGCTTTTTCTTAGTCAATAAAGACAATGAGGAGATCATTCCTCCTCTCTCTAAATTTCTCCATTATTTTTTTACACTCGCCTACTGACTCTGCGAATGGGACATTTTGTTTAGTCTGGTCCTTTTTCTAGGTTTTGTTGAGTCCCCCTATAGGTCTAGGCCATATAGGATTTTTTATGTCGCATTTACGTTAGGAGTCATATATAGGGTTTCATTTTAGAGTTTCCTTGTGTATGTACACTCATTCTAGATATGATTTTGGCCTACATCTCCCTATGAATCTAGAGCAAATTGCCGAAACCCTTGATGCTATCAATAACCATCTAACGACTATTGAAGCGCACAATAGAACCATCGCCACCCAATTAACCGCGAACAATGCACGCACCAATCAACTTGAGGCATCCTTACAGGCAAACCCCGACACTAGGGAAGACATTCAATCTCATACCAAAGATCAAGTTGATAGGTGGGAGCATGGTCGTAGGCAAAGCTTTGGCCGTAGTCGAGCACACGTGCCACCACCACGTGAGGAGCGTTATGACCATTATGATCAAGATACACAAGTCATGAAAGGTGTGAAAGTTGACGCCCTCAGTTTTGATGGTCGCTTAGACCCTAAAGCATTCCTTGATTGGTTAGCAGACATGGACCACTATTTTGAGTGATATGATATGTTTGATGCCTGTTGAGTGAGATTTGTCAAGATGAAGTTGGTGGGTCAGGCCAAACTTTTTTGGACCAATATGGAGCGTAAAATTGAAAGGAAAGGAGAGCCCATAATTACACACTAGGCCGAGATGAAAGAGGTTCTTAAAGAAAAGTATCTCCCTCTTTCTTATTGTCAGAGGCTCCTAGACCAGTGGCAACCTTTGCGTCAAGGATCCATGATCATGCCAACTTACATTGCCAAGTTTGAGAAGTACATGATGCAATGTGATATTGAAGAGGACCCGATGGTTACATTGTTCATATTCAGGATGGGCCTTCGATTTGAGATCCAACGAGAACTTTATTCTCATGATGTTGGTACATTGGAGCACATGTACCAAGTGGTGTAAGACATTGAACACTACCTCAAGGCACCAATTGGTAAGCATTATGATTCTCAGGATCCAAGTGTTAAGACTTACTCTCAAAGGGCTAAGCCTAACAGGGAGAGTCAGTCTAGACCCCAAACCGGGTCCCAACCCAACCCTAGATATGTCAAAGGAAAAGGGATAGCGAGTGTTGGCTCTAGGGAAGGTGAGCAAACATGATGTTTCAATTGCCATGGGATTGGTCACTTTGCACATCAATGTCCATCGAAAGAGAGGAAGAAAACCCTGGTAATTGACGATAGTGGGGAAGAATGAGATGTACATGGCAATTTTGAAGAAGAATTTTATCAGCCCAACATCAATGGTGCTAATGATGAGAAAGTAGAAGAAGAAGAGACCACACCACTTGTAGTAGTCAGGTGCGCCTTGACCAATGTTAAAGAGAATGATGATTGGTGTCGGACTACGATATTTTACATTTATGCAAAATGTGGAAAGAAGAATTGCTATGTGATCATTCATAGT
This sequence comes from Magnolia kwangsiensis, assembly GCA_037074715.1. Classification (NCBI taxonomy): domain Eukaryota; kingdom Viridiplantae; phylum Streptophyta; class Magnoliopsida; order Magnoliales; family Magnoliaceae; genus Magnolia; species Magnolia kwangsiensis. Next base: position 130,179,546 of record CM073575.1, read on the forward strand.
GGCAGTTATACCAATGTGGTCTCTACAAGCACTTTGTCTCGTTTGGGATTAAAACCTGAACCCCACCCTCAACCTTATAGAGTGTCATGGGTGGATGTATCTTCTATACCTGTTATCTAGCGATGTCTCGTGCCAGTTAATTTTAGATCCTATTCAGATTTGTTGTGGTGCGAGGCCTTATCTATGAACGTTGGACACATCATTTTGGGACGACCTTAGCTATTTGACCATAATGTTATGATATATGGCTGCTCAAATGTATGTTCATTCATAAATCAAGGTAAAAAGATATCTCTAGTTCATCTCCCACCAAAAAGCAATGCGGAGAAGAAAACTGAAGGGAAGTCGGGTAACCCAAGGGATATGAGGAAATTTCAACCTAAGTCTCTCCATGTAATCAACGCCAACGAGTTTGAGAGAGAGAGTACGGTGGATTCGATGGTGTACGCCTTAGTGGCAAGAGAAGTTACACCCAAAGTTAGTGTAGGGGGACCCCCTTAGGTAAAGCCAATTATGGATGAGTTTCACGATGTATTTCCAAAGGACTTACCAGATGAGCTTCCACCCATGAGGGACATCTAGCATGCCATTAATATTGTCCTTGGATTGACTCTACCAAACCTTCCTCGTTATCAAATGAACCCTACGGAGCATGCGGAGATGAAGAGGAAAATAGATGAGCTCCTCAAAAAGGGTTTCATTAAGTATGAGTCTGTGTGTCGTACTAGCACTTTTCACTCCCGAGAAAGATGGCATGTGGCACATGTGTGTGGACAGTCGAGCCATCAATAAAATGATAGTCAAGTACCGGTTTCTCATACCACGTCTTGATGATATGTTAGACATGATGGCGGATGCCACAATTTTTTCAAAGATTGACCTTAAGAGTGGGTATCACCAAATACATATATGCCCAGGAGATGAGTGGAAGACAACTTTCAAGACGAAAGATGGCCTATATGAGTGACTAGTCATGCCCTTTATCTTGACTAATGCCCCGAGCACATTTATGAGAGTGATGATTGAGGTGTTGAGACCCTTTATGGGTAAGTTCCTTTTGGTGTATTTTGATGACATTCTTATCTATAGCACATTAAATGAACAACACCTTCACCATCTAAGGCAAGTTTGTGGGGTCCTTGGAACTGAAAAGCTATATGCCAAACTTAAGAAGCGTATATTATGTCAAAGAGTGTTATTTTCATAGGGTTCATCGTATCATCTGAGGGCATGAGAGTAGACCCCGAGAAAGTCCGGGCCATAGTTGAATGGCTTACACCGCGTAATATTCATGAGGTGTGAAGCTTTCATTGCTTGAGAACTTTTTATATGCGGTTCATTAGAGGATTTAGCTCCATTATGGCTCCCATAACGAATTGCATCAAGAAAGGAGAGTTTGTATGAACTAAAGTTGCCTCTAAAGCTTTTAAGGAGATTAAGGGCAAGATGAGCGAAGCCCTCGTCATGCACCTTCCAGACTTTTCTAAAGTCTTTGAGGTCGTGTGTAATGCATATGGGGTAGGTATAGGTGGCGTGCTCAGTTAAGAAAGGTACCCCGTTGCTTACTTTAGTGAGAAGTTGAATGAGAAAAAGCAACGGTATTCCACCGATAACAAAGAGTTCTATGTGGTCGTCCAATCCTTGCGTCATTGGTGGCATTATTTATTACCGCAAGAATTTGTCTTGTTCTCTTACCATGAGGCCTTACGTTACCTTAGTTCCCAGAAAAAACTAAACCCTAGGCATGCTAAATGGGTCTAATTTCTTCAGGAATATTCTTTTGTTCTTAAACGTAAGGCTAAGGTCGAGAACAAACTTGTTAATGCCCCTAGTCATCGTGTGACGCTTCTCCAAAGTATGAGAATGGAAGTGACTGGGTTTGATCGGCTGAAAGAGGAGTATCCTACATGCCTAGGCTTTGGAGATTTGTATGCGTCACTACGAGATGGTCAGTCGACCGACAATAGTGGGTTTATCATCATTGATGAATTCTGATTTAAATGTGACAGACTCTGCATTCCCCGTACCTCCCTTCGTGATTTTCTATTTTGGGAACTTCATGCAAGAGGGATATCTAGTCATTTGGGGAGGGACAAGACTATTGCCTTTGTAGAGGATGGTTGGCCAAGTCTCAAGAGAGATGTAGCCAAGATTATTGGGCAGTGCAAGACTTGTCAACTAGCAAAGTAAAGGAAGCAAAATACAGGATTGTATACACCTTTGTCAGTATCCTATGCTTTGTGGTAGGATATTAGTATAGATTTCGTGTTGGGCTTACCAAAAACTATCAAGAAGCACGATTTTGTATTTATGGTTGTGGACCATTTTTCTAAAATGGCTCATTTCATTTCGTGCTCAAAAACGTTAGATGCCTCCAATGTGACTAAGCTTCTTTTCTTTTTTTTTGGAGGTAGTGCGTTTACATGGTTTACCTAAGACCATAGTGTCTGATCGTGATGTACGCTTTATGAGTTATTTTTGGAAGATACTATGGCACATGATTGGGACAAGGCTTCAATTTTCATCTGCCTATCACCCTCAAACAGATGGTCAAACTGAAGTTGTCAATATGAGTCTTGGAAATCTGCTTAGATGTCTTGCGGCTGATCATGTCCGAACTTGAGATACCATTTTTCCTATAGCCGAGTTAGCATATAATAGTTCCATCAATATGTCCATGGGCATGAGTCCATTTGAGGTTGTGCATGGCTACAAACCTAGGAAACCTGTAAATCTCATACCTATGTCCCATAAGCCATCTGAGTCCGCACATGAGTTTGCACATCACATACATGAGTTGCATAGTGAGGTCAGGAAGTGAATTAATGTAAGTAATGAAAAATACAAAGCATTTGTTGATTCTCATCGCAGGTTTTATGAATTCCAAGTAGGAGATTATGTCATGGTTCGCATGAGGTCTAAACGGTTCCCACATAGGGCCGTTAAAAAGTTACAAGCGCGTAGCGTAGAACCATATAAAAAAATGTGGAAACCGGGTCCTAATGTGTATGTAGTAGAGCTTCCACCTACCATGAGAATTAGTTCTACTTTTAATGTGGAAGATCTAATACAATACAAGGGTCCTGCTACTTCACCTTTTAATTCATCCACAGACCATGACCTAGTCCCAAATTCATGGCCCTTACCTGACCAATCATCCGAGCCATTATCACATTTACCTTCCTTGCTAACTCGAAGCGAACAAATAGAAGACATATTGGATATACAAGCAGTTTTCACTCGACATGTAGGATTTCAGAAATTCCTTGCCAAGTGGAAGTATAGGCCGATCTCAGACAGTACGTGGATTGCAGAGGACGAGCTACAACATTTAGATCCAGACATTTTGGAGCACTGCAAGAGTTTTAGTTCTCCAGAGGCGAACTCTTCTCGGCCGAGGAGAGTTGATGAGGACATCATGCCATGTACACCCTTATGTATGTATCAAAGGAGGAGGCGGGCCGCACCGATTTTTCTATGGCTAGGCAAGTACCTGTGATCATGCCAAAGACCCCATGTGCATGTGCGAGCATCTGAAAGACCCCGTGCTGGGAAGATGCACATGGGCTGCTTATCTAGACCGTTAGATTGTAGGAACGTGACAATTGGGCCATTGGATAGCATAAATCACATGATTGGGCCATTGATCGTTGATCATCTACATCAATTTTAGACTTTATCATATTTTATGATTTAATTTTTAATTATTTTATATTATGACATATTATGAGTGTTTTAGTTGATTTTATTTAGACTATGGTTATTTTCGTTAAAATTCACAAGACATGGGGATTATTGTAATTTTGGAACTTCTTGGATCTATAAAAAGAGGGGGGCGTGTGACTTTTCTCCCATTGGATTTCGTGATTTATATATTTATTTAAAAAATACAAAAAAAGAGAAAAGCTCTTGTTTTCTTCTCCCATCTTCATACGATATAAAGATACTTTCATGTGATTTGGAATGGAGATTGGTGCGAGGCTAATTTTCATCAACGGATGTGTGAAGTTTCCATATATCTCCACACCATCTTCTCTCTTCTCCTCCATCAAGTTACTTTCTTCGAATTCTTCAAGCCTTCATCCTTTCATAAATCCATCTTTCCTTTACCTATCCAGAATCCCAAAACCCTAACCCTAAACCTAAAATTCTTAATTTTCCTACTTTTCCAAATTATCCAAACCATAATTTTTATCCTAGGTTGTATTAGGTTTTCTACTTTAAAATAGACCATACCCTATGCTAATTGGATGTTCCTACATCCGTAAGATCCTAATTTTGTTTTATTTAATGATATTGTGTGATGATGTTAGTAACCTAGGCTAGGATCATGTATGATGTTCTTTTGGTCTTTATGGGATTCATGATGATTATGACCATACTTGTATTTTTTTGTTAATTATCTTAATTCCGCTACTTGATCTCACATGTTAATTGGTTCATGCATCGGTCCTACGTCAGAGAGAGAGAGAGAGAGAGAGAGAGAGAGAGTTTATGGTGAGTTGTATTAGCCCAATGACTAGCACATCATCATCACCATAAGCTTTATCCCAATTAATTGGGGGTCAGCTACATGAATCTCATTCTGTCATCCCACTCTATCAAGGGCCAGATCTTTCTAACTATCTCCAACCATACCCTTTTAGGCCTCCCCCTTGCCCTTTTAGAGCCTTCAACTCGTATCAACTTACTCATTCTAACCGGCACAGTTCTTGGTCTCTGTCACACATGACCAAACCATCTTAAGCCCACTTTTCCTCATCTCATTAACTATTGATGCTACTCCCAAGTCCCATGTATTTATTGTTAATTCTATCCTTCCTCATCTTGCCACTTTATCTTTGTAGGCATGTGCTTGTTCTCTCTCAAATTCTTTTCTTCTCTAACTTAGTATCAGGTTTTTTTTTTAAAAAAAAAAAAGCCCTCTCTCTCTCTCTCTCTCTCTCTCTCTCTCTCTCTCTCTCTCTCTCTCTTGGGAGTTGGGTTTCAGAGTTTTTATTGCCTATTTGTCAATGTGATTGATTTTTTAGAAGGGATCTTATAATTGCTTCAGATTTTGCGACGGGTTAGTGCTTTTTCAGTTTCATATCAGCTTTTCAGAGTGTTTTCTATGAGTTTTCTTTTAAAAAACAAAAAACCAGTTAAGGTAGATGGGGTTTGTTAGATATCCAAGTTCGGATAGTTGTTTTTTCAAGGTTTCTTTTAGTTTTCTTCAATCCGATTTCACCCTATTGATTATCAATTGGAAGTTAATAAGAAGCTTTGGACAAATGATGGGGAATTCCTTGATGATCCTTGTATGTACCAATGCTTGGTTGGGCGGTTAGTGTATTAGACTATTACTCACCCATATATATCTGATATGGTGAGTTTAGTTAGTCAGTTCAAGCGTACTCCCCGTGTTGGCCATCTTGAAATAGTTCGTTAAATTTTAAGCTACATCTCTGAGGCGTAACATTCTATTTAGTTGTCATAATAATCTTGATATTGAAGGATACTCTTACGTTGATTGATCAGGTTCACTAGATAATCGATACTCTATACTAGTCTATTATACTTTATCTGGAGGTAATTTAGTTATTTATAAAATTAAAAAATAGACAGTTGTTGCTTTGTCTAATTTTAAGTTGGAGTTCCATCCTATAGAGAATGATATATGTAAAATTGTGTTGATGAAAAGTTTTGTTACTGAATTAGGATTTCTTGTGAAGACTCTTGTACTTATGTATTGCGATGATTAAGTTGTCATTCATGTAGTTTATAATCCTATTTTTTCATGAGCAGATAAAACATATTGAAGTTGATTGTCACTTTATTCATGAGAAGGTTGTTGCTAGTGCTATTTCCACTTTATTCATTCTGTTTTCAATTCAATTGGTGGATATCTTCACCAAGGCTCTAACTGTGGAAGTTGGATGATATATTCTTTACAAGCTTGGCATAATTGTTATTTATGCCTTTGCTTGAGGGGACATGAAGGCTCTCTCTCTCTCTCTCTCTCTCTCTCTCTCTCTCTCTCTCTCTCTCTCTCTCTCTCTCTCTCTCTCTCTCTCTATTTTGTCTTATCAAGTATGCAAATAGCCAAATGAGGAACCCCATTTTGTTACAATCTCACTCATCTATTCAATCAAAACTATGTCATCTGTAAACAACATGCACTGTAGGATCTATTCCTGTAAATGCTTCGTTAACTCATCATAACCAATGTTGAAAGGTACAAGCTCAATGTGACCCCTAGTGCAAGTCTACAATAACTCACTTGTCTCTCCACTAGTGGTTCTCACTGCTCCCTCACACATATCCTTAATCTCGTCAATATATCCTCTTGAAGTTCTTTTCTTTCCCAACATTCACTAGATTAACTCTCTAAGGCCATATCATATGCTTTTTCTTAGTCAATAAAGACAATGAGGAGATCATTCCTCCTCTCTCTAAATTTCTCCATCAATTGTCTAAGTAGGAAAATAGCTTTAGTGGTAAACTTCCTCTACATGATACCAAACTTGTTTTCTAATACATTCATCTTGTGCTCTAATCTTTGCTCAATCTTCTCTCCCAAATTACATAGCATGGCTTATATAAATTTAATCCCATGATAGTTAGCGTAGCTTTGTATGTCTCATCTATTCTTATAAATCAGTATCATGGTACTTTTGCTCCATTTGTCTGGCATTTTCTTTAGTTTTACAATCCTATTTAATAACTTTGTCAACCAAAATAACCCATTATCTCCCATACACTTCTAAACCTCCATTGGAGCCCAATGTTTAGAACATATTTTATATAAAAGATAAAAGGTATATGGTACTATTGGTTTTTGTGTGCTTTGGAAAGCCAATAATGACTATAATCATGGATCTAGATGACCACCCATTTTTATAATATACTGCAAATGCCATATTTAATTAGAAACATAACTTTTATGAGAGTGAACATAGCGGCCACCTAGCCATGGGAGAGTTGTGGTCCATTGTTCTCAAGTGCCCTAAATATCCATGACCACTTAAGGAGGTTTGGGCAACTTATGATCATTTTTATGATCCTATATGTTGGGAATCAATGATGAGTTGGAATGGATAGTCTCCACCATCCGGTATCTTGTTGTGCCTTCATCCCACCCCACATAAAAGTGTGAGTGTTATCATGTTTATTTGTTCTTGCATTTAGGTCCGAATGGGTACTTGCAAAGGAGAACGTATCAAGTCCTTGATCGAGAGGCTCTTCATGTGTAGATCATGTTGACTTGCTCATGTACTAGCTTTGACTAATTTTTTTTCCTTGAGATTGTATGAAAATTTCAAAATTTTAGTATTGTGTACCTTAAGAAGTTGCAATTTTGACTAACATATAGTGTCATCGGGTGCATACCTTAAGGTGCAGTTGAAGCCCACATGTTTCTACATGAGATCCTTTGTTTTACCACATTAGTGGGTTAGCTCTTGTTGATTAGACTATTTATCAAGTTGGTTTTAGTAGAGTCCCACACTCAAATGGTTTAAGATGTTTCTCAAATGTTTTTCTTATTGATATTTTGTTTTTATCATTGAAAATGTTTTTATTAAATTTTATGGAATTTGAGATCTTGTTGTCCATCGCTTAATCTTGCAAGGGATTTATGGACCAAGGATGAACCCCCACTATTAGTGTAAAGATTTAGTCAATTTGTGTACATGGACAAGCTTACAGACTTTTGATGATGCAAGCTATATCGAAGCTTATAGGAGTTAAGAGCACTATAATTAGTGCATCCTTCTAAAACCCTGACTTATCCTTGTAAAAAGATCCCAAGGAGTAAGGAGAGGAGCTTGGGTATCCCCACCTTGTGTACTACCCCACCATTGGACGTTTGGGGCCAACACGTTTTAAATCTCTTTGAAGATTAATCGATCGATTTGACCATTGATTCTTTAGTTAAACCATTAGTGTTTTAATAATGCTTGATGGGACATCTAGTAGTTACAATTTGATGATGTATCTCTTAGACTGACATGGGATTTATGGTCAAGGAAGGTGGTCATGGAGAGTGGTGGGATTCAATCAATTTGGGTTATATGCATAAGCAAGTTTACAGGCATTCCAAATTTGTTTCTTTGTCGTTGTCGTCTATATCGGTTCCTTGTTCTTTCCCAAAGGCTCTTAATTATTATAGATGAAAGTGAGCTATGGAAGAAGAAATGGTTGCTCTCCATTACAATCAAACTTGGACTTCAACTTATTTGCCTACTGGAAAAAATGCAGTTAGGTCTTGATGGGTGTCTATTAAGTACAATCCTAATGGTTCAGTGGAATGCTTAAAGGCTTATTCGGTTGCTAAATGGTACTCCTGAATCTTTGAAATCAACTTTTGTAAGACCTCTCCTATGATGAAGCATAATTTTGTTCGAGATATCATTTCAGTGTTGCAAATATAGGTTGCCCCTTATGTCAGCTTGATATGAAGAATGCTTTTTAATGCTGGACGGAATGATCTAATATGAAATGACACCATGAAATTAAAAGACAAATTAACTAAAGAAATAGAAAAACAAAATAAAGCTAATTTATCATAAATTCAAAATTTTCATTTTCATGACATGTCCAAATTCAAGCATATGAGTCCCACAATGCGAATCTCATAAATTTCTGATTAATTAGGACCTATGAGAGAGAACCCCCATCCTAGCATAGGGTTAAATCTAAATTAAATAGAAATCATGTGTCTTGTATGAGTTTTGACATGTTATGGTGGTTTAAAGAATAGGGACTATGGGAAATAGGTATGGGGTATCTAAACCTAGAGGAATTAAGGTTGGAACATTAGGGTTGAGATTTTGTTAGGTTTCAGGTTGGAATTTTTAATTTTAGGTTAAGGGTTTTAGGACTTAGGGTTTCTAGAATTGGGAATATAGGTTTCGGGTTACGGGAATTAGAGATTTATGATTTGAATGAGGAATTTTCATATTTTAGGGATTTGGGTTTGGAAAATTTACAGATTTTGGAAATTAGGATTTGTGGAATAGGGTTTTAAAGTTATGATTGAAATAAGGGACAATGAATAGAGGGAAGTGGAAGTGACGAAGCAAGAGGGACAAGGGAAAAGAGAACCGTCCGTACAGATAGCCCCACACGTGTCCGTTCAACTGTACGAACATGAGTTTGGGTCTGAGGTAGTTTGGGTTAGGGTGGATAGGTAAAGGGTTTGGTTGGATAGGGATTTGGATGGGTTAAGGTTTGATTGGATGTGTGTTATAGGGAGACAAAAGAACGATCAAAGGAGAGAGAGAGATTGGGGAAAATAGAGAAAGAGAAAAGATAAGGAAAATAATACCTTGTTGAAAAGAGAGAAAAGTAGAAAAGATAACTAGTGAATCACTTCCCGTGGTTTCACACCACCAATCCAATTACATGATGAAGTTCTTTTTGCTCAATCTCAAAGAAAAAGGAGAAAAAATTATTTCATTCATTACATGCATAATGAGTAGGGTGGGGACATCCAACCCTTTATAGTCTTAGAAAAAGATCTTTAAAAATTTAAAAAAAAAAAATTTTTAAAAAAACACTCTCAGTTAAGATTCTCAACATAAAGACGCTTAATAAATTAAAAGTTGTTCCTAACTCCTTCATCTCAACACAAATATGAGCTGGACAAAAAATAACGAAACATGTAAACAAATTAAACAGTTAAACTATTTCGTGGCCCATGAGGTCCATGATTAAGATGTCCGATCTATTTGTCCACTCAATCCAATGGTCTGATGTATCCATCAAGCTCATATATGTAATCCACATGCATCTTCCTAGTGTGAGTTCTCAAATATACACGAACATGCACATGGCATCTTTAATGTGGTTAAGAATGTGAATTGGGCCAAGTGGGCCCCATGTAAAGGTCGTCTAGTCATAAGGAGATTGGATTAGCCCTCTTTCTCTGCTATGGTGCTCGGATGTCCTCATTAATTTTCCTCAACTTAGGAGATTTGCCTCTAGGGAAATAAAGCTGCAGTAACACTCGATGAGATCTAGGTCTTGTTGCTAAAACTCTACCTCTGTGATCCACATATTGTATGACTTTGGTATACCCTTCCACTTGACGAAGTACTCCTGGTAACCTCCATGTCACGTGAAAACTACTCGGTCATCCCATATATCCTCTATATTTTCTCTCTTAGTAGGTATGTATGGCAAAAGAGGTAGATGTTGGGAAGAATAGGTAGGTATAGGCCAAGAGTCATAGGATAAGTAAGGATGGATATCATCAGGATCAAGGTGATGGTCTGAATAAAGGCTAGTAGGTGTAGATGTTGAACCTTTAAAAGACACAAGATATTCCACATTGAATGTAGATTTAATACCCATATCAGGTAGAAGATCCACAACATACACATCGTGTTCCAAATTATTCAGTATGTTAAAAGGTCCTACACTATGGGCTTGTAGTTTCTTAACAATCCCTTGTGGAAACCGTTTAGGCCTTAGATGAACTATCACATAGTCACATACCTGAAACTTTCTAAACTTGTTATGAGAGTCAACAAATAACTTGTACGTTTCATTGCATTTTCTAATTTCAACATGTGAATCATGTATATGACATGTAATACATTTGTGGACTCTTACGACCTATATGAGACTAACGCGGGAATAAGATCTATTAGCTTCTTAGGCTTGTCTTCTTGTCTTTCTAGATTAACTTCCTTTGCGGGACTCATTTGATTGTGAGGAAGGTTTGGTAGAGTCAACCCGAGACAACATCTAGGACATGTTGAATGTTACTCACGGGTATAAGCTCATCCAGTATGTCCTCTAGAATAACATCACTAGACTCCCCCAATACCGAATTTGCCTCGGGTTGTAACTCTACACTACCCTCAAATGTAATCTCAAGTGTCATCTCCATACTAACTTTAGGTGTATCCTCACTTGCCACGTGAACATACATCATCAAATTAACTTTAGTCTCCATTTCAAACTGTTTGGCATTCATTACAATGAGTAACTTAAGCTGGAATTTTCTCCCATCTTCAAGATCACATTTCTTAATGTCCTCCTTTTTCGAAGTGCTTTTAGGTGGCAGAGGCTTTAACTTTATCTTTTTTCCATCATGCATTAATGTACACATATTTGAGCGACCGAATAGTATCACATCGTGATCGTATAACCAGGGTCTGTCCAAAATAATGTGGCCTACATACATAGGCACAACATCACACTATAGCATGTTTGTATAGGAAACAAATTTGATGGGAATGGGACAACGTTGAGAAACTTGAGTCAAAGATGCATTAACCCATGAGACTCAATAGGGCTGAGGGCGAGCAACAACTATCAAACCTAAGCGATCAACAGTGCTAGCAGAGACCACATTGGTGCAACTGCCACTATCAATGATCTCCTTATAGTTTTTGTCACCACAATTGGCATAAGTATGAAAAATTGAATTCATGTGCCAATCATCACTTTCTATGGTCTGACTTAAGGCCCGTCTATTAACTGAAAGTGGTGCAGTCTCAACTCCTTCGTCTTCTTCATCACGGCCACCAATTTCAGGTTGATATTACTTTTCTTTGTAATCATCCTGATCAGCCGCATCTTTATCCAATTCACGAATGACAAGGGCCTTATTTCTCTTTTGTAGGGCATCACCTCCCTTTGAACTAGTACTAGCTAGACTTTTATCCTTGACATCTCTAATGTTAGATCAAGTATCGGTAAGGACTTTGAATAGACCCTCAATACTAGGCTTGGCTCCTTGGGGAGTAGCCCTGACATTGGATTTGCGAGAGTCGAATCCCCTCACGAATTGCAGTTTTAGATACCGGTCAATGTCTTGCACCACTGATAGGCATGCTCTATGGTGTTGACATCGTAAGGGACGAGCTCATACTAAAGCTCGGATTGCAGGCCCATCCTGAAATAAGAAAGTATCAATAACGGGTCCTCCTTAACGTTACATCTCATCATGTATTCATTGAACTTGGCGATGTAATCTATCATAGGCATTGATACCTGGAAAAGTGATTACCATTGATCCAGGAGCCTCTGGCGGTACGAGACAGGGACATACTTTTATCTCAAAATCTCTTTCATCTCAGCCCACGATGTGATCAAGCCTTCTCCAGACCTCTCTCATCTTTCACTCAACATTTTTTCTAAAGCAATTTGACTTAGCCCATCAACTCCATCTTGACGAATTTCACCTAACGGCAATTGGACATATCGTACAACTCGAAATAATGATTCATGTCTGCAAGTCAATCAAGACAGGCCTTGGGATCTAGGCGACCATCATAGTTCGGGGCCTCAATCTTTACTCTTCTTTACCCGATCATCAGGATCATAATAGTCTAAATCTCTCCATGGGGTGGCTGCGTACGTACCTCATCACGGCCATGGCCTCTTCCACGTCCTCCAACTTCACTTCCCACTTAAAATTGGCCATCTTCCCCATTGTCGGGGTTTCCCTGAAGGGAAGCTTCTAGCTGGGTCAAGCGAATATAGGTCTCATTCCTAAGGGCTACCAGTTGGTGATTGGTGGTTCTACTTTTGGCGTCAATGGCCACGAGATGATTATTGATATCAATGATAGCTTCAACAAGTTATTCTGAATTCATTGTGAGGTATAGACCAATACCATGCCCAGTAAGAGTTGGCGTAAACCGAGAACCCAAAGGAGAACCTATGAACTAAAGACTCTACATGCAAGGTGATGAGAATGGGAAGACTGCTAACCCTAGACACTAAATGCGATATGAAAATCCTAAACTAACCTAGGCTCTAGAAGTAGTGGACACACTAAAATCAATGTCAAACCTGGCTATGATACCAAAATTTGATGCAGGACGAAATGATCTAACCTAAAATGATGTAAAAGACAGATTAACTAGGCAATGGAATGAAAACATAAAGCTAATTTATCATAAATTCAGAAATTTCATATTCATGGCATGTCCAAATTTAAGCTTACGACAGTCCCACATTATGAATCTCATAAATTTCTAAACAACCCCCATCCTAACATAGGGTTAAATATGAATTCAATGGAAATCATGTGTCTTGTACAAGTTTTGACATGTTACGGCAGTTTAAAGGCTAAAGAATATGAGAAATGGGTTTAGGGTATATAGGTTTAGAGGAATTAAGGTTGAGGTCTTGGGTTGGGATTACAGATTTTGGGTTAGGGGTTTTAAGACATATGGTTTCTAGATTTGGGAATATGGGTTTCAGGTAGTGGGAATTAGGGATTTATGATTTGAATAAGGGATTTTCAAATTTTGGAGATTTGGGTTTGGAAAAATTGGGGGTTTTGAAAATTAGGGTTTGTAGATTAGGGTTTGGTATTCTCGAATTTAAGTTAGGGTAATAGAGTTATGATTGAAATAAGAGACAATGAATAGAGAGGAATGGAGGTGATAAAGCAAGAGGAATAAGGGGAAGGGAACAGTCCATATGGATAGCCCCACATGTATGTCTGTATCGTCGTACAAACATAGGTTTGGGTCCAGGGTAATATGGGTTGGGGTGAATGGGTTAGGATTTGGATGGGTTAAGGTTTGATTGGATATGGGTTTTAGGGAGACAAAAGAAAGATCAAAGAAGAGCAAGATTAGGGAAAGTAGAGAAAGAGAAGAAAATGAGAAGAAGGAAGATAATACCTTGTTGAGAAGATAGGAAAGTAGAAAAGATGACTAGGGAATCCCTCCCTGTGGTTTTTTCTCAATCTAAAAGCAACATAAGAAAAATCTATTTCATTCATAACATGCATAATGGCTATGGTGGGGACGTCTAGTCCTTTATAGTCTTAGAAAAGACTTTTTACAAAAAGGCGCTCTCAGATAAGATTCTCAACATAAAGACACTTAATGAATTAAAAGTTGTTCCTAACTCCCTGATCTCAATACAAATATGAGCTATATAAAAAATTACAAAACATATAAACAAACTAAACTATTTCATGGCCCGAGGGGGTCCACGATCAAGATGTCTGATGATGATGATTCAACCATTAAAATGGTCCACGGTCGAAATTCAACGGTCCGATCATCATGTTCACTCGATCGAACGGTTCGATGTGTCCATCAAGCTCGTATATGCAATCCATATATATCTTCCTAGTGTGGGTCTTAAAAAATGCATAAACATGCACATGAGGTCTTCAACATGGCTAGGAATGTGACTTTGGCCAAGTGGGCCCCTTGTAATGGCCTTCTAGCTATAAGGAGATTGACTCAGCCCTCCTCTGGTATGGTGCTCGAATGTCTTCATCACTTTTCTTCATGAGGGTTTTATTAAGATAGTGTATATAGAGCAACCACCTAATTTTGTCGTTCAGTAGGAGTCAAATAAGATGTATCACCTTAAGAAGTCGATTTATAGCTTGAAAGCCTCCAAGAACATGGTTCAACAAATATAGTAAAGCAGTGTCTAAATACGGCAAGAAAAGGAGTCAAACTGGCCACAATTTTTTTATATATATAAAGCATAGTTAAATAGGCATCATTGTGCTAAAACGGCAAATTCCAAGTTGGGGATGAATTTGTTACACCAGAAGTATGTGATGATTTATTTATTTGCAGAGACAAGTTTTTCCTGGGAGTTAAATCAATCAAAACTCCTAAGAATCTATGTTAGAAGCTTGATGTGGGTGATGGGGACTTAATTGATGATCAAGGAAGATATCATCGTCTCATTGGAAAATTGTTTCATTAACAATCACTTGGCTAGACATCAACTTTTGTGTGTGCATGCATGTAGTAGTAAGTTTACACAAGTTCATCATGTTCCTCATATAAAAGTTGTGCTTCACATACTCAAATACTTGAAGCGAGCTCCCGGTCATGGGATTTTGTACTAGCACAATGACCATCTTAAAGTGGAAGGGTATTCAGATGTAGACTAGGTTGGTTCTCCATTCGATAGATGGTATACTACAAGCTATTGTACTTTTGTGAGGGGTAACTTGGTTAAACAGTGAAATAAGAAGCAAAGTGTTGTGGCTCGTTCAGATGAAGATTAGTAGGATAAATCCCATAATTGCATGAATTTTGGCCTTTTTGGGCCATTCGAGTAGTCTTAAATCAACCCAATACTATTAGTCCGAATGTAGTTCTTATTTTATTTTATTTTTCCTCAAATTTCTCAACAAAAATGGTATTTAAATAGTTAGATATGTGCATTAGTGGGATGAGTTTCACATATTGCATGAACTTCATGTTGTTTTGGGGGCATTCGAGTGGTCCACAATTGACCCAACACTATTCATCTGAATTTAATTTTAATTTTTTCTCAAATTTCTTGAGGGAAATATGCCAAATAGGTCTCTACTCATGGCTCAGTGGCAGACAGTGTGTGTTTCTACTCTAAGGTCATGGGTTTAAGAACTCATGTGGTGTGTGGGTGTAAGAGTGTGTGTGTATTCACCTTTCAAAAAAAAAAAAAAAAAAAACAAAATGGTTAGGGATATGCATTAGTGGGATAAGTTCCACAAATTATATGAATTTCCCAATATTATTTTCAGGACATTTGAAGTGGTCCTAAAATGGACGTCTTGAGAAAAATGGTATCAAATCGTTAAGAATATGCATTAGTAGGATGTGTTCCGCATATTGCATGAATTTGAAACCTTTTTTAAAGCATTCCAGTGGTCCTAAATTGACCCGACACTATTCATCATAATATACTTTTTTAATTATTTTCCTTGAATTTCTTCATGGAAAATGGTGTGGATATACATTGGTTGGATGACTTCCATAGATTCTATGAATTTTGGACTATTCTGGAAGTGTTCAAGTGGTCCTAAATAGGCTTGACACCATTAACCCAAATTTAGTTTTCAATATTTTTTCAAATTTCTTCAAAAAAAAATTTGTTGTCAAATGGTTAGGAATATACATTATGGAACATGTTCCAAAGCTTGATTGAATTTCAGGCCATTTTGGTGCCATTCAAGTGATCATAAATCAACCTAACGTTATTCACCCGAATTTAATCTTTAATTATTTTTATTCATCCGAATTTAATTTTAATTTTTTTTTTTCAAATTTCTTGAGAGAAATGGTGGCAAATTGTTCAGAATATGCATTATTGAAATAAATTTCATAGATTACATCAATTTTGGGCCGTTTTAGAAGCATCCGATGATCTCAAAAAATAATAATAATAATAATAATAAGGCTCATTCAATTGATTTGAACCATTGATCATTTGATGTCCCTCCTTGGCGGGATATATGGTTGATCTAACCATGCCAAGGTAGTGGGAGTATGATTAGATATTGGACCATCTCCTATGATTGATGCGCAAGTAAATCAACACAATTATCACGGACAATATTGAACGGATGGGATTGCTTAAAACTTGATTGAGTGATATCTCATTCATGGGAGATTAGATTGACCTGAAATTGGCATGTGAACTCCTCATTATGAAGTATACAAGATGATGGATTGATGGTTAGGTGTCATATCTAGTTCTGGTGCAATCAAAGCCTTTGATTTTATTAAAATCTCATCTGTTTGAGATAATGCTAATCTGAAAATTAATCCCTTGGACAATCTTGATGTGCTGAACACATATGACTGCTCAGATCAACCGATGGACCATTCAAATTTGTGAGTTTTAATCAAATCAGTCCATGATGTCCAAATGGAAAGACTCTGCTGTATATTTTCTAATTGATCAATGATGGGATGATGTATGCATAGTCACTGTATAACAATGACCGGATGCATCCAAAGACAGAATTTTAGATATGCATATAATGTTTATTGTATGTGATTAATGTGTGTATTGGTGCACATAAGCCAATGCATTCTATGGATGTGGTTATTTGATATGATGATGAATGGCTTGTATGGTCTGATGATCTAAACTGACTAAAATGTATGATTTGGCATGACGCACACGGTTTTCTGGCATATATTAATATTGGCAAATATATGTAGTCATGCACATTATTAAACATGTCTAAGATCAATCTGCTTTCCGAGATCTTACAAAATGATAAGTTAATTGGAATAAAAATAAAATAAAAAGATCAATTGGTCCCAAAAGATAGAGCCGGTCTGACAATGGACCGATGATGGACGAAGTGATCCATGTAATCAGAAATCCTATCCTTCGACCTCCCAATGAAGACGGGTCCTTGCTCTTGCTCCGGTGGTAGACTCTTAGGAGTTTCAACACCTGGTCAAGGGTTCTGAGTACCCATAGGTGGTGAAATCCCACTACAGCGTGAGTGTGTGGTGGTGTGTTTGTGTGTGTTAAAGGTAAAAAAAAAAAAAACCTCCCAATGAAGAGGATGGTGCTCTGGCTCCTTATCAAGAGTACCAAAAATGACAGAGCAAAAGATGTGGCAGAGTGCTATGTTTTTTGTTCTCTATCTGATGTCTTGTGAAATCAAAGATGTGAGGGGCATATGGTTGCGTCTGAAAGGTATGGTTGATGATAAGTCTATCTCGAAGATGGATGGAGGCATGTCTGTTAGTGAACATGTACTTAAGTAGTATGAGTTCGCTTGTAGCTAGAGATGGTTGGAATCAAGTTTGAAGAATCCTTTATTGTGATTGTTATTCTCACCTCTTTGCCTCAATTGTTTTTTAACCAACTACAATTATTGAAAATGGACTGGTTTATTCAGTTAATGGCTTTTGAGGCCAATAATAAGAGTGAGAAGGATAAGGACGTTTGATTGGTAGAAGAATCTGAGTTCCAATTCCTTTTGGATAAATGCTTAGAATCCTTTATACTGTCCATGGTTTTCTACCTTGTTTAAATGCATGAGGTGTCTTGATGGTTTAAACCATGTTTCGAGGATGGTCCTAAATGATGAAGAATCAAGGACAATCCACCACTATTTCATAAGAATCTGTAGAACCACTGCATTAAATCTAATTTGTCCGTCTTCATAATGTATTGCTGGTGGTTTATCTTTTGAAACGTAAGCTTCTGTATGCCAACTATGGTTCCTCTCGCTTTTATACTACATGATTAGTCCACCTCATGTTCAGTGGTAGGATGGGATGTTATTCACACTTTGAGGGCCTGTTTGGTCAAACTTTTTTCTTTTTTCTTTTTTTTTTTCTTGTTAGTACACACCCCACCGTCAGTCTACAGTCCACTACACTCCACTGTTAGCCACCCCCACCAGGGAATTGATACCATGACCTCAAACTTATTTTCAGCACATATCACCGAAGTGGGCTATTTTTAGTGATTTCTCCCTATTCAGATTGTTTGGTAAATCCAAAATAAAATTAAAAAATTAAGCGTTTAATTTTGATTTTTACTGAAAAAATATAATTTTTTTAAAGGTTCTCTCTTTGGGATTAACACTTAATGTGGAATGCAGGCCTTATATGGGCTTAGGTGGGATTAGGTGAGATGGAATTGCATTTGGTCCCATGCAAATTTCATCGGACATTTGGATAGGAAGGGAAAGTTGAGATGACGTGGGATGGAATTACATTTGGTCCCATGCGGGAATTTTGGTGGATTGTGAAATCCACTACATCCATGGGCCCCACATTGATTCATGTGTTTATCCACGTCGTCCATCCATTCCATGTTGTTTGCACATGACATTCAAGTTATATACTATAGACACACCACCCCAAGTTGACAAGTTGATCAAGTTGGACCAAGTCAACTCTACCAAACCCAAAACCTAAATCCAATCCCTAAACCTAAGTCATAAACCCAAGGCCAAACCTAAACATAAACCTTAGAGCCTCGGAACCTACACAACCTAGTCATCTTACTAAGTAAATCCACTTAGTCAAATCAAGCCTAAAACCAACCCAAAGTCTAACCTAATACCTAGCCCAAGTCCAAAGCCCATCAAAAATCTGGAAACACAACAAAGTAACACCAAAGAAGTTGGAGCTCCCACACGCTTAGGGGTACCCACCTGCTAAAGCAGAGGTTGTTGTGGCTTGGGCCACCGGCCACATGGCAACTCGACTACCTTGGCAAGGGAAGTGCGACGCATGCGAGGTCTCTCTTGGTTCGAGGTGCAATCGTGTGGAGAAATGAAATTGCTCTGGTACCCCTCCCCTTTAGCCAAAATTACCATCTTACCAGTTAATCCAACCACCCAAAGCATGTCATATGGCAATCTTGAATCTAGACCATCCATATAATTTTTTGTTAGTGCACTTATTTGTGTAGCTATTAAGTCAATAACGTGCATTTATGTGTCAATATATTGGTTGAGCCTTTGGAAGCTAAAGATCAAAGACACATAAAGACTTGGAGCATTAAGGATGTGAAGAACAGGTATATCGAGATGCCTTAGTGACCCTAACATTAACTCAAAACAACGTAACCTCTAAATGATCCTAACCTTAATAAGTAAACATTCATTTAATCATCACATAGCCTTATGAGCTCATTTAGAACATGCTTAGATTGGCTATAGAGGTCTTGAGTTATTGGAAAACAATTACATAAACCATTCAACTCTTTTGTGAGTTCAATCGATTGATGGAACGATCGAGCACTTCCTTGATCGATTGGACTCGATCTATCAATCAAACATGGCCAAAACAGTCTAATGAGTTCATTGGACTATTTCGGCCTAGCTCGATCAGTCGACAACCCGCGGTCGATCAATCGAAGCTATCCATTAGAGATCCATTGGAGCCTTTACCTTATAAATATTGTATTTGGATCCTTGTACAAATGATGAATTTTTACATTTTAGAGACCTTAGTATATCACAAGTTCAACCGAACCTCCTAAGCTCTATTCCAATGAGATTCATGCTCTCTTCTTAGTGATTCTTCACTTTAATGGGCATTCCAAGCTCCTCTACAAGAAGAATGCGATCTCAAGCTTTCTCTAGAGTTTAGACACGAATTCTGTTGGTAAATTTTAATATCTACCCCCCTCTAAAGTGTCCATCAAGGTGAATCCCTTAGGATTTCAACTTCTCATTAGTTGTAGGAGATTCTACCATCCTCTCACCACCTTGGTCACCTCATTAAGGCATCATATGCAAGCCAGTTGATCGTAGGAACTGAAGCATTAGTGTCAATGATTAGGGGAGCAACTGAGGAGTGGATTCAAGCATGCAAGAGCTTTGAAGAAGCAGCTCTGGCAAGGCGGAACAAATGGGCTCAATCCGACAAGTTTCAATTGAAGAGTCCATTCATACTCTTTCCTTGTGTAGGAATTAGTATAGAGTTTGTGACCCAAACTCACGTAGGTTCTTATGTAGGATTGTATCACCACCAACACGGGTAAGTACATGTATGTCCTTGTGTAGGCATCCAGCAGGAGTGTACATTTGATATGTCCTTGTGTAAGCCTCCGATGAGAGTGTTCGTGTACAAGTTCTTGTGTTGGCCTGAACCTAATTTAAAACCTCCGATAGTGAATTCCCATACACTCGAAGAGAGTGCATCCGTCGAGAGTGGAGTAGGGAAACTGAACCACTGTATATATTGTTGACAGATGCCTTAAATATGGATTTTGGGCCGCTCGACTTGTCGAGGCCTGCTCGACTTAAAGACCAGCGACCTATGTTTTTTGGTGTCTGGACCGCTCAACCAGTCGAGGGGATGGCTCGAACGAGCGAGGGGATCCTTCGACCAGCCTAAGCCTCAACTCGACCAGTCGAGAGTTACGCAGCCCACGCGCGGACTGCTTAAATTTGAGGCGGTTCCGGACTTTTCCAAAGGAGGTGCGTAAGTGGAGTTTCCTAAACTATAAATAGGGGTCTCTAAGGCTATTCTAATGTATTCTAAGACCTCCTAAAGGTATTTTAAAGGTATCTAGGGTTATCAGAGGGTGTAATAAGGGTGTGATTCGAGGTTGTTCGAATCGGGTAAGTCCTCTCTCTTTGTAATTTATGCTTTCATAGTGAATTTCTGTCACTTTGTGCCGTGATTTTTTCCCGCAAGGGTTTTCCACGTTAAATCTGTATTCTCTTGTATGTGCTTGGTGCCATTGGATTGTTATCCTAGATCTACATCTATGTGATTCCGCAGGCCAAAATCCCGACAAGTGGTATCAGAGAAATCGTTGAAGCACAGATCCGAATCTGCAGGATTAACAATAATGGGAAGTAGTATGTATGATATTGAGAAATACTCAAGGAAAAATAATTTTGAGTTATGAAAAATCAAAATGATCAGCTCCTTAACTAAGCAAGGCGAGGATAGTGCTCTTGAGGTAAAAAAATCTAGAATGACTGATGATAAATAGAATACTCTTGATAAGAAGGCCTTATCCTCAATCTACTTATGTCTCGCGGATGAGGTTCTCTATAATGTTTTGAGGAACAATCCGCTTATGTGTACGGCTAGTTTATGGGCGAAGTCAGAGGATATCTATGCGAAAAAATCCTCTAAAAATCACCTACGCGGCAGTGGTATAACTTCAAGATGGTAGAGGGTGGAGACCTGGAGGCCCACATCAGCAACTTTAATAAATTGGTTTGTAAATTGCTGGATATAGAGGAAATGATGAAAGATAAGGAACAAGTATGTATGTTGCTGAATTCTCTTCCAGTGTCGTATGAGTCATTCAAAGGCACAATATGCTCTACAAATAAAACCCTGAGTGTTGACACTATTATCTCAGCACTTTAAGGGAAGGCTATAAGAAAGCTTAACGGTGACACGGGAATATCTTCTAATGCACTGATTACGAGAGGCAGAAATTCTTAGCGAGATACAGAATCTTCAAGACCTAGATCTAAATCTAAGGGCAAAGGAAAACTAAAGTGTTGGAATTGTGAGATGTCTGGACACATGAAGAAGGATTGTACCAATCCTAAAATAAAGAAAGAAAATTCAACAGTTTCTTCCAATGAGGCCAATATTGTCACATCTGATGAAGAGACAGGTACTGGTGATGTATTATCTGTGTTCATGATCGGACACTTGCACGACAATCATGGAGATGAGTGGATCCTAAATATAGGAGCATCATATCACATGACTGTTCATCAGAATTGGTTCGCCAGTTACAAGGAATATGATGGTAGATAAATTTTTATGGGCATTGACAATGCCTGTAATGTGGTGGCTATTAGTACGGTGAGCATCAAGATGTTTGATGGGATGGAGCATACCCTGACTGATGTTAGGCACGTTCTTAATATGAAGAAAAGTCTGATTTCTCTCGATGCACTTGAGGTTATAGGGTGCAAGTTCACCGGTATTGATAGTGTCCATAAAGTTTCAAAAAGGGCACTCGTGGTTATAAAAGCACAAAGGCATGAAAACCTTTACAGGTTGATCGGGAACACTTTGGCAGGTGGAGCGGCAGCAACTATTGTAGATTCTACGTCTCTACGTATGTGGCATGCTCGTCTGGGCCACGTGAGAAAGTGGGGCATAAAGGTACTATCTGATCGTTGTTTGATTTCAGCTTTTAAAATTTTTGACTTAAATATATGCGAGCATTGTATATGTGGTAAACAAGCTAGATTGTCTTTTAAAACTGAAAAACATGTATGTAAGGGAGTACTTGATTATGTGCACTCTGACATATGGGGCCATTGCTAAAGGTTTCCATTAGGGGGTCATCATGGTTTATTTCATTTATTAATGACTGCTCCAAAAAAGTTTGGGTTTATTTCATAAAACGTAAATCTGAAGTTTTCACCATATTCGAACAATGGAAGGCAATAGTGAAAAAACAATCAAGGCAAAAAATAAAGGTTTTAAGGACTGATAATGGTGGAGAATTTACTTCCACTGAGTTTACTGATTATCGCAAAGATGGGGGGATAATCAGGCACAACACAGTGCGCCACACGCCCAAACAAAATGGTGTGGCTAAGAGAATGAATCGGACTTTCCCGCAGAGGGCCAGATGCATGTTAGGTAATGCTGCGTTGAGCAAGGACCTATGGACAGAAGCCGTTAACACAGCGTATTATTTGGTGAACCGGTCTCATTTAACGACAATTGAATGCAAAATCCCAGAGGAAGTATGGAGTTGTCAGAAAATCGACTACTCAAATCTACGTATATTTGGTTGTGAGGCTTACTCCCATGTACCGTTAGTTGAGAAAGATAAGCTAGACCATAGAGTTAAATGGTACATCTTTGTTGGCTATTACATTTGTGTAAAAGGTTACAGGTTATTCGACAAGGTCACACGCAAGGTCATCACTAGCCGTGACGTCAGATTCGATGAAAGCTCCATATTCTACAAGAATGATCAGAAGGAGCAAGACGAACCAGAAAGGGTGATTGTAAACGTCCAAATTGACACAGATGATACTCAAACAGAGACTGATGCACAAACAGAGGTACAAGATTATGTGGAGCAACCATTTGTAAGAAGGAATCCACTTCGTGATCACAGGTTACCAGCAAGATACAGAGATGACTCTAATATTGCATATGCTCTCATTACAGATGAGGGGAACCCGTCTACTATTCAGAAGGCTCTTGATAAGCCTAATGCTGAAAAGTAGAAGGCGGCTGTGGACGATGAGATAGACTCGTTGCACAAAAATCACACATGGGAGCTGGTGGAGCTTCTTATGCGCCAAAAAGCGATCAGATGTAAGTGGTTATTCAAAAGGAAACAAGATAGATACAAAGCTAGATTGGTAGCGAAGGACTATGCTCAGACAGAAGGAATCGACTTCACAGAGATATTCGCGCTGGTGGTTAAGCAAGTGCCTATCAGATTCGTGTTGGCGCTGGTTGCCCAATACAATCTCGAGCTGAAACAAATGGATGTCAAGACTACATTCCTGCATGGGGAGTTGGAAGAGAAAATCTACGTGAAGCAACCAGAGGGCTACAAAGTTAAAGGAGTAAAGAAAAAGGTTTGCATGTTAATGAGGTCATTGTACGGCCTGAAACAGTCGCCTAGGCAGTGGTATAACAAATTTAATTCTTTTATAGTAAGTCAGAAATTTACTCGGAGTGAATACGATCACTGTGTCTATTACAAGGCACTGAGTTATGGCAAATTCATCATCATAGTATTGTATGTTGATGATATGTTGATCACCTGTCATGATATGTCAGAAATCAACATACTGAAGACTCAGTTATCAGGGACATTCGAGATGAAAGATCTAGGGGCTACAAAAAGGGTTCTCGGCATAGATATTCATAGAGATAAGAAGAGGAACGGACTTTGGTTATCACAGGTAGAATACCTTAAAAAGGTATTGATCAAGTATGGGATGGATCAGGCAAAGTCAGTGAGTGTTCCCTACGCGGCTCACTTCAAGCTTTTCTCAGAACAATGTCCTAAATCCAATGAGGAAAAGCAGGTTATGTCTCATGTGCCCTATTCAAATGCGGTTGACAGTTTGTACGAGACCAGATATTTCATATGCAGTCGATGTTGTGAGCAGGTACATATCAAACCTCGACAAGCAACATTGGAAAGTGGTGAAATGGCTACTTCGATACATTCGAGGTACAAAAGACTACGTCTTAACTTTTGAAAAAACAGGGACAAAGTTGATAGGGTATGTGGATTATGACTACGCAGGCAGTATAGATTCCATGAAGTCTACTTCAGGTTACTCGTTTGCACTAACGGGTGGAGCAATCAATTGGATGTCAAAGCTTTAGTCTATGGTGGCTCTTTCCACAATCGAAGCAGAATATATGGCAGTGACGGAAGTGTTTAAAGAAGGTGTTTGGCTCAGGACCATGATAAAGTTGGTAGGGTATGTAGATTATGACTACGCAGGCAGTATAGATTTCATGAAGTCTACTTCAGGATACTCGTTTGCACTAGCGGGTGGAGCAATCAATTGGATGTTGAAGCTTCAATCTATGGTGGATCTTTTCACGACCGAAGCAGAATATATGGTAGTGACGGAAGTGTTTAAAAAAGGTGTTTGGCTCAAGACCATAATAAATCAGTTGGGACTTCAGCAGAAGGCCGTGCCGGTTAACTGTGATAGCGAGATCACTATTGTTGAGGCATAAAAAATGGTGAAAGATTCAAGCAAGGAAAGGTAAAGAGATAGGAAGAACTTTCGGAAAGAAGAAGATAGAGATAGCTTTCACGAGAGTGCGCAGGTCGCGCAACCACTATAAGTTGCGCAGTTCCGCGCAATCAATACCAGTTGCGCAGGTCCGCGTAAAGAAAATATCAGTTGCGCGGGACCTAGAAATGTACTGCACAAAGGGCTTAGTTCAGAATGATTTAAAGCACTGAAAAATGATCCCACATCGTTAAGATTAGGATTTTCACACGTGCGAGGATCTATAAATACCCTCTCCCCTCCTTCATTACGGGTAATTAAAGATTTTCAAGAGGAGCGGAGCGGAACAAAAGACATAATGTAGAAGAGAGTCTCCTAGCAGTTGCACAGGACCGGTTGCGCGGGTCCGCGCAACCAGGCTGCCCTGCAGTCTGTGAAGTCCAAAGGCCGTCATGCTGCCGAAATCCGTGGGCCAGACTTCCTTTCTCCGGGCTTTCTCCTATTCATGGGTTCAAAGGAGAGAGATCAGTCGATCGAATCGACATTCCTCCTAAATCCCAGAGCATGGTTGAAACAGGCGCTGTTATGCTGCTGAAATCTTTATTTCATTAAAGACTCGTCGATTGGATCGACATTCCTCCTAAGTCCTAAGAGATGATCGAATCAGGCGCCGGAAGGCTGTCGAAATGAACTTTTGATACTTAAAGCACAAGTCCTTTATTTCTAAATAATCTATTTTAGAATCAAGGGATGTAAACAAACTCAGTATCAATAAAACGTTATGAATGTTCCTAGTACTCTTTCTCTGTTATGTTTGAATAAGAAAATCTTCCAAATCAAATGCATTTGTTTCTTTGTCGAAACAACTATCAATTTGGCTTAAATTCTGTTTATCACTCACGTACTAAACACATTGATATTCGTCACCACTTTATCCGACAAGTGTTTGAGAAAGGAGGCGTAACATTGGAGAAGATTCACATCAGCATGAATCCAGTAGACATGCTCACCAAGATCGTTCCTATAGAGAAGTTCAAGTTATGTGCAACTTCTCTAGGCTTGGCGATGGCATAAAAGAAAGACGGAGTGTGCACAAGAAGCGTTGATTGAAGCTATGATGCAATGCAGAGATAAGAGAAGAGGGAAGCAAGATACACGGTTGAAGATTGAAGGCACAGTGAAAATTGTTGACGGATGCCTTAAATCTGAATTTTGGGCCGCTCGACTTGTTAAGGCCTGATCGACTCAAAATCCAGCGACCTATGTTTTTTGGGTCTGGGCTTCGATCGGTAGAAGGGATCCTTCGATCAGTCAAGGGTTACGGAGCCCATGCGCGGATTGCGTAAATTTGATGCCGTTTCTGAACTTTTCCAAAGGAGGTGCACAAGTGGAGTTTCCTAAACTATAAATAGGGGTCCCTAGGGCTATTCTAATGTATTTTAAGGCTTCCTAAAGGTATTCTAAAGGGTTTTACGATTATCAAATGGTGTAGCAAGGGTGTGATTCGAGGTTGTTCGAATCGGGTAAGTCTCATCTCTTTGTAATTTATGCTTTCATAGTGAATTTTTCTCACTTTGTGCCGTGGTTTTTTCCCACAAGGGTTTTCCACGTTAAATCTTTGTGTTCTCTTGTGGGTGCTTGGTGCCATTGGATTGCTATCCTAGATCTAGATCTGTGTGATTTCACAGGCCAAAATTCCAACATATATCTGTGTTTGCGATTGTATTTTAAAGCAATTCTATTCATGCTTATGAGGTTGATTAGTTAAATTATATGTATACTTAAATTGGACTATATAATGGGTACTTAACCTGCAAAGCACACACAAGTTCACTATCATCCTATAAGACTAGTCACTTAATAGTTACATCATTTCTAGTTAACATGATTGCACCCACTTTAGCTTGATAACCTTAGTGTTATCATCTTAGTTAAATTAGTAAATTGTTTAAGTAGAAATTTTTTTATAGATTTTTAATTTGGTCCTAATCAATTTCTCATATAAGAGAGATTCGAACCTAGAATGACCATTTCCGATAAATTTGGATGATAATTCAAGAAAGTATCATACATGAAAGCAAAGAGATTGATAAAGATGTTGTTCATAGAATTAAGCTAGGATGAAATCAAGATGCTTATATCACACCAACAATCAAGTTGAAGATGTTTTGTAGGTTAGCTATTAGATCAGCCATCTTACGTAGGACAAGACACTGGGCAGCGGCAGACACCTCTGCATTTCAACAGTGATGTCTTGGGTTCGAGTGCCCATCAGGGGTGTGGGTGTGTGGGTGCATGTAAAAAATAATAATAATAAAATAAATATGCTGGACAATCAAGGAATAACCTATAACTAGGATGAGTATAGGTACCATGAGAATGTAAAGATGAACATAAGCCAAGGCAGATTTGATGACCTATTGTGTGAGGTTAACGTGGAATCGAGGGTTTATGTGGCCTGAAAATAATTAGTTGGGATAAGGCTTAAATAATTGTTATAATAAATAGCAGTTACAATACAGAGATGGGGACTTAAATTTTCCATGTCTAGATTTCTGGCCGTTAATTGAAAGTTCTTGATCTGCTCACGCCTCATCAAACAATTGCTTGAATTCTTTTCCAGTGGAGAGAGAACAAAACCGTTCAATTGCAAGAGCCACCTATCTGGTGGAAAATTTTGTTTAATAGACTTTTTTGTGCCATGGTTCATACATGTTGGACCCATCAGATAAAGAGGAAAACCACCAAAAGTGGGGTCCTGCCCTATGGTTGCTGGGCCAAGTTAAAAAAATGCACAACTATCGTGCTAGAAACAGAAGGATCCACCACAACAAATTCGGGACGGGACACGACATATATAATTAGAACGCAACAGCAACATATAATTATTAAGCCATGCGCCCAGAATTCTGGAATGACCGCACTCTGTAACGACGGAAAGAAATGCAAAATGCAACAAAATTGCAGAGAAATAAAGTACACCATATGCTACTAACTGCACAAGTTCTCCATCATGTAACAAAGCCAACGTTAGCTAAATAAGCCAAAGCTCCTAAAATGAAAATGGCTGTACACAAAATCAAGATGTTTCTCTCTCTCTCTCTCTCTCTCTCTCTCTCTCTCTCTCTCTCTATTTTGTCTTATCAGGTATGCAGATAGCCACATGAGGAACCCTTCTTGCAATACCCATTCTCATGGAATTTGCACACTCTCTGCCCCCCTCCTCTGGGAGGGGGCTGCCTGGAAGACCCTCCTCCCCCACCAGATGCCTGCCTCATCCACGAAGGCCTCCCACCACCTTGCCCAGATTCACCACCCTGGAAACCTCGGTCGGTCTGACCAGAAAACCTCTCCCCCATGGGAGTCTGTTGATTACCAACCCACATGCTTGAATTTCCAGCAGATGGATCCCAACCCATATTGGTATTTCCATGTACCGCTGCTCCCCATCCCGCATTTGCATTCGGTGGCGCCATTCCCATTCCCCACCCAGCATTTGTATTCCCCTGTGGTGGGGCTGTTCCAAACCCGGTGTTTGCATTTCCTTGCGCTGGCAACCAACTTTGGTTTGAATTTTCAGCTGTCACCCAAAGAGTATTTCGGTTTTCTGTTGCCCCTGAAACTCGACCTGCGCTCATCATGGGAATAGGAGACTCAATAACAGGACCAGCATTCCATGGGTTACCAGACAAGAGGACCGATGGGTTTGGCTGGCTGTTGTTGACTGCAGCATTGGCAACAGCATTCCAACCAGAAGGTCCCCATCCGTCCTGTGACAAGATTGCTGCAGCTGTAGAAGGTGTCTGAATGCTCTCCGAAAATGCAAAATGAACCTGGTTCTGCATGTTTGACTGGAGAAATTCAGCTGATGCTAATGGAGCCAGTGCTTGCCAATTCACTTCAGAGGCCTGGGCGGGTGGAAGACTGGAAGCAGTAGCTGAGGTAGTAGGATCAGGTCCTTGATCATCTACTAACATTGCGCTCTCAGCAACTGTAGAAACAAGTGTTTGGGACTTCTTTTCTGGCTCAACTCCATGTGAGACTACATGTTGCTGATCTGTCACCATAATCTGAGTAGGAACTTGCCGATTGCCTTCGGAGCTTAAAAAATCCACCATCATATGGGTCGACGAGCTAGAAACATCAGGAAGTGTTGTCTGCTGACCTTCTGGAATATTGTCGACTGAAGGTTTCACTAGATTGGGCGATGGTGGGTCCCAAGCAAGAGCTACCTTGAAAGGTTCATTCACAACAGATGAAGACAGCTGTTCTCCAGTGTCTCCAGGAGTTCGAGCATTGCTCCATCCAGCACTCGTTGGTTGAACAGAAACAGCTGAAACAGTAAGCCCCTGGCTGCCAGCCCAACCACCAGCACTGCTTGGCTTTGGAGTGGGGGCAGGCAGATTCAGCGAACCATTTCTGTTGCCTTGCTCTGCACCTTCAGGCAGTATATTCGGGGATGGTTGCCCAGAAATCCAACCACCTGTTTCAGTTGGCTTAAGAGTGGAAGCTGGCGAATGGTTAGAGTCCCATCCCCCAACAATGATGCTAGAATCGGTCGCAACAGCTAGAGGCTGTTGCTGTGGGCCATTCATTCCAGAAATTGGAGTGGTGGGCCAGGTAGAGCCAGGCTGAACAGAAGTAGGAGACCATGTGTGATCAGCAAGCTGCCCCACTGTCCACCCTCCACTGCTTGGCTTCGGTGTAGGTGTAGGTGGATCTGAAAAATCATTTCTGCTACCCTGATTGGTACCCCACCCTTCTGCTGTAAATTTGTGGGCTACTGCTGATGGCATTTCTGGTTGCACCTTCAGACCTTCTCCAGAAGATTGGCCAGAAGACCCCCAAGTACTGGGCTGATTAATCCCTGTGGCTATGTTCAGATTTCCATGTGTCTGAATGGAATTCCATCTGCCAGCATTACCTCCACCCTGACCGTCTCTTCCTTGATGGGATGGCATTTGATACGACTGCCCAGAGAATGATAGTCCTGGGGTGTGGCTTGGGGCTTGACCGGACCATGCATTGGAACCCTTTGATGAATCCCAACTGAGAGAGGAATTGACTGCCGCAGGTGGTGCTGCACTACCATTTTGACATTTATCTGTCAGTTGGGATATAGAGTCTTTCTGGAACTTCCCAATCAGTGCATCTGTCAACAATATAGAGTCTTCTTGCTTCTCAAGTACTTTCCATATTCTAAGATTGTCTGGAAAATATCCTGTCTTACTCCACTTACGCAACTGCGCCATTGAAAAGGGTCCTTGGATTTTGTGAGATGGGTCCTGATAGTGCCATATTTTGTCAGTCTCACTGATGGTAGATGATACTACCACCACTGAAGCTAGAGGTGTTGATGCACTTTCTGGTGCACTAGAAGGCTGTCCGGATCTTGTCATGGGCTGGCTATTCCACGCAGCAGACTCCAAACTTGTAGCAGCCTCCCAACTGTTTGTGTGGTGCGCATCTCTTCCTTGATTCCATGAATCATTTGTTCTCTCGCCAGCAGCAGTAGCAGCGTCTGCTTTATCCCAGCTAACTCCTTTTGGTGACACATTTCTGCCTGGATTCCATGCAGCACTCCAACCATCATTTGAAGCCATACCTTTTCCTGGAGAGATTGGATCTCTTCCCTTCCTAGAAAGTCCAGAATCTCTCAGCCTCATGTAGTTGTCTGTGCAGAAAGCAAGCAAATCTATCAACAAAAAATAAAATAAATAAAATAAAATCCTCAAAATAATGTAGAAGTATCTGATACTAAACGGTAACATCCACATTAGTTATCAAGTACTCATCTTCATGCTGCTCACAGCAGAGATTTACAATCCCAAGTGTTCACTTTTTGTACTGTGGATTGGGCATTTCCAAAAAATCAAACTGGTTGAGGAATCCTGGCCACCGAATGAAGGATCTTTCCAGATTTCAAATGGCTGATCAAGAAAAAGTCCAGCCAGCAGTTGGCATTCGATTGATACAATCCCTCCAATCCGAGGTTAGGATCAGCCAACTGGTGTGATTTATGGCATACTGCCCATTCAAGGTAGGTCCCAACAGATGAATTCTGAACATCGTACTAGTGTGCAACATGTACAAAGATCGAGTTCTTGATAACTTAGATATTAGCTTTTAGCAACGGATACTTTACCAACAAGTATTATGTTCAAATCCAAACAGCAGAAGCACCTTGTTTCTTATCATCTAGTTCCTCTTCATGTTCATCGGATTCATATCCTGGATCCATATTCGGGTCAGCATGTACTTCAGGAAGTTCCTGCAGTCTACGAGAACGCTCCTCAGGCGTGTTCAAGAGCTGGATTTTTTCTACACATTCTCTATGCGTGGAACAAAGTCAAGGACTACTTCAGTACCATTTGAAAACTCATTATCCATTTCCAGTGAATTATTGTGAAAGTAGACATAGGTAATGGGCCTTAAAATGCTTTCCCAAGGAAAGTTGAAAGCATGTCGTAACAAATTAATTGTACACATTCTCCTGTGAAACTACAGAAAAACATTTGGAAGAACTCATTTGAAGGCCTTTTTATATCGATAAGAACATCAAAAGGGTTATTATAATGTGATGTCCAGTGACTGCAACTGAATAAGAAAACAGATTTTAGAAACAAGATATAAGAACCAGAACAGGGTATACATCATACAATAAAATAAAAATCCTCAGACGGCATAGCAAATAGAGCATCTTACACGTGCAGGCTGCCTGGGGTAGAATTCGAACATCAATTGCATACATTCTCAAGTAAACATAAGGATAATGGTACACCACTTTAAAGTCATGTGATTGAAAATGACAACTGGAGTTGTAAACCCCTCCTTTTCAAGGCAACTATTCACACTCCACACAAGTACAAGTAGAAGGGTTATTAAAAAAAAAACATTGAAATTATTATTTCTAAAAGGTTGAAGCTGCAACTTTACAAGTTTAGAAAACAGAAAGATTTACAACTCCCACCAACATTCCGGAAACTGAACAATAATCTTTGATGCTAGCCCACTCCATTACAAGATTTACACTTTGAAAAACCTCCAAAAACTGCCCCTTATGATTTTTAAAACATCGATCATTCCTCTCAAACAATAGAGCCCAGATACCTACTAGCAAACTTAATCGTCAAATTTTTCTCACCTACTAGCAAACTTAATCGTCAAATTTTTCTCCCAATCTTCCATATACCCCCACCATGCCACATCAAAAAGAAACTATCAGTGGATCTCGGCGAAACCCATGCTACTCCGAAAAAAAAAAAAAAAAATCCCAAAATTCTTTCTCAAACAAGCAATGGATGAATAGGTGATACACTGTTTCCTCATCTTGAAGGCATAAAAGACACTCGGAAGAATCAAAATTCTTCGAAGATTATCTAATGTTACCACCTTCTTCCTCCCCACTAGCCACGCGAGTGCTGCCACCTTTGGAGGAGCACCGTGACGCCAAACGAACGTTGTCAGACAAACCCCAACACTAGGAGCATCGCCACTTACAAACATATAGAAGGATTTCAACAAGAACTTACAGATTCTGAGATTACTAGAGTCACCTTTGATAGCAACTCAAGCAAACTAATAAATTCTGCAATTTCTTCGTCCACCAGATTCCTTCTAAATGGTGGAGCCCATACTGCTTCCTCTCCAACAAGAATCCACTTGTAATCCAAGCCATCTTCTCAAAATCTATAGTTCTTCCCACCTCCCAACAAGAAGCCACCATTTCCCATACTTTTTTTAACACCAGGGATTTCCATAGATATGATGATTTGTACAACAATGACGACCTAATCCACCACCCTTTCTTCCACCCCATATTTCCTACTTATCACCTCTCTCCAACAAGAATCCACTTATAATCCAAGCCACCAAACCCATTTTCGTAATAGAGCTAAATTCATATCTTCCAAATTCCTAAACCTACACCCCCCTTGGTCCCAAGACTTACATACCTCCTCCCACTTCATGAGGTGAAATATATGTTTATCTTCCTCTCCTTTCCACAAGAAATCCCACCTAAGTTTTTCTAGTTTTTTCAAAACTGACTTTGAACAGTAAAAATAGAAGATACCCACAGAAATCGTTGAAAGACTTCATGTATTCTCATTCCTTGAATGAAAAACATTATGAGGGGCTAGCGTCCCAGGCACAATTACCCCCCAACTTTTATGTTAACAACAATGAAAAAGTAAACTAGCTCTTTTGTAGGTAAATGAAAGAATAAAAACAACATCGATACATCTTTACTTGTCCCCCACTGTTGAGATGCGGATTGGTGCATTGACAACTTTGATGAAAGATTATGATGCCAATCCCTCATAAGAGACTTGGTTAAGATGACTATGAACTTATTTTTAGAGACAAGACAAAGGCATCTCCTTTGCTAGCTCCAATTCAAAAATAACATGACAATCAAACATCATATTCATTCAAGCGTGAAAGGCACACTAATAGCGGACAAGATATGACGCATTTCTTAGGAGATTCGATTTATAAAATAATTAAAAATAAAAAATAAAAATTCCAACCTCTAAGAAGAACAAAATCCAAGGCTTGGCATGAAGCCTTACCTTTTCACACTTTTATAGATGAATTAGCCACTAGTGAACAAGAAGAGGCCCCTTGGTCTATGTTGTTTGTGTATGGTGCGGTGTTGGTTGACTAGACTAGAGAGGGCAATGCTAAGTTTGAAGTGTCAATGCTTTAGCAAAACAAATATGTAGTTGTTGGAGTGCATCTTTAGTAGGATCAACTACAAAGGTGGGGCTTTAGTTAAAATCAATTGTCAAGAGATCCCTCGAAGCAAAATATTTTGTTACCTCAACTAATCATTCAAAAGCATGTGGAAATTAGTGAAGATGTTTCCAATATATTTCCAAAATAAATTTCTTTCTAAATACAAAGACATAATGATCAATATGTAAGGATTGCAATGTTATACCAAGAGAGAGTTTGACTGCAATATATGTTAATGACCATGAATGTTTAAAAAAAAAAAAACATTTACGAGAAACATTCATGTTTTAAAGTCAGACAAGGGACTAGAAACAATGAAAATTCTGAACAATATAGCAATGCCGAAAAGATTGTTTAGTAGTAAGTGAGGCTAAACTTAAGGCTTATGATGATAATTATAATAGATAGGGGAGGAGAAGGTGAAAAGATGTTTTCAAACTTGTAAAACTGAGAAAGAGGAAGAGTAGGGACCAAGATCATGTTAGATGCATTAAAAGTGATTATCAAAGGGTACTGGTCAAGGACAATGAGATCATTGAAAGGTGGAGAAGTTATTTTTAGAACTTTTTAAATGACAATCACTCTGAGATCATAGGGATAGAAGGAAGCGCAAACTCAAATGATGTCGGGGTCTATTTCATATGATTAAGATATCTGAAGTGAAAGAAGCTTTGAGAAAGATGAAAATAAGAAAGTCCCTTAGACCAGATGGTATAGCAATAGAGGTTTGGAAGTGTATACGAGACACTAGGTTATTTTGGTTGACAAAGTTGTTCAAAAATATAGTAAGATCGAAAAAAAAAAAAAAAAAAACAGATGAATGAAGGAAAAGTGTCATGGTACGTACTTAAAAGAATAAAGGAGACATACAAAGGTGCGTTAACTATCATGGGATTAAAACTTATGAGCCATGCTATGGAACTTTGAAAAAGAGTGATTAAGTGAAAGACCAAGGCATGAGATATTAAAAATTCAATTTCATTTCATGCCAAGGAGGTCTGCCTTTGAAGCTATTTTCCTAGTAACAAACTGATGGAGAAATAGAGGGAAAAGAGGAAGGGTCACCGCATGGTCTTTATTGACTTAAAGACAGCTTATGGTAGGGTCCCTAGATAGTTAATCGGGCGGGTGTTAGGAAAGAAAGTTCCAAGAGGATCTATTAGCATGATTAAGGATATGTAGGAGAGAGCAGAAACAAATGTGACCACCAAGTAGAGACAATGAGTTCTGAATTGTTGTAGGCTTGCACCAGGGTCCGCATTGAGCCCGTACATTTTTGCATTGGTTATGGACAAGTTAATGACGCATTTGCAAGAAGAGATCTCATGGTGTATGTTATTTGTAAATGCTTAGTTTTTTTTAAAAGGATAATGCATAAATTTTATTCAAAATAGCTTGAAGGATCACAAGACACAACAATACAATAATGATCTAATTACAATCCAACACAGAATGCGCAACCAAAGCATCTACATTACAAGAACTAGTTGCACATTCTATAACATCCCTCTTAATTTTCCAAATAGATTCTTCCCACGGGCCCCCCTTGTTGCAGAAACATCTAAAGTTTCGCTCCCCCCATATGTTCCAAAGTACCGCTAGCAAGGACAATCGCCAAACAATTTGACTCTTCTTAGGAAGTTGAACATCATGCTACATCTTGAACAAATGACCTACTAACTAGGGCCGTAAGACTTGAGCAGCTGAGACCACACTTGACCAGCATATCTGCAACAAATAAATAAGTGATCGACTAACTCGGCATCACTCATGCACGCAAGGCAAACATTGGGAAGAATCATAGCCCTCTTTTGAAGATTATTGACGGTAAGAATACGCTTATGGCCCACTAACCAGGTGAAAGATGTGACCTTGGGGGAAGCCCCATAAAACCAAAAGGCATGGAAATACTCATCCCTACTCGAATTCCCTGAAGGCCGGATCTTTTAATAAAAGGACTTGACGAAGAATGCACCCGAAGGAGAGGCACTAAGTAATCAATCAGGGGAGCTCGGAGTAGTATAAATATTGTGAAGTCACACCAACAGCCTTGCGAAATCACATACCTCGTCGTCATATAAAGACTTAAAACACGAGGGGCACCACACCCAACCACCCTCAACATCAAAGAAGCAAATGTGCCCCCACTCCACCACCCTCAACGGCAAAGAAGCAAATAACTACTGATACGCCCCTCGAGGGTGATAGACTCACTAATGATGGGAAATCCAACTCCAATGGACCATTGTTGAACCAATGATTCACCCAAAAATTAATCTAATACCACTCCCAAGGGGCCACTGACATAACAGATCTTCGAGTTTCTCATCCCCCCTCTTCCGCCCCATACTTTGATGCAATTACTTGCCTCCATAGGCTCCCTTCTTCATATCCGAACCTCCAAATGTCGTTTTCCAAGTAATGCCTTACTATGGATTCCATGTCTCTAATACCCACACTTCCTTCCAACAGTGGCTTGCAAACTTCTTCCTACTTGAGAAGATGAAACTTGAGGTTTTCTTTAGCTCATTGCCATAAGAAGTCCCTCTACAATTTGTTCAATCTATCAAATATAGATTTTGGATGTTTGTATAATGACGTGAAGTAAATAGGGAGGTTAGTTTTGACTGACAAGTCAGTGGAGGGGGTAAACAAAAGTTAGATTTATGAAGGGGTGCTTTACATTATGAAGGATTAAGCAGCCTTCTCCAACATGCCTCTCTACTTCATGTCCACCTTCAAATGCCCTAAGATGTTCTTGGAAAAACCGAAAAAGTTGAGACGCAGAGGCTAAGAAGTATCATTTGCTTAAATGGGATGATGTTTGCAAGCCTCACTCAGGGAGGGGGGGGGGGGGGGGGGGAGAGAGCTGGTTTGTGGGTGTTGGAGATGATGAAAAATGCCCTCTTGGGAAAGTGGCTTTGGCAGTTCGCGACAAAGGATCAGAAGCTTTAGAGGCAGATTTTGTTTGCAAAGTATGGTACTAGCGTGGGAGGTTGGTGGCCCAAGGACTCTTCTAGATATAAAGCTTTAGGTATCTACAAAGCCATCTATATGATGGTTCCAAAGCTCAAACAAGTTACCTCTTTCAAGGTTGGGATTGGCTCCCGTATTTGTTTCTGGGAGGACTCTTAGTTGGAAGAGGGGTCATTGAAAGACACATTTCCAAACCTAGCTCAACTAGCTCCAGATAAGAATATAATCGTCGACATATGCTTTTCATTAGTTGGTGGTGAGGTGGTGCAGACGCCCCTTTCTCGTAGAGGTGTGTCGGACGAGGAAGTAGAATCCTTTCTAGCCCTGTTGGAGAGGCTCAATAGAGCTCAGTCTGAAGTAGGGGAGGAGGATGAGCTGATTTGGAAAGGCTCGAGGCTCGGATGGGCTTTCAGTTCACTCTCTATACAAGTCTCTCTCTACTGCTCTTCCGTCTTCTAGTCATATTTTTCAATTTTGGAAGTATGGAGCTTCAACGAATGTGGTAGTCTTTGCTTGGTTGGTGGAAAGGAATAAGATCCTTACAGTCAATAACCTGTGCAAAAGGGGCATGGTGCTACCTAATGTGTGTTGACTTTGTATGCAGTATACCGAGACAGTAGATCGCATTTTCCTTCATGGAAACTTTACTGCAAAGATTTGGTACGACTTTCGTTCTTCCATCAACGTGCATTGGGTCATGTCGTCTTCTGGAGGATGCGCGCTTAGGAAAGAAGCGAACATAGTTTGGCGGCTATCAGTTATGGCAATTTTGTGGGCTATTTGGAGTGAGTGTAATCGTTGTTGTTTTGAGAACAAGGAAGATTCGGCTCCTAGGGTTACCCGCAAAGCTAAGAGGCTAGTAGTCGAGTGGGCTTCTTCCCTCCATTGTATTGAGGCCTGCATGCTTCTTGCTTTGTTAGGCTTGTAGGGTTTGGTGTATTCTTTTTGGGTTTTAGCCCGCTTTTTAATAAAATCGTTACCTTCAAAAAAAAAAAAAAAAAGCCAGACTAGAGCATAGTATAAATTAGTACAAGGGAGTGCAATTTTAGTAACAATAGGAAAGATAATGGTGAATTAATTATGATTGCTAACCAAGATGTTTCCCAAAATGGGCACTTTTTTATAACTTGAGCAAAAAATTCATGACAGTAAAGAGATTGAGAAGGATGTTGCCCATAAATTCAAGCTGGATGGAAGGTTTGGAGATGTGCCAC
This sequence comes from Magnolia kwangsiensis, assembly GCA_037074715.1. Lineage (NCBI taxonomy): Eukaryota > Viridiplantae > Streptophyta > Magnoliopsida > Magnoliales > Magnoliaceae > Magnolia > Magnolia kwangsiensis. The sequence continues at coordinate 130,217,370 of CM073575.1, forward strand.
TAGGGTTTTATGAGATCGTCGTGTGCCACTCAAAACTGAAAGGGAAATTTTATAATATAGCTATAAGACCAGACATGCTTTATGGGACTGCATGTTGGACAATTTAGGAATAACATGTTCATGGGAAGGATAGAACTAGAAACATATGCACTCGAGGGAAACTTGAGAGTCAAACCAATAGGTAATAAAATGGGGGAAAAGAAAACTTATATGGTTTAGTCATGTCATGTGCAATGGAGACCAAGAACACTGACAGTTAGGAGTGAGTTGGTACAAATTAAAGGCCTCAAAGGGATTAGGTGAAGGCCCAAATGGACGTGGATGGAGGTAGTAAGAAAAAACTTGATGACCTATGGTCTAACAAAAAGTATTGACTAGTCATGTCATGTGCAATGGAGACCAAGAACACCATCAATTAGGAGTGAGTTGGTACAAATTGAAGGCCTCAAAGGGATTACGTGAAGGCCCAAATGGACGTGGATGGAGGTAGTAAGAAAAAACTTGATGAACTATTGTCTAACTAAAAGTATCGACCTTGATAGAGTGGAATGGTGAGAAATGATTCATATAGCCCATTCCAATTAGTTGGAATAAGGTTTAGATGATGATGGATGGATGAGGCAGAGACGTATCGTCATTGCATGCCTATGAAACCTAAGGGAATTTTAATAACATAACTATTAGACTAATTATTGCTAGATGAGTAATTGGGTGGCTTGAAAAAAACATGAATAGAGGTTGAGTGTTGTAGAGATGAGGATACTCAAACAGATGTAGGAAGACAAGGATGCGCATCTGAAGCAACCCAAAAATAGTCCTAGTAAGTGATAAAATGATGGAGAGTTTACATATTTGGAATCTTCATAAAATTTAGGACCTTTCCAACTCTTTCCCCCCCCCCTAAAATTCAACCATTATGGGGTCATAGCCATTCCGCGTGATGGTTTTCAGCCAGGTTGTCGCACCCACAATTATTGTTACGGAATACCTTAGCAGTGGCGTAACAGCCAGTGCGGCTCTTACGTAACTGTGCTTTGGAGACTATTGTGGAACTTGTTTGCACTTGATTGGAGGACTCAAATGCAAAACTACCTTGGAGACTAGCCATCTTATGAAGCATGGAGTCATGGTCAGTCCAAGGGATATGAATTTTGAACCATATCATCAGAGGGATTGCAATCAATTGTGCAGTTGAAAATGAAAGATTCCCTTGTTTCAATGACATATAATAAGCCCTTCATTTGGTCATTGAAGGCAGCTTACCATGAAGCTTTCAACAAGCATCAACAAAATGATTCCTCTGCTTATAATGGATATAGAAGCATCCTCTTTCACCATGAGAAACACCACGCCCCCCTATTTCATGATTAAAATTATTATCTTGACCCAAGGGCCCTTTGAAGATAAGTGTTGATTTTTCTATGGTAAGAACCGGTGTTTCCATCACTCCTACGCCACTCATCTCTGAGGAGTTGAGTGTACACGTTGTTGAGATTGGATAGGGTTTCATCACGAATGGGTTCAAAATCATGATTCAATCCTACTAATAACTCAAATATCCTTCTTGTTTCTATTATTTTTTCTCTGTTTCAACATCTTTCAAACAAAAGAACCTGAAATCCTTAAAACATTCCAATCCCTGCCGGAAGCTTCAAATTTTTGTGTAATATTATGTGACCAATTTCTCCCCCTGGCAAAGAGAAGCCATCTCCTGATTTAGCTGGTAGATCCAGACAACCTTATTTTGATCCGATTATAACTCTTATGTATTATATCCCAGACTTCTTTAGTGGAGGAAAGAAAGTACAACCCCATACTAATGTCTTCATTCATAGAATTCAATAATCAATGACATAACAAGGTGTCGGCTTGCCAATCCTGACATTTACTTTGGTAATGCCTTTCAGCAAGAATCACAATAAGTGTTGGTTATTCATAGACCGTTAGATGAACCCCAACATAAAGAGAACACCATCAAGACCCATTAAATATTTCCAACTAACACAACAAGCAGACAATCAACAGATAGAAAAAACTAGTGTTCGTGAACCAGATCAGGAACCACGGTGTAACATACTGGATGATACGTATCATATCATTACAACCTTCTAACAGTCATCCGAACATTGCATGCTACATATGTATTGCAGAGTACAAATTGTGCAATATTGGGACAAAATATTAAAATATCATTGTATCCCATTATTATCTACTACTACATATCATTCTGGATAGTTCAATGCAAAACAATAAAGAATAAATTATTTCCATCAAATATGACGATGAACTAGCCTCTACACAGATAGAATACAATATTAATACATTAACCCTCCAACTTTATTATTCAAATATATTTTTTCCACATCTCTATTTCTGATTTTTTTTTCCTTATTTTTTATCATCGTTAATGTCTTCTTTTTTTTTTGTTTTTTATTATTTCTGCATATTCTTGGATCTACAACATATCACCAGCATGTATCATTTTCGAGCAAATATGATGCATTCTCAAATAGAGATGTCAAGTACCTTGGTGATAACACCCCCAATGGCAAAGCTTGTATAGACCCTAGGTAAAAAGCCAATTGCAAGCGTTTTATTTAAGCATGGCCAAAAATCTAAACTGGTGCCGCTTCTCTTCTCAGTACCTAACACTTTGCATGATGGGCTACTTAAGGTACTTAATTCCACTCTCCAAATCTTAACAAAGACACGACAAAGTTTCCTATGCAAAATTTGTCTCAACTTCTCAACCAAATAGACAATTAGGAGAGACATTTTTTCAGTGGCAGAACAAAATCCCATCTATTTCAGTAGACAGTTCTTAATGCTAATTCTTACACAACAATGCAATTAGTTGTCAATGGGCTGAATTTCCGCAGAACATCCATGCAACATAGAATCTGGAAGTAATTAGCATATGCCAAGAAACAACCACCTCTTAAATCATAGGCAGTCTGGACCATTAGAACAGGCCTACTTTCAGAAGGAACTGATCTCAACATAAGTGAATGGCTAACCGGATAAATAAAAGATAAGAGAGTTGTCAAAGCTGAACCAACTCCTTTGATGAACAAATTAAATAAAACAAGCCATCATTTCCTATGAACAAGAACTCGTCTCCAACAAAAATACCTTTCAGATTAAGCCGCAATTCATGTACATAATGTATTGAACACCTCTAGTTGGACAATGTAGATATCATTTTACAGGTGGTTAACTTGTTGTCAAATGCTTAAAATTTCACATATACCAGATAGGACAACAGTTTATGCATAAATATATGATATATAAATTGTCAGTGATAGCAGTTTTATGTACAATAATTATGTGTATATTTATATTACAAAGCAATTTTTCTTTTTCTTTTTTCTTTTACTTTTTTTCTGATGACGACAGGGTGTCCCCTCCCCGCCCCTTTTTATAAGGTGAGACTAATCATGATAACTCATATTAAGGAGGATCAAGCAGGATGGCCAATGTATTAACAGACTAGCATGTCTAATGCATACAAGACCAACGAAGCACTCTGCCAACAAATGATTATACAACCTGCACCCCTATCATTTAAATTATCAATCAACCAACTAAGCATCCAAGGATATTCCTTTTTACGGCCTTTTTCACTTGCCCTGTCACGAAGATGACTAAGCCGCAACAGCTCCGTTTCCAACCACTGTTGATCAGGAGAAAAATAATCATGAGTAGGAATTTCCATGTACGGAAACTCAATCTTGGATATGAGTGGAATAATGATCAATTACACACAAGGGTAGCTTACACCCTTCCAAAGAAAAAAATATCAAAAGAGGTTTATTACTAAGATGCTCACATCATTGACTCTCACTGCCTGGAGGGCCCTTGCTTTTCCCTGAACCTCTCCCTACAATAAGCAACAGCCAGAATCTCTTTTTAAGATAAACAGGATCTCCTTTCAAGATAAAAACAATCTCCTTATAAGACAACAACAAGAAATGGAAGGAATGCATAATATTACCACTGTTAGGCGAGGAATCAATCCACATTTTATGCTTTGACGCAAACGCTTGCATTCTTCCTGGAAATTAAAAACAATTTGTCAGCAAACTGAACAGAGTTTTAAAGCGTTATATGAGGAAACATAGTAGTCATTTGACACAACAATGCACTTATACTAACACTGACTTGCAAGCTGCCTCAGAATGGTACCCTAACAAAAATGCATTCTCTCACCATCTCAAAGGTGAGTTACCTTTTCAAATAAGTTGATTGCAAAAGATAGAAATGGTGCCTTTGTAATAGAACAGATATCAGTCAAACTACATTGCAACAGAACAAAGGCTCAGAAAACTTCTATTGGAAAGTAGACTGCAGAAGTTGTCTATCCAGTCAGACAGTTTAACGCACAAATGATGATGCGACTTGAAAATGAAAACCATCAACACTAAGCCTCTGGCAACCAACTGGAGGTGACTGCCATTTGTTACATTTCTTAATTGGGAAAAGTATCCTATTATTCATCCATAATTAAAAAGTATACCAGCACCAACATGCACCTTTGCACAGTACACTGCTGATGTAGAGCAGGTCGCGGACAGTTTCATGGCCAAGATGGATCAGAAAAGGCCCGGTCGACGACAGAAGTGATCCGGACCGTTGGACCTTAGATCGGGCATATCTTGCAATCCAGAATGAGTTATCTGACGTAAAATATATGATTTTGGGGTAGAACAAGCCACTTTAGCCAACCAACCCCGCTAAGCCGGGTTGCGCAGCCCAGATTTGCGAGAAAGCCCCTAATCGACTGTCGTTTTCCTGTTTTATTTTCGTTTTTACTATAAATAGTAAGTTTTAGTTTTATTATAACTCTTCATCCGTTGGGCTTCAGGAGTTGTGTCCAATATGAAAAGTGCTTATAATAATTAGGAGAACGGTTTGGTGAAGCCAAATAGGACACTTACTATTTTTGGCCAAAAACCTTGCGCACTAGTAGACATCACGACCGTCTATAAATAGTAAGTTAACAATTTATAGTAAGTCGCGGATTCTAGGAGTTTTAGTTGCAGTTTGAGTCTGATTTCTTTCCTATTGCCTGGTTCCCTTATCTAAAGGGATGTGAACTCGTTTTTATTCATTCATTAATCAATTTCGAATTTTATTAGAATTTATTTCTATTCTCTTGCTTCTTTTTTTTTTCCTTGTGGATTCGAGAAGTCTATGTGAGGAGTCCAGAGAAGCTCCGTGGATTCGGTGTAGTTATCCTTGAGGAAGACGGTGATCGACCTCATCACGTTCATCCCTACATCAACTGCCATCTTGGAAAGTTGGTAGAATAACTGAGCGGCAAACAAGGTGGCCCCAACCATCATGATGATACCATATACAAGGATTTGGTCGGCTCATAAGGCAGGTAACACAAGTTAAACGTGTACTGTTGATAACCATCGGTTCCTTTCAAGGTGTGCCGAATCGGTTACGTATCAGCCTCATAAGGCAGGTAACACAAGTTAAACGTGTACTGTTGATAACCATCGGTTCCTTTCAAGGTGTGCCGAATCGGTTACGTATCAGCCGTATCGGCCGATACGTAACGGAATCGGTAAGGCCCGATACGCATATCGGGGTCGTATCGGCCGTTACCGATTTTTGTAGGCGTATCGGCCGATACGGGGGGCGTATCGGACCGTTACGGGTCCGTAACGGTCACCCGTAACGATAAGATAACGGCACTTTTTTTTTTTGTTTTAAGCACTTTTTTTGCTGTTTTTTCCAAACTTCTTGCTTCCAAACTGTTTTTCACTCCTTCTAATAGTAATTTCGACCAACCTTGGCTGGTTATTTGGGACAAAAACACATTATATTACAGATTTGGTTGAATCAAAGCTCGGTGGGCCATTTTTCAGAAATACTTCAAAAATAGGTATTTACTTTTTTTAATATGTTTTGTTGTTTTAATCATGTCATATGATGTGTTAATCATAGTAGAACATGATAATGTGCATTTTACAGATTTGGAGTGCCATTTAATATTTTTTTTTATATTTTTTTCTATTTACGCATGATTTTTGGGCAATTTTTTTAAAATTTGAAAAATCAATTTTTAATAGTTGTTTTGCTGTTTTAATGATGTCATATGATATGTTAATCATAGTAGAACATGTTAATGTGCATTTTACAGATTTGGGATGCCATTTTATATTTTTTTCTATTTACGCATGAATTTTGGGCCCTTTTTTTAAAATTCGAAAAATCAATTTTTAATAGTTGTTTTGCTGTTTTAATGATGCCATATGATGTGTTAATCATAGTAGAACAGCTTAATGTGCATTTTACAGATTTGGGGTGCCATTTTATTTATTTATTTTTTATTTTTTTTTACGCATTTATTTTGGCCTTTTTTTTGAAAATTCAAAAAATTAATTTTTAATGGTTGTTTTGCTGTTTTAATGATTGCATATGATGTGTTAATCATAGTAGAACATGTTAATGTGCATTTTACATATTTGGAGTAGACCCTATAATGATCCAATCCTGTTTAGGAAAGAATCAACTAAACAAAAGAAGATAAAACAAATGTGGAGTAGAACTTCCGTTGAGAAATTAGGTAGAGCAGCAGCAAAGTTATTTATACATGCCAACATACCTCCTAACGCGGCCAATTCTCCATATTGGCAGGTGGTAATTGATGCAGCAGCAGAAGCAGGTGAAGGAATAAAAGCTCCCACGGCTAAGGAGATTAGGGGGAAATGGACAGATGCAGAGTATGCGGATGTGAAAACATACGTGGCTACCTTTAGACCTGTATGGCAAGCCAGAGGATGCACGATCATGTGCGATGGTTGGACTGGCCCAACCAGACGCAGCATGATCAACTTCATGGTGTACTGCCACTTGGGAACTATATATCACAAGTCAATTGATGCCTCAGAAGTAACAAAAAATTCTAATTATATTACTGGACAAATGGATAAAGTTGTGGATGAGATTGGAGAGGAGAACGTAGTGCAGATTGTGATAGATAATGAAGCATCATATAAGTTTGCAGGACATATGTTGATGGATAAGAGAAAACATCTTTTTTGGTCACCATGTGTTGCCCATTGTATTGATCTTATATTGGAAGATATTGAGAAGAAGAAGAATGTTAAGGAAATGGTCGAAAGGGTAAGGGAAGTAACGACGTTTATTTACAACCATAATTAAGTAGTCGCAATAATGAGAAAGTTCACAAAATGACGAGAATTGTTGAGGCCTGCGGCGACTAGATTCGCAACAAACTTTATAGCATTAGAGAGTTTATTCCGGCATAAGGGAGAGTTGAGTGAAATGTTCGCTTCCCGACAATGGCTCAACACAAAACATGGGAAGACATCAGGGACACCGGTCGACGTTGTGAACACCATAAGGGACAACAAATATTGGAAGAAGGTTAAGGCAATCCTAAAGGTGATGGAGCCACTAATGAGGGTACTCCGTCTTTTTGAAACCGATGAAGCACCTACCATGGGCTTCCTATATGATGCCATGAATAAGGCAAAGCTTGCAATTCAACGTGATTGTAGAAGCTGGGAGACTTATTGGAATATGATCGACAGGAGATGGACAAAACAACTCCATTACGATCTTCATGCAGCAGGTTATTACTTAAATCCTAGGTATAAATATACCAAGGTGTCCCGTATCGGTATCGGTTGGCGTATCGGTGACCTCCAAAACCGATACGGATACGGGGGCGTAACGGCCCGTAACGGCGCAAAAAATTTTTTTTGCCAAAAAAATATGAAAAAATATGGATTAAATCCGAAATATTCTAAGCATTCCAAATATGCATTCATTTATAAAATGGAACATGTTTATGGGGGCGTAACGGTCCACTCTTTGGTGAGAAGTTGTATCGGACTGTCTGATGAATTTATGAACCAGATAACCTGAATTTGACTACAAAATTCATATATTTAATTTTCTAGCTATCTACTACCAATGATAGATATATTAGAATGAATGTAATATGTAAATATCTTACATTAGGTGTGTGTTTGCAATTATTTTTGAGGAATTTCTCGAACAAACCTGTGCAGTGTGCAGGTGACTGTGATTCATGTCTATGACCTGTCATCCTCAAGTCAAGAATATTAAAAAAAATAAAATTAGTAGTGTCTGATATACTCCCCTGCAACTTGATAAAGGATTACTTGATTGGTTGTCAGGGGAGCTATTTTAAATACAAGTTCGGCAGTGTCAAGTGTGTGCATAATTGCATGGCTTCTTACAATAATACTTGTGAGCTGTCTGCTGCAAAATGCAAATACTTACCTTAATACAAATATCTACTCACAATCACAAGTCACCACCAAAATGAAAATCTGCTTTTTTGTGGTTGCTCGACCTCCACATCATCGTCATCGTCACCATCAGGCTGAGGCTGTCCAATAGGTGTAGGTTCTGCGTATTCATAATATCCAGTGCCAGAAGGAAATACTAGATCAACGAAACCAGAGGATGACTGATCCTGACTAGGTAACGACTCTGACCCTAAGTAAGGATATCCACCAGTGCCCGTCGAATAGCCATACTGGTAACCATACTCAGGCTATTGAGAATCTTGAGATTGAGAGTGCGTCTGCTGTGATGAGTAACTTGGATTTGGATCTGGATCTGGATATCTATAATCATATGAATATTGATCGGGAGGGCTACTCCAACATGAATGTGATGGAACGGGCTCAGTATAACCATCATAATTATAATCCAATTGACCATAAGAATATCCATCATAATAACCAAGACCATGAGCCTGCTGATGTTCCGGACCTCCCGGACGCGGTGCACCACTAGATGTACCCTCCTGCTGGCTGTATCGTGACTCGGTACACTCGTAGGTTCGACCTCGTGTACCACCTCGTCGATGTTCATCGGCATCGCGATCTGTAGACGGCTGAATAGGGCGTTGAGCAACACCAGAAGTGCCAGCACCAGATGCAGGGGGGTCATCGTCATCATCATCCGACACGGACACGCTACCACTACTCGTACTCTTTTGTTGATCTCGAGGCGTTCCGTACGTGTCATAAACGCTGCCCCTCTTACTGGGTCCAACACATCTGCACGACTCTCTTGTTGTGCTTTGCGTATTTCTGGGTCATCAATTTCCAATTCTTCACTATCCTCTTCAATTTGCTTTTCCCTTGTTTCCAACCAAGGTAGAAGTGGGTCATCCTCATCATAAATATTGTCCAAGTTTATTGGACAGTAGTCTCCGTCATCGGCAGCTGTAATGCTCCTATGATGTCGTCGCATTCTTAATTTTATATTGTAGTGCATGAAGACAAGTCTATCTAATGTTCTAGTCTGCAATCTATTCCTATTCTTTGAATGAATGAGCGCAAAACAACTCCAATTCCTTTCACAGCTAGAGGAAGATGTTGTCTGGCTCAAAACTTTTACTGCAATTTTTTGGAGAGCCTTCGTACTCTCTCCGAAATTAATCCACCATTCGGCCGGTTGCAACCTAGATACTGCATGTTGTGCAAGAGCATCTCCAAAACTACCAAGGCGATTTTCAAATGTATCTAATTCATTCAACGCCTTTATTTGCAGATCTAAGTCAAGTTCTAATCTCTTTATCACATTTTTTAGCCCGACACGAACTTCATCATCCGCAACAAATGATTGGGCATATCTATACCTAGGATTTAAGTAATAACCTGCTGCATAAAGATCGTGATGGAGTTGTTTTGTCCATCTCCTGTCGATCATCTTCCAATAAGTCTCCCAACTTCTACAATCACGTTGAATTGCAAGCTTTGCCTTATCCATGGCATCATATAGGAAGCCCATGGTAGGTGCTTCATCGGTTTCAACAAGACGGAGTACCCTCATTAGTGGCTCCATCACCTTTAGGATCGTCTTAACCTTCTTCCAATATTTGTTGTCACGTATGGTGTTCACAACATCGACCGGTGTCCCTGATGTCTTCTTCCCATGTTTTGTGTTGAGCCATTGTCGGGAAGCGAACATTTCACTCAACTCTCCCCTATGCTGGAATAAACTCTCTAATGCTATAAAGTTTGTTGCGAATCTAGTCGTCGCAGGCCTCAACAATTCTCGTCCTTTCGTGAACTTTCTCATTATTGCGACTACTTGATTATGATTGTAAATAAACGTCGTTACTTCCCTTGCCCTTTCGACCATTTCCTTAACATTCTTCTTCTTCCCAATATCTTCCAATATAAGATCAATACAATGGGCAGCACATGGTGACCAAAAAAGATGTTTTCTCTTATTCATCAACAGATGTCCTGCAAGCTTATATGATGCTTCATTATCTGTCACAATCTGAACTACGTTCTCCTCTCCAATCTCATCCACAACTTTATCCATTAGTCCAGTAATATAATCAGAATTTTTTGTTACTTCTGAGGCATCAATTGACTTGTGATATATAGTTCCCAAGTGGCAGTACACCATGAAGTTGATCATGCTGCGTCTGGTTGGGCCAGTCCAACCATCGCACATGATCGTGCATCCTCTGGCTTGCCATACAGGTTTAAAGGTAGCCACGTATGTTTTCACATCCGCATACTCTGCATCTGTCCATTTCCCCCTAATCTCCTTAGCCGTGGGAGCTTTTATTCCTTCACCTGCTTCTGCTGCTGCATCAATTACCACCTGCCAATATGGAGAATTGGCCGCGTTAGGAGGTATGTTAGCATGTATAAATAACTTTGCTGCTGCTCTACCTAATTTCTCAACGGAAGTTCTACTCCACATTTGTTTTATCTTCTTTTGTTTAGTTGATTCTTTCCTAAACAGGATTGGATCAATAGAGGGTCTCCTAGGCTCATTTACTTCTTCATCCAAATGTATATGGGCATCACGTGAAGATGTCTGTCGTCGGCTCCCAAATATACGTCGTAACCCACCAAACCTACCCCCCCTACCCTCAGTCCCAGCTGCAGAAGCAGTTGCACTTCCAGTTGCACTCCCTGTCCCACTCCCACTCCCACTGCCCCCTCCTGTATCACGCACTGACCCATGCGTGCCAAACATGCGGTGACGTTCTTCCTCTTCACGAGCTAGACGCACGCTCTCTCCTAGCTATGGTTAATTCCCGATCTGAATCTTCGTCAGAATCAATAATATCTTCATCACGAACGCCCATATATTCAGGACCAAACACCTCCTGTCGAGCTGCTTCTAAACTATCATCTCTCTTCTTTTGTACAGCAGCACGTTTACCCTTCGACTCATCCAGACTAGCTTGCATTAATAGCATTATCTCTCTCGGTACTCTGACACATGGCGCAACTTGACCCTTTCGATGTGCCAAACGTTGTTTGAGACGGGTAATTCCTCCAGACACTATCCTATCACAATACTTGCACTTTATTTGGTGCCTAGTACCACCAACCCTCTCACAATGTTGCCATCCAATATCCTCACTTGTTGTTGGCCAGACCCAGACATTTCTTTAGGTTTAGGATATGAGTATGAGTATATGACCTATGTTAATAAAGATAATTTTATGTTCTAACTAAACCCTAAAAAGCTCCAAAACCTGTCCAATATAAGCAAATAAAAATATAAAGTCACTAATTCGAAAATACAAAGAAAAATTTATAAAATGACACCCCAAATATGTAAAATGCACAATAACATATTCTACTATGATTAACACATCATATGGAATGATTAAAACAGCAAAACAACTATTAAAAATTGATTTCTCGAATTTTAAAAAAAGGGCCCAAAATTCTTGCGTAAATAGAAAAAAATATAAAAAATATATAAAATGGCACCCCAAATATGTAAAATGCACATTAAAATGTTCTACTATGATTAACACATCATATGGCATGATTAAAACAGCGAAACAACCATTAAAAACTGTTTTTTCGAATTTTAAAAAAAAGGGCCCAAAAATCATGCGTAAATAGAAAAAAATATAAAAAAAAATATTAAATGGCACCCCAAATCTGTAAAATGCACGTTAACATGTTCTACTATGATTAACATATCATATGGCCTCATTAAAACAGCAAAACAACCATTAAAAATTGATTTTTCGAATTTTAAAAAAAGGGCCCAAAAATCATGCGTAAATAGAAAAAAATATAAAAAAAATTATTAAATGGCACCCCAAATCTGTAAAATGCACGTTAACATGTTCTACTATGATTAACATATCATATGACATCATTAAAACAGCAAAACAACCATTAAAAACTGTTTTTTCGAATTTTAAAAAAAGGGCCCAAAAATCATGCGTAAATAGAAAAAAATATAAAAAAAAATATTAAATGGCACCCCAAATCTGTAAAATGCACGTTAACATGTTCTACTATGATTAACATATCATATGGCATCATTAAAACAGCAAAACAACCATTAAATATTGATTTTTCGAATTTTAAAAAAAGGGCCCAAAAATCATGCGTAAATAGAAAAAAAATATATATAAAATGGCACCCCAAATCTGTAAAATGCACATTAAGCTGTTCTACTATGATTAACACATCATATGGCATCATTAAAACAGCAAAAAAACTATTAAAAATTGATTTTTCGAATTTTAAAAAAAGGGCCCAAAAATCATGCGTAAATAGAAAAAAATATAAAAAAAATATAAAATGGCACCCTAAATCTGTAAAATGCACATTAAGCTATTCTACTATGATTAACACATCATATGGCATCATTAAAACAGCAAAACAACTATTAAAAATTGATTTTTCGAATTTTAAAAAAAGGGCCCAAAAATCATGCGTAAATAGAAAAAAATATAAAAAAAATATAAAATGGCACCCCAAATCTGTAAAATGCACATTAAGCTGTTCTACTATGATTAACACATCATATGGCATCATTAAAACAGCAAAACAACTATTAAAAATTGATTTTTTGAATTTTAAAAAAAGGGCCCAAAAATCATGCGTAAATAGAAAAAAATATTAAAAAAATATTAAATGGCACCCCAAATCTGTAAAACGTACATTATCATGTTCTACTATGATTAACACATCATATGGCATGATTAAAACAGAAAAACATATTAAAGAAAGTAAATACCTATTTTTGAAGAATTTCTGAAAAATGGCCCACCGAGCTTTGATTCAACCAAATCCGTAATATAATGTGTTTTTGTCCCAAAAAACTAGCCAAGGTTGGTCGAAATTACTATTAGAAGGAGTGAAAAACAGTTTGGAAGCAAGAAGTTTGGAAAAAACAGCAAAAAAAGTGCTTAAAAAGAGAAAAATGTGACCGTTTTCTGACCGTTACGGGTGACCGTTACGCCCCCGTAACGGTCCGATACGGACCCGTATCGGCCCATATCGGCCGATACGGGCACAAAAAATGGTATCGGCCGATACGCGGCCGATACGCGTATCGGCCTTACCCGATACCGTTACGTATCGGCCGATACGGCCGATACGTAACCAATATGGGACACCTTGAAATATATCCAATCATTTGTTGCGGATGATGAAGTTCGTGTCGGGCTAAAAAATGTGATAAAGAGATTAGAACCTGACTTAGATCTGCAAATAAAGGCGTTGAATGAATTAGATACATTTGAAAATCGCCTTGGTAGTTTTGGAGATGCTCTTGCACAGCATGCAGTATCTAGGTTGCAACCGGCCGAATGGTGGATTAATTTCGGAGAGAGTACGAAGGCTCTCCAAAAAATTGCAGTACAAGTTTTGAGCCAAACAACATCTTTCTCTAGCTGCGAAAGGAATTGAAGTTGTTTTGCGCTCATTCATTCAAAGAATAGGAATAGATTGTAGACTAGAACATTAGATAGACTTGTATTCATGCACTACAATATAAAACTAAAAATGCGACGACATCATAGGAGCATTACAGCTGCCGATGACGGAGACTACTATCTAATAAACTTGGACAATATTTATGATGAGGATGACCCACTTCTACCTTGGTTGAAAACAAAGGAAAAGCAAATTGAAGAGGATAGTGAAGAATTGAAAATTCATGACCCAGAAATACGCAAAGCACAACAAGAGAGTCGTGCAGATGTGTTGGACCCAGTAAGAGGGGCAGCGTTTATGCCACGTACAGAAACGGCTCGAGATCAACAAAAGAGTACGAGCAGTGGTAGCGTGTCCGTGTCGAATGATGGTGACGATAACCCCCTGCCTCTGGTGCTGGCACTTCTGGTGTTGCTCACCGCCCTATTCAACCGTCTACAGATCGCAATGCCGATGAACATCGACGAGGTGGTACACGAGGTCGAACGTACGAGTGTACCGAGTCACGATACAGCCAGCAGGAGGGTACATCTAGTGGTGCACCGCGTCCGGGAGGTCCGGAACATCAGCAAGCTCATGGTCTTAGTTATTATGATGGATATTCTTATGGTCAATTGGATTATAATTATGATGGTTATACTGAGCATGTTCCATCACATTCATGTTGGAGTAGCCCTCCCGATCAATATCCATATGATTATAGATATCCAGATCCAAATCCAAGTTACTCATCACAGCAGACGCACTCTCAATCTCAAGATTCTCAACAGCCTGAGTATGGTTACCAGTATGGCTATTCAACGGGCACTGTGGATATCCTTACTCAGGGTCAGAGTCGTTACCTAGTCAGGATCAGTCATCCTCTGGTTTCGTTGATCTAGTATTTCCTTCTGGCACTGGATATTATGGATATGCAGAACCTACACCTATTGGACAGCCTCAGCCTGATGGTGACAATGACGATGTGGAGGTCGAGCAACCACAAAAAAGCAGATTTTCATTTTGATGGTGACTTGTGATTGTGAGTATATATTTGTATTAAGGTAAGTATTTGCATTTTGCAGCAGACAGCTCACAACAGTATTATTGCAAGAAGCCATGCAATTATGCACACACTTGACACTGCCGAACTTGTATTTAAAATAGCTCCCCTAACAACCAATCAAGTAATCCTTAATCAAGTTGCAGGGGAGTATATCAGACACTACTAATTTTATTTTTTTTAATATTCTTGACTTAAGGATGACAGGTCATAGACAGGAATCACAGTCACGTGCACACTGCACAGATATGTTCAAGAAATTCCTCAAAAATAATTACAAACACACCTAATGTAAGATATTTACATATTACATTCATTCTAATATATCTATCATTGGTAGTAGATAGTTAGAAAATTAAATATATGAATTTTGTAGTCAAATTCAGGTTATCTGGTTCATAAATTCAACAGACAGTCCGATACAACTTCTCACCAAAGAGTGGACCGTTACGCCCCCATAAACATGTTCCATTTTATAAATGAATGCATCTTTGGAATGCTTAGAATATTCCAGATTTAATCCATATTTTTTTGACCAAAAAAAAAAAAAATTGCGCCGTTACGGGCCGTTACGCCCCTGTATCGCCGTTACGCCACCATATCCGTATCAGTTTTGGAGGTCACCGTTACGCCAACCGATACCGATACGGGACACCTTGGTTCCTTTTGTATAGGAGTGGCATAAGCGATTGGTAGACTGGCCTGATTTTTACATGTAATCATCTTCTTAGTTGGGCCCAACTTGTATACCACTCGGATGTTCCACACATTATGGGTTGCATGCTGCAAATGGAGAGGGTGAGTGTGGGTCCAAAAAAAAACATCCATAATGAACAATGTGAATAATATTCTTTCTACTTAAAACCTCGACTCGGACCCTTTCATATCAAAAATCTAGAATGGACTGATTGCAGATACCAGAGGCACAAATGCAGACATGAAACAACTTGGGCATTTACCGAAAAAAAAAAAAGGATATGGGTTAGAAGGACGTCTCCTGGATCACTTGGGCAGAATTTGGTAACTGCAGAAAGTGACTCTTGGTAATGGAAACTGGAGAAGGCATGGACTTTTTTCAGTGAAAGTCCTAAATATTGATCAGCTGTTACATACATACATGACCGGGCTATTCAAGGAAATAAAATAAAATAAAATAAGCGAGGAAAAAAATTATCATTGTTCCTAGGTGAGTTTTGACAAGCCCACTCAAGTTGTTTCACATCAGAACAACTTTAGTGGGGAAATAACAATATAAGAGTGAAATCAAGATTCAGTATATAATAAATATGCAATGGGGAGACCACTACCAAAAGTTTCTTTTTAGGGTTAAAATTTTAATAAAAATCAATACAATTTTATGTCAAAATTTTATTATTTGACAATATTTAATTAATGTATAATTTTAGAAATTCAAAAAGAATATTTATTGATATTTCTAATGCTCTTATTGTCTTCTTTCATTCTACAAGTGGTTTAAAGCTATGATACCTACATCACCAACCTCCCAACATTTTCTATTATGAAGCCCACAATATAGGTCAACTGCGATCTATTTTTCTTTTTTATGGATCCAAAATTATGGCTCTATACTCTTAATCAGTGTTGTCAAAATCCTGCGATTTACAATTTACAATATACAATTTTAGTTGAATCTTAAGCAAAATTATTTGAATCCCAACCTTGAATCCCTTTTTATATGAACCTACGATTCTATGATTTGAATCCTACGATTTACGATTCAAATTGTACTTGGTCTCTTCTATTTTAAGCTTCAGTTGGATATCATTTCATGTTTTTAAATTAGTAGGGGCTTTAAGAATCATTTAGAAAAATAAAAATAAAAAATGTTTGTTCTTTCTAAGAGATTAAATGATATATATTCTCTTCAACATTAAATCAAGTAGCTTTTTTGTGATTTCTTACTTCTTAACGGGTTGAAACACAAACTTGACGTATAACTTACCTGTAATGGTTTTTTATGGATGATTACGATCATACCGACTTATGTATATCATGGAATGATGATTAGAAATCAAATTATCTTTTTTCATCGATCTACAATATCAAAGGCCACTTTTCCACCATGATTCTACATTCAAGAAAAGTAACAAGATGATAAATTATTAACCGACCCTTGTATTTTTTTAAGGGGTATCTCTAGAAAGACAATAATAATAGTAATAATAATAATAATAATAATAATAATAAAGGAATAAGAATCCTTTAACACTATCATGACATGGTATTACTGGGTGCACATTGATGAACATTATAAAAAAATCTTACGATTTGCGATTCAATACAATTCAACCCCTACTACGATTTGCAATATGATAACGATTTTGACAACATTGCTCTTAATGTAGATTAGCATCTTCCAGCTTTTCATTCTTACTTTGTTGTCGATGTCTAGCCTTCTTCAGGTTCTTTTTCCATATGACAATCTGAGTTATTCCCACTTTTTATTATTTGAGATTGAGCATCCAACTAAATTATGGCAAATAGTAGAACAAGCGGAGGTCATAAAGACTCAAGGGTCAATTGGGCACAATCTGAGAGATCCTTCTAGGATGAGGATAACTATCACCAAGTTGGACTGCAGAAATTACTTCAAATGATCTCATTCCATCAAACTACATATTAGAGGGAAGAGAACTCGATAATGGGAAGTAAGAAGGAGACCTCATCTAATGGCCCATTCCATGAACAATGAGAAAGTGACAATGTGAAAGTGATCTCTTGGCTCCTTCATTTCATGCAACCAAGTATTAGCTATGGTCTCATGTTCAAAGACTGCATAAGAGATATGGGATACAGTTGGGAAGGTGTATACCCGATAGGAAATGTGAAAGGAGATTACGAATATGTATCAAGGAGATCAAACTATTGAGGAGTATTTTATGCAACCAAGCATTAGCCATGGTCTTGGCTCCATTTCGTGCAACAAGTATTTGCCATGGTCTCATGTTCAAGAATACTACATGGATACAGTTTGGAAGGAGTATACCCAACGGGAAAATGTCACTCACTTTTGTTAGCCGCATCATAAGATTACAAATATGCGGCAAGGAGATATGACTTTTGGGGAGTATTTCGCAGCTATAAGATGGCGAACTATGCAGTAATGAAATATTACTATTGAGGAGTACTTGCGGCCATGCGATAGAAGTGGGAAGCGCTTGATCATTCTCAACCTCTGGCTCTCACAACTGCAGAAATGCAGAAACAAACCAAACAACGTATGATTTTCTTTTTTTTTTATGACCTTCATTTGGATCTTGAGTTGCAGAGGGTTTAGATTCTTGGAAAGGACAACATCCCATCTCTCCAATTTCTATATAACTACTATTGGAGAAGCAAGTAGGATAGCAACAACCTTCAGTTAAAATGGTTCTTAAAGCCACGAGAGATCAGGTCTTGTGGCAAATCAGCCATTCTCCATATCAATTGTCAGGAAGGATAAGGTGGATCTTGTACATCAGCATCAGATTGTGACTAGTTGGCATGCTTTCATTGTAGGAAATAGAGAAAAATAAAGGAGAAGTGTTAGGAAAACAAATATCAGCTTGATCCAAAAATTTTGAGGCCCACAAAAGATTTTTAATGGTCAATAACCACTGTTTCATGTGGAGTGATCCACATCCACCTGAAATTTGTATCTACGTCATTTTTGGGACCATCCCCTAAAATCAGGTGGCAAAATAAATGGACAGCATGGATATACCATGGATACATATAGGCGGGCCCTACTGTCAGGGCCCACCCACATCACTGGTTCCATGTCACATGCAGCCAGGCCAGGCGCAGATGGGAGCGGATTAGCTTTTACCTGGGTAACACCTTAGCGAGTGTTACCCTTACTGTGGGGCCCACCTTGATAATTTTTATTGTATATCCAAGTTGTCCATCCATCTCACCAGCCCATTTTAGGAAGGGGTCCCAAAAATTATGCAGATCCAAATATCAGGTGGGCCACACAACCAGAAACAGTGGTGATCGCGTGCCTCACCATTAAAAATTCCAAAGGACCAATCGTTAGGTTTTGGTAATGTTTATTTGCAATCCAACCTGTTGATAACGTCAAGAAGATCTGGATGAAGGGAAAATACTTGTGGCCCACAAAAAGCTTGTAATGGTCATTCATCACTGTTTCTAGTGGTATGGCCCACCTGAGATTTGGATCTTCTTAAGGTTTGAGATCATGTCCTAAAATGAGATGGAAAAACAGATGGACGGTGTGGATATACAACAAATGCATCAAGGTGGGTCCCACACGATTAGGGTAACACCTAAGGTGTTACCCGGGTAACAACTAGAGACAGACGGTCTTGGTGTGCAAATATGTGTATTTAGGCATGTTCTAAAGTATCAAATTTTATTTTGGATGTAGCATCTTGCTTTTGTTAACAAAATATTCTTTTATAGATAAAACATGTCAAAAGGAAAAGGATGGAGACAACTTGATATAAGATGGATATATGGCGAGCCCATTCCTAATAATCAATTCGGAAGTATATGTAATTTATGTAGCCATGTGTCGAAGAGTGGGAGGGTAACCCGCTTGAAGAAGCATTTAACGAAAGGGCATCGCAATGTTGTGAACTACCCTAAGTGCCCACAAGATGTGCGAGAAAAGATGAGGGATGGATTGAAAAATAATATGAAGATAAGAGATGAATGACATGCACGGGAAAGGCAGATTAGAAAGGAGTTGGGGCGGCCACCATATTTGGGTGACGATATGTAGTGGATCTCGGTGACGATGATGATCCTAAATATAAATGCATAGTTCAGGAATCCCTACAGGATCAGTGGGACAGGGTTCAGGGGAGGATATTGAATGCGAGTAGGCCTAAATTTGATAGGTCACCCATAAGCATGGTGGAGGGAGTGGGGCAGGGAGTAGTAGAGCAGGCAAGAGTAATAGGGGTGATGGAGGGAAGGGTAGTAGGCGGGGAGGATTATGGGATATGAGCAAGAGCAGGACCATGCAAGTGTTGGATTGACCTTCATATCCGATGATGTATAAAGAGGCGGGTGAGATACAAAAGAAATTAAAGGATATGTTTAGTGAAGGGAATGTGAGAAAAGAATTTTGAAAGTTTATGGCAAAGTTTTCTATTTATGATTAAATCCTTGTGAATGCCACAACAAACCCACACTTCAAGAATATGATAAGTGAAGTGCAGTGTGGGGGTGAGGGTATGCAGCCGCTCACACCCTTTGAGATCATGGGAAAGTATTTGGATGATGAATATACAGAGATGAAGACATACGTGGATTCATACAAAAAATCATGGGAAATGTACGACTGCACCGTCATCTGTGATGGTTAGACTAGACCGGACCGACAAAGATGTCGGTCATAAATTTTATAGTCTATTGCAGGGGACGGGTGGTGTTCCTAAAGTTCGTAGATGACAGTAATACGATAAAAAATGTGGACTACATTTACAATCTAATGCACAATGTCATACAAGATGTTGGGAGGATGAACATTGTGCAATTTGTTACAAACAATCGTAGTGCACTTGTCAAGGTGGGGAAGGATATAATGGACAAGTATCACATGTACTGGACTCCCTGCGCAACTCATTGCATTGATCTCATGCTAGAGGCGATCGGGGATAAACTATCAGTGAAGGCCACTATAATAAAAACATGACTCGTCACGACCTTCAAATAAAACCACACATGATTATTAGCTTTGATGCGTGAGAGGTGCGGTGGGGATATAGTGCGCCCCGGGGTGATACGATTCGCCACAAATTATATTGCCTTACATAGGCTTCTCAAACGCAGGCAGGGGCTACATGAGCTTTTCACCACTCAAGAATACGCAGATTGGAATAGAAGGGGGAAAAGAATAGCCTAGAGAAACGAGGAGCTTGTGTTGAGCAACGCGTTTTAGGAGCACGTGCGCGGGATAGTGGCTATTTTGGAGCCCATTTATGTTGTGTTAAGGATGGTAGACAATGAGACAGATTCGTTAATGGGGTCGTTGTATGCATCCATACGCCTAATGAAAGAGGCCATCAAGGCTAAAGCCTTCAAGTCATAAGTGAGTGAGTGCAATAATAGACGATCGTTGGGAAAGGATGCTTTTTTCACCCACTACATCAAGCAAGTATTTATATGATTTATTTTTTTCATCAATATGCTTCAATACTTTGTTACTTCTTCAATACTTTGAATCATGTTGGTTTTTAGAGTATTTCCTGAATCTCAAATACCACTACAGCCGGAAAACCTGCGTGCATTGAAGAGGGTTGTACATGAGGTGTACGATCACTCATTCCCCGACTGTCCAGGGAAAGGCACTTTCGATAGTGAGGTAAATATGTTCCACACTTACATTCTCCCTATATTCATCTCAACCATTCCATACTTACCCATGTTGTTATATGCCACGGTGAGGTCGAGGAGCGTCATGATGGCATGTGAGTTGTCACGGCAAAGTTAATTTTCAAACTATTTTAGCAAATTTGAAACTAATAAAAGAATTTTATAGTATGCAAACGAATTTGGTCCATGTACGGGACTAACTACGAGATTTTACAATGGATGGTTGTCCATCTACTTACAATCTTACACAAACGATGCCCCCGTCACCCTATGAAAAAAATTGGAGCACTTATTCTGCCTAATCCACACAGATAAGCGCAATAGATGGATACGAGAGGCTTCAGAAGCTAGTATATTGTCATTACAATATAAAGCTACGGAAGAGGCTACACCTAACTGAAGAAGAAAAGCACAAGACTCACTGGAACTGATGAAGGTCGAACAACATGTATATGTTGAAGGGGAAGAGGATTCAGTTTACCAATGGTTTAGGTCAAATGACTTGGATACTTTAGATGGGCAACCAGAGCCGCATGTTCTGACAGAGGCAGCGGAACAAGGGATTAATATTGACGCACATGTAAAGCAGCAGAGATCTCCTGTTGAGGCATTCGACCCATTGACAAGGAGTCCTGAGGGTAGCCCGCAGAAGTCGTTATCACACGGGACACGTGGCGGGGAGACATTGTCCCACACTGAGACCAAGACAGAGTAATGCGCTGGGAGAGTCCAGTGATGGTGATGAAGCAATGGGGGTGATGGTGACTTTGATGACAGTAGCGATGGTGGTGGTGATGATGGCGGTGAGGGTGTGAGTCTCAGTGGTCTCTTAGCCCTTTCACTAGAGAGGGAAATTTTGATCATGCCACACCAGACCCTGACCATGGTTCATGGCCCCAACTTATCTATAATAAGGCATACGAGCATCGGAGGCTACAGAAGAAAAGGTAGACCCAAAAGAATTCAGATTGAGGAGCTACCAGCAAAATGCATTAGAGAGGCTTTCGTGAGAAGTGATGTAGCTCTGGATCTAGATCACGAACGAGGGAGGGGAGCTTGAGTCACATACCACAACATGGATATGGATCACAGACACAGGAGAGTAACTCGAATTTTGTGCCACAGTATGGGTATGGATATGGACCTAGGGGATATGCGGCAAGCAACTCTCACAGTTATGGCAAATCGTTCTTTGACTATGGTCAAGAGTTCACTTCTGCATAAGGGCAAGGACATGAGCTCCATCTATGCCCTTCACAGATCCATATTAGCCACATTCTAACGATTACACAATACCCAAGGATGGGTGTATTGGTTTAATTCAGAAAGGATGAGTACCTGTGTTATGTCAGGGAATATCTTGACGGATACCATTCTACTATTACATGGGCACAGCACTGTCGATTTGTAGAGCAGCGGTACTATTCCCAACCCTGTCGAGATGGAGATGATGATTACGAGCCACGACACAACTCTGTGGGTCTAGGCAACAGCCAGTCACATCATTTATAGGCATATTTCTCAATTTCTACTTCTTTTGCTTTTGGATGAATTAGTTGTATTTCCATACATATATTAATACATTCATAAATGTTATGCATACAATTAGAATATAGTTGCATTAGTTCAGTCGGACAACACATAACTTAGGATTCTAAACAAAGGAAACCTATTATGTGCATTTTTTTTTTAGATGTTATGCTTTAAAAGTGTATTAATATCTTTTTTAACAATCCCTAAAGTTCCATTGAAAAATTCAATCATTTTCCCAATGTTTCCCAATAAGTGGGATAAATTACCCAATACAAACAATATATCCCGTGCAATAATTGATACGTATATGTATCCCAAGCAAAGTGTTCCATAACGGTAACGGTGGCCATAACGGCCACCACCGTTACCTTTACGATCCATGGCATAATTTGGCCACCACCGTTACCTTTACGATACAGGGCATAACAGCTGTTACGGCCCCGCAATGGCCGTTACAGTCTCTTTTTTTATTTTTTTATTTATTAAAAAACCCTCCAAAAAAACCTGTATATGCCCTTTAATGTTGATTAAAAAGTATGAAAAATTTGTCCCGTAATAGACCATTATGGGGCTATTATGGCCTTTATAAGGGATGTAACGTGCCGTTAATAGCAATTACGGGTTATTTTTTTCCATAACGGCTATTACGGCCGTTACGACCCCGTAACATGTAACGGTTGCCTCCATTACCTTTATGTAATGGCCTTTACGGCACACCATGATCCCAAGTGTGCAACGCATAACGCGATATTGATATTTCAAACACTGCTTGTAAATACATAAATATTAAGCCTAAATAACAACTAATCAACCTAACCTTTAAAAAATATTTTTTTCCTTAAATAAATCTTCGATATTTTTTTCAGAAATTCCAAGTTCTATCAATTTGTAGACCAGCCCCCCAGCCACTCTAATGTGATTTTTTTCACACTCTGATTGCAGGTTAAATGGATGACATGGGAGAAATTTCATATTTTCCCCAATTTACCCATTTTTACCAAATTTGAAAATCAAACATAGAAATCCATGATTGAGTATACAAAACATGCAAAATCAAAGATTATAAACTTCATCCCACTAATTCCAAAAAAAAAAAAAAAACAATTCAATTTCAAAAAAAACTCACCGATTTGGATCTTAGTACCACGCGCCCTCTGATCTCAATCTTTGTACCCACATCCTCTTTTCTCACCAAACAATCGAGAAGGTGTGGTTGAAATCCCCTTTGGAAAGTAATGAAAGCCCCAAAAAAAATAGTTAAAAAAGCAATCTTTTTTTAAAATTTTCGCAAAGGGGGTTGACATTGATGAGGTATTGTCGATACATATTGAAAGTAGTGCCAAAACAATGTAATATATAACAGCGATATTTACAAAATATTGCAATGTATTGATATATTGCCGATACATTACAATATTCTGAGAAATATCACACAATATTGAGGAGTCCGTGAACTACAGCATAGTTTTGTATCACCCAGGTGAGAAATCGAGAGTATAGTATGATACTATCGATACTTAAATCACTAGATGTAACTGAGATTATGATGGCAATGACAAAAGTGAAGAAAGGAATCACCCAGTACATGGTGCTCCTATAGCCCCAACATTGGCTTTTAATCCATGTCAGCAATTCTCTCATTATAGGAGACAACCAATGCATGATGAGAAGGCTATTGCATGGAGCATTGAGTCCATAGATGCCAGTGATGGATAGGAGACTCCACTTCCATGTTACATTACAGATATGGCTCGTATGGAAATGAGTGAATCCAATGGCCACAATAAACTCACAAACATTTGTCGATGGATATTAGAGTACACACATGGATTCAATAGGGATATGA
This sequence comes from Magnolia kwangsiensis, assembly GCA_037074715.1. Taxonomy (NCBI): domain Eukaryota; kingdom Viridiplantae; phylum Streptophyta; class Magnoliopsida; order Magnoliales; family Magnoliaceae; genus Magnolia; species Magnolia kwangsiensis. The sequence goes on from CM073575.1 coordinate 130,241,881, forward strand.
CTTTATCCAGGATATGGATATGAGTAAGGAGGTCCACAACCAATGCCACAGGGAGTAATGACAACTACAATGTGCACTCAGTGTCTAGCAATAGGTAAACTGCTACAATTTGGAGAGGACAAGTGTTAGATACACGTTAGAGAGTACACGGCTTGGTATCATCAACTCATGATTTAAACACAATGTTGTAGTTATATGGAGCAATAGTATTTTCGCTACCCCAATAGAGATAAGAGCGACAACTTCCAGTTGCCTCGTAACTCAATGCCAATCCTAGTCCAAGGTAAATTGTTGGTTCATTTTAGCTCTTTGTTGAATTGTTTGGGTTTTATCACTTGAATCATTCGAGATTTGAATGATATGAACTCATTTTGGATATAATTGCATTACTTAGGGCCCGCTTGGGAGCTTGTATTTCAAATACCTAGATTCTGAATCAAGGTGATTCCAAATCCTTCAGTTGTGTTTGGCAGCTTGTATTCGGAATGCACTAGAATCCAAAAATAGCGATGCATTGAAATTATGTAGTATATTTATAGAAATTTGATTAATAAATCAACTTTAATATCCCTAATTAGTGTACATATGCGATATTTGACACAATGATTATAATAAGCCCATTAAAATATATACTTTGGCCAAAAATGATGAAATTCTAAACCTCAAATGGGCCACAAGCATAGGATCACAACCAAACGACTAACCAACATTTTTTAAAATTTACACGACTAATGTTTGGACTGCTCAAATCATTCTATTGATGTAATTTTAGTGATGCAACCGATATGCACATTGTTTTGGGATATCATCAATGAGCCACGTGTACAATGGATTAGTAGCCTAGCGACACCGATGTCACAAATGCAACTCTCCTGCCTTTAAAAATGAGCAAAAAAGGGAGAGGATTGGCAATCTCAACAAAAGGAAGGAATTGCAAAACTGAGTATTTGAAATCCACAGATTCCAAAACCTCCCAATCCACGCTACCAAATGACCCTTGGATTCCAAATCCCCTCCAATACCCCCAATCCACACTGCCAAATGTCCCCTTATAGTCGGTAGTCTATGGTTTTGTCCCATACACCATGGCAAACTATTATGCATTCGTACTTTTATAATGTTTTGAGTTATAAATGAGTAATCATGTGTCCTTTAAAATCTCCTAAAGTTTCCTCAATGTTTCCGTCAGATTATAATACATTACATGTTGGGATTTGTGTTGCAGAATCACACAGATTTGGATCTAGGATAGCAATCACAAGAGAACACAAAGATTCAACGTGGAAAACCCTTTTGGAAAAAAACCACGGCACAAAGCGATAGATCTTCACTATGAAAGAAGAAATTACAAAGAGAAAAATACTTACTCGATTCAAACAAGCTTAAATTGCACCCTTGCTACACCCTATAATAACCCTAGAACCCTTTTAGAAACTCTTGGAATACCTTTAGAAAGCCTTAGGATACCGTAGAATGGCCCTAGGGACTCCTATTTATAGTTTAGAAAACTTCACTTACTCACCTCCCTGAAACCGCCTCAAATTTACGCAGTCCGCGCACCGTCTGCGTAACCCTCGACTAGTCGAAGGAGGGCTTCAACCAGTCGAAGGGACCTTCAACTAGTCGAGGCAGTCCCTCAACTGGTCGAGCACCTCGGACCACTAAGATTAAAGACATCTGTTTAACCACAATCTCCACCATATCTTTAATCTTCAAACGTGTATCTTCTTGCCTTCCTCTTATCTCTACATCACATCATAGCTTCAATCAACGTTTCTCGTGCACACTCCTTTTACATCACCGCCAAGCCCAAAGAAGTTGCATCAAACTTGAACTTCTCTGTAGGAACAACCTTGGTGAGCATGTCTGCTGGATTCACGTTGGTGTGAATCTTCTCCAGTGTTACACCTCCTTCCTCAAGCACCTGTCAGATAAAATGGTGACGAACATCAATGTGTTTAGTACGAGAGTGATAAACAGAATTTTTAGCCAAATTGATAGCACTCTCGCTATCACAATTAATCGGCAAGGACTCCTGCTGAAGTCCCAACTAATTTAACATGCCTCTTAACCAAACACCTTCCTTAAACGCTTCTGTCACTGCCATATACTTTGCCTCGGTCGTGGAAAGAGCCACCATGGACTGAAGCTTCGACATCCAACTAATTGCTCCACCCGCTAGTACAAACGTGTAACCTGAAGTTGACTTTCTGGAATCCACACTTCCTGCATAGTCTAAATCCACATACCCTATCAACATTGTTTTTGTCTTCTCAAAAGTTAAGACGTAGTCTTTTGTATCTCGAATGTATCAAAGTAGTCATTTCACCGCTTCCTAATGTTGCTTGCCGGGGTTTGACATATATCTGCTCACAACACCAACTACCTGTGAAATATCTGGTCTCGTACAGACTATAGCATACATTAAACTGCCAACCGCATTCGAATAAGGTACATGAGACATAACCTACCTTTCCTCATTTAATTTAAAACATTGTTCTGAGGAAAGCTTAAAGTGAGTTGTATGGGGAACGCTCACTGGCTTTACCTAGTCCATCCCATATTTGATTAACACCTTTTCAAGGTATTCTGCATGTGATAACCAAAGTCTGCTCCTCTTCTTGTCTCTATGATATCTATGCCGAGAACCCTCTTTGCAGCCTCCAAATCTTTCAGTTCAAATGTCTCTGATAACTGAGTCTTCAGTACATTAATTTCAGACATATAATGACTGACGATCAACATATCATCAACATACAGTACTAGGATGATGAATCCATCATCACTCAGTGTCTTGTAATAAACATAGTGATAGTATTCGCTTCGAGTAAATTTTTGACTCAACATGAAAGAATCAAATTTTTTTTATAACACTGCCTAGGCAACTGTTTTAGGTCGTACAACGACCTCATTAACCTGCAAACTTTATTCTCTGCCTCATTAATTTCATAGTCTTCATGTAAATCTGCTCTTCCAACTCCCCATGCAAGAATGCAGTCTTAACATCCATTTGTTCCAGCTCGAGATCGTATTGGGCAACTAGCGCCAACATCAATCTGATAGACACCTATTTAACCACCGGCGTAAATATCTTTATGAAGTCGATTCCTTCTCTTTGAGCATAACCCTTCGCTACCAATCTAGTTTTGTATCTATCCTGTTTTCTTTTGAATAACCACTTGCATTTGATCGCTTTTTGGCCCACTGAAAGCTTCGCCAACTCCCATGTGTAATTTTTGTGCAACGAGTCCATCTCATCGTCCATAGCCGTCTTCCACTTTTCTGCATCAGGTTCACTGAGAGCCTCCTGAATAGTAGATAGGTCCCCCTCATCTGTAACGAGGGCATATGCAAGTTAGAGTTGTCCATGTATCCTGCCGGTAACCTGCGATCACGCAGTGGGTTCCTCCTCATAGGTGGCTGCTCCACCTGATCCTGTACCTCTGCCTGCGCATCTGTTTCTGCCTGAGTATCATCTGTATCAATCTAGACGTTTACGATCAACCTTTCTAATTCCTCTTGCTCCTCTTGATCATTCTTGCGAAATAGAGAGCTTTCATCGAATCTGACGTCATGGCTAACAATGACCTTATCGAATAACCTGTAACCTTTCACACCAATGTCATAGCCAACAAAAATATACTTTTTGGCTCTACCATCTAGCATCTCTCTCTCAACTAACAGTACATGAGAGTAAGCTTCACAACCAAATATGCGCAAATCTGAGTAGTCAACCTTATGACCACTTCATACTTCCTCTAGAATTTCACATTCAATTGTCGTAGAATGAGGCCGGTTCACCAAATAGCAAGCCGTATTAACGGCCCCAGTTCATAAGTTTTTGCCCAACACAACATTACTTAATATGCATCAAGCCCTCTCTAAAAGAGTCCGATTTATTCACTCAGCCACACCGTTTTGTTCGGGCGTGTGGCGCACTGTGTTGTGCTTAATAAACCCTTCATCTTTACAATATTCATTAAATTCAGTAGAAGTAAATTCTCCACCGTTGTCAGTCCTTAAATCCATTATTTTTCGCCCTGACTGTTTTTCCATCATTACCTTCCATTGTTTGAATATGGTGAAAACTTCGGATTTACGTTTCATGAAGTAAACTCAAACTTTTCTAGAGTAGTCATCGATGAATGAAACAAACCGTGACGACCCTCCAATGGAAATCTCTGGCGATGGCCCCCATATGTCAGAGTGCACATAATTAAGCACTCCCTCACATATTTCCAGTTTTAAACGATAATCTAGATTGTTTACCATATATACAATGCTCGCATATATCTAAATCAGAATTTTTAGAAGCTGGAATCAAATAACGATCAGATAGTACCTTCATGCCCCGCTCGCTCATGTGGCCTAGACGAGCATGCCACATACGTAGAGACATGAAATCTACAATATTTGTTGCCGCTCCACCTGTTAAAGTGCTCCCGATCAACCTGTAAAGGTTATCGTGCCTTTGCGCTCTCATAACCATGAACCCCCCCCCCCCCCCGATTATGTGACTGTAATGTAACAGGCACTTTAAATTTATTTTTTAACGTGCTCTGCAATGCACCTTGAACAGTGCACTTGCACTATTTTGTTACATGGCCCGCCTAAATTTATGTGTAGTATATCTATGCCATCCACTATAATGTTTATTTTCCAATCAAACCTGTTGATAAGGTCACATAAACTTTGACCTCGATGAAGGGAAAACACAAATAGTAGCTTGATCAAAAAAAAAAAAAAAAATGTCTTAATAAATTTTTAATGGTGGGAATTAAATCATTATTTTATGGTTCACCTAAGATTTGGATCAGCCTCACTTTTTAGACCAGGCCCTAAAATAAGTTGGCAAAAAGGATGGCCCACATGGATATACAACAAACGCATTGAGGTGGGCCCCACTTTTAAAGGAATACTCACTAGTAGTCCACCAAAGATTTAGATCTACCTGAATTTTTGGACCATGCCTTAAAATGAGTTGGCAAAACAGATTGATGGCATTGATATACAAATTCATCGAGGTGGCCCACCTGGCGATCCACTTGAGATCTGGATTTACCTTTTTTTTCAATTGCTTTTTGAAATAAGACCATTTGATATTTTTCATTTTTCACTATCGAATAAATGTCCACCAATCCATTAGTGGGATAAGTGTCAATAGATTGCATTAATTTGAGGTTAGTTTGGAGCATCAAATGGTCCCCGAACCAACCTCGAATCGACAACATTATAGACCTCAATTTAATTTTAATTTTTTTAAAGATTTATGGGGAAAAAAAATGATAACAAATTGTTAGGTATATGAATTACATAACAGGATACAAAAGTCCATAAACTCTATATATTGAAATAAAATGCATGTGAGCCACGAAGTATGCAATGCACTAATACTGTAAATAGAAGGAAAACTAGAAAATATAAGATGTTTTGGTATTACATTCATTATAATAAATTTATATAGATATTATATAGTTAGAAAACTAAATATAAAAGGTTTGTAATTAATTCCAGGTTGTTTGGTTCATAAATTCATCAGACAGTCCAATACAACTTCTCACCAAAGAGTGGACCCACTATAAACATGTTCCAATTTATAAATGAATGCATATTTGGAATGCTTAGAATATTCTGGATTTAATGCATATTTTTTCATATTTTTTTGGGAAAAAAAAATTGCACCGTTACGGGCCGTTACACCCCCGTATCACCCCCGTATCCATATCGATGGGCACCGTTACGCCAACCGATACTGATACGGAATACCTTGATGCTCACCATACCAATAGCCACAACATTACGGGCATTGTCATTGCCCATAAAAACCTATCCAACATCGCATTCTCTGTAACTGGCGAACCAACTCTGATGAGAAGTCATGTGATATGATGCTCCTGTGTCAAGGTTCCACTCATCTCTATGATTGTCGTGCAAGTGTCCGATCATGGACACAGACAGTACATCACCACCACTTGCCTCTTCATTAGATGTGACAACATTGGCCTCCTTGGAAGAAGCTGAATTTTCTATCTTCGATTTAGGATTGGTACAATCCTTCTTCATGTGTCCAGACATCCCATAGTTTCAATACTTTAGTTTTCCTTTGCCCTTGCCCTAGGATTTGGATATAGGTCTTGAAGATCCTGTATCTCGCTCAGAATTCATGCCTCTCGTAATCAGTGCATCAGAAAATGTTCCTATGTCGTCGTTTAGCTTTCTCATGGCCTTTCCTTGAAGGGCTGAGATAACAGCATCGACACTCAGGGTTTTATTTATGGTACACATTGTCTTTGAATGACTCATACGATGCCGGAAAAGAATTCAGCAACATACATGCTTATTCCTCATCTTTAAGCACTTCCTTCATATCCAACAATTTGCAAACTAATTCATTAAAGTTGCTAATGCGAGCCTCCAAATCTCGACCCTCTGTCATCTTGAAGTTATATACCACTATCGCTTCAAGTGTAAGCGATTTTCAAAGAATTTTTTCGCATAGATATCTTCTAACTTCACCCATAAACTAGTCGTAGTTTTCTCCCTCAAAACATTATAGAGAACATCATCTGTGAGACAAACGGATTGAGGATAAGGTCTTCTTATCAAGGGTATTCCATTCATCATCGGTCACGGTAGACTTTTTTGCCTCAAGAGCACCATCCTCGCCTTGCTTGGTTAAGGAACTAATCATCTTGATCTTCCATAACTCACAATTATTTTTGTCCGAATACTTCTCAATATCATACGTAGTACTTCCCATTATTGCTAATCCTACAGATTCAAATCTGTGCCCCAATGATAACTTTGATACCACATGTTGGGATTTGTACTGCGGATCACACAGATTTGGATCTAAGATAGCAATCCAAGAGCACCAAGCAATCACAAGAGAACACAAAGATTTAACGTGGAAAACCCTTTCGGGAAAAAACAACAGCACAAAGCGACAAATCTTCACTATGAAAGAAGAAATTACAAAGAGAAAAAGACTTACCCGATTCAAACAAGCTTGAATTGCACCCTTGCTACACCCCTTGATGACCCTAGAACCCCTTTAGAAACCCTTGGAATACCTTTAGAAAGCCTTAGAATACCTTAGAATGGCCCTAGGCACTCATATTTATAGTTTAGGAAACCTCACTTACGCACCTCCCTAAAACTACCTCAAATTTATGCAGTCCGCGCACAAACCGTGCACCGTCTACATAACCCTCGACTAGTCGAAGGAGGGCTTCGACCAGTCGAGGCAGTCCCTGGACTGGTCGAGCACCTCAGACCACCAAGATTAAAGACATTTGTTTAACAACATTACACGATACATGTTATATTTCCCAATGTTTCCCACGGTGTTTCCGTATCCATGGGTGCAATATATTGCGCATTATCCGCACATTTAAAAAAAAAAAAGAGAGAGAGAGATTTAAAAAAATAAAAAATAAAAATAAAAATAAAAATAAACAATTGTTGTTAGTTTTGTTAAATGGGTAAAAGCAACATCAGGCCATCTGCACCTGATTCAAGTGTGGAAACTTATCCACCATACACGTGGCATACATGATTGTCAATCCTAACCATCCAAATCATGGGCTACAATATGGAAGGAGCACATTGTGACAATCATACCGATCATATGATCCTAAGTATCCGACGATTGGCCATCAAATGGACAGTTAAAAGAGAACAACCAATTATTCAAATTTGATGGGTTAAATCAGATGTTAAGACCATATAGTAAGTTTGACTGTCAAGCAATGATTTATCCACAATGGGGCCTACTAGGATTATCCAAAATTCACATGCACACATGCCCTACAGCTTGATCGTTGCAACCTGTTTGATTAGCAAACTAGATTCTTGTTAAAATACTGTTAAGGAACCAAAACAAAGGGAATGGTTAATAATAATACACTCAAGAAATACGGACAGTTAAAATAGTGATCCATGTCTGCCAACCAATCTAGAAAAGCTTTAGGGTCTAAGTAGCCATCAAACGTGGGGGCATCTACTCTTAACTCCTTTAAGAAGTTGAGCATCGGGGTCATAGTGGTCTTGATGTCCCTCACGGGGTGGGTGCACGGGTGCGCGCTCATAACCGATTCCTTGGCCACCTGCATTCCTTGGTCTATCCTCCTAACCACCTGCCTGAGATTGGGCATCTTTCCCAATGGTGGGGTTTGCCCTGGTGGAGGTCTCTAGTTGGGTAATGCACACATCAAGCTGCTCGAAGCATTGGTCCACACATTGTTCCAAGCGCTTACCCAAAGACTCAAACTGTTGGGTCAATTTGTTCATTGACTCTTGCAATTGCTCCATGTTTAGTGTAGGGTGCAAGCCAAAACCACAACCCGTACGTGTGGGTATACAACTACTAACTCAAGGACCTTCCAATACGACTATATGCGCCTAGATGAGACTAAATGCTCCTATAAGACTATATGGGGAAAACGACACAATACTACTCAATTTCCAGCAACTTATCTATCCAAAGAATCTGTCGACAAAAAATCCAGCAAAGAGATGTGGATTTTCTGATAGTAGAAAATTCAGTAGCTTATATCAGGAATTATGGACCTCTAAGCAGATCTATATGATGATATTTAATGCATAATGGACAAAAAAAACTAAACCCTTAACATGCAATGCATTCCCCTATAAAAACCTTATGCTCTGATACCAAATTTGATGCAATACATAGAAATTAAACATGATATGCAAAAAAAAAATTAGGCTTAAGATCATACTAAATTAGAAACAATCATACAAAATTCCACATCCCACAAAAAGTCAAGCACTCAATCAAGGGGAATCTATGCAGGTTCAGGCCTACACATGTTAGGGCTAGATCAATGAAAATTATAGACCAAACAATACTCAAAGGAGAGTAAATTCATCCACGCGTGCTCAAAAATATTTTCCCAATCCAAGGAATTCACGGATTTCAATTCGGGAAACCCTACGGTTTAAAAAGGGCATGAAATAAGGATTTAGGACAATCTAGGGTTAGGGTAAGGGAAATTAGGTGAGAGAGGAGTGAAGGAGAGGAAAGAGAGAACCTGGAACCGATTCTGCACGTGTGGACGGCAAACCCGCCTTACCCACATGCGTTGGTGGTGGCCCACACGTGTGGGGCCCACGAATCAGAAAAAGGCCAGCTTAGCCCTGGTCGGCCGGGTGTGGGCCACCTTCCATCCAAGTTTCAAGCAAAACGGATGATCAGTTTGAACACGGTGCTGCGCTGAAGTTTCAGCCCCCCCGCATTCTGAAATTCTGCTGTAGGGGAAGAATCACTGCGAAAGGATGATGGATTTGATGATTGGTTGGTTGCAGGAGATGATAGATATTGATGGTAGGAGATGGGGGCGAATCAGGATAGGTGTGGCTTCGCACCACGGTAGTTAGCCCTTCGAAGAAGAAAGGGCTTTGCACCCAATTAGGCTTTCACATCTCAGAAAGGAGCAGGAAAATGCAGAAATTTTATTCAATCTTCCATTGCAAAAAAAAAAAAAAAATTACAATGGATGCCTATTTATAATAAAACCATATACCCCAAAACTCACGCCATGTACGAAAACCTATTACTTGGAGATGAAGTAATAAAAAATAACTAATCAAAGCAATCTAAACTGTCCATGATATTCTTAATAACAATAATAAGCAAAACCCAAAGTACTAGATTATTTAAAATAGTGGGCCACGATCATGAGAACTCATGGTGGGATTCTCATGACTATCGGGTCCACTCCAACAAACCATAACGCAGTCCTCTAACTAGGTGGCTCTCTTTGGACGTCGTCATCGATCTAGATCAATGATGGGACTCTCTTCCTCCTTACATACGTGCGTAGGGGGGCGTGCGTGTGCACGTGATGTCCCCATCATGTTAAGATCATATAATAAGTTTGATTCTCAAGCAACGATTTATCAACAATGGGGCCCACAACATGGATGATCCAAAATCGCATGCATGCATACCCTACAGCTTGATTGGTTGCAGCGGTTTATTAGCAACTAGATTCTTGTTAAAATAGTGTAAAGGAACAAAAATAAAGGGAATGGTAGGGAATGGTAAGTAATAATACACTAAAGAAATATTGAACAGGATGAAATCTGGCACATTACGTTCTTTCTGCATTCATTCTTGATCTTGAGAAAGAGTTTCTATGAATGGGCAAACCCCTAGTGCAAGCCTTATAGGTATGAACGACACATAGCACCAAGGCAAATGACAAGAGTAAAACAGCAGCAGCAGCCTGATAGTAAGATTTAGTAATTGAAGCACATCAAATCATCCTTTTAAATACCATCGGCCACCTATACAACTTTACATTATTACAACAAACATGCAAAGGAAAAATAAAGATGTTACTCACTCCCAAGTTTTTTCTTCAAATACTTAATCTAGTGAAGCCTACACATGTCATACAAGCGCAATGTGCAAGGTTGTGTTTTGTTGCATTTGTCTATAATGCTATCAAACAATTTTTATTGTTACCGCATGCATGTAAAAAATATTAAAATATCATCCCCTCCATCTTACCCTCAACGGCCTCATTATGGGAGGCATAAGCAATAAGCATATGGTATGATAAAGTAACGACATGTGTTTGGGCATAATATTGTATGTAAAACAACTTACAGAGATAAAAGCAGTTTTGGTTGTTTGGATTTCAACAAAACAAAATAAGTTCCAAACTACTATAATAATAATAATAATAATAATAATATTATTATTATTATTATTATTATAACAAAGCATAAATTAAATGAATGCCATACAGGTTTCTAAAGGGTGAAAAAAGTACCATGCAGAAGAACTCTATGTTCAATTACCTCAGTAAACTCCTGATTTGAAATTATATCGATAGATATAACCTCTGTCTTGTTTAAATTCAATATCTCAACTGTAAAATCTGTTGTCTTTTTCCCAGTTTTATACATCTCTGCCGCCTTGCCGGTACCTGTGCATAAAATCCCTTTCAAATTGTATGCCCTGCAGCCAATTCATACAGCGTGAATTAAATGAGATAAGAAAAAGATATACCTACAACTTGAACTAGCCTGTACATATCTTGCTTTTGACCTGTGCCAGAAATCCTTATCCTAACAAAAGAGCCAACAACCATATCTTGGAACTTTTCCACATCATCAATCAAATCCTCCATCAAGTTACGTCGCAAGTAAATTAAATTAATATTATGAACATCAATGGCTGCGTAATCATCAAGATTAGCCTGCGGCCCTCTGTCATCAATCCTTTTGCGTATTTTCCTTCTCTTATCTAAAACTGCCTTTGCAGAATCACTGTTACCTTCAGCCTCCATTTGAATAGCCTCACTATCTAACATTCCCCCTTGACTGTCATCTTCTAATGGTAGAGGATTTTCTCTAATGAGAAAGTGTGATTCAAGAAGCTTTAACATTTCGAAATGTCCCACGCGTGCTTTTCCAAACAGACTTTCCAGCATTGAATCACATATGATTTGACTTTTCTTGCGTGGATCACGAAGATTATATTTTTTAATATATTCTAGCAAAAGACCCTGAACATCAAACTGGGATAAGATTGATTTATCTCCACCCTTCATGTGTGAAACAAACTCCAAGAGCTCTTTTGAAGCCCATTCTGTGCCCTCTGGAACAGATGGCCGTTCGCTACCAACTTCATGTTTCACAATAGAAGAACCCTCCTTACTGGCAGAGGACCTTGACCGTTTCTTCCCTTTCTTTGTAGTACTCGCTTCAAGGTGTCCGGAAGAACTGTCTGAACTAGAACCTATATCAGCATTAGCGTCATACAACTCATCAGAAGATTCGCCATTGCGAGCCAAAACACCAGAACCCTTCAATGGATTTCTCGCTCTAGTGAGCTCCTCTGGAGCTAATGATAGCTTCCGTTTCAAATCAAGCCAGTATTCCTTGAAGAGATACTCCCAGCTGGTCTTGTCATCAAAATCTACTGCAGGCTGCACATGTATATCTAAAAAATAGTCAGCGTAACTCCATCTTAAAACTCTTTTTCTTTAATTGTCGTTGAAAAGTAACAGGAAAAAAAAAAAAAAACAAACAAACAAACAAATGATTGCTTTAACATGTACAACTCGTTTTTAAAAAAAATCATCGAAGAAGCCATTTTGTGTGCACGTGTTGTGGGTGGGTGGGTGGGGGGGTGTTAACCCAGTTAAATTCCATTCCAAGAGGGGGGAAAAAACTTGTTTCAAAGAAAAAGAACAAGAGTAATGGCATTAAGTCATTTGAGGATGACATAAACACAGACTATCTGTCATCATCCATTTATAGAACTGAGGGTAGAAGTGATTTGTGGAGAGGGGAGTGATTTATAGAGAGAATCCTTGGGGAGGAAATAGTTGAAAGAGCGATACTAGCTCACTATTTTTGCTATCCATGTGCATTATTACCTGCATGGGTAGAATGTTTAACTGTTTTAGTTGAAGCTTTATACCTTGATCCTGTGTATGAGTTCCAGAAATACATCATACCAGAAAGTATGGATCACCAGTAAGATTACGAAAGTGAAATAGCACAATACTAGCACAACAAAACCATGGTGTGCTAAAAGAGGATATCAACCATTGAAATATGGAGTGAACAAGTAAGACTCCAACAACTTATTCCATTGAAAGCTTCGATTACATTGATTACTTCCAAGCATTAAACTACACAAAAACACAAGCACAAATTGAAATCCTTAGTGGACAAACCCCAAACCCAGATTGTCCTAGATTGCATTCTTATCATCAAATCGATATTGATTTTCAGCTAGCCCAGCAGAGGTGCCCATCAAATGCCACTTTGCAAGATTCTAGGGTGTAGCAACCCGAGGAATCCATCCAACTCTTTGTATCTGACCCAACAGACTCCTCCAAATCACCATAAATCATACCAATTGCACTTCATAAAAGGAAAGTTTAAGAGAAGTATCCTCATCTTCATTGAAAATGCACAGGAAACCGGATAGCAGTATGCATTTAATAGTTGATGAACAGTTAGAATTTTCTCTCATGGTTGAGGATGGTTATCAAGCAGTGTTTGAAATATCGATATCGCGTTACATATCGCATCCTTGGGATACAGATATGTGTCGATTATCGCACGGGATATATCGTTTGTATCGGGTAATTTATCACATTTTTTGGGAAACATTGGAAAACATTGGGAAAATGGTTGAATTTTTCAATGAAACTTTAGGGATTGTTAAAAAAGACCTTAATACACACTTTTAAATAATAACATCTCAAAAAAGAAGTGCGTATAATAGGTTTCCTATGTAGAGGGTCCTAAGCTATGCATTGTTTGACTGAACTAATGCAATATTCAAATCGAATGCATAACATTTAGAGTATATATGATGATCATTTCATCAAACACTCCTAAATACTTTGAAATTAGTCTCAAATGACAGCTGGTTGAAGGGAAATTTTGAAAAAAATATTAATTTTTAATTTTAAAAATAATTTTTATTTTTCTAAAATTGACAAGGACTTAACATATCAGTATATCAGCCCTCATACATGCTTGATTTCATTTTTGGAGTGCAACATTGCAAGCAATTTGGGAGAAACTGGGAAAATTTTGAATTTTCCCTAATTTTCCCCAAATCGGACCACCTACACTCAAATTTCAAAATTAGAGCGTATGTGATGATCATTTCATCAAATACTCCTAAATACTTCGAAAATAGTCTCAATTGACAGCTGGTTGAAAAAAATTTTAGGGGAAAAAAATAGAGAACATGAAGAACCAATGGATATCGAAATCAAAGCTCCAACTCTATGATTTTTCATGCAAAACATGAAGAACCAATGGATTTGTAATCATTTGACACTGATTTAACATATTTTTAACAAAAAATAAAAAGATCGGAAATTGAAAATGCTCGCCGGATCAAACATGTAGGATATATTGGAACTATTTGTGTGTTTCGTATCGCACAGATGGATACAAGATATATCGTGGCATATATCGGCTGATATCGTCGATATTTAAAACATTGTTATCAAGGACTCCGGATAAGGCTCTAGGCAGCATGTTTAGACAGGGAACGCAGCATGCATTTAATAGTTGATGAACAGTTAGAATTTTATCTCATGGTTGATGATGTTTATCAAGTCCTTCAGATAAGACTCTAGACAACATGTTTAGACAGGGAACTGGATAGCAGTATGCATTTAATAGTTGATGAACAGTTAGAATTTTCTCTCATGGTTGAGGCTGGTTATCAAGGACTCCAAATAAGGCTCAGACAGGGAACTGGATAGCAGTATGCATTTAATAGTTGATGAACAGTTAGAATTTTCTCTCATGGTTGAGGATGGTTATCAAGGCATTCAGATAAGGCTCTAGATAGCATGTTTAGACAGGGAACCGGAAAGCGGTATGCATTTAATAGTTGATGAACAGTTGAGAATTTTCCCTCATGGTTGAGAATGGTTATCAAGGCCTTCAGATAAGGCTCTAGACAGCATGTTTAGTTAGGGAACTGGATAGCAGTATGCATTTAGTAGTTGATGAACAGTTCGAATTTTCTCTCAGGATTGAGGATGGCTACCAAGGCCTTCAAATAAGGTGGCATGTTAAGCATGGATGTTGAGGACCCAAATTTAATGTCAAAAGAAGAAGTCAATAAAACCCACAAGATCAAATCAAAGTATTCAAACCAACATTGAACTGGACGAAAAATTATCTCAAGTATCCTTACATTGGTTGAGATGGTCCTCCAAACCACACCCAGAAAAACCCTCTACATGTGGATGACTAAACCAAAGAATCATTGAAGTGTCTAAGTACTAGTACACAGAGGTTCTAACTATCGAGGGTATATCTACCGGGTTAAAAAAAAAAAAAAAGATAAGATAGACAGCATAACAAAATGTATCAGAGTTTTTCTTTCTTTCTTTCTTTCTTGTCCCAAAAAATGCGGAAAAAATCAAATGAAAGGGAAAAAATGGAAAACGTAAAAATCTAATATTTATTTGCCTTGTCAATCACTCTTTGGTAAGAATGTTGGATCGACTTGATGAAAGTGAAGGTTTTTCTTATGTTGGTAGTATTTGTGCCAATCTCATATCAATAGTTGATCTTCAGACTACCTACAATCATACCGTTCAAAGGCTTGTGTTTTCGACGCATTACATAGTAAGCATCCTCATTGACCCAAGCGAACCACTACTTGCATCATCCGGATGTAGAAAATGACAAAGATTAATTGCTCATTCTAATGAGATTTACATCTTTGAACTGGGTGGATAGACTCGGCAATTTGGATTGTTTGAAGCTTTTGGAGCACGAGTTCCTCAAATTTGGAAACAGAGATTATCATGATGGAAATCCAAGTTCCTCAAATTTGGAATAGAGATTTGGAAACTAAAACAATACTGGCGGAATTGCAGTTAATTGATACAGCTGCAGAAGTCGATCCTATGACGGCAGAAACCTAGAACAAAAGAGCCCATCTAATTCAAAACTACTCATCCAGAATCTGTGAAGATGAAATCTCCTGGAAGCAGAAATTGCGAAGCAAATGGATATCGGAAGGTGATAAAAACACAAAATTCTTCCACAACATTGCTAGCGTGCGTGCTAGAGCCAACAGAATCAAAGCCTTAGTGGTCAATGGTGTTCGTACAGGGAATCAACAAGACATCATTGAAGAAGCTAATGGATACTTCAGCAACCTCCTGCACAAAGAAGACTGGGGCTCAGGCCGAAGCTAGACCATCTTCAATTCGACCAAATCCCAGTAGAAGAAGCAAAGCTTCTTGAATCTCGGTTCACGATTGCTGAAGTAAAGGAGGCGGTGAAATCTATGGAAGGAGACAAAGCTTCAGGCCCAGATGGGTTTCCTATAATTTTTTTCTAAACATTTTTTGGGAAGTTTTGAGGGAGATGTCATGGCATTTATCAGTGAATTCCATGACAGGAGTCGTCTGTAAAAGGAGCTGGGAGCGGCCTTCATAGCCTTGATTTCAAAAACTTCGGGTGCAGAGTCATTGAAAGACTTCAGACCGATCAGCCTATTGGGGGGCCCGTATAAGATATTGGCAAAAGTCCTAGCGTCTCGACTGAGAGGGGTGATGGGAAAGATCATCTCTGACAATCAAAGCACCTTCATCCTTGGAAGACAAATTATCAACCATGCTTTGATAGCATTCAAATGTCTGGATTTGATTTATAAATCTGGGTCCAAAAGCCTCCTATGCAAATTAGATTTAGAGAAGGCCTACCACCATGTTGATTGGGACTTCCTTCAGTACATGCTGCAAAAGATGGCTTTTGGGGTTAAATGGCGAAGTTGGATCAAGGAATGTGTGGGGTTCGCTCTCTACTTAATTCTCCTCAATGGCTCATCTAAAGATTTCTTCGGCAGCACCAGGGGGCTGCGTCAGGGAGATCCTTTGTCTCCCTTTCTATTCTTAATAGTGGGGGAGGCACATTCCAAAATGCTGCAAAAAGGGCAAGATGTTGGAATCATCGGTGGTTGCCTTATCAGCAGTATGGACTCCCCCATCTCCCACATCCAATTTGCAGATGACACTTTACTTTTTTGTGAAGCCAATCAGGAAAAAATCAGCAACTTATGCACCATTATCCGATGCTTCGAGGCAGTATTGGGTCTCGGAGTCAACCTCTCTAAATCTAAGCTATTTGGTGTCAATATGGATGAAGCAGAGGTATCCCAATACGTTGACCTCTTCAATTGTCCGATGGGAACCCTTCCGACAACATTTGTTGGTCTTCCTTTATGCGTGGGAAAACCCCCTAAGTTCCTATGGGATAAAGTCATAGATAGATTTGCAAAAATACCTCGCTACATGAAAATGAAGATATCTATCTTTGGGGGGTCCTCTCACTATGATAAAAGCGGTGCTCTCAAGTCTGCCTCTATACTTCGTGTCCTTATTCAAATGCTTGAATGCGATTCTGGATAGGCTCGAAAGACTTAGATGCGACTTTCTATGGTATGGAAAGGGGGACAAGAAGAAATTTCACCTGGTTGATTGGAAGGTGGTTTGTCAACATACTCGAGATGGTGGCGCAGGCGTTAGAAATCCGGCCCTCTTAGGAAAATGGACTTAGAGACTTGGAACTGAATCTGGAACTCTATGGAACTCTTTGGTCAAAAGCAAATATGGTCAATTAGAAGGAGGGTGGTGGACCAGAGATTCCACAACCTATAGAGCATCGGCTCTATGGAAAGGCATGTTAGAAATGAAACAGGAGACTCTTAAAGGTATTGGGTTCAATGTTGGTAAAGGCAATAATATCCTCTTTTGGGAAGATATTTGGGTGGGAGATCAAGCTTTAAAAGACGCGTTCCCAAATATTTATCGTCTGGCCCCAAATCGGCTTATCTCGGTAGCTGACAGCTATAACATCCATGGTAACGATATAGTGTGGAATCTCTATTGTAAAAGAAATCTTCTTGATAGGGAAATCGATGAGTTAGCAGTCCTTCTCAGTCGTATCAATAGCCGTAAACCAGATCAGCTTGGAACCGATAGACCGGTTTGAAGATTCGACAAATCGAGCATCTTTTCGGTCAAATCCCCAAACAACTTCATCTATAGAAAACTCGATGCTTCTGAAGAGATAATGTCAGATAAAGTGTGGACATACAAGCTTCCTCCAAAGATTGTAGCTTTTGGTTGGTTAGTTAGTAACAAGAAGGTACTGAGAGTTGATAACTTAAGGAAAAAAGGTATGTCCATCACCAATATTTGTCTCTATAGTATGGGGTATGCAAAATCAGTGGACCATTTATTCATTCACCGCTCCTTCATCAATCAAATCTAGTCAGTTATTTTCTCTTGGTTCAATATATCTTGGGCTCTCCCTAATTCGACGGGGCGCTTGCTCAAAGTTTGGCATGGTGTCGCTTTTGGGAAGCAAAAAACTTTGGTCTGGAGAATGAAACTTATGGTTGTTTGGTGGGCAGTGTGGGAAGAAAGAAATGGGAGATGTTTCAAGGTGGAATCCAACTCCGTCGAGTACTTAGTGAAAAGAATTCATTATTATATTTTCGAGTGGGCCTCCAATGTATTTCATCCCAAGAATTGTAGTTTGTTTGCGTTTTGATTGGCGATTGATCCGCTAGCTCAGCGGGTCGATTCCCTTTTTGGTAATCCTTTATATTTTAATATAAGTTTTCTGTTATCTCTCAAAAAATTTTAAAAAATAAAATAAAAATAAAAAAATAAAAAAATAAAATCCCAAGCACTTTAGGATCAAATTTCAGCCCTTAAGCAGCCCGTATCAACTGATGGGCCCACAGCCCAACCATCTATCTAAGATCTTGTCCCTTAGCTTGTGGCCCACTTCGGCAGACTAAACAATATTGAAACCATTGTTCGAAGTAACCCCAATATTATCCATATCTCCAGCTCGGCGATACTGATAACAATGGTAGTATCAAAAATTCCAAGTAACGATGGAGTGCTAAGTATCGCCAATGTATCACTAATTTTTTTTACTGCATAAATTCCAGATGTTGCTTGTATCGCCAATGTATTGCCAATATTTTCAATTGTGTAAATACCAGGTATCACTTTTATCACGCCAGTGTATCAACATTATTTTGATAATATCGCCAATGTATCGATATTGCCAAGAATTTGTTTATTAAAAAATTTTCCATTATGGTAAGCATGGTGGTATGCACTATTCAAATTGTCAACGATAATATCAATAATATTGCGATATTATCTTTATCGCAACATGGCAGATATCGAGGCCATAGTCTTTCGTTTCCTCTCCAGTTGTCAATGATTTTTTGACAATCATGTGTTGTCAATATTCTAAAATGTCGATGGATGTTTGGATGGGAGGTTGGATGGTTGGATGGATGGATGGGGAGTTTCGACTAGTTTCTTACAACAGCACATGCTTTTAGGCCCCCATTAAATGGAAACTTATTATGTATGCATTCTTTTTGTATTTTTTTTATTCCTAAATATGCAAATGTGTATTTTAGTATCTCCTGAAGTTTCTCTGAAAAATTTAACCATGTTTTCCATGTTTCCCCGCATTTCTAGTTATTGACGATATTATCAATGATATCAAAATTCTTACCATGTCCCTAGCCAAAGAAACTTGTAGTGATACCGATACTTCGTAAAATGGCTAGCATTTTTTCCAGGTTACTTTTGAAAGACCGAAATGTAAGAGGTAGATTTAGGCTTTGCCCTAATCTAATAGGAGAGGGTAGATTGAAGGATATACTATTTTTAATAAAATATTGGTTTTTATGCAAATAACTATAGTAGGTTAGTAAACTGAAGTGTTTGGATTGATTTTTAGAGTCAGCTATGCTTGGAAATGACATGCATTCTATGCATAGAAATTGCAAATTCCAACCACTAGGATTTATATAAAACTTTAGCATCTGTTAGGAGTCTCACTAAATAGGATCCGTTATCTACGTATGGAGAGAGACTGCTGCTTGAATCATTTTTAAACCGTTGGAAAAATAGGAAGTTGTAATTTGTGAGACCTACAAGTCAACAACTAGAACATGAACAGATTAATTCTTGATATGCAAATACATGAACCCCTATAATGAGCAACTTGTTTCTATTACACATCCAGACAAATTAAGGCAATGTCCTGATAAAAGCAACAAAGTCTATGCGAGACAGAGGAAGGCATACCATTCCATTGTTTGTCTGCCCATTTTGCTCTATCAGCATAACAGTTCTCATGCATGTTTCACACAGGCCTTTGTTTCCTCTAACACATAGAAATCCAGCTTCTTTCATGCACCCCTTGCACAAGGAATATGTACAAGTATAGCACATATACTGGGCAGCCCTTTCACATTTGCTGCATATATGCCAACCTGAAATGCATGGTAGACACAATACAAGAGTCAGCATATCAAACTGCGATGAAGAAATATCTTGTTAACAAAGATGCAATCAAGAAATGAAGACTAAAACACCCATCATTTTGGTGAAAGTCACAACATAAATTGTAAGGAAAGCACATAAAAATAAAAGCAAGACATCATTTAACAGATTTTGCAGACTTCACTAGGTCATTCTAAAACATCAAAAACAACAAAATTTATGAAAGAAATGGATGCTAAAAATCAGAAGTGTTAACATTTTATACAGGATAACAAAATGAAACCAAACATCTTACAAACACAAGCCTTGGCAACAGTCTCCTGAGGTGTCTAGTTTAATGAGCTCCAATGCTGAAATGATCACCTAGGTTGTAGAAATATTCCAAAATGGAAGATCGTATTATCAATATGGTCATCCATTTAGGTCAACTTCGGCACAACCTGTTACAATAGTCCTTCAACCACCACCAAAAGGAATATCAACCCCCAGACCTCAACCCTATTTTCAACATGATCGGAGCCATGCATTCCAAAAACATACCAATGATTTTTATCGTAATGATAACAAAGATACCTTTCAATAAGAACAAATTTTCATCCTTCCCATCACAACCTATACCTTACTTGTAAATTGATCATAACTTGCTCGAACATTGGCAAAATCACATGCATGGGCTCGAACATTGGCAGAATCACATGCATGGTTTTTCCAATAGAATGTCCACGGCTTCCAGCTTTGACTTGTACCATAGGAATCCAATCTTGATGAGTTTTCTCCCAACTTTGTCTTTTTGCATGACCAGTATGAAAGGGTGCAGATTTGGACCTTTTGACTGACGAGATATGGAAACTTAAAATATCAATCTATCCACGAAACATACACATTTGTTTAACTTCTTTTTTATTTTATGAATAACAATGAAAGAGGAAAAAGAGAGCAACAAACAAGGAAAGGATCCTAAAAACAAAAACTCAACAATCCTAAAAAAAGGCTAGGCCCAGGGGCAGCCACAATACCCCCAGCAACCTGTCAACGAAAACAATATGTATGACCTTGAACCAAAACCCTAGCCACAACAAGAATGTCCTCCTTTGACATTCCTTCACACTCTTCGCACAGAGTAGTTCACCCCATAATATTCCTTCTAATCTTAGCCACAACATCTTGAGCAGTGAGCTCATTGTTCTTTGAAAATTCACCTATTTATCTCCTTCCAAAGACCCCATAAAATTGCAAGAACTTTACACTTCTCCCAGAAAGGTCCACCACTCCTCTCAGGATGTCTGCCATTGATCCTTCAATCACCCACCAAAATCCAAAAAGGTTGAAATCTACACCTTGCTTATCTACAGTTAACAAAGAGGTGGCCTACCAAATCCACCTTTGCTTTGCACATGAAACACACATTGGGTAGTGGGAGATCCTAGCTTTGAAGATGCTCCAACATAAAAAGTCGTCAGCCACAGATCAAAATAAAAAGCAGCTTACTCTAGGAGAAGATAGAATCCACTAAACACACATATAAGGCAAGGTAAATTTGATAATTCTAGTGAGGATCTCTTAGGATCATGGTTTGAAAATGTCCAATAGAACTTGGTATCATTCGAATGTATTGGTTTCAGTCGGATGCCCGGTACACTAAAAAACAGGTGACTCGGCCCCAACTCATCCATTATCAGGATGAGTAGCGCCAATTTGGGACCAAGTCACATAGAGAGAACGCGTAAACACACATAGGGTTCATGTGCGTGGATAAGGTGTACAGCTGCACAAGGTGTGGAATGCAAGTAAAATACATGCAGTATACTGTGTATAAATACATTTCAATACCAATGAAAAAAAAAAATTGACTTTTTTTAATTATTATGGTATCAGAGCAGAGAGATCTGGGCTTTTGATGCTACGTCTTTCTCATCTGTCTCAATCCAGATCTGTTTTATCAATCCTGTCATCTGCCATTGTTGTTGCAATCATGTCATTGTCCACCATTGCTGTTGCAATCCCATACAGATCTGAAACCTTCTCGTCCATGATCATCTTCATCACCCGGCACTGCAACCCCCAAAACACCATTTCCCGCCATTTTCACCCCCATTGTCCACCATTGACACCATGTAGATCCATATTGTCCACCTTCTCCATATCTGCCACAACCACCAAAATCCACCTACATTGCTGCCATCGTTATCCACTGTTGCCACCACCATCACACACCATTGTTACTGCCACAACCAAAATCTACCACCACCCCTTCCAGATCTGATGCTATCACCATTTTTTACTCCATTTTCCAGCCAAACCTCAATGTGCTGCCCTTCTTATTGCAATATTGGATCTTTACTACTCAACTCTGATCACAGATATTCAATGCTGCCCTTTGGGTCTCAGATCTGTAATGTCTTCAATGACGTTAATCGGATCTTCTTTGTTATCCTACTGTATTTCCAGCAGTTGTGTCAACTTGTGGTCAACATCAATCTTGGTCAGGTGCAGTCTGCCTAGAACAATTTGCCCCCCTGGTTCATGCCCAGTCTTGCCATTACCATGAAGACCTGTGTGTCCTTCTGTATTGGCTTCAGATTAGTTTTCAAAAATAGATCTACACCATTAATCAACCACCAATATAATCATTACCAGTTTCCGCTCTGTTTTGTGTCATAAAGCTGCTTCCATCTTCATTGGTGATTTTTTTTCTTACTTCAAAATTTGAGCTTTTATGGTATGGAGAAGATTGAAACCATATCGATCAAATCCGATGATAAGAGCTATGCTCTGTGGGAGTTCCAATATCGCATTTTTGTCCAAGGAAATAATCTATGGGGTGTGGTTGATAGTACTATTGACATACCCACTGATGTTAAGAAACTTGGGTTTTGGAAACTAATAATGCAAAATAAACATGGATTCTAAACTCTGTAGAACCCATGATTGCTTTAAGTCAACATCCCTACAGAACATCACGACAAATGCAGAATTATCTCAGCGAAATCTATCAACAGACTAATGATGTTGAGAGATCTCAGATTGCTCGAGAAATTGCGGTTATTGTTGAGGATATTCAGTCCCACTACGTGGGCTTTATCAATCTTTCCACTAAACAATGCTCTATGAATATGCATCTAATCTCTAGATTCCCTATTGATGCCTTTCCTGATGGGATGAAATTTCAAGAGAAGCAGACAGTCATGTAGTCTTTAATGAGACTACACCCAGAGTATGAAACTGCAAAGGGAAACATCCTTTAGGGTGGGGACTACACCTGATATGGATATTGTACTGTCAAATTTACTTAATGAGGAAAATTGATTATAGGCACAGGCTAACATCGATGTCTCTTCCACAAATTCTGTTGCAGCATTCTTTACACCACGAGGGAGAGGAAATGGAAAATCACGGGATCTTAGCAGAGTCCAATTTTTTTAGCAAGGTACAGAATAATGGTAACACTGTCTGTAACGGCCACTGTTGTTACCATTACGATACGGGCCATGACAGCCATCACAACCTTTTTTTTCAGAAAAAAAAAAAAAAAAAATTGTATCACCCTGTAACACGTAACTGTGGCCACTTTTATCATTACATAATAGCCGTTAAGTAACTGCTTTTGGATGCCTTAGTTTCAAGTGTTACAAGTTTGGACACTTAGCATCCACATGTAAAGAAAAGAAAAGGCCTTGTGGCTATTGGACGAGTGCCTACGGTCATGATAACAGCGAGTGCCTATGGCAACCCTATAATAGATTATAGACAGAAATCAGCATGTCCCTAAGGTGTTGGTTTCTGGTACCATCCCATGTCCTATAATGGTCTCATGAAATGGATGGACGGTATAGATATGACACATACATTATGGTGGGGCCCATAGAACTTGGTGACATCAACACACAAGGGAGGTCCATGGCGCTTGGCACGCCATGCAATCTATTGCAGATTTGGGGGCGACTTGGGTACAACCTCGGAACTAGCGATGTGGGCGCAGTGAGTAGATTAGTTGTTACCCAAGCAACACATAGGTGTTACCCTTACCATGGGGGGCCCACCTAGATGAATTTATTTCATATCCACACTGCCTATCAGTTTTTCAACTCATAAGGAAGTTATCCCAAAATTTAAGTAGATCCAAATCTTTGGTGGACCACACCACTGGAAAAAGTGGTGAATGACCAAGGCACGAAAGTTTTGGATCAAGCTAATCTTTGTATTGTCCCTTCATTCATTCCGGTTGACCTTATAAATGAGTTGGATGGAAAATAAACATTATGGATCGGGTTATAGTGTGCCTTGGAAAGCTTTAATGGTGAGCATTCAATCATCATTGTTTCTTGTCGAGTGATCCTCCTGAGATTTGGATATGATTAATGTTTGGTATTGTGTCCCAAAATGGTCTTAAAAAAACTGATGGATGGAGTGGATACACAATATATCATCAAGGTGGGCCCTACGGTAAGGGTAACACCGACTAAGGTGTTACCCGGGTAACACCTAATCCACGCTCGTGACCAGCTATGTGGGTCTAGGCCACAGCCAATCACATCATTGATAGGTATATTTCTCAATTTCTACTTCTTTTGCTTTTGAATGAATTGGTTGTGTTTTCATACATATCTTGATACATTATAAATGTTATGCATTCAATTTGAATATAGTTGCATTAGTTCAGTTAGACAGCGCATAGCTTAGGACCCTATATAAAAGAAACCTGTTATATGCACTTTTTTCAGATGTAATGATTTTAAAGTGTATATTAAGATCTTTTTTAACAATCCTTAAAGTTTCATTAAAAAATTCAACCATTTTCCCAATGTTTTCCCATGTTTCCCAAAAAGTGTGAAAAATTACCCGATACAAACGATATATTCCGTGCGATAACCGATATGTATCTATATCCCAGGGGTGTAATATACGACGTAATATCGATATTTCAAACACTGTGTCCCACAAGTGTTTTTTCAGTTTTCCAATACAAGGAGGTAACCCGAGATAAAGAGGGGAAGAAACCTTACTTGCAGCCAAAGTTGTTTGCCAGATGCGTGAGGACCTCTCACTGAACATGGATACCTAGCATTTCGCTTTTAGCGACATTCAAGTTTAGGCTCAAGACGGCCTCGAGACAAAAACATTTGTTTTAGATTGTCAATGGACGTCACATCCGTATCACAAAAAAGAATTGTATCGTCCACATATTGAAGGTGAGTGACTTGCACTCCTACATCCACCACTTTAAAGCTGTAAATTAAATCATTATCTTCAGCTTTATGAAGCATCATACTAAAAGCATCCCCAATGAAAACAAATAGATACTATGATGAAGGATCGCCTTCCCTAATGCCATGGGAGGCCTTAAAGTATCTAAACGGAGATCAATTGATAAGGATTGAGAATGAATGGGATTCACTGCAGGCCTGAATCTAACCTCTCCATCTTGGGCCACAGCCAAGCCTCTAAAGCATATAGTCCAAAATTTTCCAATCAACATGGTTGTAGGCTTTCTCTATACTGAGTTTGCAAGCTAACCCACTCTTCCCTTCCTTGTGCCTTGAGTCGATACATTTGTTAGTTATTAGAGTTGTATGCAGAATTTATCCACCTGCTATGAATGCACCTTGATTTTTTAAGATGAACTTGGGTAAGAAACCCTTAAACCTCAGCCAAAGAGCTTTAGCTAGAATCTTATAAGGACTCCCGATAAGACATATTGGCCTAAAGTCTTTCAAAGGCTTCTCAAGATTATCAAGAGTTGGCCTCCTCCAATCATTACTAAAAAGTAAGTCTTTATAATATCAGATAATATTGGAGATTTCAAGCACAATTTTTTAATTTAGTAGACTAAATATTAACATTTAATTATTTATAGATAGAAGTTGATTTTTTTTACATAATCAAAGTCAATACATTCAATTCCTTTTACAACCCATTTCCTATACTGCTAAATTTTCTCAAATTCCCCAATTCTAACAGTAATTTCCAAACTTCCATAAATACTAACTATAAATTTTCCATTTTTCCCCAATCCCCCAAATTCACAAATTCAAAATCACAATCTTGCCAAAATCTCTAAATTTTCCAAACCCTATAAGCCAATTTTTCAAAATTCCCAAATCCTCATAACCTAAATTATCCAATTCCCCAAAATCCCCAAGCCACCTTAAATCACTTTTACAGTACCAGCAAGATCTTACAATATAATGACCAAAGCAATGACCTTACCTCAATATTAAGAAGGAAAGAAGAAAAAGAACTGAGAAAATTTGTTGAAATTTGAAAGGGAACTATCTAAAGATTAATCTCAAAATAAATGAGAAAAGTCGTTGAAATATGTCCTAAAGCCCTTTCTTATCTATTCACACCCTTATTGGGTCGTAAAACACCAAAAAATAAATAAATAATAAATAAGGTACCCATAAGAACTCATTAACCTTGATCAACCTATGTAATAGAATATTGGATAAGGTGAGAAGAATAAAGGGAAAGGAGGAAGGATCCTTGCATTATATTTATTGACTCAAAGAAAGCATATCACCAGGTCCCTCAAAAGTTAATCTAGTGAGTGTTGAGAAAGAAAGGAGTTTCAAGAGTATATATCAACATGATTAGGGAAGAGGGATGTATGAGGGAGCGGTAATAAATGTGAGGACCGCTAGGGGAGAGATGAGTTCCCAATCGCTTCAGGCTTGCACCAGGAGTTGGCACTATGTACCATTTCGCACTAGTTATGGACAAGTTAACAAGGCATTTGCAAGAGATCCCATGGTGTACATTGTTTGTAGATGACATAGTGTTGACTTACAAGACGAGGGAAGGCATAAACACAAAGCTAGATTCATGGAGGGGTGCTTTAGAATATTAAGGATTTAAAACTAGTTGGACTAAACCAACATACATGGAGTGCAATTTTAGTAACAATAGGAGCGAAGACAAGGATTTAGTTAAGATTGTTAACCAAGGAATTTCCCAAAATAATCGCTTTCAATACCTTGGTTCAATAATTCATGACAATAAAGAGATTGACAAAGATGTTACCCATAAAATTCAAGTTGGATGGTAGAAATGGAGGCACCTATGGCGTTTTATGCCATGTACCACTCAAGCTAAATGAAAAATTTTATAGTATAGCTATAAGACCAGCCAAGCTTTATGGGACAAAATGTTGGGCAATTAAGGAACAACATAAGCATGGGATGAGTGTAGCTGAAATTAGGACATTGAGATATACAAGGGCAAGATGGGGAAGGATAGAACTAGAAATGCATGCATTCAAGGGGAACTTAGGAGTAACACCGATAAATAATGAGATGAGGGAAAGTAGACTTAGATGGTTTGATAATGTGCAACGCAGACAACGAACACCAATAGTTAGGAGTTGATACAAATTGAAGGCTCTAAAAAGGTTAAAGGGAAGGCGCAAAAGGACGTGGATCAAGGTATAAGAAAAGAACTAGGTCTAATTAAAGGTATGTATGGCCCTTGATAGAGTGAAATGGTGGATCAAGATTCATGTAGTCAACCCCACTAATTAGGGTAAGGCTTATATGATGATGATACGGATACCTCATGTGAAAAGCCACATGTACCGCAGGAATGCCTAGGCGCACGTAGGCACTATGCGTGAGGATCACGCTCAAGGTAGACACCTCACCCAAGGTCCATGGGAGACACGACATGCCCAAAACAAGAAGCCATGCGTCTGGGTCACATTTGACTACACTGGGTAAAGTTGTTAAGTGTCAAAGCTTCAATACCCAACCATGCATTATCCAAGTTCCAATATTGTTTCCACTAGCCCTTCCCTCTCATTTTCTAGCATCTTGCGAGATCACTGCTAACATTTGCAATATTTGTTGCCCAATGTAGGTGGAGGATACGTTGACAAGATATATGTTGTTTATGTCTCCTTCTCCCCCATCCAGGCGGGAGTGGGATGGAGCATTCAGTGAAACCTTTTCGAGTATATTTTACATTTGCCTTATCCTAAGTTACTCAAATACAAAAAAAAAAAAAAAAAAAAAAAAAAAAAAAAAAAAACCATGATCGTTCTTGTCCCCATGTTAGGTGCTTCAAACTTTAACAAACAAAAACACAATCATAGCATCTCTTGTATTCAGTAAACACAAGCTTCAACAAATAGGGGTGAAGTTCACATTATAGTTGCACGAATTGTGAAGCAAACCATCAACAAATTCGGGTGCGGGAGCGAGAAAGTGCGTATTTTAAATCGTTAGCAAGTATAAACAGCTAGGGAGCAGGAGCGAGTGTGTCAATCCGGAGTGTAGTTCGAAGCAAGAGCAACACCTAGATAGAATGATCATGCAACCAAGGTCCACACACTTGAGTAATATATAACACTTTCCACTATTTCACAAGTACCATCATGAATCATGAGTGAATCCTGATTGCCAATTCTTTGTCGCAAAATGATATCAACTTTCCTTTGGCAAAACCACTTGGGAGTTATTAAAGAATTTGGAGACCTTAGAACATTTGGCAACTTCCCGAGTAAGCACACTCATAAGAAGCAATGGTGACACCAGTAAATGAGATTCAAAGTTCCCAAGTTCCATGCAGATGGAACTTCTCATTCGTCGTTCTGGGTTTTATTAGTTCTTTTTCTATTGCTTCCTATTCAGTACTTATTGCTCATGAAATTCATCTTCCAAAGTTTCCCAAGAGAGAAAGATCAGCAGAAAAGGATGCAAGCAAATTATACAAGCATTGGAAAGTTTGATATTTGTATATAAATTCATGAAAACCCAAGTTGATATCCAAGTATAAGGCTACTTTGATAGTTAAGAAATTCCTCTTCAAACAAACTAGAAAACCTTTTTTTTCTGATTTGTAAGTAATTCTGAGCAGTTAATGTTCCAAACTGTCTAATATCTGTATTAAACAGTATCGTTTATACTTTTTTTTCTCCTGGAAAAGGTTGGGAGATGAATTTAATGAGCAGTTAGTAAAGAGAAAGCAATAGAAAAAAGACATAATGAATCCAGCAACAAGGAACACAAGGTTCCACCAACATCTGACAAGATAACGAAACTTGGAAGTTGTTATGTAACGTATAGCTTAGCGATCACCCCTCTATAGCATATAGCGTAACCTACATTGCATGTAGCGTAAGCTACACGATACTTCTATTTTAAAATTAAAATAATAGGAAATATATGGTGAACAGTAAAAAATATAAAAATAGCAAAAAATAAAATAAAATAAGACTTATAAAAAAAATGATTCATTCATGTTCAAACCAAGTAATCAAAAGCCACCCACTTAAATTGAATCCAAAAAATAAAATAAAAAATCACATTAACAAATTAAAAAGCAAACAAATAACATAAAAGATATACACAAATCTTTTTTTGCAGCATGGATCACTAAATGACTAAACACGTGCAAGTCGTGTAACTGTGCGATTGGATGGGTTGGATACTAGACCACAAAATAAATACCAACGGACAGCCACCATAGAGGGAAAAAAAAAAGTTACGTATATCCAACCACCACATGGGCCACAGCATAGAACACAATACAAAACCCACCATTGTAGCCCAGTGGCCCACACGATGGACTAGACAGGTTAGATGGCATTCCATACACACCAAAGTAGGCCCCACACAACAAATGGTTGTAGAACAAGCTTACTCTATGATGTTGCATTGGATTTGACCTCCCAAAAAAAAAAAAACACCAAAAATACCTTGCATCTACATCCAAAGTGAAATAAAATTCATTACTGAAGATTAAGGAGAAGAACTTCCCTCTTTTTAGATTTAAATCAATAAAGAATCAAAAAATTGAGCTCCACAATCATACGAACATTCAAAGGGGGGAAATCGACCTTCTCCTTTGCTTGGGCTCCAATGTTCCTCAAAATTTAGTCAAGAGATATTCTCATGAGGCTGATTGATTCTCTCGATTTTTGTCTTCAATCATTGTGTGGATTGAGAGAACCAAAAGATGGGCTTTTAAAAGAGGGAATATAGCTTTCAGTGAGAGAGGGAATAGTGCTTTCAAAAGAGGGAAATAGAAATGTCTTTAGTTTTATGCATTAGCATATTGCGTGTTTTACACCATTTAAAACTGGTTGAAACTCTTCAACCATACACTTGACAAAGTTGTTACAGTTGCCCGATACGTGTGATTCTAGAGATATGTTCCATCCACAATAGGGACTCCAATTTGTATAGCCTGGATAGCTATACATCAATGCCATGTATGAGGAGAATAAGTCACCCCATTTTTCAAATTGTGCTTAACTAACATAAAATATTACAAGTTTACAACATGAAATTTTGCAAGTCTTTAAGCTTTAAAACGCACTTCCACGGTACCATACCAAAATAGCATATGCTACATGGGAGTTACATTATTTTGGTGCGCTATGTAGCTTTGTAGCTCACTATGCTACAGACACTATTTAAAACATTGGTTACTTCCTGTTTTTAAGACCTATTTAGTGGTCCTTGCAATTCGTCAACATCAAAGTACCATGGCCTCCCATTGGCTGTTGAAATACAGAACCCTTTGTTCTTATCAATGAGGCAATGTAGTCCTCGGTCCTTACTAACAACAATTTACAACCTTTTCCCTTGAGATGACCTAATGGCAAAAATAAATCCACTCAACATTAACAATAATAATACTTTAGTACAATTAAGAGTTCCCATTGCATGTCTATGGGGTTTTATAGCTAAAAATTCCACATTGCTAACAAGTACTTACATTTGAAAATTATGTATGGATGTATTTCTGTATGTAATTATGTATATGTAGATATGTAAATACATAGACATACATATATGCGCAGCCATATTGCTTTGGTTGAGATGACACAAGAATACAAAGAGGGAGGGAGAGAGAGAGAGAGAGCAGGCAAAACATGTGTATATGTATGTGTGTGGAGAGAGAGAGCACGCAAAACTTGTGTTATATGTATGTGCGAGCATGTGGAGAGAAAAGAACGACGCACCGCAGTTCCATCGACCCTTTGATCGGAAGAAAGCCTCATCACGATTAATGCATTGAGGGTGATATGCCTTCGGGCAACCCCTAAAATCCAAACAAACCCCCTTTTTTAATCAAAATCACGATAACAATAAAACAGGGGGGAAGAATAACAACTTCAGATCCTAGAATTCCTCCAAAATGAAAAGAAGTACGCACCGCCGATCACAGAGGACGAGATTCCCACCGTCGAAACATATGAAGCAAACATCCTCTTCTTCCTTCTTCTTTGGCGGGGCCCTAGGGCGGTGCCGTAAAGATGCTGTCGGCCGGCCCCGCCTCCGCCTCCCTCCTCGGCTCGTCTCCACAACAGCGGCCTCCCCCGCTTCCTTCACCTCCTCCTCCATCGCTCCTGTCGCCCCCATCGGAGCCGTGGCATCCACCGTAGCCGTCGAATCCACCATAACCGTCACATCCACCGTAGCCGTCGCATCCACCATAGCCGTCGCATCCACCGTAGCCGTCGCATCCACCGTAGCCGTCGCATCCACCGCAGCCGTCCCCTCCACCGGAGCCGTCGCCTCTACCGGAGCCGTCGCCTCCAACGGATCCGTCGCTTCCACCGGAGCCGGCTCCTCGGCAGGGGCGGCAACAGCAGGAGGAGAGCCGAGGAGCTGTGAGTCGTCTACAACTTCAGGAAGTATTAGGGTTTCGGAAAGAAGAGCGGTGACATCCTGGGCACCAGACGGCTCCAACTCGTCCTGAGGCGGCCGGTCCTCTGCCTCGGTGGAATGCTGGTATTGTTGAGAAATGAAAACATCCGAAATCTCCTCTTCTTCTTCCATGAAAAGGGAGACAGGAAACTCTAGGGTTTCCGTACGACTGGTTTTTGGCCGGTTTTATTAAGATCAAAACCACGTGAAGAACGACCGAAAACGGGTGGGGTTTTCGGGTTACATAGAAAGAGGGAAGGAGAGATAGGGTGGATAGGAAAGAAAGAACCCCCAATTAGCACATGCGAGAGAGGCCCCTCGGTTGGGGAAGAGATGACTTTTATACGCCTTTCCCACTGGCTGACATGCGTACAGTCCTCGGGCGCTGAGACGGGTCGGTTGGGAAATGCAAGCTGCTCATCTGGACCGTTGACCTAGTGGGCCCCACTTCAGTGTTTCGTCCAAACTTCTGCGGGATGGTGCGATTGTTAAGAATTTAATTAGTAGACTGCTAATATATGGTTAGCAGCCGTGCAGTAATGGTTCCCATCCATATACAAAGGAAATTGATTGGACGGTCAGGATCTTTCACTTGGGTAACATCGTAGTCAAAAAAGTAGGGTTATTAAGTTGCCGGATCCTGGTGATATTCGATGTATTAGGCCTGTTGAATCGAATCTGCATCCATCGGGTCTAAATCCGATTGTAAGGTCGGCAGTTGGCAACAACACCCGGCTGGTACCCGACTATATGAATTTGTTAATTTTATTATTTGTGGAATTATATTTGTAATGTAGAAAAAATATTACAGATTATTAAACATGGAACTAAACAAACCAGACTCGATTCTAGATTCAAACTCTTCTAGATGCTTAAAACCAGACCTGATTAGATGAGACACCGAAATCTTATTTGGATTTCCATCCACAACAAGCCAACAGTAGTTGAATCCATTTCCTTTTCAGCCGGGTCCATGTTTGGGGACGCGGTTTGGCCGGTGACCACAGCACAGCCAGCTAACTGGCGTTCGTGAGCCCACGATGTTGTATGTAGTTCATTCATGGGGTTCGTCCATTTGCCAATTCATGCAAAACATAAGGTTGATTCAAAGCTTTAGGTAGACTATACCATGATAGACATTGTAGGGATTACAGTGCTTCCTGCTGTAAATTTAGGTGGGCTGACTGTGATGTTTGTGAGAAATCCACCTGTTTTACCGTTTTTTAGGTCATTTTAGGACACGTGGGTAAAAATGAGCCCCCTTCAAAACTCAAGTGGGATGAAATCCTAAGGTTTGAGCATCCGTGGTTGAGATATTCGTGAGGCCACTTAAGTTTTGAATCAGTCTACTATTTGTTTTTTCAGTTCATCTTAGTAAGAATGACGCTATGAACGGTATGGATGGCATGTAAACATCAACGTCGACCCTAGGAAGGTTTCAATGGTAGGAATTTTCCTAGCCACCTTTTTCATTTATTGCAGCGACTTGAGTCTTGGATCTTGATTAATTTTGGTCTCATGTCTTAAAATGAGCTCACAAAACGGATGAAAAGAGTGAATTTTTCACAAACATCATGGTGGCCCACCAATGTTAACAGTGAAGGAACTTCTTAATAAAGCCTTTAGTAGTAAATGGGTATCCTTAGGGTTTTAACTGGTATGTCTAATAATTCTCCGAGGCCATAGAAGTTTTGGATCAAGCTGATATCTGTGATTTCATTTCATTTGAGGTTCTGCGAGCTAACCAAGGTCTTAGATCTCAAATGAACATTACCGTGAGCCTTGTGAAGTTTTTAATGGTGGGAACTCAATCACTACTGTTTCCTGTGGTATGGTCCACCTATGATTTCGATCTGCCTCCTTGTTTGGAAAATGCTCTAAAATGAGCTTGAAAATGGATGGATAGTGTAAACACACATCATAGCAGGGCTAGTAGAGCTTTGACCCCAGCTCAATGCTTGGTGTTAGGGTGACCACCAGCCCAACATCCTCCATAGAAGCGCATTGGATGATGCGGATGTGCAACTAGGCATCTAGTGATAAGCACATTTTTTTAACGATTGAGTCAAAATATGGTCAGGTTAGATCAGGGGGAATCCAGTAGCCTCAAGTGGAATATGAATTTCCTACTATCCTAGATTATAAAAAAGGAATTAGAAAATAAAAATAAAAATTTACTAAGTTCACATTGAAGCCGCACGAAAGAATGGGTTAACAGCTTAGGTAGCCCCACCATGATGTTGATATGAAATCTACTTGAACACCCGGTGTTTCACCCCATGTTATGCAAGGACGGAAAAATCAGCCCCATCAGATTAAGATGGACCAAACAATTGGAAACAATGGAGACGACAACCTTCACCCTTAACTGTTTCCCTTGGTGTTATCCACTTCAATCATGGATTTGCTTCTGTTTTTTGCCCAATGCCTAAAAATTTTTCGTGCCATCTAATAGTTAGAGTAGGTTTATTAAAATCATCACAATGGGCCCTGTAAAAATTAAGGATGGATGTCTCTATACCAAACTGGCACATCAGATTCATTGAATCATTAGTTCAACTTGAATTTTTAGTAGTCGGCCTAATATAGGATAACACATTTACTATTTGGAGTAGATCTTAGGTACACATCATGGTAGGCCCCGCCAAAAATCAAAAGGCAGGCATCCCTCTCCCACATATCAAAGAAATTATAGAAATTTATATTAAAAGAAAAGGAAATTTTATTGTACACCCACTCTTGATTTTTCACGGGCTCCACCGTGATGTGTGTGAGAACCACTCCAACTATTAGATTTCGCACCAAAATTTAAGCTTAAAGCGCAAAATCAGGCATATCCATGACACATGTGGGCCATACTAAGGGAAACAATTTGAATGGTAAAAATTGTCAAGTACATTTTTAAATCTTACGTGTAGTCTAGTTGAATGATGAATGAGGCTAAGTTTTGGTTTGTGGGCATAAAAATGGGCCGAAGCACGGTCAAGGTGGATTTCACATGAACATCAATGCCACCTATCAACGTCATTGCTTAGTCAACCATCACTCCTTTGCATGTAAAAATCAACCAATCATCTTTGGATCCAAATCGCTCATCCACCCAAAATTCCATCGTCCAAACAATCCAATTCAACCTCAAAGCCATCCAATCTTAATCGTTCATTCATTGGACCCACTGTTTAGCCTTCCATGATGCTCTCTAACCAAATTAAGCCAACCTATCTAATGATATGAACCACACGATCCTTGAACCTCACATCTGCCTCGTTTTCGGACTTGTATCCTATTGTGACCTGTCAAACCTAATGGATGTGGATCCTCCCCATACACCTCAAGTGGGACCCACAAATCTCCTTTTATAACAAAAAATCTGGAATGCAATGCACGTTATGTGCGTTGTGGACCAGAAACCCAACCTCCTCTCTTCCAAGCTCCTCTCCTTTCTCCCTACCTCTCTTACCATCCATCACCTATGGGACCCACCAACTCGATGCAATTCATTCATCAATCATGGGTCCCATGGGACATCTTCAACACCAACATTCTTTCCATTTCCCTAACTTGCAACCCACTTAGTTTTGAATCTGTCTCATCTTCTAGCCCATAGCTTATCTTGATGTAGTAAACCAATTGGATGGGTTAGATCTCTCTCAAACATATTGGTGGACCACACCTAGGTTCCAACAATAGACCGATTGTCATTGGAATCCTCTTTCGACCCGGTTTAGGAACTGTAAAGAGTAAGAAAGTTTTTATAAGACCCTTTTGACATAAATAAATAGAGAATAGAGAAAATGAGAGAGATCGAGAAGAGAGAGTGTATTCTAGAGGAAGAAAAGAGTCAATGAATCACTGACTCGCCAGGTCACCGATTCCTAACGTCCAGTTGTTGGACAATATGGGAGAAGAGAAACGGGAGGAAAGGAAGAAGGAGAGATCATAACGAGAGAGGGAAGAAAAGAAAAAGAAGAAAGAAAGAAAGAGCTTTAATCCAGAGGGAGAGAGAAAGTCGACTCGACTCGCTGCTGAGTTGAGCCCGGTCAGTTTGAGTCCAGTTACCAGACATGATCTATAAGGAATAAAGCAGAAGAGAAAAATAGAAGAAAATAAGAATAAAAAGAAAGGAAAGAAGAAGAGAGAGAGAATCAATAAGAAGAAAATGTCGACTGAGTCGACTCGAATTGACCTACTGAGTTTCCGCGTTTGAGCCTATTTCAGAGTTGAATCAAGTTTTGTACGCTCCATTCGTGTGGTAAGACTCTCTTCTAACCTTTTGATTCAAAATAGATTAGTCTCGGTAGCTTAAACTAGGCGACTCACTAAGTTACTCAGTGAGTCATTATCTTAGTTAGTTGGATTTTGGTCCAGGGATCGAGAACCCTATTATAATATATATGTGACCATCAAGTGTGATTTAATGTGTAGATCTACCCAATTCATGTCGAAAGTCACCAAGTCGCACTGAGTCTAACTAAGTTGGACTGAGTTTGAGTTGAATCGAACCCTGATCGTGTGCATGCAATTTTAAGAAATACTCCATACCATCTTACACCTATTCAAGTGGGTGATCCTCCTGATATTTATTATTTTTTGTTTATATTATTATGTTGAATTTATCTTCAATTATATACAATGTTAATATGCATTGTTTAGGAGTTATGCAATAGTAATGGATATCTTATGTGAACTTTTTGTGCGACTTTAAATTCCAAGTGTACGTGGTTTATGTTTTTTGAGTTTAAGTATGGATATGACAATGAAATGGTTATGTGACTACATTATGCTGAAAAGGAAGATAGTTTATTTGAGTTGAATTTGATGCAT
Source organism: Magnolia kwangsiensis (assembly GCA_037074715.1). Classification (NCBI taxonomy): domain Eukaryota; kingdom Viridiplantae; phylum Streptophyta; class Magnoliopsida; order Magnoliales; family Magnoliaceae; genus Magnolia; species Magnolia kwangsiensis. Next base: position 130,278,218 of record CM073575.1, read on the forward strand.
TCATGACGCATGAAAAAGAAAACATGAATTGCACTGCCTTAGGACAAAAACGATCATGGTGCTCTACTCTAGACTTTTTAAAAATGTACGTACAAGTGCTTTTCCATGAAAGATCTGAAATGAACCCGGTGCTCTGTCTTGGATTCCCTAAAAGCCACGATACAGGTGCTTTTTTTTTTTTAATAATGTTGAGCACTATGATGTATATGTTGATTTTAAGTTTATATGTATTTATATTATTAATCTACTAACTCAGAAATTACAAGGATTGGAGGGATATGATATTATTGGGCTATTGTGCTCACCATATTCTAAATATCTTTTAAAGTACCGAGTTGGTGTGTTTCGAGTATGCAAACCCTTACCATGAGTACATTCATGTACATCAAGCTGGTTTGAATCCGAGTTATCAATGTAATAAATAAATAAAAAGTTGTATTCATTCTTTCAGTACTTTATGATAGGTTGACTTACAGTGACTATTGTGAAAGAAATCATGAACACTTCATCAATGAACATTATTTAAATTTGCATTTAATTCATTAAAGGTTCCCTTTATTTTAATCTCATTCATATTTGGATTAGAGATAATTGCTTTTTATTATGTTTTTATCTGAATACTTTATTTCATGGGAATGGGATTTGAGTTTCGAGTAGCCTACTTGAATACTCGGATTTCTAGGCATGGGAAAGCCCCCGATAGTTTTAATGGAACAAATTGTGATCTAACAAGGTCACGATTGCCATAAGTAGGGCTTGTTTTCAAAATGGACTGCAGTATTGCATTTTGGTAGAAAATAAAAAGCCGAGGTCATGTTGCAGGGCCACATGTGCTAACAAGATTTCGATTACTGCTTAGAGGAACTCTCAAGAAGATTGGCAAATCACCATACCTGGCAGGGTAACCTCAAATAAAATATTTAGTAAAAATAAAATTTCCAATAAAATAGCTTTCTAAAATTCATTCATTAACAACATCTCCAATGGATCCTCTTTTGCAATAAATCAAATAAAAAAATTAGAGAGCACTGTCTTTTGGATGGGTACTGAGCAACAACAAACTTGTTTTTTATGGTTTTTTGATCACTTAGTTTTACAAAAAGTCATATGCAACATTAGTATGTCTAGCATGAACCTCCAGTGTCATTCTGATTGCATGAATGTTTGGATTGTATTCACATTGTAATCTGGTTAGGCTACCATTTTCATATCAGTAAAAAGATCCATTACAAGCTAAACATAAAAACTCGGAAGTTCATATTGCAAAGGGTAACCTAGGTATACCTAATTAGGGATACCTATAATGCCTAAGGATTAATGTAATACAGTAGGCGGATCTCCGTAAAGTTGTAAAGCACATGACAACTATCCATTTCAACAACCGGACTTGCAGGTGATCTTAGGGCGACCATGATGTAAGGGAAATTAATTTTCTCAAGTCAAAGTGCAGTAGTTGGATCCCATAGAGTCACAAAGTACATGGGCGACTACCTCACTAAAAAGTCAAATTTACAAACAATCCCAAAGCAAATATCAATTATGAATTGAAGATTGTGATTAGATCTCTATAAGGTTGTGAAGCGTAATATCAATCATCAAATTCTTGTCACCCTCGAATGCACGTAAGTTCCTCTTTTGCCAAAAAATTTATTGGCATTGACACTTTGGTCAAAATAGGCTCGACTATGCCCGTGCCTTACGAGAATGGTGGGGCTTCTATCCTTTTAACACGTAGTTGTGTGCAACCTCTACTAAAGAGAGGCATTTATAGACACCTCATCCGTGACATGAAAACCTATTTTGCTTGATTTGAACCAACGTACATGAAACTGTCTTTGGAGGTACCAAATTCATATCCTATTAATTAAGCCCGTGAGCTCTCCTACACCTACCCCAATAAAATGGCTAAAAATAGAAAAGGAAGTCAGCGAAAATTGGATTTTTGTCAGTACCCATTGGCAAATTAGGAGCTGCCACACGACCCCTTATGATGCAGGATGTTGAAAACGCATCAAGATTCAAGCTTGGTATGGTAGCAGGAATCCTATTTCTACCGGTGTATGTCAAGCCTTAATTCTTGTGTTCTTGTCAAAGGGGAGCCTTCCAGCTGAGCCAACTCAACGGTTGGCGAGAATCCAATTCCTGCATAGGGTCTTACTGTTTAGCCATTGATACTTCACATCTCCATGGAGAATTCAATTACACTGGGTCTATGTTGGAGACAGAAGGGCAGTCTTTACACCATTCACCCAAGTCGCTACTTATTGGACAAGGAACTTTGCTACATTAAGACATGAGTTATTGTTACCACCGATTATCGGGGCCTCCAATCAAAGATCTTCCAACCTTCTAGCACCCGAGCATGTGTCAAATGCCTCTTTAAAAAGAGCTCCTACCCTTTTGAAAGTGGCTAGAGAGAGAGAGTGTGAAGCAATAAGAATAAAAAAGAGTAGAGAGAGAAGAGAGAAAGGGGGGTCTAAGCCATCCAACCTTAGCCCTTTAAAAATTAAAGCCGCCCAGCCCAAGACCACATTAATCCAAGCTTTCCCAACGGTTTAGATCAAGCAAAGTAGGGTTAGACCTAAGATTTTTGATCATCTCTTTCATCAAGAGTATCTGGTCTCTCATTTTCCTATCACATCTTCCGGCACAGGACAACACCTATGCTCCAACCAAAGCCTCCGCCTTTATCTCCTCCAGGGGTGGTGTTACTCACTAGAGGCCTCCGCCCCAACTCAATATTTCATTGATATATTCATGAAAGGGGACTTTATTCCATCTTTCAATTACTTCTCCTTTACTATACGCCCTCTTCCCATATTTTCGCTTTCTTTTCAATAATCATCTCTGGTCATAGTCACTGCCGAGCACTTCGTCTCCATCATTATGCCTGAGGTCTAGTGCAATAGCATTTTATAGATCTCAGAAATCTTCCAAAAGAAATTTCTAAATCCTATAAAACAGAGACAATGCTTAAGTACATGTGAAGAAGACTGCCTAACCTTTCCATTTTCTATCAGGCCCTTATTATAAATCAACGATTATAAACCTATCGCAAGAATCACTTGAATTGGAGAGTTGTTTAATTCTCTGACCTATTATGGCTTATAATGTGACTATAAATTTCAAATTTTCCCATAGTGGCGACTACAAATCAAACTGTATCATCTACAGGTCAACCATAATATTCCAACAGTCAAAACTATGCGCATTCTACAAATACAAACATCACAATGACACCCACAGAGTTTAGGGCCACTGGAGATTCCTATAAACCTTTCAGGTCTAAGTCAGTACAAAATAAGTGTACTAATTCACCATACTAATTAGTAGGGCCATCAACAGACCGGGCCATGGGGTTGGTCTTGGCCCGGATTTTGAACTGTTTTGAGCTGCGCCATCCACACTATTCAAAATCCTGATTTTGCGAGCCCAAGCCTGGCCCATTGACACCTCTACCAATTAGGGCTGAAAGTTGGGCGGGTTCAACCCGACTGACCCGTGACCGACCTGACATTAGGTTAGGCTTGGGCAAGATGTACCGGGTTTGATCTCGAGCTTGGGCCATACAAACTCTAACCTGATAAAACTTGGGTTGGGCTCAGGTTACCCGACCCAACCCGAACCCGATGGATATATAAGTTCCTTATAAAATAATTATAATTGAGTGCGGATAATCTGTGTTGAAGGCACAAAAAATTCTAATGTCGTTGGGTTTAATTGGTCCACGTCATTTCCGACAACTCAAGCTAACAAGATACGTTGGATTTCTCTCTCCCTAATAGATTGCTTGGTACCCAATACAACTTTTAAAGGAGTAGTTATCCTATATTTTAACTTGTTTGTTTAGAAAAAATAAACTTCTTTACCATAAATAACTACATATATAATTAACAAATTTATAGGTACAAAAAATAAGATGTGTATTGAAAATATAATAGACTAATGTAATAACAAAAATATTAGCATACGTTTACCTGACCAACCCGGTCAACCCGACCGAGCTCACTTGGGTTGAGAATTCCCAACCCAAGGTTATATTGGATTGGATTAGGGTTGAGGCATAGGAACATTGGGTTGGGCTAGTGTTGAGTACCAACCCAAACTTTCGGCCTTGAAATCGGATTGCATACTGAGTTACTCACTGAGCTCTTATTGTACTGAGTAAACTTAGTTGCGGCCACCTTGAATGTATGTGGTCTATCCATGCCATCCATCCATTTTTTCCATCTAATTTAAGGGGCTGAGCCCAAAATTGAAGCATATCCAAAGATCAAGTGGACCATACCACTGGAAAAAGTGGGGATAATGATTTCCATCGTAGAAAGGTAGGCCCCGCAATGATGTTTATTTGTAATCCAACCTTCTCTTGAGATCATAAAGACAATGGATGAAGGGAAAAAAAATATAAGCTTGATCCAAAACTTCTGTGGCCCTCAAGAATTTTTCATTGGTAGATGTTCAATTTAATTGTTTTCTGTGGTGTGGTCCATTTGAACATTTTATTTATCTTATTTTTGAGCTCAAGCCATAAAATTATCTGTTAAAATAGATGGACGGAGCGGATAAAGTATATAAATCACGTTAGATCCCAAATAATTTACTCAGTACGCTAAGCGTAGCGAGTTGCCCACTACGAAACCAGTTTCCACTAATTAGTAATAAAAGCGCAGGTTTCACCTTTTGGTGAAATTCTGCATGTCCTATATGAGTGTACTCTGGGTCCATGTGTTTGCATGCCTCTTGAGCCACAAGTACAAGAAAGCTACATCCGAGCACGGATTAAGCCACACATCAGGTGGCCCACAATTTGATAATTTAAGCAAGTTGTTCTTGTCCGTCCATTTCTCTCACAATCCATAGACATCCAATAAGTGTTATTTTATTTTATTTTTAAACATCAATGTTTGCAGCGTGACCTGCATGATGGGCGGTTTGGATCTTGCAAATTATAATACTTTAACTATTTTGACTCCCCACGTACACATGCTGCCTTACACGTGTGAGGTTTTCAGGCGCCAGCAGGTTTGCTAGATCCGGACCGATTGCGACTTGATACGTCGGCACTTGATCCATTATAGCTAGTTCCTTTTCAATGACCCAGCCTATCAATGCAATGGGTCCCACCATGGATCGGGGACAACGCATAAAATCTCAGTTTTAGATATTTTGAACCGTTCAATCATTCAGATGCTAGGAAGGCCATCCGTCCTCAAGGAAGTGGCCATCTTACTCCTAGAGTTTCGTATGATCGGGTTTTTATATTGTACGAGTGGGCCAACTGTTTTATTGTGTGATCTCAACTGTTATGGGTAATAACCGCGTCTTGCTATCACGACCAACGGCCGACCATAAGTGCCCACCCGACCAGCCTCGAAGACAGACTTGACCAACTTGGTCGGCACAATCCCTGACCAAGATTGACAGGTCAGCTCGATCTAACATATCTCGCCCCAGTTGACCTGGAGGCCGCCCTCAACCATTCCGTCGGATCCCGACTATTTGGAGAGCTTGTCAGAACAGGAACTTCTCGCGAAGATCTCGGGAAGTCACCCCGGCACATTCGGGATAACATTCCCTCCGTAATATGCTCCTACCAAGTGAGGAGGATACCATATACGACACTACACCCATCAGCTATGAATAGAAAGCTCACCTAAGGAAAAAGGTATGCTAAAATTACACTTCGTAAACCCTACGTTTAAATAGAACCCAGGGGGCAGGCACTCACTTTGGCATCGGAGGGTCCCCTGCTATAAGCCAGAGTCTCCATTGTTGTCTTCTTTTGCAGGTCTTGTAAGTGGTATAAGGAGGATGTCGGAATTTCTGCAGGCCATCCAATAAGCCTAACCTAGCTTTGGACCAAGCTTGGGCTTATTAACTTAGTGTGTGTTATGCTTAGGCCTTACATGCATGACTTAATCAATTTCTGAGCTAAGCTTGAGCATTAGTCATTTTAGCCCGACCTCGCCCTAAGCTGGCTCAGCTTCATGATCATATATACATCTAATATCCTATAAATGTGCCATTCTAATCCTTAATTAGGCAACCTATGCATCTTGAATGTAGACCATTGATTAAATTCCTATTAATTTTTATTTTTTTTTCCCATACATGTGTGGCTCACTTAATTAGCAGATACCTTAGGAAATTTAAAATAGGAAGTAGGGATTTTATTAAATTTGGGCCAGGCCTGGTGGGCCTAGATCCAATAATGATAATATATAATTATTATTATTACTGTTATTTTCCTCGCTTATTTTTGGAACTATTTTGTTAGGTCCATCCTGGGTTGAGCATGGGGTAGGGCCTTATGTGCCACGTCAAATTGGGTAGGCCCATTACCACCTTCCGTGTTTAAGGAGAGAAACATGTGAAAGTGGTTAAAAGATTTTTTTTTAAAAAAAAACTCTAAATATAGTTAAATACTTTGTTAGTTAACATATTAATTATATATAAAAAAAACTTTTCAGTTTTTGTTTCTTAACCAAACCTTTTAAAAAAGAGTTAATGGTTGTTAAAAAAATTAAATCAGCCAGTTATAGGTGGATCCAAAAATTACTTTACGAGTTAAGTTCCAAATGAGGAAAAGTCCTCTATGTATGGACATAAGGAACTTTCTAGACATCTTACATTATTGACTTGGATTATGCCACAAGGCATTCATCCAGTGGCCAAAAACAAATCTGAAAATTTCTACACTTTGTCATTATATATATATATATATATATATATATATATATATATATATATGGAAACAGTACTATGAGGTTGAGTTGTGTGGGCCCCACCGCTGTGTGAGTTCCCATGAGGTCGAGTTGTGTGGGCCTCACCACTATGTGTGTCAAACATCTACCCTGTCAGTCAGATGCATCATTCTATAGTGGGCCACGAGCTTAAAAGCGAAGTCAATCCATGACTACGGTAGGCCACACCACGTACAACAGTTGAGAGGGGTTATCCTCCCATTAAAACATTCGTAATAATTTATTAGGCCTACCGAGATGTGGTTCACAAATCCAGCATATCCATTGTGTGTCCCACTAAAATGAAGGGTCAGACCAAGTTTTAGCTGCATCCAAAACTCAGATGTGCCTAACCAAGTACTTTTATATGTTTTGGGCATGTCTTCACATGATTTTAGATGGTATGGCTCACTTGAGTTTCGTATATGACTGATTTTTGGATATCCTACAATGTAACACCCTGAAAATCGGGGGTCGTGTATAAACTCAACTCCCGAGTTCCAGACCGTCACTTATGCAACAAAAATGGTTATGATTCAATGTTGTCTGATTTAAAGCATTCACATGAGTAAAAGTATACCAAAACTGCAATTCATACTTCAGATCCAGTGATAAAAGCAAGCGGAAGACTAAACAAGATATATATCACTGTATGGAAAAACAAAGTAATCTCAACTGTCTCCAAAGTATGACTACATCTCTGAGTCTCATATACATGTACATAACAAAAGAATAATGTTCAAAAATAAAAGTCCCACTGATGTCCCCTCGATCCAGGTCACCTACGGAAAGCCGTCATGATACTGCATATACGAGAACTCATCCTGGTCCTCGTCATCATCTAGCTCCACCTCCTGGATCTCATCGTCACCTGCAACTACAACAGGGTCTGGTGGGTGTTGCAAACACCATCCCGTAACGTGGGAATGAGTGATCAACTCAGTGGAATCATAGAGCAAAGATTAGCATGTTCACAATTCAGTCACGCGATAATAGTAAAGCAGTAAATCAGACAAGTCCTAATACTGTTGTTAATGCAAGATGATATGACGTGATGTATGCCCTCACCGACGATCACCCTCATACGGCAACATCTTACGACCGCGGCATGCCACACTCCCTAGAGTGCTCCACATCTTCCAGGCACATGCAATGCTATGGTGATATGATTACCAAGTTATTATTAGTCCATTCAAACAGCAGGATTGGGAAACTAAGGTACCTCCCTTGTATCAATCCCAACACGGATCCTGTCTAGGGTCGTCACTCCTAGTAATCTCATACGATGTACATTTCGTAGGTCACTGCAAGGGCTGTCAGGGCTGTTGCTCGCACTCGTTGCACCGCTCCCCCATCACCTTATCAATACAGGCCTACTGTACTCTACTGCACGGAAGGGTCGTCGCCTCCCGTGAACTCAGAATACGCTCGCGGTCACTACAAAGGGCTCGTCGCCTGATCAGTGTAGGCCGACAGCTAGAATATAGTGTCCCATACCACCATAATCTGCTCACGAGTCTAGGTGCTCACTGGTCACTACGGGGAGGTTTGTGGCCCCAGCGTAGGCCGACAGCTCGACCACGGTGTCCCATACCACCATGCCCGGCTCATGAGTCTTCGTGGATCAAGGTACCACGGTTAATAGGGTTTACAATGGTAAGTTCAGTACCCTAGGTTCAAGCAGTTATGATACATACATGGTGAACAAACATCGGCCAGTCGGGTTACTTGACGGGCTCGACTAGCGCGATCGCATATCGAATTGAACGACATGAAGTGCGTAAAACACTTCGCGTGGCCTAACCACTGCCGCCAACTCTCAACACGAATCACATTCATCGACGCGTCGTTCGTGACTATGACCAGTCAGCCACGAATTCGCTCGGTTACCGACTGCCTGGACTAAGTCAAGTCCCACACATCTATGGAATCACTATAAAAGTATTGGAATTGAAATACATCATGTGAGCATGTTAGCACATGTTATAACATTCAACTTAAGCAAATCTTCAAGGCATACTTCCCATGCATATTCAACTTAAGCAAATCCTCAAGCACATACATTCCATGCATGTAATGAAATCATGCATTTTGTCAACATGTAGAAAATCATTTAGGTTGGCATAATAATTGAAAAATCAATCACAAAGTATCAAATAACATCATTTAATTCAATACATACTAATACAAGCATTTATACAAACACATGCACTACACACTTAGGTCTACATATAGCATGTCGACCCAAAGTGTGCAACTAGGCGAATCTCTTCGCCAAACTAATTATGCACGCATTCCTAACTCCCTAATGCGACAACAAACCATGTCAATCACATCAGCAAAATATGAATGCAAACAGTACTTCCTACAAATGACTAAAATGCCCTAAATCTCATATTCTTCGTTAGCTTACGAAACGGGAAACGGAGAGCATTTTGTACATGTCAAACGGCGATGCCGTCAAGAATCTACTATTAAACGACATTGAAAGATTGGGAACCGTCAATCCAAGCGTCTAAAATCCTCACCTAGTGTCTTGTAGACTCGGGAATTGAAGCGGAGTGTATATGCTTCGTCTACGGCGAGTAAGGAGCCTAATACATAAGATCCATAAGCTACATCGCCATGGAAACAAGAAAAACTCAAATCACCAACTATTAAGGGTTTTTACTTACCTAGGATTGCGGTGGAATCGCCGGGAAAGCGGTAGAGGAGTGTCGCTTAAGCATGTGCAACACGTAGCACAAGTGGCGGGAAGAACTCTCCCACTCTCTCACAATCTCTCACTCTTTTTCTCTCTCCCAAGCTAGGGCTTCTCTCAAATTCGGATGGGAGAGAGGAGTGAGGGTTTCAACCCCTTTTATAGCCTAAAACATTCCCAAAATAGGCTTGGGAACAATGTTTACTTGGTGCCTAACCAAATCGGGGCCGTTTCGGTCCAAAAGGGCATTTCTGGAGGTCCCCAGGCCAAGTGCGGTCGGACTTAAGCTCATGCATACTAGATCTAGCATACATCCAGTTTTCAGACCGGTTGGGTTCCCAGATCGCACGTGGCGGCCCAGTTTCAGTTTAACGGTCACCGCATCAAGATCAGGCCTATAAGTCCCGTGATATATAATAGATATTTTTCCTGATCCAAGGGTGTAATTTGGCTGTATTCTGACGGTCAGAATGCCTAATACTGATGCGTCAATTTTGTGTGCCAGATTTAAATTTGAAATTCCAACTATGTCCCTATTCACACTCTCTTCGGTCCGGGCTCAATGAAATAGCCTGTGATCATCGGTTTGACTTGATTTTTGGAATGAGTGTCAAGCCCAGCTAGACGGTCCTAACGGTCTAAGATAGGAGGTATCGGACTTTCAACGTGCGGTCTAGATCCAATACAAAGATTCAAAGTGGTCCAGAGAACAAACCGGCTTAGAGTTTGATCCGAGGCTTTAGAGCATTATAGCACCCTTAGTTCCACTCGCTTCGGGCCTTGTAGAACGTATTTAAAGTGATCAGGGACCATTTCCTAGCTATTCTAACGTTGCACTAGCTAACCTAGTCAAATTTTCCAAAGGAATGAATTCTACGCAAATTCGGGTCGAGTTGGTACTCGAGCCCAAGTATGGATTTTTCACGGGCGTTACAATCTACCCCCCTTAACAAATAATTTCGTCCTCGAAATTTTGTACCTTTTCGTACTCCTCGAGAAGCTGTGGGTAGTTCTTTCTGATCTCGGCTTCTGTCTCCCAAGTAGCCTCCTCCTCAGTATGATGCGTCCATAGTACCTTCACAAGGGGAATCACCTTGCTACGCAGTACCTGCTCCTTCCGGTCTAAGATGCGTGTCGGTCGCAGGATATAAGTAACATCCTCTCCTAACTGCACCTGCTCCCATCTGATGATATGAGAAGGATCAGCAACGTACTTCTTCAGCATAGAAACATGAAATACGTTGTGGACGCTCGCGAGGGGCGTGGGTAAAGCCAATCGGTAAGCCACTGCTCCCACACGATCGAGGATCTGAAATGGACCAATGTATCGCGGTGCCAGCTTCCCCTTCTTCCCGAACCGAAGGACTCCCTTCATAGGGGAAACTCGCAAAAACACATGATCCCCGACTGTGAACTCTAGTGGTCTCCGTCTCGTATCGGCGTAGCTCTTCTGTCTGCTCTGCGCTGTAAGAAGCCGACGTCGAATAATATCAATCTTCTCTGACGTCGCCTGCACCAACTCTGGGCCAATCAAGCTGCGCTCACCGACCTCTAACCAGCAATGCGGTGCGCGACAAGGTCGCCCATACAGCGCCTCATAAGGTGCCATGCCGATACTCGCCTGGAAGCTATTGTTGTATGCAAACTCCGCATATGCAAGACAGTCATCCCAACTGTCCTTGAAGTCCAATGCGCAAGCTCGCAACATGTCCTCCAGGATCTGGTTCACTCGCTCTGTCTGTCCGTCCGTCTGTGGGTGGAAGGCAGTACTGAACTTCAACTTCACACCCATAGCCTCCTGAATGCGAGTCCAGAAAATAGAAGTGAACCGCGTGTCTCTGTCCGACACGATCTCCAACGGAACTCCATGCAGACGCACGATCTCTCTAATATACAATCTAGCCAGCTCGTCTGCAGAGTTCGTAACTCTGATCGGTAGGAAGTGCGCCGACTTCGTCAATCGGTCGACGATCACCCAAATAGAATCATGCCCCTTCCTCGTCTTCGGCAACCCAGAAATGAAGTCCATGGAAATGAAATCCCACTTCCACTCTGCAATCGGCATAGGCTGCAAAAGTCCAGGTGGTCGGCGATGCTCTGCCTTCACCTGTTGACAAGTGAGACAACGGGACACGAACTCAGCAATGTGGGTCTTCATACCTTCCCACCAGTACGTCCTCTTCACGTCACGATACATCTTCGTGCTGCCAGGATGCATCGCGAGTCTAGTAGAATGCGCAGCCTCGAGAATCTCTCGTCTCAAGTCAGGGACATCAGGAACGCATAGGCGGCCACGGTAACGTAAACCCCCATCCGTGCCAACTCGCCAGTCGGCGTCATCATCATCACTGGCCTGCTCTCGAAGCTCAGTAAGATGCGCGTCGTCCCTCTGCGCCTCGATGACACGGTCATCGATCGGAGATCGCACCTGAACATGTGCGATGAACTCGAATGGCTCCTCTACGGTGAGTTTCTGCTCAAAGTCTCGCAAAAACTCAACCATATCCCACTCGGCAACCATCAGCGGAGCCGCAAACTCTATCGCCTTCTTGCGGCTCAACGCATCAGCCACAAGGTTCGCCTTCCCAGGATGGTAAGAGACTTCAAACTTGAAGTCCTTCAGCGTCTCCATCCATCGCCGCTGCCTCATATTCAAGTCCCGCTGTGTGAATATGTACTTGAGGCTCTTGTGGTCGCAAAAGAGCTCGAACTCCTCTCCATAGAGGTAATGTCTCCAGAGTCTCAGTGCGAATATCACGGCTGCCAACTCCAGGTCGTGTGTAGGGTAATTCTCCTCGTGCTTCCTTAATTGTCTCGAGGCATACGAAATTACCCTGTCCCTCTGCATAAGGACACAACCCAAACCAACGCTAGACGCGTCAGTGTATATAGTGTATTTAACCCCTTGCTCTGGCAATACTAGCACAGGGGCGGACGTAAGTCTGTCCTTCAGCTCCTGAAAAGCTGACTCCGCCTTATCATTCCAGGCGAACTTCACGTCCTTCCGTGTCAACTGAGATAAGGGTCTCGCGATCTTCGAGAAATCCTGAATGAAGCGCCGATAGTAGCCAGCGAGACCCAAGAAACTCCTCACCTCAGTGACAGAACCAGGCTGCTCCCAGTCCTGCACCGCAGCTACCTTAGACAGGTCAACTGCCATGCCATCCTTGGACACCACGTGTCCCAGAAACTTCACCTCCTGCTTCCAGAAGTCGCACTTCTTATACTGTGCGAACAACTGATGCTGTCTGAGCGTATCAAGGACCAAACGCAAGTGCTCCTCATGCTCCTCTCGACTCCTAGAGTATACCAAAATGTCGTCGATGAAGACAACGACGAATCGATAGAGGAAAGGCCGTAGTACCCGGTTCATCAGATCCATGAACACAGCCGGTGCGTTCGTGAGACCGAACGACATCACAAGGAACTCGTAATGACCAAAACTGGTCCTGAACGCTGTCTTCTGCACGTCCTCATCTCTGACGCGCAGCTGATGATATCCTGACTGAAGATCCATCTTCGAGAAGTACTGCGCTCCTCTCAACTGATCAAATAAGTCATCGATCCTGGGCAAAGGGTACTTGTTCTTCACTGTGAGTTGGTTCAGCCTGCGATAATCAATACACAATCGCAGCGAACCATCCTTCTTCTTCACGAACAAGACCGGTGCTCCCCAAGGAGATACGCTAGGCCGTATAAGGCCAAGCTCTAGTAGACCATCAATCTGTGTCCTCAACTCCTCCATCTCACATGGTGCCATGCGATACGTCGGCAGTGAGACGGGTGTAGAACCAGGAATCAGATCGATAGTGAAATCGATCTCACGTCGGGGCGGCAAACCAGGGATCTTCCTGAACAGATCCCCGAACTCAGAAACAACCGGCGTCTGCTCAAGTACCTGGGCACCAGCGTCGTGCAACAGGGTGGCGTAGCTAAGAATGCGGAAAGGAAGATTTACCCGCACTGAAAATGTGAAAGGCGTGCCCTCAGGCTCGTACACCGTCACCACACGAGCCTCGCAGTCAATCTCGGCTCTCGCTGCAGTCAACCAGTCCATGCCAAGAATGACGTCGAGATATACGAGCGAGGGATCGACGACCAAATCAAGAGTCATCGTCCTGCCTCCCAGATCAAGTAAACAACCCTCACACATCTGGGTGACATCCGAATAATCTCCATGAGCTGCAAGGACTCGCACGCTATCCATAGTGATAGTCTGCAACCCAAGACGTCTGACTACGGCACGCGATATCAAGGAAATCGTGGAACCAGTGTCCACCATGACAAGAACGGGAGTACCTCCGATATGGCCCGTGACCTCGAAGGCTGAATGCTGGAAAGTCGGCGTCGTAGCTGCCTCAGCGGTCAGTGCATGAACTCGAGCCTGCTGTGGCCGGTTCGGCCGCTGTGTCAAGGGCCGTGGGGGCTGTCGAATCTGCGATACTGTGGGTCTGAAAGAGGACTGCGCAGGAGCTGACCGTATAGGCGGTGCTGATATCGCCTGTGGACGTACACGATCAATCTTCTGCGGCGGCGAGAACCCACTGTCCCGCATCCTCGCAAAGCAACTCGGCGCTAGGTGGCCCGTCCTCCCACAGTATGTGCATGATAGATCAGGGCGCCGAAACGGTCCTACTGGCGCCGTGGTCCTGGTAGGAGGATCAATGCGAGGCCTCTTGCCCGCGAAGGGCCTATCTGGCAACTCCGGTCGCGGCCTAGAAGTAGTCGGGCCTCGTGATCGCGCAAGTCGATCCACGTCCTGCTCTGCCCGCATGGACATGTGAACCAACTCCGCATAGGAGGAGAAACTGATGCAGCACATCTTCGACCGAATATCCGGTCGCAAGCCCTCCAAAAAGCGCCGTATGCGCATCTGCTCATCAGCTAAAATCGTCGGGACGTACCTGCCCAACTCTGTGAACCGATGCTCATACTCGGTGACCGTCATCGCTGCCTGCCTGAGACGGAGAAACTCATTCTCCCTCTCGTGTCTGTAGGTCTGAGGATAATACTTCTCATGGAAGCGAAACTCGAATGCTGCCCATGTCCACACGAAGTCTGCGGTAACAGTCCGCAATACACTATCCCACCACATACTGGCCTCTCTCTCAAACTGGAAGGTAGCCAGCTCTACCTGATCTGCCTCAGTGCAGTGCAACATGCGCAGAATCTTCGACACTCGGTCGAGCCAAAACTCAGCCTCCTCGGGTCTGTGAGAACCCGTGAAAGTAGGAGGCCGCAAGCGCTGAAATCGCTCCAGAAGGCCCCGAGTGTCGGCAGGGTTCCCCGCAGGGAAAGCAGGCTGCGCAGGAAGTGCTATGCCCTCATCCTGGGCGTAAGCATAGGCATCCTCAGCTGGATGCGCAGGTGGTGCAGGCGGAGTAGATGCAGTCGCACCCCCACCCTGGGCTAAAGTCCCGACTATAGTAGTCAATAGCTGCTGCTGCTGTAGCATCATAGCCATCATCTGCTCGAATCTATCAGGTGGTGGAGCAGGCTGTGGCGGATGAGGTGCGGAAGTAGATGCGCGCTGTGGCTCTCTAACTGATGGTGTAAATGGCGGTGGTCCATCTGTAGGACCAGTAGCAGGCTGAGACGATCGAACAGTCTCAGGAATCGGGCCCACAGCAGGGTCCGGACGAGTACCAGACTGAGAAGGAGCCTGATCCATCTGCTCTAACAATGAAAGCCGAACCGCGCTCCTCGTAGTCTTAGGTGGCATTCCCTATATTCAAAATAGGGCGCAACCTTGTCAGTCTCAATTGCACAAATACACCACAATCATTCACTAAAGAGTCAAGGCATTCCATGCACTTCAATTAATCAAAATTGTCACAATACAAGGGATATATCCTTACAAGCATCATGACTAGAATGACATGGAAATTAAGACAGTTAAGCAACAACGACAAAAGCAAAGCACTAGCCCTAATAGGCTTTACACACATGAAACAGAAAATAGCTAACTACTCATAACAACAAC
The DNA here is from genome assembly GCA_037074715.1 of Magnolia kwangsiensis. Classification (NCBI taxonomy): domain Eukaryota; kingdom Viridiplantae; phylum Streptophyta; class Magnoliopsida; order Magnoliales; family Magnoliaceae; genus Magnolia; species Magnolia kwangsiensis. Next base: position 130,293,648 of record CM073575.1, read on the forward strand.
AAAGATCGCGTTGCTAGTCGGAGTCTGGCGACGGAGGAGGAGCACCCTTATCCTGTAAGCAACACAGGATTGCCTTCAAGGTGCGAGTCACCTTGCCAAATTTCTTCTTCGTAACGGCCTTGGCATCAGCGACCTCTGCTCGAAGTTCTTGGACTTCCCTTCGCAAAGCGGTCTGACTCTCCTCCATCCGAGCAATGCGATCGTCAATAGTAGTCTGCGCAGAAGGAGGAGGACTCTCATCAGTATCCTGAGCCTCCTCTTCTGCTTCTTCCTGAGTCTCTTCCTGAACTTCTGCACTAGGTTCTCCTTCGCTTTGATCTTCCTCTTCATCAAAGTCGTCCCCACTATCCCTTTCAAGTTGATTTTCACGATATTGCGACCCAATCTTCATCTTAACCATCGTCGACTCATCGATGGTGTGAATCGATACCGGCAACTCGGGTCCCAGTCTATAGGCAAACTCAAGCGCAATTCTGCAAATGAGTCGGCCAAAGGGAAGGGATTCGGATGTTCTTCTCGACCTGGCTATGAGAACTATCTGCCGTAAGATGAAAGTGGCCATACATACGTTCTCTCCCTGAGCCACCAGAAATAAGAAATCGACCATAAGACGTGTACATTCAATGCGGTTCGTCGACCTAGGATAAACATTGAACGTGCAGATGTGATGCAGCAGACGCAAATCCTCAGACATGTACGTCGCCTTGAGGCTATTATTAGGCTGCCATGGAACCAACTTACCGCACAGAAACCTGGTGCGGCGATCTCGTTCACGTCTAGTCCTCAAATTTTTCTCACTTGGATGTACATCACCTAGAGGCACGTTGAGAAGTCGCGCAACCAACTGGACGTCGATCGTAGCCATCCGATCTCTACCAAAAGGGATTTTGAACTGCAAGGGCTCCAAGGTAGGACTCTGGATGCTAGCATCGAAGGCACGAACAGTGCTCACATTAGCACGAGCGCGAGCTTCAAAGATCGGTCCCCAGTGCGCAGCTTCAATGCGTTCGAACAACAGATATTCGCCGAACAATCGCCCATCTACGTCCGCCTCAAATAACACTCTACGATCAGTGTATTCACCATGAGGCATCTCTGATAGGATGGTTCGTCCAAGGTGTGCATGGGGATCCAAATCCCGCTTCGTACGGCACTCCAGGACTGCAGCTGGACCTGCGGCGGCGCTTGAACTTGCGGCACCACCCCGCGGTCTTCTCAATCGAGCAGGGCGGCTCGGCCCAGCCTCGTCTGTTGCAGTTTTCCTCTTACCCATCAAAGACAGGATGGATGAGAGTGACAAAAGACCCAAAATAGCTTCCACGAAAGCCATGGAAAACGCCGAAAATGCGGAGAAATGGCTGCCCAATCTGACAAAAGGAAATCTAGGCGTCGTAGAGGGATGCTTCAAGCTTCCCAAGGCTGTAGTTTCAGGGAAAAATAAGAACAAAAAGATGGAATGGAGCTGCTCACGATTTCGACACTATTTGGGGGATTTTGGAGCTCCAAATGGGAAAATCTTCAAGGAAAGGGGCTGCCAACACCCAATAATCAATGGGTGGTGGTCGGTTTTGGCCAAGGAAGGGATTAGGAGGGGTTTGGGTCGTCGGGATTTGGAATGGAGCGCTGAAAATCGAAGATAGGGCATGCAAGGGGGCTGTTTGTGAAGGAGAGGGGTGTTTTAGGGGTTTTCGTGGGATGGGAGGTACCTAGGGGTGTTGTGGGAGACATATAAGTGGGTGCGCCCAAAGGGCAGCACCGTCCGAGGTGGCCGGCCGGCGATGCATCGCCCGGCCGGCGATGGCATCGCCGGCCAACCTCCAGGTTGGCCAGCGGGACCCCATGGGTCTGGTCCCCCATGGTCCCAGGGTCCCAAAAAGTCTAGTCCCACCCCTTAGTTCATAGTATTTTGGTCCCTATGGGCCCAAACATGTTTTTGGGGCTTTCCGGGTCCACATCGCAATCCCGAATACCAAACCATATGATGCAGCATATGAATTTGGGGTAGAAGGATCCAGTACATCTTTCTAGCTCCTTAGTTGCTAAAGAAAGTGAAGTTAGAATGGCCTTATGGCCATTTTTCATGAAATTTTACTATTCACTGTAAAATTTGGTGAATGTACTAATTTGTGTTATTTTCACATTAGGTTTGATGCCTAACATGAAATGGATACAAAAGAACTGAAGGTTGAAGTGTTTAGAGAAGGAATTTTGAGAATTTTTGGCAAAACGGGGTTTTTAAGCCCTGGCGATTGATTACTAGAGTCGTGGTCATTCCACGGCCTATGGATTCACTTTTGCGGTTTAAAACCGCTCATAGGACATCTCCACCCGACTTCCTACAGCTTAGAAGTGATTCGGGTCGCTTTACGCGACCCGAGATGCGTTACAGACTCGATCTTGCGATCGATCCTTATAGACTTCGCCTATCGGCGAATCTGTGATCCTAGAAGTGTTTCTAGATCCTTCTCGCACCCACCTAAGTCAAAGGAAGCGACAGCGTACGTCGCAAGACCATAACCCAGGCCCAGTATACTCTCATTCATGCTCTGATACCAACTTGTAACACCCTGAAAATCGGGGGTCGTGTATAAACTCAACTCCCGAGTTCCAGACCGTCACTTATGCAACAAAAATGGTTATGATTCAATGTTGTCTGATTTAAAGCATTCACATGAGTAAAAGTATACCAAAACTGCAATTCATACTTCAGATCCAGTGATAAAAGCAAGCGGAAGACTAAACAAGATATATATCACTGTATGGAAAAACAAAGTAATCTCAACTGTCTCCAAAGTATGACTACATCTCTGAGTCTCATATACATGTACATAACAAAAGAATAATGTTCAAAAATAAAAGTCCCACTGATGTCCCCTCGATCCAGGTCACCTACGGAAAGCCGTCATGATACTGCATATACGAGAACTCATCCTGGTCCTCGTCATCATCTAGCTCCACCTCCTGGATCTCATCGTCACCTGCAACTACAACAGGGTCTGGTGGGTGTTGCAAACACCATCCCGTAACGTGGGAATGAGTGATCAACTCAGTGGAATCATAGAGCAAAGATTAGCATGTTCACAATTCAGTCACGCGATAATAGTAAAGCAGTAAATCAGACAAGTCCTAATACTGTTGTTAATGCAAGATGATATGACGTGATGTATGCCCTCACCGACGATCACCCTCATACGGCAACATCTTACGACCGCGGCATGCCACACTCCCTAGAGTGCTCCACATCTTCCAGGCACATGCAATGCTATGGTGATATGATTACCAAGTTATTATTAGTCCATTCAAACAGCAGGATTGGGAAACTAAGGTACCTCCCTTGTATCAATCCCAACACGGATCCTGTCTAGGGTCGTCACTCCTAGTAATCTCATACGATGTACATTTCGTAGGTCACTGCAAGGGCTGCCAGGGCTGTTGCTCGCACTCGTTGCACCGCTCCCCCATCACCTTATCAATACAGGCCTACTGTACTCTACTGCACGGAAGGGTCGTCGCCTCCCGTGAACTCAGAATACGCTCGCGGTCACTACAAAGGGCTCGTCGCCTGATCAGTGTAGGCCGACAGCTAGAATATAGTGTCCCATACCACCATAATCTGCTCACGAGTCTAGGTGCTCACTGGTCACTACGGGGAGGTTTGTGGCCCCAGCGTAGGCCGACAGCTCGACCACGGTGTCCCATACCACCATGCCCGGCTCATGAGTCTTCGTGGATCAAGGTACCACGGTTAATAGGGTTTACAATGGTAAGTTCAGTACCCTAGGTTCAAGCAGTTATGATACATACATGGTGAACAAACATCGGCCAGTCGGGTTACTTGACGGGCTCGACTAGCGCGATCGCATATCGAATTGAACGACATGAAGTGCGTAAAACACTTCGCGTGGCCTAACCACTGCCGCCAACTCTCAACACGAATCACATTCATCGACGCGTCGTTCGTGACTATGACCAGTCAGCCACGAATTCGCTCGGTTACCGACTGCCTGGACTAAGTCAAGTCCCACACATCTATGGAATCACTATAAAAGTATTGGAATTGAAATACATCATGTGAGCATGTTAGCACATGTTATAACATTCAACTTAAGCAAATCTTCAAGGCATACTTCCCATGCATATTCAACTTAAGCAAATCCTCAAGCACATACATTCCATGCATGTAATGAAATCATGCATTTTGTCAACATGTAGAAAATCATTTAGGTTGGCATAATAATTGAAAAATCAATCACAAAGTATCAAATAACATCATTTAATTCAATACATACTAATACAAGCATTTATACAAACACATGCACTACACACTTAGGTCTACATATAGCATGTCGACCCAAAGTGTGCAACTAGGCGAATCTCTTCGCCAAACTAATTATGCACGCATTCCTAACTCCCTAATGCGACAACAAACCATGTCAATCACATCAGCAAAATATGAATGCAAACAGTACTTCCTACAAATGACTAAAATGCCCTAAATCTCATATTCTTCGTTAGCTTACGAAACGGGAAACGGAGAGCATTTTGTACATGTCAAACGGCGATGCCGTCAAGAATCTACTATTAAACGACATTGAAAGATTGGGAACCGTCAATCCAAGCGTCTAAAATCCTCACCTAGTGTCTTGTAGACTCGGGAATTGAAGCGGAGTGTATATGCTTCGTCTACGGCGAGTAAGGAGCCTAATACATAAGATCCATAAGCTACATCGCCATGGAAACAAGAAAAACTCAAATCACCAACTATTAAGGGTTTTTACTTACCTAGGATTGCGGTGGAATCGCCGGGAAAGCGGTAGAGGAGTGTCGCTTAAGCATGTGCAACACGTAGCACAAGTGGCGGGAAGAACTCTCCCACTCTCTCACAATCTCTCACTCTTTTTCTCTCTCCCAAGCTAGGGCTTCTCTCAAATTCGGATGGGAGAGAGGAGTGAGGGTTTCAACCCCTTTTATAGCCTAAAACATTCCCAAAATAGGCTTGGGAACAATGTTTACTTGGTGCCTAACCAAATCGGGGCCGTTTCGGTCCAAAAGGGCATTTCTGGAGGTCCCCAGGCCAAGTGCGGTCGGACTTAAGCTCATGCATACTAGATCTAGCATACATCCAGTTTTCAGACCGGTTGGGTTCCCAGATCGCACGTGGCGGCCCAGTTTCAGTTTAACGGTCACCGCATCAAGATCAGGCCTATAAGTCCCGTGATATATAATAGATATTTTTCCTGATCCAAGGGTGTAATTTGGCTGTATTCTGACGGTCAGAATGCCTAATACTGATGCGTCAATTTTGTGTGCCAGATTTAAATTTGAAATTCCAACTATGTCCCTATTCACACTCTCTTCGGTCCGGGCTCAATGAAATAGCCTGTGATCATCGGTTTGACTTGATTTTTGGAATGAGTGTCAAGCCCAGCTAGACGGTCCTAACGGTCTAAGATAGGAGGTATCGGACTTTCAACGTGCGGTCTAGATCCAATACAAAGATTCAAAGTGGTCCAGAGAACAAACCGGCTTAGAGTTTGATCCGAGGCTTTAGAGCATTATAGCACCCTTAGTTCCACTCGCTTCGGGCCTTGTAGAACGTATTTAAAGTGATCAGGGACCATTTCCCAGCTATTCTAACGTTGCACTAGCTAACCTAGTCAAATTTTCCAAAGGAATGAATTCTACGCAAATTCGGGTCGAGTTGGTACTCGAGCCCAAGTATGGATTTTTCACGGGCGTTACATACAACCTAAATGGGACCCATCAAATGCACGGTGTTGATGTTCAACACACATCACGGTGGGGCCCACACAACTCGACCTCATGGGAAGTTCCCATGAAGTCGACCTCCTCATACCATTTCCCATTATATATATATATATATATATATATATATATATATATATATATATATATATATATATATATATATATAACCTTAATACATTCCAAAAATATTTATATAACTGTTGTGCAGGATGCCTTGCATTCTGCTACAGGGGAATTTGGTTGACCATGGAATTCTGTGGTCGATCGGAACTCATTGCGATGTTCATGGTCGACCGAAAGCTGTCAATCATGGCTCTCTGTTGAAACTCTGTTAACTAAAGGTGTGACTGTCGGATTGTACGATTTTGCATAAATCAGGCTATTTAACTTTGATTTAGATTATGATTTTTTTACTATGAGTATTTTCTCTCAAGGGGTAAGAGTTTTGCTAAGGGAGAGGGTTTCTACACTTGTAAGGGCTTTAAAAATGATTTTCTTAAGGGATTTAGGGTTTTTCAAAGGCGCACATCGCAAGGAAAAATCATGTAGATATGTTGAGTCTTTAAACTCTAAGGTTTTGATTATAGTGGATCTTTGTTATTTTGTGCCGTGGTTTTTTACCGTAAGGATTTTTCATATAAAATATCATTGTGTTTGTGGTTGTTTGATTTCAGTTTGGTTGTTCTTCTTTATTACATTGTTTCATATATATTTTTTTTTATTGTACTTTTGCAAAGCGCATGGATTAGTGGTGGTTTTTATATCCAAATTTATAACATTCAAGGTTTGATATGAGTTTGTTTTGGATTGAGTTTACATCATTGTGGTGTGATATAGAGTTGATTTATTTCAGCAACAACTCTACCATTATACAGGCTATTATAGAATTATGCTTGCTTTAGTACATTACTCTTGGTCCTTCCCGATGTCTTTACTTAATAGATGGATATGGAAGCTTCTTATATATACATGCCATAAATGGCTAATTTTGAATATATGTCTCAAGTGACAATTCTATTCCACCTATTACCTAGCAACTTCATCTTGACTTCATAGATGAATCTCTGACATATACCAAATATAAATTCCCTGTTGTGTCATGAAGGTGTTAATGATTCAATTTCTTGCTAATATGTTGTATCTTATTTCAAAATTTATATTAAAATTGGAATTTTGAATATTTTGGTTTCCCTTTACATTTGAAATTTCTAATATTTTAACTTGTGAGTTTTGTCCTACATTAGATTTACTAAAGAAAATCTTCTTATATATAAGATAAGCCTTTTGCCTTAGGGCTTAAGCCCCATTCAGAGGGTATGTGAATTTGGTCCTGAAGAGGGGCTATGCCAATAGCTCTAATCTATTGTAACGCCCTGAAAATCGAGGGTCGAACAGGAGCCCAACTTCCGAGTTTTAATACATCACTTATGCAACATAAATAATGATGAGTGAATGTTATCTATATGAGTGCCTTAAACATGCATGAGATTATACCAAATCAACAAATCATACTCCAGAGACGGTTAAATTACACAAGCGGAAGACTATGATAGATATATAAAATATATAAACCGTTGTAAGTCTCCAGAGTGTGAACATGTTACTAGGTTAAATATATACATGTATACTTCCAAAATGGACAAAATGAATATACATGGGTGTTCCAAAATGTAAAATAACAAGTGTAATGGCATCTAGTCAGCATCTCTGTAACCCCATCAATCAGAACATGGTCTACATAGACTCGCCTGATAGTTGCATATAGGAGAACTCCCCATCATCATAAAAGTCCGGCTCTGCTTCGCAAGTATCACCATCGTCTGTAACTACAACAAGATCTGGTTGATGTTTAAAATATCATCCCAGAACGTGGGAGTGAGTGATCAACTCAGTGGAGCTATAAGGCTGAGGTTAACATGTTATCAATTCAGTTAAGCAGTAATGATAAAGCAGTACAACACTCATGTCCTAAGTACTTTTGTTAATGCAATGATGATATGCGATAATGATATATGCCCTCGCTTATACTCCCTATACGACATTATCTCACGATCATGGCATGCAACACTTCCATTGTACTCAACTTCAACACCAAAGGCACATGCAATGAGGTGCATGCGCGTGATTAACCCAGTTCTTAATTATACCTCTTCATACAACAATATTGGAAAGCCAAGGTACCTCTCTTTATATCATTAACTCAAATATTGATCCATCTAGGGTTATCAATCCCAGTAGTCACAAACGATAGGCAGTTTCAAGTCGCTATGGAGAGACTCGTCACCTCAGCACAGGCCCGGTTTATACTCTAGTTTACTACGGAAAGACTCGTCACATCAATGTAGACCTAGTGTATACTCGAGGTCACTATGGGCTCGTCACTTGATCATAGGCCGACAGCTCGAATATACTGTCTCATACCACTGCATTAGGCTCACGAGTCTGGGTTGTTCATTGGATATTACGGAAAAGCTCGTCGCCCCAACATAGGCTGACAACTCCACCACAGTGTCTCATACCACCATGCTCGGCTCATGAGGTTTAGTGGATCGAGGTACTAAGGTTAAACGAGCTTTGCACTGGTAAGTTGGTTCCTTAAATTTAAACAGTAGCATCCATACATAGTGAACATACATTAGGCCAATCGGGTTACTTGACAAACTCGATTAGTACGAACGCATGTTGAATTAGTCGATATGGAGTGCGTAAGCATTCTGCGTGGCCTAACCACTGTCAACATGGAACGTATGACTCGGATTCATCGAAAGTGTTGGTCATAGCTAAACAGTTCGACCATCGATTGTAAACCATTACCGATTGCTCGGACTACATCATAGCCCCAATCACACTCCAAGCATATGTAATAGCAATCAAGTCAGTTATAAATTATTAACTGACATTGAAAGCCTTGAAAACCCTAATCTAAACATTTATAGTCCGCACCTTTCACCGGTAGACTCGTAACGAACTCAGTTTAAACGCTAAGTCTTTGTCTACAACACGACGACAATCTATAGCATGAAATAGGTTAGCTATTTCACCATTTACTCTATTTGAATCCCTAAAACAGATTAGGGTTAGGATTTCTTACCCAAGAGTAGGATCAGAGTCGTCGGTATGGCGATACGGAAGCGGTGGTTAAGCACGTGGAGTGGTGGGATCGAATCCCAAGAACAATCGTCAACTCTCTCTCTCTCTCTTCTCCTCCCCTTCTTCTACTCTTTCCTCTCTCCTCTCTCTTAGGGTTTTGTAAATTCATGTGGCATGGGAGAGAGAGGCTTTAAGGGTCTTATATAGGCCTAGAACTGATGAGATTGACCCTAAGGCCATGATATACTTAGGTTATAGCCAAAAGTCAGCTTTTTCGATCCAACGGAGCACATCTGGAGGCCCCTTTTTTGCATACGGTCGAGAGTAAGCTCCCTGACATTGGATCTAGGTCAGGTTAAGATCTCAGTCTGATCGGATCAATGGATTGGCCGCGGGGGACCTGTTTCAGTTCAATGGTCACTAATACTCGATCAGGGCCACAAGTACACTGACATGTGTTGGAAATTTTTCCTAGTCCGAGGGTGTAATTGGGTTAGAATTTGATGGTCTAAAACCATAGATTTGTCCTATAAGAAAATGACTCAATTCAGTTAAGTTTTAGTTCATTTCCTAAAGATATTCGCGTTTCTCACACATTTCTCTTCAGGCTTAAGTTGTGCATTTCTGGGTACTATTAGGACTTGATTTTTGAGATGGTGGTCAAGTCTAATAAGGCAGTCATAACCGTATAGTTTTAGGATAATTAGACTTTCGACATGCGGTTCAGGTTCGATACGGAGTTTCATGATGCTCCTGAGAGTAACTGGGTTTTGAGATGGATCCTAGGTTTTTAGGTAATGTAGCATTAACGATTATGCTAGTTTTGGATCTTGCAGTGCATATTTAAAGCGGTTAAAGCTAATTTCACATATCACCTATTTTAATACGTAGTTAATTCTTGTTTAATTTCTAAATGATCTGGTCCTTAGTGATTTCTGCCTGAGGTGGTACTCGAGTCTTTGTACAGATTTTTCCAAGACATTAAATCTATGCCATTAACCATATACGTGCACGTACCGAGCCCGAGTCCGTGTGCATGTGCGCGTGCGCGACGAAACAGAACGGAACGACTGGGTGCGGGTGCGGGTGCGGGTGTACTCGAGTAGGTGTATGCGTATGGGTACTCGCGGGACTCTATTTATGAGGGTATACTCGCACTTGCACCTTTTTCTTTTAAACCAGAGAGATGTGACTATTTGATTGGTCACACCTATTGGGTTTAAACTCAACAACCAAACCCTTTTAAAAGGGTGATTAATGCACCACTTCGGAGTCTATATAATGACATCCGTTCTAGTTTCAAAAATACAAAAATTTCTTTATCCTTTTATAAAACTCTCTCTATTTTGATTTATAAGTTTTGTTATTGCTGAGTTCGTCGCAAAGTTAACTCAGCACTTTCGGGTTAAACTGGAAGTGGTTCGAGCCCGCATACGGTGAGTGCATCATTGGGACCGGGTCATAGTCATTGTGTCTAAGAGGTCGATTGCTCAGGAAATCTGTTGCACTTGGGACACTGTACGAGGGGTGTAAATTCGATTTCAAGCTAGCGACTTACGTCACTTCTCAACTCAATTCAATAAGTCTTTTTTCTCAAAATTTATTTTCTTTTTTGGTTCTTGATTTTTTAATAGTCTATTTAATTCAACCAAATATTCCAACAACCTTGAAATTGAATTATTGAATTAAATACACTATGGTTACTGTAATAGTAAATGCTTCTGTCGAGTTAGCCAAAATTTAACCGTTTTCTGGACAATGCTTTGAACGTTGGAAACAAAAACTTATATTTGTATTAACCACCTTTAAAGTTTCATACATATTATCTGAATCATTTACTATAGATCCAGCAAATCAAACTAAAGTAGCAAATGAAAATAATTGTAAAAATTATATTATGAACTCTTTGTCCAACGAACTATACGATGTATATGCTTCTTACGAGTCTGCTAAAGGTATATGGTCTACTTTGGAAAAGAAGTACATTTTGGGATGCAGGCGCTAAGAAACATGCGATACCTAATTTCCTTTATTATGAAATGACAGATGATAAACTTGTCACAAAATAGATCCATGATTTTCAAAATCTACTTCATGAACTATCATTAGAAGGAATTAAGTTGGATAAAGTATTTCTGTCAGGAGCGTTGATAGAAAAGATACCACCCTCCTGAAAGAGTATAAGAATAAAATGAAATATAAAAATAACGATGTTTTATTGAAAGCTACAATTGTTCACATACGAATAGAGGATGCTAATAGAAATAGATACCAAAAAAAAAAATACAAACGAGATAGATTTAAAGACGAATCTTGTAGAATCAAGTTAGAAAAATAATAAGAAGAAAAAAGGGCAAATGTCTTAACTGTGGCAAATCTAGACATTATGCTAATGAATGCACGCTAAAAAAGAAAAATATAAACAGACGATTCAAGAAAAAGAAAAATTGTTATAACTATGAAAAATTCGGGCATCACATTAAAACCTACAAGCTTAAGAAAAACAAAGATAAGCCGCAGGCTAATCTTATAAAAATAGACAATGAGTCTGACATGGTAGTAGCTGTGGTGTTAGAAGTCTTTCTTACAAACAACTTAGAGTGAGTGCTAGACACAAGTACAACTAGACATGTTTACTTACTGCCAAGTATCAGGAGATAATGAATAAGTATTCGTGGGTAATGTTAAAACATCTCCAATTGTACGAAAATATAAAGTACTTCTGAAACTCACTTCTGGAAAGATTTTGTTATTGAATGATGTCCTACATGTGCCTGACATTAGAATAAACTTAATTTTTTGGTTTGCTCTTCAATAAGGTTGGTGTCAAGTTAGTATTTAATTTAAATAAACTTATAATGACTAAGAATGAAATTTTTGTTGGTAGGGGATACTGTAGTGATGGTTTATTTATTGTAAATATATCCAATGATAGTAAGAAGAAGACATCCAGTTCTATTTATATCGTTGAATCCTTTTACCTATGGCATAGTAGATTAGGTCATGTGAATGTAGTATCTTTGAAGAAAATTAAAAGATTAGGTTTATTATCTAAAAAAAATCAATGAAAAATTCGATAAATGTGAAACCTGTGTAAAATTAAAATTCATTAGAAAACCATTTAAACGAATAAAGCGATCCTCTATTCTATTAAAGTTGATATATAGTGACTTAGGTGATTTTAGAAATCACATGTCTGGAGGTGGAAAAAGATCTTATATAACTTTTGTAGATGACTACTCTAAGTTTACTAAAGACAATCTGTTAAGGAACAAAGATAAAGCTTTAAATATTTTTTCTAAGTATAAAATTGAAATTGAAAATTAATTAAATATAAAAATTAAAAGACTTAGAACGGATAGAGGAAGTGAGTATGAAATTTCTCAATTTAGAGAATTATGTGAAAAAAGTGAAATAGTTCACGAAACTACAGCTCCTTATACACCAAAACATAATAGAATAGTAGAACCTAAGAATAGAACTCTAAAAGAGATAATGAATACTATGTTAAATAGTTCAGGATTACCCTCAAATATGTGGGGAGAAGCAATTCTATCTGCTTGTTATATTCTAAATAAGATTTTCTATAAGTCTTATGAACAACCACCTTATGAACTTTGGAAGAATCATGTTTCTAATTATAAATATATTAAAGTATGAGGATATCTTGCTAAAGTAAGATTATCTGAAACTAAGAAAAGAAAGTTAGTCCCTAAAACAGCTGACTGTGTCTTTATAAGGTACGCACAAAATAGTGCAGCCTAAAGATTTCTAATTTTAAAGACTATGGATAATATTCTATATGCTAATACAATTATAGAAGCTAGGAATGCAGAGTTATTTAAGAATATATTCCCTATGAAATTTACGTCTATAGGAATAGAGAATGTTAATAAATCAGATATCGCATTTATTAGTAAAAGTGCTTACGAGAAAGTACTAGAAGAGATACAACAAAGAAAAATTACTAGAGTTAGAAGAGAAATTAACCTAGAAGATTTTTATTTTTTACCTTCTTAGTAAAAGATGATCTTATAACCTATACAGAAGCGATTAACTCTCCAGATGTGACCTTCTAGAAGGAAGCAATAAATGATAAGTTGAAATCTATTATATCAAATAACACTTGGAAACTTATAGACCTACCACCTAGAAACAAACCAATAGGTTATAAATGAGTGTTTAGAAAGAAACTAAAATCAGATGAAACTATTGATAAGTTTAAAGCTAGGTTAGTAGTAAAAGGTTTTAAACAAAAGGAATGAATAGATTATTTTGATATATATTCTCTTGTAACTAGGATTACAACTATTAGGGTCTTAATAGTGATAGCCTCTATATATAAATTGGTGACACACCAGATGGACGTTAAGACGAATTTTCTAAATGGAGATTTAGAAAAAGAAATATATATGTGGAGCAATCTCAACATTATATGATATCAAGTAAATAAAATAAAGTATGTAGATTAATTAAATCATTATATGGTCTAAAACAAGCTCCTAAACAATGACATGAAAATTTTAATAGTGTTTTGAAATCAAATAATTATCATATAAATGATGTACATAGATGTATATATAGTAAAATTCATGAAAATGATTGTGTTACTATATGCATTAAATTAGTTATTGTGACTAATAAATTTTTGTCATCTAAATTTAACATGAAAAACTTAGGAGAGGATAATGTAATTTTGGGTATCGAAGTAACCGGAAAAAATAGTGTTATTGTATTATCACAATCTTTGTACATTGAGAAGTTACTGAGAAAGTTTAACAATTTTGACTGTTTACCTGTCAGTACACCTTATGATTACAGTGTAACTCTCGTGAAGAATACATGTAGTAATATATCTCAATTAGAGTATTTCAGAATAATTGGTAACCTCATATATCTAACAAACTACACTAGATCAGACATAGCTTTTTCAATAGGAATGCTAAGTAGATATATGCATAACATTAGAAAAGAATATTAGAATGTCTTATCTACGATTTTGAGATATCTAAAAGGCAGTATGACTTATGATTTACATTACAATGACTATTTTCCTGTATTAGAAGGATACAGTGATGCTAACTAGATTACTAATTCAGATGAGACAAAATTCACAAGCGGATATGTCTTTACTTTAAGTGGAGGATCAGTTTCTTGAAAGTTTACCAAACAGACATGTATCGTTCGATCAACTATAGAATATGAGTTTATTGCCTTAGAAAAGGCTGGATCAGAAGCCGAGTGGCTTAAAAATCTCTTAGCTAATGACCATTGTGGCCAAAGCCTGTATCAGTCATGTTTATTCATTGTGATTGTCAAACAGCTATAACAAAAATAAAAAGTAAAATATATAATGGAAAGAGTAGACATATGCGACTCATATATAATATAGTGAAACACATGTTGCGTAATGGAGTCATATCTATTGACTTTGTGAGGTCAGAAAAGAATCTGACAGATCCTATGACCAAAGGATTATCTAAAAGTTTATTCAATGATACATCGAAGGGAATGTGACAAAGCGTAATATATGAGCTGTCAATGTCAGCAACCTAACCTATACAAGTGGAGATCCCATGAGATAAGTTTAATGTGTAAACAACAAGACATGAAGTAGATGATTGCAATGAAATATATGAGCCCCTTTTATGGTGTAACAGTGCGAGCAACAACGTAGAAGGATGAGTTTTTTAAAACTCTTAATGGATCCATAGCTATAATTTTGGTGGTGTATACAATTGTTGCATACAATTGATGGAATTCACCTATATGGGTGTGGAGGTGGAGGCCGCTTTTGATAAAAATTTAGGTGAATCTCTCTAGAACACTCATGAAATTCAAATAATGGTGTATGGTCGAATTGTAGAATCACTTGCAGAGGAAGAGTTGTGTAGCCATGTCAATAGCTCTAATTTATGTTATTAATAAAGCGCGCACGCGTCGAGTAGAGTTGAGCCCGAGCTCGAGTCCGCATGCGGAATGTTGTTAAATCGTATATGCAATTGTATGCGATCAGCATATGTTGTTCGCATATGCAATCACACAATCGCATATGCCATGACATATTTTTTTATAAAAAAATTAAAAAGGAATTTAAAAAAATGAAAAAAATCTTTTAAAAAAATAAGCAAAGTTGCCTAATTAGTACACATGATTGGATTGGGTTATTTTACTTATTTAATTATAGTTCGAGTGTTTCATTAAGTTACATATTTAATTACTTATATTATATTATATAAATTTAACAAAACAATTAAGCTACATTAAAAGAGAACTAATTATTATAAACTTCAAACAAAGAAATTTTATTGATAAATGGATAACTTGAAACAACTTACAAGTTATAACTTACAACTTAATTTACAAAAAACAAGCACAACTTATAAAATATATATAAAAAATAAACATACTCGAAATAATTATAGAAAGATTAGAGTTGGAGATTTAGAGCTTTGCAGTAAAGAATAGTGAAAATGGAGGGGATATGAGTGCCTATTTATAGGCAAAAGTTCTCCAAATTGAAAAAATAAAAAATAAAAAATTGCTTCCACTATGGTTATTAGTAAATATGCTCAGGATCGCATATGCCATCATGACATATGTGATTCGATCCAAAGTATGCGCATATGCGATCGTATATGCGCATAAGTGATTGCATTTGACAACAATGCACGTGCAGGACAGGCTGGGCATGGGCATGGGCATGGGTGTAGGTATACTCGCATGGGGGTGTGTGTGTGTATGTACGAGTACTCGTGAGACTTTATATGTGAGAGTGTACTCGCGCTTTTGCCTTTTCATTTTAAATAGAGAGATGTGACTATTCGGTTAGTTGCACATTGATTGCTTACTTCCAAGTTTAAAGGTTTGTAAGTAATATCCTGTGAATACAGGGTTGATCTCACCGAAAGATGAATTATGAGAATGAAAAAATCAAATGCAAAACAAACTAAGTAGTAAAAAAAACTAAACTGATAATTTGATTTTAGGAGTTTTGAATGGATGTAATTCAATTGAATTAAAACAAACACCCAAGCTTCAAAGTTTTGCACATAGGTTAATGTTCCAAAATCATGATGACTTAGATAACACAACTAGGATCTGAGCATTATAGTCAGCCTAATCGAAAAATAAAATAGTTTAAATATTTTAATAAATGATATAAAAGATTAGAAAATCATGGATTTGTACCATTGATATATATTCTCAAGCTCCAGTGATTTTAAGAATTCGATAGCAATGAAATAATGAATCAAAGAAATGTAGCAGGTTGAGAACCTCTCCTATTTAGGAAATCTAATTGATCCAAGGTAAGCCTATCCATCAATGTGGATCTGATATGATGGAAACATATGAATCTCACATTAGGATCAAAACTAAACGTGAACAATAGATAACATGCATACACTATTGTAATGTCTTAAAAATCGGGGGTTGAGCAAAGCTCTACTCTCGAGTTCCAATGCATCACTTATGCAACATAGATAATGATTATTGAATGTTGTCTATATTAGTACATTTAAACATGAGTGAGATTATACTAAAACAGAATATCATACTCCAGAGTTAATGTAATTTAGCAAGTGGAAGACTGAAATATATGCATTTAATTATGAAAATATTTCACAAATTTCGGAGTATGAGTGTGAAACCGGGCTAAATATATATATATGTGTTGTTTCTAACCATATAAAATTGTAGGAAGTAAATGTGTTCAATTAAACAAGTATCACAGTAGTCCTTGCACATCAGTATGAGATTTACATAGATCCGCCCAATAGTTGAACGTAGGAGAATCCTTCCTTCTCGCCTATGAAGTCCAAATTTGCTATATAGACCTCGCCATCACTTGTATCTAAACTAGAGTCTGAGTGGCGTTTTAAAAATACCCCCACATATGGAAATGAGTAGCTAATTCAGTGAAACTATAAAATAAAGGTTAACATGTTATCAATTTAGTCAAGCACTAATGATAAAGCAATACAACAAGCATTTCTAAGTATTTTGGTTAATGCAAAGATGATACGTATTAATGATATATGCCCTACCTGTACTTCATCTGTGACATCATCTCACAATCACAGCATACAACACTCCCACTGTGCTCAACTCCAACACCAAAGACACATGCAATGCGGTGCATGTGCGTGATTAGCCAAATTCTTAATTAAGCATATTCATACAACAGGATTGGAAAGCTAAGGTACCTTCCTTTATATCATTGACTCAAACATTGATCCATCTAGGGTCGTTAATCCTAATTAATCACATACGAAAAACAGTTCCAGGTCACTACGGAGCGGCTCGTCACCTCAGCGCAGGCCTGGTTTATACTCGAGGTCACTACGGGAAGGCTCGTCACCTTAGCATAGTCCTAGTGTATACTCAAGGTCACTACGGGCTCGTTACCTGATCATAAGCCGACAGCTTGAATACAATGTCCCATACACCACCATATTCGGCTCATGAGTTTGTGTTGCTCACTGGTCACTACGGGGAGGCTCGTCACCCGAGCGTAGGCCGACAGCTCGACCACGGTGTCCCATATACCACCATGTATGACTCATGAGTCTTAGCGGATTGTGGTACCAAGGTTAAACGGAGTTTTCACTGGTAAGTTTAGTACCTTAGGTTCAAGCAGTAGCGTCCATATATGGTGAACATACATTGAGCCAATCGGGTTATTTGACAAGCTCAACTGGCATGAGCATACATTAAATTAATCAACATGGAGCACATATACACTCCTCGTGGCCTAGCCACTGTTGATAATCAGCGTACGACTCAAATTCTTTGAACGTATCCATCGTGGCTAAAACAGTTCGGCCACCAATCATAAATCATTACCGATTGCTTGGGCTACATCGCAGCCCTAATCACACTCCAAATGCAATAGGCATTCATATGTGCTAGTCAAAATAGTATGTAGCAACCAATTTACATATAAACCTCATGTAAGCATTTTAACGAACACATAGAATATATGTTATCATACATAGGCATTCATCCATAAATCACGTAGTAACAAGATAAATTGCACAACGAAAATTGTAACTATGGACAAGGTAATTGAGAATCTCATCTCAATGGCCTCATTAAATACATTTCAATAAGCATTTACTCGTTTAGGCATTTTATCAAACACTTAGGCTACCCTTTATCCAATATATGAACTAGGTTAGTTACAACATATATTATAGCAAATCATCACACATAGTGATCATAATACCGATGACAACCATTAATCTTATATTTACAGTTATGACGAACACAAATCATAATTTCATATTCATTCGATCATTTCAACAAACACATGGAATGCATCTTTGTATTCGACATAGTTCACATATGTATAATATATACAAAGCATCGTAACTAGGATCATATGACAACAATCAAGTCAAACATAAACCATTACTGACATTTAAAGCCTTGAAAATCATAACCTAAATGTTTATAGTTCACACTTTTCGTCGGTAAACCCGTACCGGGCTCAGTTTGAACATTACACCTTTGTCTACGGCACAACGGCTACCTATAACATGAAATATGTTAGCTATTTCATCAATTCCTCTAGTGGAATCTCTAAATCAGATTAGAGTTAGGATTTATTACCCAAGAATGGAGTTGGAGTCACCGGAATAGCGATACAGATAGGCTGATTTGGCACGTGGAGCAGTGAGATTGAATCCCAAGAACGATCTCCCACTTTCTCTCTCACTTCTCCTCACTTTCTCCTTCTCTTTTCTCTCTTCTCTCTGTTAAGGTTAGGAATTCGTATGGAATGAGAGATGGTTGGGTTTAAGCCCTTATATAGGCCCATAATTGATGAAAATGGCCCCAGGGACATAGTATATTAGGTTATAACCAAAAGTCAGTTGTTTCGGGCCAACGAAGCTCATCTAGAGGCCCATTACCTACGTACGATCTGGAGTAAGATCTCTAACATTGTATCTATGTCAGGTTAAGATTTTGGTCCGATCGGTTCAGTGGATCAGCCGCGGGGGACATATTTCAGTTTAATGGTCATCGGTACCCGATCAGGGCCACAAGTACACTGACATGTGTTGGAAATTTTTCCTAATCCAAGGGTGTAATTGGGTCAGATTTTGATGGTCTAAATCGTTAGATTTAGCCTACAAGTGAACGACTCAATTCACTTAAGTTTTAGTTCATTTCCTAAAGATATTCGCGTTTCTCATACACTTTACTCCGGGCTCAAGTTATGCATTTTGGGATATCGTTTGGACTTGATTTTTGAGGTGGTTGTCGAGTCCAGTAAGGCGGTCATAACCGTATAGTTTTGGGGTAATCGGACTTTTGACGTGTGGTCCAGGTCTAATACGGAGTTTCAATGTGCTCCCGTGAGCAGCTGAGCTTTGAGATTGATCCTAGGTTTTTATATACTATAGCATTAGCGATTTTACTAGTTTTGGGTCTTGCAGTTTGTTTTTAAAGTAGTTCAAGCTAATTCCACAATTAATTTAGTTTATTACTTAACTAAATTCCACCCTAATTATGACAGAATAAGGTCCTAGGGTAGGAGAAGCTGATCTTTCCAAATAATCTATTTGTTTTGTGAGATTCCATAAAGTTAATGGTCAAAAGCCCATTTTATTTATGTATTTACTATTTACAGTAAGTTTTAGTTTAAGTATTGTTCTTCATCATTTAAACTTTAGGATTTATGTCTAATATGAAAGTACTTAGAAAAATTTAAAGAACATGGTGGTGAAAGTTGAGATTTTGAAGGAAATGGGTTGAAGAGGGGATTTGAGGACTTCGGGATTGAGTTCTGAGAAGTGAGTAAGGTGTTATGATCGACCCATTGCCTAAGGACATCTATTTTCAAGTTGACAAAAATTCGGGATGTTACAACTATTCTTCTCATCATTAAAATAATCAATCATCATAACTATGAAACATTAAACTAATGTATTTTCCTTTTAGCTTGAGCTAGAGGGAACTTAGAAAAACATAATTAGAATAGAGAAAGAAAGCAACGAGAGAGAAATAAATGGAAATAGAAAAGATCTAAAAGAAAATTAATAATTTATAAAACTTAAATAAAGTTGAAAACCCTCTAAACACACTAAATTTTACTCTTGAATGCTTCGAATGATGCCTAGGAATGTCATGGGAAACCCTATTTATAAGTGGAGAACTCCAACTTTCATACAAAGTTGAAAAACTCTAGAAATCATCTCAAATTTATGAAGTTTTCTAAAATAGACTTCACACTGTGCAGTTTGTTAAAATAGACTTCACGCTGCACAGTGTCCCAAAATAGACTTTAAAATTTCTGAATACACTTTTTCAAGACGATTTCAGTATTCTTCACTGCAAATCTTCATCTCTTCATTCCTCACTTGGTTTTCTTAGATCTTTGGCATGTGAATTCTTCAATCTTGGTCTCTTATGATCCATCCTCTACCTTGGTGATTCTTGAGCATTGAATTCATGCTTTTAGTACCCTTTTTCAATCCAAGCTCTTAAATTCACCTTGTAATATATACATGAGTAAAATAGAATATTAAGTTGATCAATGTTCATAAAATTAAGATATAAATGGGGAAAATTATGCATTATTTGAGTCTCAACACACCCCCAACCAATATTTTGTTAGTCCAGGGCAAAATAAGCAAAGAAAAATAAAAATAAGAATAAAAATTAATTCTAGAAATAAAATTAAAACGAAAAAATTCTAACTACATCACTTTCGCAGGTAATCTCGATTGCATTTAGCATATGCAATAAGCCTTTAACCCCTGTGTTTTCCCTAGTGGACGAGTTATAGGCTCGTGAGGGTTTTCAAAAATGTTACTCACAAACATTAAAAATATGAAAAATAGTTTAACACTCATAAATTTATATAATTATGCTTCCATTCATCATATGAATTCCAAAACAAAATAATACTTACTCTAAGTCTGAAGTTAGTTAAAATCTTAATTTCCTAATCTATTACATCCTTGAGTTCAGAGACCTAATCAAAATTTATAATAGTTATGATCTAATATACTTAAGTGTTTCGTGACACTAGTCTAACTTTGAGAAATAAGCATGTTCCCTATCCAAACCTTTCAATCATTCCAAGAATATGAAATCTATAGTTATCTCATTTCTTTCATGACATTTCTTCTTTTATCATCATATTTTCAGTATTATACACCACCCTTAGATGAAGATTCCCACCGGATTTGCTTCATAACCTAAGGTATCGTGCTTGTAATGGTAACAGTAATGGATACTTTGGTATTCTTACTCCAGATTACTGACACGATTGTTATGGTCATTGCATTCATGCTCTATAATAAAAATTTCTTTTTCCATCACTTTTTTTCTTCAATATTTTCTCTTTTAAGCATATATCAATGGTACTAATTTATTCAACCTTGTTTAAATCAAAATTTATTATTCTAGTTCACATATCATATTCATCACTTAGTTAGCTAGGGTGTATTGTGAATTCAGTACATCAAATTACAAATTACTTTAAACTAGTGATTAGACAATTAAACTCATCTATAATTTTTAATTATCAGAATTTTGATTACTATCAACCTAGACTGAATATTAACTTTTCTTTTGGATTCGCAAATATCATGTTCATATTCTTGTATATAAACATATTATGTTGAAAAATTTCTCATAAACCTAAAAAAATAAACTTAAACCTAAAAAATAAATTGAAACCTAAAATAAAAAATAAAAAAACTCACATAGATGCTATCCACACCCCAATGTGAAAGAACTGGAGATGGAAATTATAGAATAAGACCTTTTATCGAGGTTCAAAATTTTTTCTCGGGATGTTTTTGTCATGAAAAGCTTTGGTCATTTCTTTGTAAATTTTAAAATTTTCATAGGAGTCTCTCCTCAGTTCCTCTAATTCATTCAACTTTAATTTTCTTTGTCCAGTTCTTCGGTCCATATCAAAGTTTAATTTCTTTATTGCCCAGAAGGCTCTATGTTCCAATTCCACATGCAAGTGGCAAGCCTTCCCATACACCAATCTGTATGGGAACATTTCAATCATGGTCTTATAAGCAGTCATATAAGCTTATAAAGCGTCGGATAGTCTGAGGGACCAATCCTTCCTATCTGGCCTTACAGTTTTCTCTAAAATGTGTTTGATTTCCCGATTAGAAATCTCATCTCACCCACTCATTTGTGGGTGGTATAGGGTGCTCACTTTATGCTTGATGTTATATTTCTTCATCAAAGCCTCAAATGTTCTCTTGCAAAAGTGAGACCTGCCATCACTAGTGATGGCCTTTAGAGTTCCAAATCTAGAAAAAATATTTTCCTTGAGAAATCGTATGACCACTTTGTTGTCATTGGTCCTACTTGAAATTGCCTCAATCCACTTTGAAACACAGTCCACACCAACTAATATATAAAGAAATTTAAAATAAGATAGAAATGGGCCTATAAAATCAATACCTCAACAATCAAATATCTCTAATGGTAAAATTAGGGATAAAGGTATCATTTTTCGATGGGACACTCTTCTCAATTTTTAACATCTATCACAAGTAATACAGAAAGCATGAGTGTTTTTAAACATAGTGAGCCAGTAAAAACTACACTGCAAGATTTTTGCAGTGGTTTTCTTAGTAGAAAAATGGTCACCACATGCTTTCATGTGGCAAAAGGAAATAACACTCTGAACTTCATCCTCTGGGACACAACGTCTAAAAATCTGATCAGTTTCATATTTACATAAATACAGGTCATCCCAGAAAAAGTTCTTAACCTTGGTTTCAAAATGTTTCATATCTTGTGACTTCCAATGATATGACATTTTTTTCATTACAAGATAGTTCATTATATTCGCATACCAAGGCAATTTGGAGATCGCAAATAATTATTCATTATGAATAGTGTTTTGGATATGCACCTGTTCAGTGAAATCATCTAACATCAATCTGGAAAGGTGATCGGCTACTATGTTTTCTACTCATTTCTTATCTTTTATCCCTAAGTCAAATTCTTGGAGTAGGAGGATCCATATCAAAAGTCTCAGCTTTGCATCCTTCTTAGATAGCAAATATTTCAAAGTCAAGTGGTCCGTGAAAATGATCACTTTGGATCCCAGCAAGTACGACTTAAACTTATCCAAAGCAAAAATAATTGCAAGTAACTCCTTTTCAATTGTTGAGTAGTTCACTTGGGCCGAGTTTAGAGTTCTACTCACATAGTGAATAATGTAGGGTCGTTTATTTTTCCTTTGGCCCAAAACAGGCCCTATGACATAATCACTTGCATCACACATTAGTTCGAAAGGTCCAATCTGGTGGACGCATGATAGGTGTTGTGGTAAGAGATGATTTAATTTTTATTAAAGGCACTTGCACATTTATCTGTCCACTTAAATGAGACATCCTTTTGAAGAAGATTAGTCAAGGGTCTAGTAATGACACTAAAGTCCTTGATGAATTTTTTATAGAAACCAGCGTGTCCTAGAAGTGATCTAATATCTAACAGTTCTGAGGATAGGGAGATTAACTATAATATCTAGTTTTGAGCGATCTACCTTGATTCCATTTTTGGAGATAATATGATCGAAAACGATTTCCTTTTGAACCATGAAATAACATTTCTCCCAGTTTAAGACAAGGTGCACCTAGATAAGACAAGAGATAAATTTTTGAGGTATTCCTCAGAACTACTCCCAAATACAGAAAAGTCGTCTATGAAAACTTCAAGAAACTTTCCAACCATATTTAAAAAAAATACTTAACATACACCCTTGGAAAGTTACTAGGGTGTTACATAATCTAAATGACATCCGTTTGAAAGAAAATGTGTCAAATGGACAAGTGAACGTAGTTTTCTCTTAGTTTTTAGGGTTATCTTGTTCATAACCCCAAGTGTAGGGTCATGATGTAGTAATAATCTCGGTGAGACCGAGATCGAATCCACAGGGACTAACTTGTGTGTCTTCTGAAAGTAACTAGAACTAGAACTAGAAGAATATGTAAATCTAATTCTGAAGTAATTGAAAAAGTAATTGTGATTAAAGTAATTAAAACTTAAGAATTCAAAGGTGGAAACTAGGGCTTCCACTTATCCACTTGTAGAGATTAGGGAGATCTATGCTTGATTCAATTACACAATTAGAATCAGAGTCCCATCTTATCCAATTAGAAGTTATCTCAATAAAACTAAATTTGAACTTCATTTGACCTAATTCTCAATGGATGAGAGATGTGAGAATTGGAAGTGATTCCATCACAAAACTATGCCTATGAGATAAGGCAAACAACATGATTTACCAATCCCACAGCCAATCAGAAGAGAATTGAAAAGATTAGATAGGATTCCATCACCTAACCATGCCCATGGGACGATGGTGAACAACGAGCTTGCTTAATTTCATAATCTTAATACATAGAAAAAACATATTCAAAGCTATTGCAGATTTATTATAATTTGAGTCACAATAAACCATTAAAAATTAAAAATATTTCTTATAATCAAACTAGAATCAAAGATCATCCAACTTAAACATGAATCAAAGTAATAAAAAACATCCCATCACGCTACAAGCTTCGCCACTTAGCCCTAGCTTAGAGGTTTGGCCAATCATAGGCATGATTGAACTAGAATCTCTTAAGAAAAGTATTAAAACAATCTCTTAAGAAAAATATAAAAATAACTAAGGAAAGAGAAAGAAAATTCTTGACGACGTCTTCTCCACACTTTTGCTCCACTCCTCAAACCCTAGATGATGCATAGGAACATCCTAGGGACTCCTATTTATAGTTGTGGAACTCCAATTTTCGCACTTAGTCGGAAAACTCTAAAAATCACCTCAAATTTACGTACTTTTCTAAAATAGGCTTCACTCTCCGCAATTTCATAGAATGACCCAGAGTTTCAGAATATGCTTCTTCAGGATACTTTCAGGAATATGTTTGTTTTCAGGACAATTTCAGGATTCATTTTCTTCACTTCAAATATTTGATTATCTTAATTCCTCATTTAGTTTTCTTAGATCTTTAGCATGTGAATTCTTCAATCTTGGCCTTCTAAGATCCATCCCTTGCCTTGGTGATTCTTGAGCATCAAATCCATGCTTTTAGCACCCTTTTCCATCCAAGCTCTTAAATTCACCTTGTAACACAAACATAAGTAAAGTAGAACATTAAACATTATCATATTCATAAAACCAAGTAATAAATGGGGGATAATATGCTATATTTGACCCTTAACATATATTTATTTGGTTATATCGGAATATCCATCACGAAAACTATAGAAGGAGTGACCTGCTATCTTCTCCAAAACTTGATCAATGAATGGTAGAGGGAAATGGTCATTCTTTGTAACCCGGTTCAATTTTCTATAGTCAATGCAAACACGCCAACCTGTGGTGACACGTGTTGGTATGAGTTCATTATTAGAATTTTACACGATAGTTATTCTAGATTTCTTTGGGACTACTTGAGTTGGACTCACCCAAACACTATCGGATATTGGGTAGATAATTCCCACATCCAACAATTTGAGCACTTCATTTTTTATAACTTCCATCGTGTTTGGATTGAAATGCCTTTGAGGTTGCCTAATTGGTTTGGCGTCCTCATCGAGGTGGATCCAATGGGTGCAAATGGAAGGGCTTATACTCCTAATGTTAGAAATAGTCTAGCCCAAGGATCCTTTGTAGTCCCTTAGAACATTTAACAATTTAATCTCTTGATCCTTGTCTAAAAAATGAAGAGATCACCACAGAATGAGTTTTATTTTCACCTAAGTATACATACTTAAGCTCATTTGGTAGTGGTTTTAAATTAAGCTTTTGAACATTGGTTGGTGGTGGCAGAGGTCGCGAGTCCTCGACAGAAAGGATTTGAGTGCGCGGTCTCCATTGGTACATATCAATATCTTAGGTGGTAGTGCTCTCATTATCATCATAAATTTCAGCAAACACTTTTTCTAAATCAGAATTTTTCAAGTCCCCAAAGGCTTGAATCAATTCCTTAGTTAAACTAGCTTCCAATTCCTCTTATTTTGTTAAGCGGTCCATGAAATTCAACTCATGGATCTCATTATTGTCAATAGGTTTCTTACATAGATTGAAAATATTTAGCTCTAGAGTCATTTTATCAAAAAACAAGTTCATCATTCCATTCCTGCAATTTATGATTGCATTTGAAGTTGCTAGGAATGGATGACCTAAAATGATAAGAACTTGAGTACTAGCATTTACGTAAGGTTCAACGTCTAGTATAATAAAATCTACAGGGAAGTAGAATTTCTCCACTTGGACTAACACATCCTCTAAAATTCTCCTTGGTACATTAACGGAATAGTCAGCGAGTTGGAGTGTAATCATGGTTGGTTTAAGCTCGCCTAACTCCATTTGTTTGTAAATCGAATAAGGTACTAAGTTGACACTTGCACCCAAGTCTAGTAATGCATGCGCAATTTGAAAATTTCCAATAATACAAGAAATAGTGGGACTTTTCGGGTCTTTGTATTTGGGTACGACCCTTTATTGAATGATAACGCTCACTTTTTTAGTAAGGAAGGCCTTTTGTGCACATTTAATTTCCTCTTTATAGTACACAAGTCCTTGAGATATTTAACATATGATGAAATTTATCTAATGGTATCAAGTAGAGGAATATTGAAAATAACCTTTTGGAGCACATCCAACACTTCTTGATATTTCATGGGGACAATCGAATTTCGAAGTCTAGATGAGAACAGAACTGGAGGCTTATATGACTTGGTCTCTTTATCCTTTTGTTGTTGGGCTCTTTAACCATAACCGGTTCATCATTCTCTTAAGACAGTGGCTCATCCTTTGGTATTTCTACCTGTTGCATTATCTTGTTATCGACTTCTTTTCCACTTCTCAAGGTAATAATGGCCTTAGCTTGTTAATGATGTAGCTCACTTGGATTTAAGTCTCTAATGAAATGTGTGTTTTTAGGATTTGGCACAGGTTGAGAAGGACGGATGCCTTTTTCCCTAACATTTAGTTGAGTCTCAATCCTAGCCATGACTGTCTTTAATTCCTGATTTGATTGGATTAGAGACTGATTCATTTAAGCATGAAAGTTTATGAATGCGGTCAATGCATCCTTCACAGATGATCGCTTTGGTGGGGGCACATATGGTACATTGTTAGGTGCCCTAAAGAAGTTGTTTTGTGGAGGCATTTGAGGTGCATTGGGCACATTAATTTGTGATCCATTCCTCTAACTAAGATTAAGATGGTTACGTCATTTTGTATTATATGTGTTTCTCATTGGTTGTATAACTGACCTTTGTAATTATTTATAGCATTTGCTTGCTCATGCTCATGCGGGATATTTTGTACAACTAGGATTATTGGACAATCCTTTGTGTCATTGTCTGCACCACCACAAATGTTACAAAAATTACCTAAGGAAGTGTTTGCTTTAATCATATCAACCTTCCTAATTTCTAAGGCTTCGACCTTTCTAGCCAATGCAATGAATTTTGCATTAAGGTCGTCTTCCTCTCTTAGGAGATACATCCCCGCTTTCTCTCTAAGAATGAGTTTAGTTTGGTCTGGTTTAGCAGAGACATCCCATGTCTGCGTATTCTTTACTAACATGTCTAGAAAACTCCAAGCCTCATTATGATCCTTGTCAGGAATTCCACCGCACATCATCTCTATGAACTGATGGGTATCCATGGCAAGCCCCTTTTGGAACACATCAATCAAGTGCCATGGTTTATAGATGTGGAAAAGTAAGTAGAAGGTCTTTGAAGAGCTCCCAAGCTTAGAAAAATAGTTCATTCCCCTTTTGGGAGAACGATATGATTTTCTATTTAAGTGCATTTGTTTTGTGTTCGGGAAAGAATTTTTTCAAAAACTCTCTACTTATGGCTTACTATGTAGTGATAGTATTAGGTCTTAGAAAGTTGAGCCATGCTTTGGCCTGATCCTTTAGAGAAAATGAGAATAACCTAAGCTTAAGTGCATCCCTATTGTCATTGTTTACTTGTAATGTTCCAATTACTTCTCAAAGTCCTTGAGGTGCAGGTAGGGGCTTTCAGAATCTAAGCCATGAAATTTAGGAATCAATTGAATCACACCTGGTTTAAAAGAAATGTTCTCTGTGTGAGCAGGGAATACTATACAAGATAGTAAGGTTGATCTCTCAGGGTATGGACGTTCACGTAAAGTACATGGTTGGTTTAACACATTCGTATGAACTTCATTTTCACCCTCAAGAGGAGGATTAAGTTGATTTTCTCTATTTTGATTTATAGTTGGATCTGACAGATTTGGATTTGGATTATCAACTAGGTCTGTCATGAAATCCAAGTGATGTTGAGTACCTCTTCTAAGTGCCTGAAACTAGTCCGCCTTCAGAGGAGAGTCGATTGTTTTGATCCCTACTCCAATGAGACATAAACCATCAACACCACACAAAAAATTTCACCAATTCAAATAGTAAGTATGATACTTAAAATAAAAATAAAAAATAACCAACAACCTAGGCGGCAGGGCTGATTATGAGGGTTCAATCTATAAAATAAAATAAATCAACAACCCAGGCGATAGGGCCGACCATGAGGGTTCAATCCACAAAGCAAAACTAAATCAACAACCCAGGTGGCAAGGCCATCCATGAGGGTTTAATTCACAAAGTAAAAATAAAACAATAACCTAAGCGGCAGGGCCGACCATGAGGGTTCAAACCATAAAGAAAAAATAAAAAAATAAATCAACAAAAGTAAAACTAATGCAAAAATTAAACTATGCTAATCTGAAAAATAGATTCAGCGGATGATCTTTGTGATTAAACAGCAACTGTAGGACAACCATAGCACTTGGGTGATAAAATCCCAAGCAGGGTAACATTATGTCATAATTAGTGCTTGAACAACCCAACTGAATTTACTTTCAAAGAAAAACAGAAAATCTATATAAATTTTAGAGGGTTTAGAAAAGAACTTACCTTAGTTATCTTGCATAGATCTAATCTATTTCAGTCTCTCCCCGGCAATGGCGCAAAAAACTTGATTTGATTTTAGGAGTTTTGAATGGATGTAATTCAACTGAATTAAAACAATACCCAAGCTTCAAAGTTCCACAAATAAGTTAATGTTCCAAAATCATGATGACTTGGATAATATAACTAAAATATGAGCATTATGGTCAGCCTAATCAGAAAATAAAACAGTTTAAACATTTTAATAAACGATATAAAATATTAAAAAATCATGGATTTGCACCATTGATATATATTCTCAAGCGCCAGTGATTTTAAGAATTCAATATCAATGAGATAATGAATCAAAGAAATGTATCAGGTTGAGAATCTTTTCTATCTAGAAAATTTGATTGATTTAGGGTAAGCTTATCCATCAATGTGAATCTGATATGATGAAAACATATGGATCTCACATTAGGATCAAAACTAAACTTGAACAATAGATAACATGCATACACCATTCTTATCATCATTAAAATAATCAATCATCATAATTATGAAATCATTAAATCAATATGCTTCCCTTTTAGCTTGGGCTAGAGGGAACTTATAAAAACATAATTAGAATAGAGAAAGAGAGCAACAAGAAAGAAATACATGCAAATATAAAAGATTTAAAAGAAAAAATAATTTATAAAACTTAAATAAAATTAAAAATCCTCTAAAAACTCTAAA
Organism: Magnolia kwangsiensis; assembly: GCA_037074715.1. NCBI lineage: Eukaryota > Viridiplantae > Streptophyta > Magnoliopsida > Magnoliales > Magnoliaceae > Magnolia > Magnolia kwangsiensis. The sequence goes on from CM073575.1 coordinate 130,323,170, forward strand.
TCTTGCTCTTGAATGCTTTGAATGAAGCCTAAGAATGCACCGGGAAGCCCTATTTATAATTGGGGAACTTCAACTTTCGTACAAAGTTGAAAAACTCTAGAAATCGCCTCAAATTTACGCAGTTTTTTAAAATAGACTTCATGTTTCGCAGTTTGTTAAAATAAACTTCACATTGCGTAGTTTGTTAAAATAGACTTTACGCTGCTCAGTGTCTAAAAATAGACTTTAGAGTTTCAGAATACACTTTTTTAAGACGATTTCAGGATTCTTCACTTCAAATCTTCGATTCTCTTCATTCCTCAGTTGATTTTCTTGGATCTTTGGCATGTGATTTCTTCAATTTTAGTCTCCTAAGATCCATCATTTGCCTTGGTAATTCTTGAGCATCAAATTCATGCTTTTACCACCCTTTTTTAATCCATGTTTTTAAATTCACCTTGCAACACATGCATGAGTAAAATAGAACATTAAGATGATTCATGTTCATAAAACCAAGATATAAATGAAGAAAATTATGCATTATCTGAGTTTCAACACACATGTTAGGTTTAAACCCAACAAACCAAACTCTTTCAAAAGGGTGTTTAATGCACTACTTTGAAGTCTGTATAAGGACTTCCGTTTCAGTTTCAAAAATGTGAAAATTCATTTCTCCTCTTATAAAACTCTCTCCATTATGGTTTATAAGTTATGTTGTTGCTGAGTTTATTGCTAAGTTAAATTAGCACTTTCGGATTAAACTGGAAGTGGTTCGAGCCCGCGTATAGTAAGTGCACCACTGGGACCGGGTTATACTCGTTATATCTTGGAGGTCGATTGCTCTGGAAACCTGTTGTACTTGGGACACTATCCGAGGGCAGCAAATTCAATTTCAAGCCGATAGACATAGGTCATGCCTCAACTCAATTCAATAAGTCTTTATTCTTAAATTTTATTTTATTTTTTCATTCTCAATTTTCTAATAGTCTATTTATTCAACCAAATATTCCAACACTAATATGCTAAATCCATATCACCAGTTCCTCATCCAAGCCATCAAAACTTTTTTAACCAAGTAATCCTTTTAAGCTTTTCCAACCATCCAAATCTAACCACAGTTTGATCACGTTGATAGTAGTGGCCCCAAATAGAGTTTATGGTTTATACCAAAAGGTAGGACAGTAGCATATCCCACTGGGGCGTGTGTGGGTGTGTGGCAGGTGCATGTGTAAATAAAAATAAAAAAAGAAGAAAGGATGGTAGCATATAGCCAGAATAGCCATCTGTTTGCAATACACTACACCAAAATCCTTTATCAGGAACGGCTAGTGCTTTGGTTCGGTAACAATTTTGAGCCGTTCCTGATTGCACCCGGTTCTAAATCGCTTTTAGGTGTAGGAATAAATCATTCTTCCACGTTACTACGGCTCTTTGCTCCCCCTTTTCTTCTTTCTCGCCTCTCAAATGGATATCGGCGTCCGTCCTCCGGTCAACGTTTTCATGCCATGGAATTGGCATCCGTCCTCCAGTCAGCGTTTTTTGCCATGGAGATCGGTGTCCGTCCCAACGTATCCATCTCAAATGTACACGTGTAATGAAAACTATCATTGATAGCTTATTGAGTGCACTTTCCCTCAGTGTGTTTGCATGTCTATTGAACCACACACGTAAGAAAGTCACATCTGAGAGCTGACTAATCCACACATCAGGTGGCCCACAATTTATATATTCTTTGCCAAAGGAACCATGGGCTTACACATGACAATATTAGAAGCTAGCAATAGGACCTGCATGATGGATGGTTCAGATCTTACGTCATGTATCACGATGCCAATTTCCTTTGCACATACATTTATTACAGCATGTGTTTTGGTGTTTTTCATAACAGGGAAAAAAAATACTTGGAAAGGTGAGAAAGGTGTATAATTTGATACTCTGGCAATGTATGACACCTGATGTGCAGGCACACACTTTTTATTCTAATGTTAGTCCTTTTATTCATCAAACATTTGTAATTTTTTGTTAATTTTGAATCGTTGTTGATTTTTTACGGAGCCATTTTTTAGGGACCAAGACCAAATACGCCCAAAGTGGCATGTGGGAGACAACATGAATGACATCCACTCTGTCCATCAGGTGTGTTGCCTCATGGCTACTCTGGAATTGAAAATTTAGGTCCGTCCAAAACTTAAGTAGGCCACCCTTGGGGAAGAGTTGGGATGGGACTCCCCACCAATGATTGAATATTGGGCTCGTGGTAGTTTATATATGTCATCCAATCTGTTAATCTAACGACAAATCACTATGAATGGAAGTTCTAAACATCAAGTCGTTATAAAAATCCAAGTAGGCCATGCCACGTGAATTTAGAGATTTTAGTCACGATTTTACATTCTTCCCTACGGTGAGGCCTACTTGAGTTTTTGATTGGTGTAATGTTTTGGGTCAAGGTCAAACACTAGGAGGCACACCTGATGGACAGTGCAGATCTCATGCAAATGAAACAGTTCGCCCGTAAAAGTAGCGGGCGTGCCCTTGTATGCTCCCACTCATCAAGCTAGCATTTCCCAGTTTTTTTTTAAAGGCTAATTATTATACACGTCCTTGTAAAATATGCTTATCTTACTTGGGCATGCATATTGCATGGGAATACTTAAATTCATGTGAAGCCTTAAGGATAGGAGTTTCGATGGATTCCAAAGTAGAAGTGTCCACGTGTCGAACAAATCAAGCTTGACCCAACTTGACTCGGCTCGACCATTAGCTGACCCCAGTTCGAACTCGGTTCGGCTCGGTCCTTGAGCTTAATTGGCCCACTCGACTTGATTTGGTCAGCAGCTAGAGCCAGTTCAAGCTAAGATCGAGCCTCTACGACATTTTCTCAAACATATGGAGTGTGCCTTCAATTTCTCACGAAATGTAAAGTAGCAGCATCGGTTTACAGGTATTTCATTAAACACTAAGTAGGCAACATAAAAATAAAATAAAATCAAGATACAAGGGTATTTGTTTCATCTCCATACCTTCCTCACTACCGGCCCACACTTCGTTAAGTCATTTCATCAAACACTTGCTGAGCAACATCACTATCAAAATAACCAAGTCACCAAACTGGTTCAATCCGAGTTCGATTCGAGTCGAGTCGAGCTTTGTCAAGCTCGAACTCGGCTCAAAGGCTCGAATCAATTTCAAACCGAGTCGAATCGAGCGAGCTAACCGAGCTAACTCGGTTCTTGTATAATTCTGTTCCAAAGGGATAGGTCCCCAAGTGCTCACAACCCTAAGTGTAGGGTTGCGATGTAGTAATAATCTCGGTGAGACCGAGGTCGAATCCACAAGGACTGAACTTGTGTGTCTTCTGAAAGTAACTAGAGCTAGAACTAGAAGAAGATATAAAACTAAATCTGAAATAGTTGAGAGAGTGATTTTGAATAAGGTAATTAAAATTTATAAATTTAAAGGTAGTAACTAGGGTGCCAAGGATCCACTTGTAATAATTGAGAGACTACTTTGCTTGATTCAAGGACACAATTGGAATCAAAGTCCTATCTTATCCAATTGGTAAGAAGAGATTTATTAGATCTCTGAACTTCTCATAGATCTAATCATCAGTGGATGAGAGTTGTGAGGTTTTGAAAGTGATTCCATCACGTAACCATGCCCATGAGACAAGAAAAATAATAGGATTTACTAATCCCACAACCAATCATAAGAGAATTGTGAAGGTTAGGAATGATTCCATCATCCTACCATGCCCAAAGGGCGATGGTGAACAATAGGATTTTTTAATTTCACAATCTCAATGCAGGAAAAAATGATATTTCAAATTATCGCAGATCCATTATAATTTGTCACAACAAACCATTAAAAATTAAAAATATTCCTTAATAAAGAACTAGAATCCATAAGGTTCCATAAAAACATGAATCAAAACATAACAAATATCTCAATTATACTACAAGTTTCACCTCTTAACCCTAGCTAAAAGGTTTAGCCAACCATAGACATGATTGAACTAGAAACTCTTAAACAAAACATTGACTAAGGAAGAAGAAGAAAAACTCCCGGTCGGCGGCTCCACCATTTTTCTCTACTCCTCAAACCCTAAAAAATGCCTAGGAACATCCTAGAGACCCCTATTTATAATTTTGTAACTCCAACTTTCGCACAGAGTTGAAAAAATCTGAAAATCGCCTCAAATTTACGCAGTTCATGTGCTGTCAGCGTAACCTTAAACTAGTCGATGACAACCTTCGACTAGTTGAGGGTCACCTTCGACTGGTCGAGGGTTTCCTTTAACTGGTTGAGGATGACTGGAATTTAAAGGATTTTGTCACTGGAGTTCGAGTCGAGGAATCTTCAACTAGTCGAGCAGGATACTTCGATTGGTCGAAGATGGGTTTAAACTAGTCGAAGGATGTAGATTTTTAGGGTTCCTTTTCTTCACTTCAGTCTTCAATGCTCTCCATTCCTCACTTAGTTTTCTTGGATCTTTGGCATGTGAATTCTTCATTATTGGTCTCATAAGATCCATCCTTAGCTTTGGTGATTCTTGATTGTTAAATTCATGCTTTTAGCATCCTTTTCAATCCAAGCTCTTAAATTCACCTTGCAATACAAACATGATTAAAATAGAACATTAAACATTATCATGTTCATAAAACGAAGTAATAAATGAAGGATAATATGCAATGTTTGAGTCTCAACACCAAGCGTACTTACAGTTGAAGCTTTTCATCCCATAATAATGCTTCTCCTATGACTATCGCTTCTAACTAAGGTAAACATTTCATACAATTTATTTGATCTCTATATTCGATGCATAGCACGGTCCTTTGCAATTCCACATATAATTCACGTGTAAATATAAGGTGTTCCCAAGAATTTTATAGTCATGCAAGGAGGAAGCTTAATATCAATTGATGTTTAAATAAAATAATTCGGTACCATATAAAAGCTTATTGAATTAGCTTTTCAATGAGCTCAAAATCACTAAATTTATGTAAGAGGGGAAGTTTGTGCGATTTTGCCTGGGTGCAATGGCTGCTGACAGGTGGAGTAAATCATCGGATGTGATTGGTTCTTTCAAATAATTTTTGACTGAAAATGTTTTTATAAGTCTTTCAATGCTAATACATAAAAGGGTGGTTTAAAAAATAATAATTTGCGGATCTCAACAACGAATTGAACTACTCGCTCAAAGTTGATCTTGACCTTTCAATATTTTAATTAGTTGTTTTAAGGTGAGATCATCATTGAAATATTCATATAACACATGACTTGATCCGGTGTGATCCTTGGTCTATGTTGAACAATCGGATTGACCATATGAGCAAGAATGACCATATGAGACTCCTTCAAGTTTGATTTCTAACTTGCTAGGGGATAATTTGGGATGATTTAGACCTTTAAATGGTTTGGATGAAAGGTTAGAATTCTCTATTGTGTATGATGATTGAAATGAGAGCACACTATTACTTGTGATTAGGGGTGTACATCGAGTCAAATCGAGTCGAGCTGGCCTCAGCTCGACTCGGCTCGGCCACTAACTGACCTCAACTCAAACTCGGCTTGGCCACTAACTGACCTCAACTCAAATTCGGCTCGGCTCGGTCCTCGAACCTGATTGGCCAGCAAGGCTCAGTTCAGTCAGTAGCTCGAGCCAGCTTGAGCTGAGTTCGAGCCAAGATCGAGCCGAGTTCGCCATTGAGGCATTTTCACAAACACCTGTACTGCACCTTTCAAATCTCACTGTATTTGAGATAATAGCTATTGTTTTACAGGTATTTTATCAAACACCTTCTATGCAACATAAAAATTAAGAAAAAAAAAGGGTGTTGGTTTCATATACATACATTCCTTGCCACTAGCCACACTTCTTTGAGTCATTTCATCAAACACTTGGTGAGCAACATCAATATCAAAGTAACCGAGTCACTGAACTGGTTCGATCCGAGTTCGATTCAAGTTGGGTTCGATCCGAGTCGAGTCGAGTTGGGGCCAACTCGAACTCATTTTCGAGCTCTAAAAATCAATTCGACTCGGCTTGAACTCAGCTTCGAACCTAGTCGAAAAGAGCTTTTTCAAGTTGAGCGAGCTAATCGAGCTAGCTCAGTTCATGTACACCCCTACTTGTGATTTAACCACCAAACTAACCAAAGTCAGTCAGATCTTTCCCACTATAATTGGTCCGATTTGACTGAAGATAAATGGTTTGATCTAATTCGTAAGAATGGCTAGATTCTAATCTTTAACAAGATTGATCAAATCCAACGGTCCATATATGGGTTCCATTGGCCCAGGTTTAAGCAAAATCATGGCTCAAAAGTAATTTTTGACCCCTTAATGAATGTTAAGACATGTACCTGGATCTACCAACCAAAATTAACAAATTACAAATCCAAGGGTTTAGATTTAGCAGCTGAAATAGACCAACACTAATGCCCCAAAAATGATCCAAATGGATGGATAAAACTGATCCAGATTAGTGGGCAAAATCAAGGTTCCAATCCAACATGAAAAAAAAGGACAGCAAGACCCGGCCTAAATCTGAGACTATGTGCAGTCCTAATTAAAGCCCTGAAAATGGCCTAAGTCCATGTCCACACATTAGATCCAACGAATCTGGAAATGTAGGACTGACCCAAGCAAGTCATTGGGGCCAAACACAAGGCCTAGCAAACTGATGGCTGGAATTAAGCTAGGAATTAATTCAAGTTGGACAGCGTTAGGGCCAACCGGACCCGATTCAATTTTGAAATAGGCCTAACCTGAACTCGACCCAACTTGGTACCGAGTTCAGCATGCCTGACCCGATCCGGTTTTGAAATAGGCCTGACTTGAACTCAACCCAACTCGGTACCGAGTTCAGCATGCCTGACCCGATCTGAGTCCGGGTCTGGCCTGGGCTAATCCAGATCGAGTCCGACCTAGTTACAAGTATTGAGTCGGGTCGAGTGGGACTGAGTTAGGGCTGACCTAACTCGATCTGGTTTGAAATAGGCCTGACCCGAACTTGAACCAACTTGGTACTGACTCAAGCATGCCTGACCTGATTTGAGTCCGGGTCTAGCCAGGACTCATCCAGGCCGAGTTCAACCCGGTCACAAGTACTGAGTTAGGTCGGGTGCAAAGGTTATCCACGAGCTAAAATCACAACTCAAAACTTAGATTCACTAGCTAGAATTGCCACTAGAAGGCCCACCTAAATAGCTATCGACGTAGCAATGGATTGCTGGTGACAATCTGTCCCAAATTGAACCGTACATTCAATCAATGGTCCATTATCAACGACCCAAAGCTTACCCTGAACCTATGATCAAATCTAGCCTTAGATCAAGTGATCATATTTGACCCAAACTTATAAGCCAAATAGCTGCTTATAACTCAAGTAGCTTATCATAGTTTCTACTTATTAAATAGATAAGTATGTAAACAACATATTTATCAGCTTCTCCTCTCTTGATGCCCCTCTCCAGCAATTGATGAAAAGTAGAAAAGCTAAAAAGATTTAACTGAAGTAATTAAGTAATTTTAAGTAAAAAAGTCAATTATAACTAATCATAAACCAAAATTACTTATTATCTGAAATAAGTTACTCATCTACTGCTGTAAGTAGAAAAAGTAACTTATTCGTAGGTATCCAAATGGGCCCCAAGTAGCTTTTTGGGCTGCAAGTTGGGTCAAATACGATCATTTGATCTACGGCCAGATTTGATGGCAACTTCTCCTCTTTTCTTTTATTTATTTTTAATTTTTTTACATTTTCTGGGTTATCACCCAAAAAATATTAACCACTCGAAAAAAAAAGATCCTATGGGCTAAAGTGGTCCAAAATGGAGGTCCAAACCAGTCCATCTGGTCCTAAACTAGCCCAGCTTATCTGCAATAACTAGCCCAAATATATCCAGATTTAGGCTCCCAAAAATATCTAAGATGCATTTCCTCAAGGTGGACCACACAGAGACATTTATTTAAGCTAGACCTTCCATCTGTCCAACTCACATGATCAAGACTTGATAATCACAATCAAGCCAATGGCATCGTTCCACGAACCTACAATTCAATGATTCAGATTTAATGGGCAGCACATACATAAGGACTTGATTGCGTTATCAGCAATTAGGACAATCCAAATTTGATAAAAAATAGTTGCACACGTGTGTGATTGTAAGTGCTATGGTTTGAATCCTCTTTGGTTGTCAAATTTTGTGTGTCAAAACCACTATATATGTCTTGTGTTTGTATCTTGTTAAATATGTTCAAGACACCACGTCAATACTCCGAGACAAGAAGATGAACTCCTCAAGTTAGTTCAAGCTACAATTTTGACGATATTAAAGAAGAGTTCAAGTTGAAGACTCTAGCCCAAGTTGAAGTTGAAGACTCAAAGTACAAGTATATTTAAGATCAAGACTCAAGCATAGTTAGGGAACTGAGCGCAACTCAAATTGACATTGACTTCAAAGCTTGTAAAGTGTTCAAGCTACATCAAGAAGAACTCAAGCTTCATAAAGTTCAACGTCTAAGCAAATGAATGTTTAATGTCCTTACTTATTGAGGTTTGATTGACCTTAGGTTGACCTTTAGAGTAAGTCACTTTGGATACATAATTCATATATCTTTTACAACTGATTTTGGTATGTTCTAAGACTAGTCCTGGACTTTGTTCGACTAGTCCTAGCACTGGTTCCACCAGTCCAAGATATTCCAAGACCAGTCGAAGTTTTGTTACAAATAATCAAATTTTTCTGTTCGGCTACGACCAGTCCTGGAGTCTGCTTGACCGGTCGTGGGATGGTCTCGACTCGACCTTCGACTAGTCGTGGAACTACGACTCAAACTCCATCAACTAAATCAAGGGTCGTACAACTAGTCGTATGTGGACCTCGACCAGTCGTGGACAGCCTTCGACCAGTCATGAACTGCTCACGACTGGTTGTGTAACGGCTCTATCCGATCGCACCCGAAAATTCAAAAATCTATTTCTTCTTCGACCAGTCGTGGTGACCCTAGGACCAGTCGAAGATGAATTTCTGCAGCTATAAATAACACACGAATTTCAGAATTTTTCATCAAAAATTAAGTGAATTCAAAGCTCTACTCTGAGATAAGTTTGTGTCTGTTCCTAAGCTATATTGTGCATAATTCTATTTCTTTTTGTTAGCTTTTTACTATTTGATTTGATTCGATATTCCAATCTGATTTGAAAAGAGGAAATATTATTTTCTTTCTTCTTGGAATTAAAATCAAATAGAGCTAGCCCAATTTGATTTAATTTAAAATCAATTAAAACTTAGAACCATTATAAAGTGAGTGTTGGACATTGAACTTTCATATTCAAACATCTACTCCAATTGTTTCTTTCGGGCTGCTACAAGAGGAGAAATTCAGGTATTTTACAATTCTGTAAAATTTCTATTCTTTTAGTTTTTGTTTGGGATTCGTCAGAAAAATTTCAATTTGTATGGTTATCTGAGGAGAGCCAGAAAACTCAGAATAGTGTGGGTTTTTGGATTGTTTAAGCTCAAATTAAAAAGACACAATTGTGAAGGTTTTAGGTGAACCTGTGAAACCTATTTTGATAGTGAACACTAATATCCCTGTGTGAGGATATTAGGAGTGGAGTAGCATTCTGTGTGACTGTTGTAAAACAGTTGGTGTACACACAGGCGAACCACTATAACTCCTGTCTTGTGGATTGAATGCTTGCTTAATTCTTTATCTTTCATCATTCAGTTTTGTGCAATGTACATGTGGTTGTGAATGCTGTAAAGATTTACATTTCAAGCAAGTGTGGGAATGTTGTAATAATTTAGAGTTTTATTTCGGCAATTTATCTCTTGCTATTCCTTTATCAATCTTTGCTTCAATTTCTAAAATTATTCTAGTAAGGTTGCCCTACCATTTTTATGGTGCATGGTTGTCCCTAGAATAATCAATTATTAAGATTACAATTTATTTCAATTCCTTGCTATTTATTTTCAGATTGAGTTCTTGATTCAAAAGACATTCTAGAAATAAGGTTGTCCTACCATAAGTCCTTGTTTATTATGGTATAAGGTTTTCCTTAGATCTGAATTTGTATCAACCTATCAATGCTTGCTTATTGAGATTGATTTAATTTCAGCATTGTAAATTGATTTATTATTGTAAGGCTATTTCTTTATTATATTTCGCTGTATTTAATTTTAATTTGGCATAGTCCTATTCAACCCCCTCCCCCCCCCCCCCCCCCCCCCCCCCTAGGACATATAGCTTGGCCATTTCAGTGATCAGTGACTTGGACGGTCCAGATCAATGCAGTGTACATGTACTGTCTTGATTGTAAGTGCAACAATGTGGACAGTCCAAATTATCTAATGGGCAATGCACATAAACTTTCTAGATTGCGCCTACAATAATGTGGAAAATGGCAGTGCAGATGCACAGTCTAGATTGTGTGTATAGTGATATGGATGGTTAGATCTTATGAGTTGTAGCACAAATGGCTTAGATCATCACTTGTAAACGATTTACCAAAGTAGCTCATGCCCACATGATTCTAGACTCAGAACCATGCCTATACGGCTCTTAGATAAAAAGACATGAGTCGATAAGGTCCTATAGTTCAAGAGACCTATATCCATATGGTTGTAAAGATCATGATATGCACTTATCCGCTAGGGTCCCATTGATCAAAAGACATCTGCCCATGCAGTTCTATGGATAAGGAGATCTATGCCTATATGGTCCTATAGTTCAAGATAGATAGGGCCATTGATGTGGGCCAAAGTAATATTTTCAAATTTGTGGGTGACCAGGATCAAAATAAATCAAGATAGAAAGTTCAATGTAAGACCCCGTGTTCATCATAACTTTCGATAGTCATAAATGTTGGGGAACTACGGAAGCACAAACAAAGTACATAGTTAAAATAAGAAACAAATCCTGCACTTATGCAACTTTATGAGAGCACTTGATGGGACTTCGATGGCATTGACGACCCTTGAGGACCTGCCGATGGCATCGAACACCTTCGATGACATTGAATAGCAATACCAAAATGTTCCAATAACCAACATGGGATTTTTTAGATTTTTCTAATGGCATCGACCTCTGCTCGATGACATTGAGTGGTCTGTCGATAGCATCGACAAACTCTGTTATTAACATATTTAAAACATAACAACAATCGTCGTCGTATCTTCAATCTTCATTCTTCATAGTTCATTATCCCGATCTTTAATTCTGCCTTGCATCATAGTTCCGCCATTGCTTCTCGGGCACACTTCATCTTTCATTTGTACCTTTGCAAAGCCTAGAGAAGCTGCACAGAACTTAAACTTCTCTATGAGAACCACCTTAGTAATAATGTCAGTCGGATTCACGCTCATGTGAATTTTTTCTAGAGTCATGCCTTCATTAAACATCATGATGCGCATCGATCCAACACCTACTACTTTACAGGCATTATCATTGCACATAAACACCTAATCACCATCGCACTCACTATAATTGGTGAACCAACTCCGATGAGGGGTCATGTGGTACGAAGCCCCTATATCCAAAATACATTCTTCATCGAAGTACCTGGATTTTGATGCAGTCGGCACGTCACTACCATTCGTCACCTTACTAGATTTCATAGTGTTGACTTCCCTATAAGAAGTATCTGAATTCTCCTTTCTCAACTTAGGATTCTAATAGTCATTCTTCATGTGCCCGATCACGCCACAATTCCCGTACTTTTATCTCTTATTTGCCCATTCCCTTGGATTTAGACCTTAATCATGAAGATCCATTGTCCCGCTTAGAATTTCTCTCCATCGTAACCAGTGTATCTGTAGAAACACCCACATCACCATTTTTTTTTCTCATCGTATTTGACTGAAGGGCCGAGATAACGATCTCAATGCTAATGATTGTTCTACTGATGCACAAAGAGTCCTTGAATGACTTGTATGATGTTGGGAGAGAATTCAACAGAATGCATGGTTGATCCTCATTTTTCATTATTTCCTCCATATCCAACAATTTGCAAATCAACTTGTTGAAGTTGTTAATGTAGGCTTCAACGTCAGCCCCCTCTGTCATCTTCAAATTGAATAACTGTAGCTTCAAGTATAAATAATTCTTAAGAGATTTCTTTGCATTTGTAACGCTCCGAGTTTTCGGAACCCAAGTATATAACTTGTTCTCCAAAAACCTAAGTGTTAACCTTTAAAGATAGTCAAATTCAGGTGTTTTTTCTTTCTTTCTTTTTCATTCAGAGTTAACAGTTTAGCGGAAGATGAACAAATCAAGCATAAAGGAAAATTTGTATTTACATTCAGAATATATGATCGGCTGCCTAAAATGACTTATACAAACCAATGTCCCTAGGTTAACAAATATAAAAATTTCAAGATTCAACACATGAGAAATAATAAAATGCATATAAACTTGAGCCGCAACATTGCGCAGCTTCTCTTGATAATTATAACCATGCATCTGTGACAATTGTACCATGCTCCTCATTAATCCAAACATGAATATCATTTAAGCCGCCTATATTACCTCTATGGTTATATATTCGATGAATGAATGACCCACTCAGTATGAATTCCTCTCAAGATTATACACCGCTGCATTAGCTAAGCATAGTTAAAAATAACAAGGTATTCAAAACAATACATGATGCAGTCCTGTTTAAATGCATGAATGCACATCGACCTAGGGATGCTCATCTAGTCGAACTTGGGCTCATCACCCATGCATATATCTAGTCACCAGCATAGCACATCATGTACAACATAATGGCCAAGCCATCATACATCACGTACGTGGGTCAATAGTCAATAGTTTGGGAGCTAGCGAAATGATACCACACTAAGCCTAAGGGCACGTGCTACAACATCTAAAATTAGTCACCCGTCATCGCCTGTATGCTATGTATGCATGATTAGACAAACCTTTGTTATTCCAATTACAACTAGCTAATTTAAGTAAACTCAAAGGTCACTACGAGAGGCTTGTCACCCAGCGTACGCCGACGGCTCCAACATGGTGTCCCGTGACTACCATCCCCGACTCATGAGATTTCCTACCTTAGGATGTTTAATGGATGCCCATCAACTAGTGGTCAATCAAATTCAATATATAAGAATTACCATTGCATGGGTTTATGAGAATGAACCATTGAAGCCACGTAAGGCAAATATAAAAACAGGGGATAAATGGTAAATCGAAGCAAAAAAAGAGTTGCATGAAATATTAAATCAAGACAATAAAGGGGTAAAGTAGGGTAATGTTAAATCAGAGCAGTTAAAGAAGTCATTCCCAAGCCACATAAGCATTCTGCGGTAATGATCGCTTTAGTTGAAGTGGAAATATGCCAATATGTTCTAGAGGGGGTGAATAGGACTTTTTCATATTTTATAGTTATTTAAAATCCTATCACTCTAATCCTAAGTAAATATGCATACACCAGGATTTTCTTCAGAGTGACTCTAATGGCTTCCAAGCCAAATCGAGGATCCAATCATAAAACTAATTGAAGGATGAACAAGATGCAAACACAGTTTATGATGGATGTGACTGTGTGTGAGATGTGATCAAATACGAAAGCATTTAAGGACATCACATAAGTAATGAAAGACAATAGCAATCTCAAACACAGCCATTTTTATAATAGTTTGACTACTTGTCTACTCTACTTCCGACGGACGCACTCAACCCTTGAGTGTATCGGATCTCACTAAAGGAGGTTTCACAACAGGTTCACCTCAAACCAGATGTTTTAAATCAGGTTCAACTCAAACCAGATATTTTAAATCAAGTTCACCTTAAACCAGATGTTTTAAATCAGGTTCACCTCTAACCAGTATAACCTACACTTAGGCTGACACAATGTGTCTACATGACTGTTTATGCTCCCATGAGCAAGGGTCAACACATAACACCTGACTTTTAGGCCACACTGGCCAAGGACCTAAGAGTTTATGCTCTCCACAGAGCAAGGGTCAACACAAAACACCCCCACGTACACTCTCGCCGGAGGCCTCTTATGAGGATTTGCAAGGGGTGAGAAACACCTTAGACCCAATCCTACAAAAGGAATGATCACAAGGGTCCTCTGGACTCTAATGACTTATAGATAAGTAGATAAACCCCGTTCAGTGCGTTGTTGAAGATCTCCTCCTTTGATGACGAAGAATCTTCTGCTTTCTTGAACTGCAACTTAGAAGTTGTACCAATACATGGCGATGGGTTGGGTCAAGGTTATAATAGAATCCTACTATATTGAATGTTTTCCTATAAGGGAGATAGAGCAATTCTAATTATCTATGCATTCAAGGTATCGTAGCTTAATGATTTACCATTAAGGTGGTAGCTGTAAGATCCTTGAATGCGGAAGTTTAGTCCTTAATCCACTCTATTGAATGTCAATGATGAGGGTGGATTAGAGGATGAGCTCCCACGAGAGAAAAAGGCTTAGGATATATGATCTATGGTTAAACACACAAAAGCACTCTATATTTTCTCTATCTAACAACCAAGGGCAAGTTCTTATTAAATAGGCAAAAAGTTCTAACGGATATAAAACAGTCACATTTTTGACATAGTTCGATATCATCAATCAGGGTCGATATCATCGAGCGTATACTCTCAATAGCATCGATTGGCCGCTCAATGACAGGAACTCAAATGTCAAACGCTTTTAAAACTTTTTGCTAGCTGGTCGAGGAAATCGAACATGCATCGATGTCATCAGATTTCGAACTCCGATTTCATCGATACAAGGTTCGATTACTCGACATTTGAAAGTGTGAGAGACTCGCCTTTGAAGATTTTTTAGGAAAATGATATGATCGAGCATCACTCGATACCATCAGAATTTGAATATCGATAATATCGAGGGTAATGTCGATTCATCGATAATTCTAAAAATTTTTCCTTTAAGCTTGATGGACAGTTTGTGTACATCTTCGAAGACATCGACCATGCCTCGATATGATCGATATTTGAATATCGATTTTATCAAGTGACTCTCGATATGAGAAAAATAACCTGAAAAACTTACTGAATATAAATGTGTCCTGATCTGATATCATCGAAGGGCTTCCGATATCATCGAGATTTGAATTCTGAGGATATGGAGAAGCTCTTCGATATATCAAAGATTACATGATTTACCTTAACAGAACGTTGGACACAACGGATCTGATGTCGATTTTATCAAGTTTACTCGATGGACTCGAGATTCAAATTTCGATGATATCGAATCCTCTATCGATACATCGATAATTCTGTCTAGAGATTTTTGTGGTTGCTGGACATCTTATGTCCTCATTTCGATAATATTGAGTGAGCTTCGAGGACATCGACAACAGTGTTCGATTTCATCAAACCACTTGTCAATAAATTGACAAAGACAAAAAACTTAGAGATTTTTTCCGAGTTTAAAAAAAGCTTTCTAACCATAATTCCTTAGGGTGATCTATCCAATTTTAAGGATTTTAATTACCTGGTGTTTTGGGACATGGGATGTGAGGATAAAATTTACCTGTGGCGATTTCTGGCACACATCCAGTTGAGGCAAACACTTGATCAATCTTCCTGTGGGGCTCTTCCATCTAGCTAACTCAACGCTCAAGCTAATTGACAAACCAGGGCATTTTCAATCTCTCCCTTTGTCAATTACATGAGAAAAATACCAAAACACCCTAGAACAATTTCTAAATAGACACCTTAAATTGTGTGTACATAATCTTTACACAATTGTACAAAGTTCTCTTGTTTGCACATACACACATTCAGAAGCTACTCCCCCTAACAACAATCTCCCCCTGTCTCCTTGCAGCTGCTCCCCCTAACACCTGCACCACCTTTTAAAAACAAAAACACATAATTGTCCTTCAGGGTGTATTTATTCTCCCCCTTTTTGACAGTCATTGGCAAAGGATAATGGCACAGTGGATATTGACTGAAGTTTGGAGAATATGGGAGAACTAAAATGCAAGGCATAAGTAGAGTAGATAGAAAAGAACATCTCAAGACAGAAAATAGGTATGCTTATCATAACAAAAGAGAGCAGTGAAATAGGCAGATAATATGGAAATAAAAAGCAAGCATCACACACATCATATTCCATTTTCTATATGAACCAGAGAAAAAAGGGGATCACAAAATATGACAGTAAGATATATTAGATGTAAATAGCCATAGCCCAAAATTTCCAAAAATATATACTGCCCAAGATTGACAGTAGAGTATCATTCTGTTTAAAACTAACAAAACCATCCAATTTGGCTCAAATATGAGCACAGTAAAAAGAGAAACATGGTGTAGACCTGCAACAACATTGTACTTCTCACCTAACGTCCACGAGGCTTGCCATGCATGAGCAAGTCTACTACTTGCTAGCTTGTTTGCTGGAGGACATCGACTTTTTCTTCAATCGCGGTGAGGTGCCTTTCACAATTATAAAGACGTTCCTCCATACGAGCCATCCTATTATGTAGGTGATGAGCTTGGTGCTTTGTGATAGACTCTGGACTGAGCAGCGGTGTTCGATTGGATCCCCAAGGAGTAGGAGGATATGAGGGTTGAGCATGTTGGGCAGCTGACTACATGGGAGCACTATTCTCAGGAAGAGATGAAGTGAGACATAACTGTTGAGCCTCCTAGGCTGCATCATTGTCAAACCATGCTTTTGGATGAACGGCGTCGGATGTGGCAGGGAGGCCCACATAATGAGCGAGTTTACATATGAGTGCAGGAAAGGGTAGTGTATCCCGACGATTGCCTTGGATTATACGAATTAGCTGCTTGAGAAGAAGCGTTGGAAGGCATACCTAAATTTCTTGATACACATCATAAAGAACATTTAGCACAAAGGGAGGAATATGATTACCCTTTACATCACATAGATATACATTAGACCCTAGAATGCTATGGAGAATTTTAAAAGTGGGTCCAAGATGATTGATGTGAAGAGAATTGTCATCATTCCAATAGAAAGAAGTCCAGCCACATTTTTGTTCGCAAAGCCAACATGGTTAATTTATGAGATTTATATTTATTCCAGACAATTAACCATGAATATCTCAGATTGAAGATTTTTCTAGGTGGATCATTTTTCCTAAGATATCATCAATGAGTACATACTCCAATTGACTTTTGAAGATCACTAAACCTGTTTATATTAAGAGGTTTTGTTAGGATATCGGCAAGTCGTTTTTCAATAGATACATAAACCAACATAATAATCTTATCTTCAACAAGTTTTCGAATAAAATGATGACAAATGTCAATATGCTTAGTCCAAGAATGTTAAACATGATTCTTAGGGATGTTGATAGCACTTGTGTTATCACAGAAAAGACTCATTATGGGTTGCTCAATCCCATAATCTAACAATATTTGTTTCATCCAAAGGAGCTGTGCACCGCAACTACCTACAACAATATATTCAACCTCAACAGTGGACAATGATATTGAGTTTTACTTCTTACTCTGTCAGGAGACTAGACAATTGTTAATGTAAAAACATCCTCTGCTTGTCGATTTCCGATCATCCAGATTTCTAGCCCAATCAGCATCAGAGTATCCTGCAATAATGGTGGATGTTTCAAATGGGTACCACAGCCCGAAAGAGGTAGTTCCTGCTATGTATTTGATGATTCTCTTAGCGGCCGTTAGGTGAGATTCTTACACACACTCCCACACTAAATGATATATATGGACGACTGGCTGTGAGATATAGTAGGCTTCCTATCATACTCCGATAGAGATGTTGGTCCACACTTTTACCATTAATATCTTTAGAGAATTTGAGTGTGGTACTCATAGGAGTATGATAAGTATGACCAGAATCAAGCTTAAATCTTTTCACCTAGTCATTTACATACATGGTTTGACAAATGAAGATTCCATCATTTAGTTGTTTGACTTGTGATCCTAAAAAGAAGTTTAATTCACTAACCATACTCATTTCAAATTATGATTTCATGAGGTCGGTAAATTTGTATGCAGTATCTTCACATGTTGAACCAAAGACTATATCATCCATATAGATCTGTGCAATAAGCAAAGAGTCCTTTGTTGATTGAGTAAACAGTGTTTTATCTACACTTCCTCTACATAATTTATGGTCCAAAAGAAATTTTGTCAATTGTTCATACCAAGCACGTGGTGCTTGTTTGAGACCATAGAGAGCTTTGTTCAGATGATAGACGTGATGGGGATGATTAGGATCTAAAAATCCCTTAGGTTGTTCTACATACACTTCTTCAACAAGATCTCCATTAAGAAACGCACTCTTTACGTCCATTTGAAATAGTTTAAACTTTAATGCGCATGCAATAGACAAAAGTATTCTAATAGACTCAAGATGAGCGACGAGAGCAAACGTCTCATCAAAATCAATGCCTTCTATCTGTGAATACCCTTGAGCTACTAGTCTTGCTTTGTTCCTGATCACATTTCTAGATTCATCAGATTTATTCTTGAAGACCCATTTAGTTCCAATGACATCTGTATTGAGTGGTCTGGAAACCAATTGTCATACCTCATTTCTCTGGAATTGTTGAAGTTCTTCTTACATAGTATTTATCCAATGTTCATCTTGAAGAGCTTCCACAATATTCTTGGGTTCAATATTTGACGTAAAACAGAAATGACTATAGATATTTTCTATCTGCCGTTGAGTTCTCACACCATCATTAGTATCTCTAATAATTTACTCTCGAGGGTGATCCTTAATGATGGGTATGTAAGATGATGGTTGTGGTTCATTTGATGATGGAGATTTATTATCTAATTTATGTAGAATGCATGAATCTACATCATCTTCTAATTCATTCACAGAGCTATCTTCTTCATGAGGTTGGTCATCGATTACCACATTGACTGATTCTTGAATAGTGAGGATCCTTAGATTGTACACTCTATAAGCACGACTATTCAAGGCATACCCTACAAAGATACTCTCATCACTTTTAGACTCAAACTTCTCTAGGTGATCTCTATCTCTCAAGATATAACATTTACTTCCAAAAATACGAAAGTATTTCACACTCGGTTGTTTTCCGTACCATAGTTCTTATGAAATTTTGTTTAGACCTGCTCTAAGATATACTCTATTTATGATGTAGCAGGCAGTGTTGACAGCTTCTACCTAGAAACTTTTTACCATATCCTTTTCATTTAGCATAACTGACGCCATTTCCTGTAATACTCTATTTTTCCTTTCAACGACTTCATTTTGCTGTGAGGTTTTTGGGGCTAAGAATTCATGACGAATTCCTTTCTCATCACAATATTTTTAAAATCGCTCATTTTTAAATTCTCCGCCATGATCACTTCTAATAAGATTTATGCAATATCCTTTTTCATTTTGAAGTCGCTTTGCCAAAATTATAAATTCATCAAAGGCATCTGATTTCTCTAGAAAAAATGCGACTCAGGTAAATCTGGTGTAGTCATCTACTACCACCAGGCAGTATCTTTTCTTGCCATGGCTTTCCACTTTGGTTGGGCCAACCATGTCCATATGCAGTAAATCCAAAGGTTTTTTTGTTGCTATGGTGGTTGACTTTTTATGACCAACTTTTATCTGTTTTTCTTTTAAACATTCTCCACAGATAACTTTTTTTCTTTTCTAATCTTGGGAAGTCCTTCAACTAAATGTTTTGAACTAGGCTTAGCTAAATTTCGATAGTGAACATGTCCCAACCTTTGGTGCCAATATTTGGATTCACTCTTTACAGCCATATTACACTTTGTGGATAACACACTCTCACTTGTACTTTCAATAACGTAACAGTTATCACTAGTGCGTAAACCTTTTATGAGAATTTTTCTATATGATCTAAGATCCTACACACATCCTTTGATAAAGTGATCAAATGTTCCTTATCACAGATTTGGGAGATACTGACGAAATTATGTTTCAGACCTTCTACACAAAGAACATGTTTGATTTTTGGAAGGCTTAGTACATTTATTGTTCCTTGACCAATAATTTTAGTAGAGCTACCATCTCCAAATGTGATTGATCCTCCATCAAAGTCTGAATACTCACAAAAATGAGTTTGATCACTAGTCATGTGTCTGAAGCATTCACTGTCAAGGTACCATTTTGAACTATTACCACCTTTCAAAGCAGTATAGATTACTAGGCAATTGTTCCGATTTATCACACCCTCTGATACACTTTTGGACATGATTTTAACTTTAGTCAAGATCACTCTCTAGGCGGTGAAGCTGTTAAGAGAGAACCGCTTTGATACCAATTGAAATTGCGGTAATGACTGCTTTAGTTAAAGTAAAAATATGCCAATATGTCCTAGAGGGGAGTGAATAGGACTTTTTAATATTTTATGGTTATTTAAAATCCTATCACTCTAATCCTAAGTAAATATGCATGCATCAGGATTTTCTTCAGAGTAACTCTAATGGCTTCCAAGCCAAATCGAGGATCCAATCATAAACTAATTGAAGGATGAACAAGATGCAAACACAGTTTATGATGGATGTGATTGTGTGAGATGTGATCAAATATGAAAGCATTTAAGGAAATCACATAAGCAATGGAAGACAATAGCAATCTCAAACACAGTCATTTTTATAATAATTCGACTAATTTTTTACTCCACTTCCGGCGGATGCACTTAACCCTTGAGTGTATCGGATCTCACTAAAGGAGGTTCACAACAGGTTTACCTTAAACCGGATGTTTTAAATCAGGTTCACCTCTAACCAGTACAACTTATACTTAAGCTGACACAACGTGTCTACACGACACTGTTTATACTCCCATGAGCAAGGGTCAACACATAGCACCTGACTTTTAGGCCACACTGGCCAAGGACCTACACATGGACCTAAGAGTTTATGCTCTCCACAGAGCAAGGGTCAACATAAAGCACCCCCACGTACACTCTCGTCGGAGGCCTTCTATAAGGACTTGCAAGGGGTGAAAACACCTTATACCCAATCCTACAAAAGGAATTATCATAAGGGTCCTCTGGACTCTAATGACTTACAGATAAGTAGATGAACCCCATTCAGCGCGTTGTTGAAGATCTCTTCCTTTGATAACAAAGAATCTTCTGCTTCCTTGATCCACAACTCAGAAGATGTACCAATACATGGCGACAGGTTGGGTCAAGGTTATAATGGAATCCTACTCTATTGAATGTTTTCCTATAAGGGAGATAGAGCGATTCTAATTATCTATGCATTCAAGGCATTCCAGCTTAATGATTTGTCATTAAGGTGGTAGCTGTAAGATCCTTAAATGCGAAAGTTTAGTCCCCAATCCACTTTATTGAATGTCAATGATGAGGGTGGATTGGAGGGTGAACTCCCACAAGAAAAAAAGGCTTAGGGTATATGATCTAGGGTTAAACACATAAAAGCACCCTCTTTTTTCTCTATCCAACAACCAAGGGCAAGTTCTCATTAAATAGGCAAAAAGTTCCAACGGATATAAAATGGTCACATTTTTAACATAGTCCGATATCATCAAGCAGGGTCGATATCATCGAGCATATACTCTCGATAGCATCGACTAGCCGCTCGATGACACGAACTCAAATGTCAAACGCTTTTGAAACCTTTTGTCAGCTGGTCGAGGAAATCAAACATGCATCGATGTCATCAAATTTTGAACTCTGATTTCATCGATACAAGGTTCGATTTGTCGACATTTGAAAGTGTGAGAGACTTACCTTTGAAGATTTTTTAAGAAAACAATATGATCGAGCATCACTCGATATCATCAAAAGTTGAATATCAATGATATCGAGGGTAGTGTCGATTCATCGATAATTTTAAAGAATTTTCCTATAAGCTTGCTAGACATTTTATGTCCATCTTTGATGAAATCGACCATATCTCAATATGATCGATATTTGAATATCGATTTTATCGAGTGACTATCGATTTGAGAAAAATAACCTGAAAAACTTGCTGATCTCCCTGATCTCTACAAGTGGATCCTCTGAATCCCTAGTTTCTCATCTCTGATTTTTTCCAAGTTTTAGATTATAGTTTCATAATTATTCCTTAATTTTTAGTTGATTTAAATTTCATCTCATCCTAGTTCTAATTCTACTTAATTTTAGATAACGTACAAGTTTCAGTCCCTTAGGATTCGACCTCGGTCTTACCGAGTTATTACTACATCACAACCTTGCACTTGGGGAGTGAACAATGTACTTACTATAATTTTCTCTCTCATGACATTATAGAGGACCTCATCTGTTAAGCACAATTGAATAGTAGTTATAGTTTTCTTATCCATCTTGTTCCATTCTTTTTTTGTCATAGATTTCATTGCTTTCAAGGACAACATTGTCCAATCCTTGCTAAACTATGATAACATTCATCTTAACTTTCCATAGTTCAAAATTATTTTTACTGGAGTATTTTTTTACATCAAACTTCAGGTTAGATGTCATTGATATGCTTTCATATTCAATCTGCTTCCCAATGTTAGCTCTGATACCACTTGTTGGGGAACCACGGAAGTACGCAGAGACAAATCAAACAAAATACACACAATCACACAACCAAATCCAAACAAGAACAATTTGAATTTTACATGAAAAAATCCTTTTTGAAAAAAAAACCACGGTACAAAGCGACAAGTATGCACTATGAAAGCAGAAATTAAAAGAGATAGAGAGTTACCAATTCGAACAAGCCTCGAATCAACTTCACAGGCCCTAACTATGCCATTAAAACCTTTAAGAGCATATTAGAAAACTCTAAAATACATCTCACACTCATAAATCCTGATTATATCTAATATATAACGTATCACAATTAGAATAAGAAATAAATCCCGCACTTATGCAACTGTGCGCGCTCGATGGAACTTCGATGGTATCGAGCACCTGTTGATGGCATCAACCTCTACTCGATGGCATAAAGTGGTCTATCGATGACATCGACAGACCCTGTTATTTATAGATTTAAGACATCAACAATAATAACATTGTGATTAATTAACGATTTTGCCTACATGATATGTCATTTGAAATGTATTAATGAGATCCACGTCCAAGCCAATGCTATTGGCCCCTAATGGTTTTTTAAATTAATGCCTTATGAGGGTAGATTAAGTGATTTTTTTATATAAGTTACCATTTTTGTTATTTTTAAAATATATTAAAGTTTAAATTTTTCTATTAAAACATGAAGTCTTTCTTTTAGTCATGTTAGAGAGTTTTAGGGTCCTTACTTATGCCTCAGTGGTAGACTCACAATAGTTTTAACATGAGGTCATGGGTTTAAGTACCCACTACGGTAAAATGTCATTGTTGTGTGAGTGTATGGGTGTGTGTGGGGTGAGGGTGTGTGTGTAAAAATAAATATTAAAGAGTTTTAGTTTAGAAGTAAATAAGTTTTACTACCTTAAAAAAATACCATATAAAAAATGTTTGAATTTGAGCTTTGTAAATAAAATCTTATTTATTATTTTCAATAATGCCACCTCTTTTAGAGGTTTTCTTATCATGTGGATTAAAGGTTCTTCATGAATTTGAGGTTTATCGTAAAATGTATAAGACAATTATGTCTTCTTTTTCCCTTCTCCTGTGTACAATTACACCAGTTGGTATCAGAGCGAGGTCTTTTCTTAAGTCGATGACTTTTAATTACAGATTAAGTGACAATAATCTTATGATGATGCTTTAGAGAGTTAAACATTAGGCCTTCCAATGAAAGATGGAAGTGACATTTGTTCAAGTATCAAACGACAATCAAAATCATAATCTCAAACAACCTAAGACTATGAAAGAGCTTGGAATTAGTCAAATTGTGGTCAAATAAATATGTTGAGTCCTGCCACAACCCTACAAAGGTGAGGTTAACTCAGGGAGTTACACACTTTTTGACTAATCAAAAAATAAACAATAAGAGTGGACCTATACAAATGAAGGAGTGCCTTTTATGAGCAAAAAAGAAAAAAGAAAAATAGTGAACTATGCACATGGAGTGCTTCTTAAGGAATTTACTATTGGATTGACTGATGGATCCACAAATGGATCAACTAATGCAAATGTGCATCAACATATGTCATTACACGAAGGTAAAACTACCGTCGGGTTACTTGATGAATCCACAAATTAACGATCCAACTAGAAAACAGTTTAATTGAATCAAAACATTAATTGACAAATGGATTTGTAGAAGGAATCGATTAATGTAAATATAAAGATGATTCAATGGCAAAGGAGATAGATACTTTTATGATGATCACATCAAGCTATAAAGATCAACACTCTAATACATTCTTAGCAATAACCAAAGTATGTTGATTAAAAGCTAGTAGTGAAAACAACAATATTGAAGCTATGGTGCACATTAGTCTTGGATTGAAGCTATGGTGCACATTTTTATTTTGGTTGTTCATAATTTTGTCATTGACTTTATCTTATATTGGACATCTTCACTTGAAAAGAACTTGTCTTCGAATACAGTAAGATATTAGTCCCTAATTATGGTTTAGTTGTTTAACATGTCTTCTTTAGCTTTGACATCAATTGATGATGAAAGCCTATACGTCGGATCAAAATTTTGTGCATAAAATATAACTTAAGAAAAATTCTTCTTATATTTCTTTTCTTTATAATCCTCTGCATCTGAAGTATTAACTTCCTCTAATTCCGCAATAACGGATTTAAAATTGTGAACTGACGAAATATTAATTATGGCTTCATCTGTTACTTTCGATCGATATCCCTTTAGTCATGATATGACATTGAAATGCTATTGATGAGTTTTACATTTTAGCCAATGAAAATGTTCGTTGGCCCCATACAACTTTCCAAAATAAAGTTGTTTTAGAGGTTAGTTTTGAATTTTAAGTCAACACTTACTATTTTAATAATGATTTTTTTTTTTTTTTTTACTTTTAAAAAATTTTAAGGTTTAAATAAGTCTCATTATGCTTAAAGTTTTTTTTTAGGTTATGTCAAAGAATTTGAGTTAATTAAGAAGACTTTTATTATTTTTAATAAGTTTATAATTTTATGAAAGTTTAATATTTAGAAAAATAATGAATTTAGGGCTTAAAACATATTAAGTGACTTTGTAAACAAAATTTTATTCATTATTTCCAATAACATTCTCTTTTAGAAGTTTTCTTATGTTGTGGTTCAAGATTCTATGTGATTTCGAGGTTTATCACATAGTAAGCAGATGTTGGTCTCTTCGTCTCTCCTTCCACCATGCACTTGTTACTCCACATATACAATCCTATAAATTAAAAGATCAATGACCATACGGTCCTATAAATAATGAGGGTAGCACGAACACTTACAATCAAAGGACAATGGCATGCGGTTATTGATCAAGGGATATTTTGTGCATGTTCATGATTAAAGGATAGCGATCACGTAATTATTAATCAAAAGGACAACGTGCACATGCTTATGATCAAGGAATAAGGGTCATATGTATATTGCACAAAAGGATAACCCATATGGCCATGATCAAATGACCGACAACATGGTTAGTGATCAAAAGGAAAACATACGCATGAATATGTTATCAAAACATCGGTTATACATATATTAATCAAAAGGACGACATGTGCCCTCTCGAGATCAATGGACACTAAGATCATAAACAAATTTATGATTTTTTACATCTACTTACTCATAAAAATAAATGCATGGGCTTGAGCAATAAGATAAAATATGTTATACGCTGACACAATCAGGACTTTGAAATTTGTGACAACATACCATAGAATCAAACTCTCACATCTACTTAATGTTGAACTTAAAGTTTAGAACAGCCTTGGTCGAGATAGTCGAGTACGTAATACTTTGATTCATCTGAAATTCTGATAAGTGTTCAGTGCAGTTTGGTCGACCGAGTGAACAGTTGGTCAACCAAGAATTTTGTAGAGAAATTTTTGAGGGTCAGTGCAACTCGAGTGACCGAAGAAAACTCCAGTCAACCGAGGCATGTTGTGAGTCGCACCTACGACACTAGGATCTTACCTGCAATACTTTCTATGAAAACTGTCATAACTCCCTCATTACAAGTCTGATATGTGTGATCTTATACTTGTTGGAAAGATAATTTGATGAGCTTTAAAATATCTTTAAAATCATATTATTTGGATATCATTTGATTGCCCAAAAACCATCATAACATAAATCACATCTAGAAAAGAAATCGAGAGCGATCCAAAAAAAGGTCATAACTCTCTCATTACAAGTTCGATTGGGGTGATCTTATACTCATTGAAAAGATAATTTGATGAACTTTGAAATAAATTTAGAATAATCTCATTTAGATATCATTTGATAGCTCAAAGTGGGTCCAAAATTTACATTTTTATTCATTCAATTCAACATTCAACATTTACATCCACATCTTCATTCATTAAATTTAACATTCACTTTCAACGTTTACATCCACATCTACCTCTACCTCCATATATGCATTTTCATTCATTCAATTCAACATCCACAATCACATCAGCTTTCACAATCGTATTTTCATTCATTCAATTAGATATTTGGTAATAGACTTACTATCACAGGGTCAAGTGAGTCGTTCCTTGAGACTCGTAACACGTGAGCGAGAGCGATTCGCATAGAGGCCTTTAAGTTTGTCACATACTTCTTTGGAGGATTTATTAGATGCAATTAGGGTCACAATTGAGTCAGAGATTGAGATACGGATAGCATGTAATAGAAGTTTATCTTGGCGCTTCCAAATAATTGGTGGATTGAGTTGTTAGAAGAACATGGTTTTGAGCCATCTATGTAGCCTATTAGTTCATAACCAATCAAGAGAGAATCAAATTGGGCACGCCATGTTGAATAGTTTAAGGACGTGAGTTTAAGAGGGAATTGTGCATTAGTAATGGCGATCAACGGCGCGTTTGAATCAAAGGAAGCTATAACGGATGTAACCATGGGAGTTATGGTGATTGATTCTTGTGCAACCATTGATGAAGGATCAAGGTTTCTTGTTGGAGATGAAGGCTCTGATATCGTAAAAGGATAAAATATTGTTTGGCTGAATGAATGATTTCATTTTGCTTTGTGATACACACACACATGTTTACAGATTTTACAGAATCGATCAAATATTATCCTAACTAAATATAGTAACATATAAGCATGGTAGAGATTTGTTGCTAGCTAGACTGTGCTGGACTAATTTACTGTGCTGGACTGAATTGTTGTGCTGGACTGATTTGCTATGATAGACTGAATCTTGGATGGTGTATTCTCTACAAATTGAACATCCACATCCACATTCACATATTCATTCATTCAATTCAAATTCAACATCCATATCCACATATTTATTCATTCAAGTCAACATTCACATGCACATCCACAACTACAACTTCATTCGCATTTTCATTTATTCAACTTTATATCCACATTCACATATATATTTTCATTCATTCACATCCACTTTCACATCCATATGCACTTATACATTCATCATTCGTCTATTTCATAATTCACATCAAATCTGACATTCACATTCACATTTATTTTTTCATTTATATAGTTTAATATTCACATCCATTTCCACATTTACTTTTACATTTTCATTCATGCAATTCAACATTCACATCAATTTTCACATCCATATCCATTCAATTCAAAATTCACAACCACATTTACATCCGTTCATACAGTTTCATGTCAACATCTATTTAATTCAAAATTCACAACCACAACCACATCAACATCTAAATTCATTCAATTCATCATTCACATACACATCCACATCTGCATTCACCTGCATTCTATTCAGCAAGCATTAAGCAAATGATGAGTATGTTCATTTGATTCATTATCCATTATAAGAATAATTCATAAAACCCATATAAAAAAGTGGGCGCTCGAATGACATATACATTTAATTACTTATTTTGTGAAAATCGAAAACTGAAATTCTTATATTAAGATGGATTCCTCTTTCTCAAATAGAATCTCTCTGTCCTTGGCTTCTGTGTGGTTTTATCTTAATACGAATTTCTTTGTCTTCTTTAACAATATTGAGCCTCCCGATTTGCTTGCCACCACATGTATCTTATATTCATCCTTTTTAGAATCAATTATATATGAACGTGTATGTTGTTGAAGACAGTTGAAAGATAACATTTGTTTAAACTTGAGGATTTCTTCCTATAGATTAACATATGAGGTAATATAATTAATAAAATAATAAATAAGCAATAATAAATTCACCACCACATCCACATTCATTCAATTTAATGATTATTAAAAAAAAATGAGTATGTTCATTCAATTCATTATTTTTATAAAATAATTCACAACACTTTTGAAAATAATTAGCCACACAAATGACACATACAAATAATTACATAGCTTTTGAAAATATATAAAACTGAAATTCCTATACTGAGGTGGATTCTTTATCTTTTTCAAATAACATCTCCTTATCATTGGCCTCCTTATGGGTAGTTTTGAGACATGCTTCTTTATTTTCTTTGAAGATTAGCCTCTTGTTCTGTTATTAATGACCATTATTGTGCACAGACATTCATAGGAAAGTATACGTATAAAAGACATAAGAAGTATTAATGAAAACGTGAATGTGGATAGAGATTTCAAACTATGTAAATGAAAATATGAAAATACAATAATGAATGTGAATGTTAAATACAAATAAATGAAAATATGAATGTGGATTTAAAATTAAATGAATGAAAATGTGAGTATGGATATGGATGTGAATGTTGAATTGAAGATGTAGATATGGATAAATATGTGGAAGTAGATGTGAATGAATATGTGAATGTGGGTGTAAATGTCACTTGAGACACTTTGGAACTTATTTGGGAGAAGTGGATCACATTTGAGACACTTTGGATCTCACCTAGGAGGGGTGGATCCCACTTGAACACTATGAATTGCACTTGGAAGGGTGAATCTCCCTTGAGCACAGTGGATCGCACCTGGAGTGTATGAATATCTCTTAACCATTGTATATTGCACTCACTTGAATTTAACATTCACGACCACATTCACATGCGCTCTCACATTTTCATTCATATAATTCAATATTTACAACCTACAATCACATCTTCATGCACTTTCACATTTGCATTTATAAAATTCAACATTCACAATTCACAACCAAATGCATATGCACTTTCACATTTGCATTCATACCATTTAACATTCACAAAGACATCCACATCCATACCATACAATTCAACATTCGCATGCATATGTACTTCCACAACTCAACATTTATATCAACTTTCACATCCATATGTACTTCTACATTTGCATTCATGTAACTCAACACTCACATCCACATCCACAATTGCATACACTTTTATATTTTCATTCATATAATTCACAAGCACATGCACTTCCACATCTGCATTCATACATTTGAATTTGAATGAATGAAGATGTGAATGTGGGTGTGGATCATGCCTGAGGGGGGTGGATCCCCCTAAGCACTATGGATCTCACCTAGGGGTGGATCCCCTTGAGCACTGTAGATGCGATCCACAATGCTAAGGGGGGATCAATCCTTGCAGGTGAGATCCATAATGCTCAGGGGAACCACCCCCTTAGGTGCAATCCACAGTGGACATGCATATGCACATCCATATGCATATGCACTTTCACATGCACATTTACTTCTACATCCACATTTATACAATTCAACATTAAAAACCACTTTTACATCCACATTCACTTCTACATTTTCATTCATACAATTCAAAATTTACATCAATTTCCATATTTACATTCATACAATTCAACATTTACAACCCACAACTACTTTCGCATCCACATCCATAATTGCATTCATACAATTCAACATTTTCATGGACCTCCACATTTTCATTGAGACAATTCAAAATGCATATCCATTTCCACATGCACATGCACTTTCATACTTGCACTCAAACAATTCAAATTTCACACCCACTTCCACATCCTCCATTCACATATACTTTTTGTAAACACATCATATTCTTTAAAAGAATAAAACTGTGTAAGTGTATGTAGAATGCATCAAGTGGATGCGAATGTTGAATGCGAATGAATGAAGATGTGAATGTTGGTGTGGAATGGGTCTGAAAGGGAGAGAGGGGGTGGATCCCCCCTGAGCACTATGAATCTTAACTAAGAGTGGGGTAAAACCCTCCCGAGCATTGTAGAGGGATTTACCTCACTCCTACATTAGATGTACAGTGGTTAGGTGTGATCCACCCCTAGGTGAGATCTATACTACTTAGGGGGGATCCATACAATTCAAAATTCATAACCACATTCACATTCATTTGCATATGAACATTAATACAATTCAACATTGACAACCACATCCACATGCGTATCATAGAAAATAACATTAACATTTACTTCCACATTTTTACACCATACGATCCATATCCACATTCATATAAATTCACTCCACTTTCACTTCCACATTTTCATTCATACAACTCCACATTCACATCCACTTTTACAGTTTTTATACTGTATAATTCAAAATTCACAACCAATGCACTTCCACATTGACATTCATATAAATCCATCTCCACCTCCACCTCCACCTCCACTTCTTAATCCAATATCACATCCACTTCTATATTTTCATTCATACAAGTCAGCATTCACATCCACATTTGCATTCAATTTAAAATCCACATCTACTTCCACATGTGCATTTGTACAACTTATCATTCATTCATTCAATATTCATAAAATGGTGCCCAAGTCAGATGCACAACTATTAAGTGGTATTCATATTGGGCCAGGTGGGATCCACAATAGCAATCCTTGAAAAAAACATCTGTACTATGTATTCTTACCTCTACCCACCATATCAGTCGCACTCCCTTGAAGGAAAACTTGAAAAACTTGAAAATGATCAGCAAAATGAGGATTTCCGCTGGATTGAAGCTAGTGTTACCTCAAAATATCATCGGAATGAATGTACTGTCACCGTGGTCCCCCCCCCCCCCCCCCCCCCCCCCCCCGCTCAATTTGGTGGAGGTAGTGGTCCATCTCCCTAAAAACAAACCTTCAAAAACCCCGAAATGGGTTGGAATATGGGTCCGACCCCACATGTATGTTTATAGAAGATTTGATATTGTGGGGTCCATCTTGCATCTCCATTGAAATTCCCTTTGACCGTTAGCTCGGGGAAATAATTCCAGGGCATGGACCCTAGAATCAGGGAAAAAGACATCAGGGATGGATCGCTTAAGAGGAAATAACTGCAAGAGAAAGAATACCATTCTCTCTATTAAGGGCTACAAAAGGCTCTAATAAATATGAAATCATCGCCCTCTGATGTCCCAGCATGTCCTGAAGGGAATGAATAGATCGGATCTCCCAAGTAGTGGTTCCATTTATGGCTTCATGGGACCCATTATCTTCTCTTCGAAAGACCTTTTTGCAAGGCACAATTGTACAATGGAGCAAGTGTGCAAAAGGGTAGTTTCATCCGGAAAAAAGAGTAAAAACTTGGGTTAAAAAAGTTCAGTCCCACGAGAATTTGGTCATTTTCTCACTTACCTAATTCCATAGGACTGTTATAGTAAAAATTTTCCCTAATTAGAGCTGGGCATGTCTGACCTGATCCGGTGGATCCGACCCAATTCGACCAGATTTGAACCGAATTGACGGCCTGGATCGGTGCGGATCGAGTTGGGCCATTCAGATCCAAATGTTTTTCGGATCGAGTTCGAATCGTGGTCAATCCGGACCGATCCGACCCGATCCGGAGTGGATAAACCACACACATCATGTCATGAGCCCTCTCTCTCTCTCTACGTGAATGTAGGTGGGCTCATGTGAACAACAACATGCCTTGCACCACGGGCTCACCTTTCACCACCCCCACTCTTTTCTTACCTTTATTTATCCTACTCTTGCGAGTAGGATTCCAAATCCTACCCTCCCGATGCATCAATGTAGAACGTATACGGAGATCTGATCCGTAGATCATGTGCACCTCACCATGTATGCACTATGGCATGAAAATAAGACCAGTCGGGGCATCATTTGAGCCACATGCACATTAAATACATACCATCCGTCTACCTTTTAAACAACTCATTTCATCTCACATAGGAGTAGCCAATCCATTCCCCTATATAGCTGCAGTAGGTACATGTTGTGCAAAGACGAGCACTGACGCTCCTCGAGCTCCGAGTTGTATGAACGATTTAAAGGAGATCAAAGTCATATGGGCCCCACAGTGATGTATTTATTATATCTACACCGTTCATATATTTTTAGAGATCATTATAAAACATTATCTAAAAATGAATAATATCCAAAGATCATATGGACCACACCGCAAATAGCAGCAGAGATAATGATTTTCACCGTTAAACAATTCGTGTGGTCCACTTGATAGTTAGATTTGTCTTATTTTTCGTCTCAAGCCTTAAGACGAGCTCGCCAAATGGATGGACAGTTTGGATATAACATATACCATATGATCAGACCCGCAAAACTTGCTAACGTCAATATGTAAAGTGCACGTCAACACAGCTTAGCTTCAATTTCATGCTGTGCACGTCAACACAGTTTCAATTTCATGCTTCGCATGTCAACACAACTAACGGCCTCGAGCTCTGAGTTGTACGAGCGGCTCAAATGAGATCAAAATTACAAGGGCCCCACAATGATGTATTTATTATATCCATACCGTTTATCCATTTTTCGTGATCATTTTAGAGCATTTGAAAAAAAAAATTAAATCATATCTAAAGCTCAAATGGACCACACCGAAAATAGCAGCGAGGATAATGATTTTCACCGTTAAAAAATTGGATCTGAATTGTACCCAACCCGATCCGACTTGATTTCCCTAACCAAGTCCAAATCGATTCGGGTCAGGCCAGCCGTGCATTGGATAGGTTCGAGTCAGATGTCCCGAACTCAGTCTCGGATCAGATCAAGTTCGGGTCAGAATATAAAGATTTCAGACCGAATCTAGTTAGACCTAATCCGATGAGACTTAGTCCAATGCCCAGCTATGCCCCTAATTTGACTAAGCCCATCTCAAAAGGGATTGGATCACGTGAGACACTAGACTCACCCAAGGCGGTGCAGTCCTTACCGTAGGGCCCAACTTAATGTATGTATTCTATATCCACGCCGTCCATCCATTTTCAAATCATTTTAAGTTATTATCCCAAAATTGAAGCATATCCAATGATCAAGTGAACCATACCATACGAACCAATGGTTATTGAAGGCCCTACCATTGAAAACTTCTTATAGTGCACCTTAACGTTTTCTTAGTGTTTATTTTCCATCTAATATGTTGATAGGGTCACATAAGCCTGGATGAAGTGAAAAAACAAATATCAGCTTGATCCAAAACTTTTGTGTCCCATTAATAGTCAATCACCACTGTTTCCTATGGTAAGGTCCACCTCATAATTGGATCTACTTCATTTTTTGGATAATACACTAAAATTATCTGTTAAAACGGATGTACGGCATCGATGCAGAATATATGCATCAAGGTGGGCCCCACTGTAAGGGCCGCACCGTCTTGGGTGAGTCCGGGGTTTCACCTAATCCGCTCAGTTACTCGTGGACCCGGACCCAGACCTAGACCCAGACCCGTAAAATTTGGGTAGGGTCCACGGGCATAGCTCCCCGGCTTTGCACTCTTGACTGATTATACCCTACCTCGCTGACGTTTGTTCTTGTTATGCCTGTGGATGGCATTCCTAACGACGCCTGATCTCATGTGGAGGGTAAGCGGTCTTTTCTATTTTCCTCTTTTCCTTTTCGGTAACATTATCTTTTGATTATAGTCTTGGAGCTTGATTTTTGATAGCGATGGAAAGTGAATTGGGAGTGTTTTTTTTATTATATTTCTATGCGTTGGGCTGTAATTTGGATTACTTCTTATGGATTGAACGATAGTCACTGCCCTTTCGGCCAATCAATTTGGGCGCTTTCTATTATGCCTGTGACTTGCTCGACAAAATGCCATTAGGAAACATCCTTCGTTTTTGCCTGCTTTCATCATATGCTATCCACCCCGAATGGTTTTGTTTGCTAAAATAGGTGTTAGGTTAACCAAGGTTTTGGGTTGGATCCCTTCTTAATGGCTTGTTTGGCAGCGTGGATTTGCATTCCTGTGGAATCTGGTTGATTATATGGAATCAAGTGGATTTGAAATCAAAGCTTTGAGGTGGGAGTTGAAAAGAGCTCTTTTGGGGGATTTGGGTTCCTCTCAAGTCCCAATACCTCTGATTCCTTCCTACCAAAAGACTGATAAAAGAGGCAAATCCCCACAAATCCCTCTGATCGCATGCTGTTAAACAAGCCATAAATGCTTGTTAAAGTGTGTGTTTTGGCAATGCTAAGTGGGCTAGATGCGTGAATGCAAACAACATGCATGGCTTATCTTAATTTTGAATGAATGGTTTGCATTAAGTGGTTGTTTAACACCCCGGAATTTGGGGCATTTGGAATCGGAATCTGATTCTTTGGGCAGTTTCCTGCGTTTAGGGTCTTAAAAATGTGAGAATCAAATTCAATTCCAGCAAAAGGTACATTTTTGAATTCTTGGGCGAGGGTAGTTTGGAAATGCCAGGTTCACCAATTCCAACACAATGGACTCAATTCATGCCTCCTAACTCTAAGAAATGGGACCTAATTAAAATGCATAACTTTTATACGGAAGCCTCAGCTAAATGTGTGATAAAATCCTAATTTTGGAGCTTTGGATTAGGATGGATGCTATGATATGGATAGGCTAAAAGAGCTCATGCAGATACATGAATGATTCGATATATTTTCTTGTGGTATGAATGAATTATATGCTTCTAAAACCCTTGTTGTAAGATGCATGGGTTACTTTTGAATCCCGAATGAAGTTCTAGCCCTTAGGCTTAACTGAATGATGAACATGAGACTTTAAATGGCTTACTCCTATCTTGAGAAGTTTGTGAATTTTCCACCCTTTAGACTCATAGCATTGAAAAGATGAATGATATGGACAACAGTCAATTAGAATCATGAGCCTAACAGCCCTTGGGCTAATGCACATAACTCATGATATTAATACCCTTAGACTTGGGCCTGTTTGGGAGCGTGGATTTGGAACCCCCTGGATTTGAAATCCTCCTATTGTGTTTGCTACCCTAGATTTGGAATCAACTTTAATCCAAAAGTAGCTGCTATACATGGTATATTTACAGGGGATTTGAATTTAATTACTAAATCAACTTTAATGTATCTAATTAGTGAAAGTATGTAATGCTTGACACAATGGTTGTAATAAGCCCGCTGAAATATATACTTTGGCTGAAAATGATGAAATTCCAAGTCTCGGATGGGCCACAAGCACAAGATCATATCCGAGTGACTAAACAACGATTTTTAATTGTTGATTTACAAGGACAATGTTTGGACGGCATTGATCATCATATTAAAGTAATTATAGTGATGCAGTTGATTATCTAATTGTTTTGGGATATCATTGGTGGGCCATGTGCCCAATAGATTAATAGTCTAGTGACACATGTTACACATGCAACTCTTGGAAGGATTTTAGATGTAATCCAAGCTTTCACTGTGGATTTCAAACGCCCTCTTTGAAGGGATTTGAAACCCCTAGTTACTTTATGGTGCCAGACAACTAGTGGATTTGAAATCCTCTTAAACCCCCTCAAATCCCCCCAAATTCATGGTACCAAACTACCCCTTAGAACACACATCATAGACCCTTGGCTCTAGTGAGTGATGTGTAGCCTTTGTGAATTTTCAAATCAAAATGAACGGTCTTCATGAATTTTGTATTTAAAATGAATGCATGCTTCTAACCATAATTTAAAAACCCAAAAAATTGATTCCATGCGATATCAAGGTGGGTCGAGTTGACTCAAAGACTTGATTGAGTCTTACTTGTCTTGACAATAGTAGTATTAAATGTTCCCAATCTGGTAAATGATATAAAATAGCATGATCCGAGATGATGTTCATCTATATGACCCTTCATTCAAAAGACCATGAAATGCAATACGTTGGTCCAAATTAATGTGAACATGGGCTTCTGAATTGGAATCCTTGACAATATTGGCCTTGAGATGTTCTGATATGTAATGCATGAGATAATTTTTTTTTTCTTCTTTAAAATTTAGTTTGGAAATCTTTAAAATTTAGTTTGGAAAGACACGTGCCTATGATCATCTGCTAGCTAAATTTTGAATCCATGAAATGCATGAATTTTGGACCTTTCTCGGGTTGTATTGAATGATTTCTAAGCTTCACTTATAGCAAATGGTTCCTTGAACTAAACTTTGCCTGTTCTTAATCACATGCTATGCTTTTAATGAGTGAAGTGCACTATCCTCCTTGTCAGAGGTCTTTCAGCCTTTATTCTGATTTCTTCAATTTCCCTTTTACTAATATAATCATCATTGCTTAATGTCAAGGGATGGTGGAGAGATAGTGTCAAACAAACCTGGCTCCTTCAAGCTTGCAAGCTCCTATCCTTGCTGGCACTAAGATCTTGTCCCAGCTTCTGGAGTCTCTTCTTCAGAACCAAGAGAAAACACATGCAGATAATGATGATACTCCCTCTCCTAGTGCTACAGAACTACAGCCTCCCAGAGAACTAAAGGCCGGAAAGAGTGATATTACTGAGAGCATCACAAGCGGAGGGTTAAGTCCAGTGTTTTTATTAGTTTTCTCCTTGGTGTTTTTCTAAATCATGTGTATCTCTTGCTAATCATGCTTTGGCCTTTTTAACAGGCACCTCGCTGGATCCGAAATTGTGTTACTTGGAAGGCCTCACATATATGATCCCTATAACTAGCCCAAGGGAGCACAATATTTTTCCTTGGGCTGCTAGGTTGACTCCACCATGGGATTATGGTGACGGTTTCCCTGCCTTTTGATGGTTTGGGGCAGCTTGAGGAAAGAAACAAAGCGAGCGTGAGAGGAGTGAGGAGAGGAGCTTGGGACTCAACGAAGGCCGCCCTGAGATTTTCATGATGTAGGAGCTGGTTCTTCGTACTCTAATGAGCCTTCCCACGGTGCAGGAGGTCAGGTCCCTCCCAATGACTTGTCAGGGGAGGAGTCAGGTGTGAGGGTTATCAATTATGATGACATGTGGGGCCATGGTGAGCTGTATGGTTAGGATGGTGGGGTTCAGGTACAAGTGAGGGTGGCGATGCTGATAGGGCTCAACTTTAAGGGAGGGAGGCACGGTTATCGCTCAGAATGAGATCCCAAATGTTGGAAGGGAAGCTGATGCTTGGCTGAGTGAGCCCACTCAAGTGGATTTGACTCATGATGAAGATGCCCATTCTACCTAGGAAACCCTTCTAGATTGGGGGCGGCTGGGATGAGCCATCAGGACCAGTTGTTGAGAGGAGCTTTGGATTAGATCGGTGAGAATGATGTAATGCTCCAACCTTTCTCTTCTCATTCTTGCATAAGTACTTTCTAAGTTTTTTTATTTTTTATTTTTATTGTCGATGGCTGCTCATATTAATTTTTGCAGATTATATGGAACCCCTATGCTGATGATCAGGACTTGGAGGGGCCTGTCTTGAGTGGTTTACACAGTAGATATGGTACATAGGCAGGCTCGAAATCAAGTAAGACAACATCTAATTTAGTGCCCCATTACTACTTCAGTGTCTGAAAGAGCTGAGTCTTTGGGGTTTGGCTTGATGGATACAAGTTGATTCTAGAATTAAGATTATCCAATCTATTGATGATGATTACAGTCTTTTCATATGTTCCTGTAAGCTCCTGGTAAAAAGGAAGAAATTATTAATATTCCAGCTCCCCTACTTAACCTGCTTTGCATCCTTAGTTTGTTCGTCAGAGCAGGCATTCTTATTCACAAGAATTGGGTGTGCGGAATGAAATAGGTGCTCACATTTTCTTTGGTGTGTTGTGCATAACCTAGCTTGGGAAGGATGAGTTAGGCCCTGCTTTATTGTCACTTAAAATGAGTTCATCTCGTTCATCTCATTTTATTTAAGAGTAATCATCCCTTACAGATCATAGGTTAGAGAAATGCTCCAGTGCTCGCATAGCACTATATGTTATAATGCTCCTAGTTGCATCGGGACACTTTGTCCAATCCATTAATCTAGATTGTTCATTAGGCCCAACACATATTTCATGGACTAACATGAAAACATCATACTGATCTGACAAATATTAACCATTCGATCATCATCATCTAAGCCTTATCCCAACTAGTTGGGGTTAGGAACATGAATCCTTTTCCTCCATTCCACTCTATCAACGGCCATAACTCTAGTTAGACCATAGGTGATGCAGGACATGGAATTTAAATATGGTATGCAAGATTTTAGGCTTAGATCATACTAATTCAGAAACAATAACATAGAATTTCACATCCCACACAAAAGTTCAAATATTCAAGCAAGGGCAATCTGTGCGGGTCCAGGCCTACACAGGCTAGGACTGAATCAGTAAAATTATGGACCAAACGATGCTCAAAGGGAAATAAAAATCATCCACATATGCACAGTAACCAGTCCTTAATCCAAGGGATTCACCAATTTCAATTCAAGGAACCCTAGGGTAAAAAAAAAAAGACAAATAAATTAAGGATAATACAATCTAGGGTTAGAGTTTATGAAAATAGGTATAAAAAGAGAGAAAATAAGAAAGAAAACCTGAACTGATGAAAGTCCACACGTGCGGATAGCGGCAGGGCCTGGCGCACGTGCGCACGAACCTGGCCGCATGTGCGAGCGGGCCCCAATTCCCCAAATAGCCTCCTTGGCCCTGGTCGGCCAGGGGAGGTCTTCAAAACCACCAAGTTTCGTGGCAATCCGACGTACAGTCTATGCGCAGTGCTCCGCCGAAGTTTCAACCCTCCTGCAGGGCCAGATTCTGGAAACTGGCTGTAGGGATAAGAACGACTGCAAAAACTGGTGGATTCAAAGCAAGAATGATTGTAAAATGTGAGAGATATGGATGGAAGAAGGTAGGGGTGGATTGGGATAGGCGTAGTTTCGCAGCACAGTAGTTAGCCCTTCGAAAAGGGAGGGCTTCGCACCCACTTGAATTTTTCCACAACTCAAAACTCAGAGAGTAGAAAAAAATATGTAAGAATTTTTTTATTTCTTCAATGAATCAAAAGAACTACAAGGGGTGCCTATTTATAAGAAAATTCTATACCCCAAAACTCGTGCCATGTGCGCAACCTATTACTTGGCGATGAAATAAACCAAAATAAAAACTAATCAAAGAAATCTAAAGTGTTCATGATGTTCTAAATAACATAAATAAGCAAAATCTAAAATATGAACTTAATCTGACTAGTGGGCCACGATCATGAGATCCTATGATGGGCTTTACTTGACTATCGGGCCCACTCTTTTGAATCAAAACTCCGTCTTCTAACCAGGAGACCCTCACCGAACTTCATCATTGAGCTAGATTGACGGTGGGGCCCTCCTCCGTGTGTCCATGCGTAGGGGGGGCGGAGTGCGTGCGCGTGATGTCCCCATCAACTCTCCCTGGCTGCGAAGATTTCGCCACTGGTGAAATAAAACTCCTGAACCGCTCCAGAATATCAGGATCAAGCTTCTGAAGCTTCTCCTCAGTGAGCTACGTGTTGTCTGAAGCTGGGTGCAACTTTCATTAACCAGGTACTTCTGAAACCCGCCGTCCGACATTGAAACTATCTCAGGATATCCTCTATTTCCTCTCTGGGTGTTTGAAAGCTATGAGAGGTAGAGGCTGGAAAGAAAGGTCGGGAAGAGGTCATGAATCAAGGGATAAATTTGGGGAATCAAGATGGGTGGTCGAAGGGCCGGACAAAGTATCAGCGGTCCCCTGAAAAGTAACTAGATCCTCCACATTGAATGTGGAAGTGATTCCCATGGAAGGTGGAAGATCTACCACATATGCATTGAGACCATTTCGTTTTATAATTTTGAAGGGTTCAGCGCTATGAGCGTGTAACTTGCGAACGGCCCCCGGAGGATACCGCTTGGGCCTAATGCGGACCATCACATAGTCCCCAATATTGAATTTTTTGAAACGTTTATACTAGTCTGCAGAAAATTTGGAATGTTTATTACTAGTAGTGATATTTCGCCTGATTTCTTGATGCAATGAATGGATATGATGCGCAAAAGACTCTGCAAACTTTAATGGCCTATGAGACAATGACATAGGGACAAGATCAATAGGTTTCCTAGGCCTATAACCAGTAATGACTTCAAAAGGACTTAGAACTGTGGACCTATTGACAGAACTATTGAATGCAAACTTAGCTATGGGTAGTACAAGGTCCCATATCCTGGTATGCTCCCCCACTAAACATCTGAGCAAACCCCCTAGGCTTCTATTAACTACCTCAGTCTGACCATCGGTTTGAGGGTGATAGGCAGTAGAAAATTGGAGCATAGTATTCATCATGTGCCATACTGTCTTCCAAAAGTAACTCATGAATCGGATGTCACAGTTAGACACTGGTTTTTGGTAACCCATGCAGTTTGACGACCTTGCTAAAGAACAACTTGGCAACATGAGATGCATCAGAGGTCTTAAAACAAGGAATGAAGTGGGTCATTTTAAAGAAACAGTCCATGATGACAAATATGGAATCGTGTTTCTAAATAGTCTTGGGAAGTCCAAGCACGAAGTCCATACTGATGTCCTGCCAAGGAATGAATGGAACTGGCAATGGTGTGTATAATCTTGTATTTTATTTCCTTCACTTTGCCAATTTACAAGACGACATTGCCCTATAATTTTTTCCACGTTTCGCTTGAGGCTTGACCGACAAAACTTATCATCCACTAGGGCAATGGTCTTGTCTCGACCGAAATGATCCGCGACCCCTCCCGAATGTAATTCCCAGACAAGAAAATCGTAGAGGGAGGTACGTGGTATGCATAAGCGGTCACCCCTAA
This sequence comes from Magnolia kwangsiensis, assembly GCA_037074715.1. NCBI lineage: Eukaryota > Viridiplantae > Streptophyta > Magnoliopsida > Magnoliales > Magnoliaceae > Magnolia > Magnolia kwangsiensis. The sequence continues at coordinate 130,364,055 of CM073575.1, forward strand.
ACAAATATCCATCTAAAATCAAATAATCACTGCTTACTCCTGACGGACTCTCTAACAATGATGTGTATACAACTCCAAAATCTGGACACTCGGAATAATTTTCTTTGATGCGCTTAAGGCCCGTAACTTCAATGCTCATGGAGTTGAGTAATGCGACTCGACGACTCAGTATGTCGACAAGTTTATTCTCTACACCGGCCTTGTGCTTAAGCACAAAAGTGTACTCTTAAAGGAATTGAACCCACTCGACATGTCTAGGGTTTAATTTCTTTTGAGAGTTCAGATATCTCAAGGCCTCATGATCTGAGAATAAAACGAATTCTTACGGTAATAAGTAATGATGCCAATGGCGCAGTGATTGCACTACTGCATAGAATTCCTTGTCATAGGTGAAATATCTTTGTTTCGTCTCATTCAGTTTCTTACTAAAAAACAGGGCGCCATTCCTGACTAAATACTCCTATGCTGACTCCTGACGCGTCACATGCGACTTCAAAAGCTTTTGAAAAATCTGGAAGTCGCGTGACTGGAGTTTCGGTCATCTTGACCTTTATCTCCATGAAGGCCTTCGAGGTTGCCTTCGTCCATTAAAATTCTCATTTTTTATGCAATTCGTGATGGGAGCCATAATGGAACTGAAACCTCAAATGAACCGCCTATAGAAGGTAGTTAAGCTGTGAAAGCTGTGCACTTCATGAATATTGCGGGGTTCAGGCCAATTGACGATGGCCTTAACCTTTTCGGGATCCGTCGATACGCCCTCAGTTGACACAATAAAATCTAAGAAGATCACACTACTAGACAAAAATGCATACTTCTTTAGGTTGGCGTACAACTTTTCGTCCTTAAGGATCCCATAAACCTGCCTCAAGTGGTTTAGGTGTTGCTCCTTGGTCATACTATAAATCAAGATGTCATCAAAGTATACGACCAGGAACTTCCCCATGAAGGGCTTCAACACTTGGGTCATCACATACATGAAAGTGCTTGGGGTGTTAGTTAAACCAAAAGGCGTAACTAGCGACTCGTATAGCCCATCCTTCGTCTTGAACGCCGTCTTCCACTCATCACCAGGGCGTACACAGATTTGGTGATAACCACTCTTGAGGTCAATTTTTAAGAAGATAGTAGCATTGATCATCATATCCAACATGTCATCAAGACGCAGTATGGGAAATCGATATTTAACTGTGATTTTGTTGATGACTCTACTATCAATACATATCCTCCATGTGTCTTCCTTCTTAGGTGTAAGAAGGGCGGCATAACACACGGGCGCATGCTCTCTCGAATGAAACCCTTTGCTAGGAGCTCGTTAATCTGCCTTTTCAACTCCGCGTGCTCCTTTGGGTTCGTTCTGTAATGCGGGAAGTTTGACAGAGTTGCCTCAGGGATTAAATCAATGGCATGCTGTATATCCCTCATAGGGAGAAGCTCATTCGGTAGATCATCAGGAAAGACATCGCGAAACTCATGCACTACCTGAATGGCTTTAACGGTTAACTCTACACTAGCCTCTGGTACACTCTCCCTAGCCACAAGGGCGTATACCATCGAGTCTCCCTCCGTTTCTTGCTCAAAGTCCTTGGCATTCATAATATGGAGAGGTTTGGGCTTGGACTTCTACTCCACTTCTTTTGAGTTGTTCGCACCACTTTGTGTGGTGGACTCCTTTCTAGTCGTACTCTTGGGTGGTAGAGGATTTAGCTTGACCTTCTTGCCTTCAAAGCAAAATGTACACATACTTGAACGACCAAATATGGTGACATCCCTGTCGTAGAGCCACGGTCTGCCCAGAATAATATGGCCAACGTCCATGGGAACAACATCACACCAAAGCGTGTCTTTATAAGATCCAAATTGAATAGGAACAAGATAACGGTGTGATACTGGAATGGAAGTTTCATCAACCCAGGACACTCTATAGGGTTAAGGATGGACTTCCGGCTTCAAGCCCAAACGGCTCACGGTGCTAGTTGATGCCACGTTGACCAACTACCACTATCTACGATCAACTTACAGCTCTTTTCTCCACATTTTGCATAAGTGTAGAAGATCGTGTTACGGCGCCAGTCATCAGTGTTCTTGGCTTGAGCCAAAGCGCAATGCACAATTGCGAGGGTCGCAGACTCTTGCACTCCCTCATCCTCATCACTGGGGGTCTGCACGGGCTCATATTCTTTCTCTTCATCGTCACTCTTTGGGACCACTACTCCTACTTGCCCATCAATAAAGAATACTTTGGTGCCCTCTCTCATGTCGCACTGGTGAGCAAAATTACCATACCCCTGACACCTAAAACACCTAGTGGCCCCACTTTCACGTGAACTAGACCCGGCAATCTCTTTACCCTTTTCATCCTTAGGTCCGGGCTGAAAATTGTTGGAAGGTTTGTTTTGGTATCTCATGTTAGGTTTAGCCCCAGAGCGGTTGGCCTTAGCACTAGACTCACGAAAGTCAAACCGCCTTCCCACAGATGCTTTGAGATATTGCTAAACATCTAACACTACTTGGTACAACTGTTCAATAGTGTCTATGCCTTTGGCGAGCAATTCTCTCCTAATGTCAGGACGGTGACCCGTTTTAAAATGAGCAAGGGTAAGTACAGGGTCCTCATCAACCTTGCAGCGGGTCAAGTATTGTTCGAACTTCTCAATATAGTTAACAACACTCATGGAACCCTGTCGAAGAGACTGCCACTCCTCGATCAACTGTAAGCGATAAGAAAAGGGAAGGTACTTCTCCTTACGTGTTTCTTTCATCTCTCCCTAATGGACTATTGAGAGTTCCTTCGCTCTTTCTTTCTTTCGCTCTACCGTCGCCTAAAACCTCTTTGCTTGGCCCACAAGCTTCATCTTGGTAAACTAGACTCGATGAGCATCTGTCATGTCATGCCACTCAAAATAATGGTCCATATCCGCCAACCAATTTAAGAAGGCTTTAGGGTCCAAGTGGCCATCAAATGTAGGGGCATCTACTCTAACTCCCTTAAGGAGTTGCGCATCTGGGTGCACAGGTGCGCACGCATGACCAACTCCTTAGCCACCCTCATTCCTTGGTCTAACTTCCTGACCACCTGCCTGAAATTGAACATCTTCTCTAATGGTAGGGTTTGTCCCGAGGGAGGCCTCTATTTGGTCAAGACATTGATCTATGCGTTGTTTTAAGCGCTTACTCAAGGAATCAACCTGCTGGGTTAACTTGGTCACTGCTTATTGCAGTTGCTCCATGTTTAGTGTAGGGTGAAAACCAAAACCGTAACTTGTACCTGTGGGCATACGCTTGCTAACTCCACCTAAGAACTTTCTAGGACGACTATATGCAACTAAATAGGACTAAATGATTCTACGAGATTATATATGAGGGAACTATGCAGAATTACTAAAATCCAACAATATAGTTGTCGAAATAAGGGAATAATAGAAAGTTACAACAATGTAAATTGCTAACTTCTTGCTGCCAGAAATTTCAGCAACAAATATTATGGACTACGGTCTTCTAAACAGCTATATGTGATGAAATTGATGCATGAAGGACTTAAACAAACTCAACCCTAAATATGTAATGTATTCCCCTACAAGAACCCTAGTCTCTGATACCAAATTTGTTGCAGGACATGAAATTTAAATATGATATGCAAGGTTTCAGGCTTAGATCATACTAATTCAGAAACAATAACATAAAAATTCCACATCCCACACAAAAGTTCAAACATTCAAGCAAGGGGAATCTGTGCTGGTCTAGGCCTATACAGGCTAGGACTGGATCAATAAAATTATGGACCAAACGATGCTCAAGGGAAATAGAAATCATCCACACGTGCGCAGTTACTAGTCCTTAATCCAAGGGATTCACCAATTTCAATTCAAGGAACCCTAGGGTTAAAAAAAAAAGGACAAATAAATTAAGGATAATGCAATCTAGGGTTAGGGTTTATGAAAATAGGCATAAAAGGAGAGAATAAGAAGGAAAACTTGAACTGATGAAAGCCCACGCGTGCGGATAGCAACAGGGCTTGGCGCATGTGGGCATGAACCTGGCCGCACGTGTGAGCAGGGCCCGATTCCCCAAACAGCCTCCTTGGCCCTGGTCAGCCAGGGGAGGTCTTCAAAAACACCAAGTTTTGTGGCAATCCGATGTACGGTCTGTGCGCAGTGCTCCGTAGAAGTTTCGGCCCTCCTGCAGGGCCAGATTCTGAAAACTGGCTGTAGGGATAGGAACGACTGCAAAAACTGGTGGATTCAAAGTAAGAATGATTGTAGAAGGTGAGAGATATGGATGGAAGAAGGTAGGGGCGGATTGGGATAGGCATGGCTTCGAACCACAGTAGTTAGCCCTTCGAAAAGGGAGGGCTTCGCACCCACTTGAATTTTTTCACAACTCAAAACTGAGAGAGTAGAAAAAAACATGCAATTTTTTTTTTTATTTCTTCAATGAATCAAAAGAACTACAAGAGCTGTCTATTTATAAGAAAACCCTATACCCCAAAACTCGTGCCTTATGTGTAACTTATTACTTGGCGATAAAGTAAACCAAAATAAAAACTAATCAAAGAAATCTAAAGCGTTCATGATGTTCTAAATAACATAAATAAGCAAAACCTAAAATATGAACTTAATCCGACTAGTGGGCCACGATCATGAGATATCATGATGAGCTTTACTTGACTATCGGGCCCACTCTTTTAAACCAAAACTCCATCTTCTAACCAGGAGGCTCTCACCGGACTTCGTCATCAAGCCAGATCGACGGTGGGGCCCTCATTCTCCGTGCGTACGTGTATAGGGGGTGGCGTGCGTGCACGTGTATGATGTCCCCATCAATGCAGGACAATTAACCACTTGCTTTAAAAGCTCGAACTGTTAGAGTATGGCGAATTATTCCCTTTATCTCATAGCTCAGGCCCCACATCTCATGGGTTAGGACTTCGGCTGAACCCCCTTTGTGGCCCCATATCACATGGGCCTCCCACCCCAAGTGTGTCCTCGTATCCTACGGGCTACCCCACTCAAGCCCGTTGTGAAATGCGCATTAATCACCCTTGGTAAGGAGTCTCGCACACGAGACCTCCCCCGTGGGCCCCAAATCGCATGGATCACCCACCCCGAGTCTGTCCCTGCATCCCACAGGCAACCCCACTCGAGCCTAGTGCCCCTGCATTAATCACCCCTGGTGAGGAGTCTCGAATACGAGACCTCCCGCTCTGATACCAATTTGATGCAAGACAATTAGCCACTTGCTCGAAAAGCTCGAACTGTTAGAGTATGACGAATTAATCCTTTTATCTCATAGCCCAGGCCTCACATCTCATGGGTTAGGACCTTAGCCGAACTCTCTTTGTGGGCCCCAAATCACATGGGCCGCCCACCTCGAGTGTGTCCCTGCATCCCACGGGCTACCCCACTCGAGCCCGGTGTGAAATGCGCATTAATCACCCCTGGTAAGGAGTCTCGAACACGAGACCTCCCCCGTGGGCCCCAAATTGCATGGGTCACCCACCCCGAGTGTGCCCCTGCATCCCTCAGGTGACCCCACTCGAGCCTAATGTGAAAATGCCCCTGCATTAATAGGTCATCAAGTATGAAAGTTGATATAGAAAAGGAAAAAAGTAAAAGAAAAGAAGAGAAAAAGAGAAAAGAAACTTGGGAAAAGGAAGTGACTGCCCGGGCTCACATTCCCACTCTTCTTATGTATTATATAAATAGATGAAATTACATTAGTGCCTTTAAGTAAACAGAAAAAAAAAATATCAATAATACCTTATATACAGAAAACTATATTCCCAACCACTACTGTTAGGAATATCGATATTGCAGTGGTGTTAACCACTACTGTTAACACTCCCCCTCTTGAGCATAGATGTCTAGCATGTCCTTCTTAGGGACTAATTTGTCAAACTAAGATTTTCCAAGAGAGCCATAGTGAATAAATCTGCAACTTGATAGTGGGAAGAAGTATAAGGTGTGTGGATCTCTCCTTAAGATATCTTGTTCCGAATGAAATGACAATCAACCTCTATATACTTAATTCTCTCATGAAACACCGAATTATTGGTAATAATGTATCGCAACTTGATTGTTGTAGCACAAAGACATTGGAACTTTCGGAATTGTGGGCGGGAACAAGGACACTAATTGTGAACTTCGAATCCCAATTCTTTGAGAAGAGACTTTAACCATATAAGTTCATAAGTTGCATGCACCATCACCCTTTATTCGGCTTTTGTACTCAATCTGGCAACTACATTCTGTTTCTTGCTTTTCCAAGTAACGACATTATCACCTAGGAAAGTGTAATAATCTATAGTTGACCTTTTATCACATCTCAACTCTTCATAATCTGCATTTGAATAACCGGCTACTTAAAGATGCCCATAAGCTCTGTATAAAATACTCTTTCCAGGTGAAGATTTCAAATACCCGAGGATTCTTATAACTGCTGCTAGATGTGATGTCCTCGGATTTTGCATGATCTGGCTCACCACACAAACAGAGAATGCAATGTCGGGCATGGTAATGGTTAAATAAATGAGCTTGCCAAAAAGTTTCCTGTACGTCTTAGGGTTTTCTAACATTTCTTCTTTAGGTTCAAGCATGAGGTATGGTTCCATTGGTGTATCAACCGGTTTGGCACCCAACATACCTGTCTCTTCCAACAAGTCAACACCCATTTTCCTTGACATAGATTTATGCCAATTTTGGATCTTTCTACTTCAATGCCCAAAAAATATCGAAGGAGACCAAGATATTTGATCTGAAACTGAGTTTGAAGATATGACTTCAACTTCTTAATGCTCTCCAAGTCATCATCGGTCACTATCATATCATCCACATACACAACAAGTATTATGTGGCCAGAGTTAGAATGCCTTGAAAAAACTGAGTGATCTACCTTCTTTTTAATCCAAACGACACAGCCACACTATTGAGCTTCTCAAACCAAGCCCATGGTGATTGCTTCAGCCCATATATATATATATATATATATATATATATAAACTTGCATGACTCACCCTAAGCAACATACCTAGGAGGTTGCTTCATGTAGACTTTCTCGTGCAAGTCTCCATACAGAATTGCGTTCTTCACATCTAGCTGAAAAAGAGGCCAACCATGATTTGTTGCTATTGATAGAAAAACCCGAAGTGAATTAAGTTGCACCACTGGTGAAAACATATCAAGATAATCAACTCCATAAATCTGTGTATACCCCTTAGCAACCAATTTGGCTTTGTAATGATCAATTGATCCATCAGGCAAGAACATGACTATGTACACCCATCTATACCTTACTGAAGTCTTACCTAATGGAATACCAGTCAACGTCCAGCTATCATTGGAATACATAGCTTTCAGCTCTTGCCTGAGGAATGGGCACAATGGACAAGGTAAGGGAAAACTTATGATAATTTGTAGACAAATGAGACAATGTAACAAAATTGCGGATGGGATGAGTAACACAAGAACATTTACCTTTTCAAACAACAATAGGAAATTCATTGGCAACCTCATGAGACTCAAATGAACCACTAACCTTAGTAGGCGCAATAGTCGATTGTGCGGACTGAAGAGGAATAGTTTGTAATGCTCGGTCTTTTTTCCTTTTTCTATAGTAAGTCTGCGTAAAATCCTTTTGAGCTGGCGGTGGCATCTCAACATCAAATTTTGAAGGAAATACATTTGGCAAGGGAGCTTCCACGGATGTAACTTCAACAGTACACTTATCTTTAACGTAGAATGACATATTTTCAAAGAAGTTAACATAAGATAATTATTTTCGTTCAACATCACAGAAGTTATTGATGCATTGAAGGAGGGTTCAGACATTTCCCCAATAGATGAGGAGCTAACTGTACTTTCGAGCTCCATAGATATTTCACAATCAACTAATTTCAACGCCAAAAGAAAAACGCTGACTTGAGAGGAGGTCCACAGACAACTATACTTCCACGATAATATAACATGGAGGTTTCTGGCTCATTATTACCCTATTCCACATCAATACCAAACCCACACCACTTTATGAGAAATCAGCAAATCTTCATAATTCAACAAGGCATGCATGCTCCTTTTCATGAGCGTTCCCTTCTACTCGAGGAACAAAGGAGAAAACAACATGTTTTCTGCACAAACAGATGTTGAAACACGCTTTCCTTATGGTCTGATCAGCCCCATATGTGTTTGGAAGACCCTCAAACAAAAGATCCAATAACTTGGGTTAGATTGGGAGGAATTACGAAGTCCAAACCACTTTTAGGATGGCTTTGATACCATGAAAGTTGCTATAGAAAAAAGAGATGAGTAGAAGAAAAGATTAAAAAGGAGAAAAATGAGAGAAGAAACTTGGAAAAGGAAGTGAGTGCTAGGGCTCACATTCCCACTCTTCTTTTTTATTATATTATAGATAGATGAAATTATAATAGTGCCCTTAAGGAAACAAAAGCAAAAATACCGATAATACCTCTTATACAAAACACTATATTCCTAACACATCTAAAGACTAAATAAGTGGGCCGTAGGCCCGTAACCACTACTGTTAACAAAGTCAAATATTAACCATTTGATCAATGGCCTTGAACATGAACGGTCAAGATCATTTACACAAAAAAAAAAAAATAGGTCCAAAACGATTTGATCCATCTATTTGCTGGGGAACATCATGGATTGCTTATGATTCATCACTTCTGTTAGTCAATCATAAACATTCCATCCATGGCTTGGAAAAAAAGGATGGCTATAGAAAATAAGGCTAAATTAAGGATGGATCAAGTTATTCCATCGTGATTTTTTTTTGCCCATGAAATGTGTTTTGAACTGAATGACAATTGAGATAATTGATTGGACTGTCCGAGTTATATTGGTCTATGAATTATTGGGTTATCAAGATTATATTTCTTTACATTTGAAAAGAGAAATTCCCCGGCGTTTGCTTGTTTTGTAGGTGACTTTTGAAATAGAGAACTGATCACCTACAAGCTGCATGGCAAGAGCCACATAGGCAGTATTCAGCCACCAAAAAAAAAAAAACACTCTTTTTAATTTTTTTAAAAGTTAACCACAAAAAAATCACATGGGTGTTGGGAATGAAATAATTTTATTTTTAAAGATTTTTTTGGTGGCTGGAAACTGCCTGCTTGGCAAGAGCCTGTAGGTGATCCGTTCTCTTGAATATAATACCCGGGCATCGGGAAAAGACACTGTGACTGACACTAGTTGTCTAAAGACACATCTCCATTCTTTTAATCCTACAAAAGCTGCATGGGAAGAACCTCATCAACTTTTGCTTTACTTTCGGGCACCCTGACAAAAGTCAATGGCTTGTGATTTTGAAGTACTTTCACTTCTTCTTGGCAGGTTATTATATAGGTGTGTGAGGGCCACCCAGCAAAAGGGGTTTGAACCTCGAGGTGGGATCTTCTCACCATAAGTCTATATTATCTTATACTATCTATGCTACTTTATGAAAGTGCATCGGGCTTTTTTTTTTTGCAGGACTTCTGCATGACCAAAATACCCCTCGCACATGATAGAAATACCACTGCACTGTGTATTGACCCTGGAATTCTCTACTGTTTTATGCAGTTAGCAAGATAACCAACCTCTGTGGGGCTACCACCATGTTGTTTATGTGACATCTACTTCGTCCATCAGATGCGCCCCTTGATGCTAGGTTCTGGGGTTGCAAATGAGCCAGATGGCCCAGATCCACAAATTAGGTGGGCTGCACCACAGGGAACTATCGGGATGGGACACTGGCCACTGGTTTTTGTATGGGCCCGCTGTGATATACATCTTTCAGCATGCCAGTTCATCAAGCGTTACTTACTGGAATGAAGGTATGATACAAAAAAATTAGCCTTGTCCAAAAGTCAAGTGGGCAACACTGCCTCAACTTAGAGGTTTTAGGGACAATTAGCATTATTCGGATGGATGTGGCCCATCTCAGTTTTTATTTATTTATTATTATTATTATTTATTTATCAGGCTGGTCTTTTGTTCATACTGTGGCCATAAAGGTGCATGCATGATGTATGGAGTGGATTCCACATATACACTGTAGTACATATGGTGGACCCCACAAAGCTGAGGTGTTTTTTAGGCATTAATAAAACAGGTGTTGTCCTTATGACGGTCTTTCCTGGGTATTTTGTTTTAGTATGGAGTTTGTTTCAGCTCTGTAGCAGCTTAGAATCCGGTCTTTTGCCACTCATCGGGGCCCATATGTGTTAGGATGATTTGAATTGTTTGTATTCTTGTTACTATCATAAATTAGCTATTATCCAGTAATCATGCTTCATTGATGATCCTAACCTTTGATCGTAGGAGCAGTGTATGAGATACTGAAAATTTTCTTTTCATTTTTAAAAAACTTCATCTATGGAGAGTGATGGCCACAAACATCCGTTCAGCATAAGTTTCTTAAAGTAACTCATACAACATAGAGTCAAAACATGGATGGTTCTGATCATCTGACCACTCAGATGTGGGCCCAGTGAGCAACAATCACAATAATCTGTTCAGCATAATTTTCTTACAGTTAGTGGTGCAACATAGAGTCACAACATGATGATTCAATCATCAGACCACTCCGGCAAACCTTCATAAATTGGTTTTTCAACATTGATACTCCTGGAAGAGTGATGGATAATACACATGCTGTTTAGAATTACTTGTAAATTGCATATATGGTATTAAGTAAATCAAACAAAGCCATCCAAATTATAGTATCCAGCTTAGATGTGTCATGAACCAAACATTAAACTCAGTAGGTAATCGAACCGTCAGATTGGGTGGACATTTATTAGATGATTGGGAATGAAATATATTCAATGGTCTTATTTGAATGAAGAAGTGTCCACAAATGGAAGGTTAGGATTGTTCAACCAATCAGAATTTGAGATTGTGATTGGTTTACATTGAGTTAATATATGCCACCTGTACAGTGTCCGAATGCCTGCCTATTAAGCTACATAAAGTACCAAGAGTCACTTTCTTCCTTTTCAGTAAGAGGCTAGTTCCTCGACAACTCCTTCTAAAGTAAAGCTTATTCTACAATTGTTTCTCGTGAGGCCTACCATGTTGTGTATGGCATTCAACCTGTCCAGAACCGTAGCTCCACCTAAAAGCTGGATGTCCAAAAAATTAAGTTGATCCAACCATCATGTGGGCCATGTGAATTTGGAGGGTAGTTTTTTATTTTTATTTTTAATTATTTTTTCCCAATAGCGTGGCCCATCTAATGATCAGTTAGTTGTGATTTCTGGCGCATCCCATCATCTTGGTAGGGCTCACTTAATGGAATACACAAAATATGATGGCCCCACGAAGGCGAAAAGTGAATGAGCAAGAAGTGCAGCTGAATAACTTTTCACAGGCGCGTGAATCACTTGAAAGTATAAGCTTATTTTACAAATGAGTTGAGAGAAACAAACCTCCGCTGAGAGATTGCTTTGGAAGTGAAATTCCTGTGACACTTTAAAATGAGTTATTTCAACTTATGGGCAGAGTAGATGTCACACATTGGGCCCTACAGAGCTTGTTGTTACACAGAGAGATTGCTTAGGAATCTCCCGTCCGTTTGCTCTGCCTCTGTCTTTATAGTTTGATGTCATGGGTCAATCTGGACTGATCTAGTTGGACCAGTTTGAATTGGATGCTGACGGAAATAGGCAGGATTTGGTCTGGTTTCTAAACCACCAGTTCAATGCGTTTGCAAGAGTCAGGCTGATCTATTCATCAAGGTGATATACAACTACAAGTGTGTGATGAATGCAACCAACTTTTAACTGTCCATATGTTTCCCTAGCCTAATGATTAGACGTACTTGATGTTGGGCCTAGGGGCCAACTTAATAAATTGGTTAGATTTATTATATTGTGGGTGCATGGATTAAGGAAAAAGATCACTGTCTTCTTCTCAAAAGATCTTTAGCTTCCTCAATTGGATTTAACGTAGTCAAAGCAGAATCCTACAATGAAGCATGCTCCTTTAGGCTAATTCCCTCGGTCTTCTCTTCTACTTCTCTCTTTTTTGCTCAAAACATAAGAATGTTCAAATTGCTTGGAATATGTAAAATTCTCTTATAGAACTGTGTTGCGGATCAATCAGACATGAGGCACATATGTTAACAAACAATCAATATTTGGTCAAATGTGTGCGGTTAGGATATTGTTGGGCGTGCTGGAGTTGTATTTGACTTGAGTTCGATTGCGGTTAGGATAGTGTTGGGCATGCTAGAATTGTACTTGAGTTCGATTGAATTCTTGCGGCCCCAAGCGCCAAATTAGTCGTAGGATTAGACTTGTGAAGGTTGGCCTGACTGTCCCACTACCAATGTGCAGCTATCACATGATTTAGAAGGGAAAGATTAGTCCTAAATGTGATCCTTTTGACTTGAGTTAAGAAATTTTCTTTCAATGGTGATTGCAGGCTTTAAGTTTCTCAATAATGTAGTAATATGTTAAAAGAATTAAAAATAAAAGCTAATTGCTGATTTTTATTGATTTGTAATGGAGATCAGTACAAACAGCGTGAACATAAAATAAGCAGAGAATAAAATATAAATGTCTATGATCACCTGTATGGACAAACAATCGAGGCAGATGGTTAGCAGGATGTAACTGGTGTGATCTTTTAAATATGGACTCGGTGGATCGGGTTCTGACGACGACGGGTTGTGGATATTTACACTACTCCTATGCGTACTGCAATGATGACAGTAGGCAACAATGATCTAAATTGTACTAAATTGTGGATATTCTACAGCGGAATTAGACAAAAGTGGAGGGATCCAAAACTAAAACTCAAGTAAGATAGTGTTTTGCGTTAGTGCATTTATTCGTGCCTATTATTTGTCAATAACGTGAGTCATTGTGTTAGGGAGTTGTCGAGCTCTTGGAAGCTGAAGATCGAAGATACAAGTGGACATAAGCATCAAGGAAGTAAAAAAATATGTAAATGAGATGCCTTGGTGACCTTAACATTTATTGAAAACAACCCTTGAACCTTTAAATGGTCATTACCTTAATAAAAAAAATCTTATGTGACCATCCCTTAGCTTTAGGAGCTTTATTGAAACATGATAAGATATGCTATAAAGGTCTCGAGCTACTGGAAAACAAACTGTCCAAACTAGCAAACTTATTGGTGTGCTCGAGCAAAACTTGATCAATTGAGTCGATCAACCAAACATATAGCAAAAAAAAAAAAAAAAACGTCAAGTAAGCATCTAGCCTAAAAATGATTTAGTTTAAGCAATCGAGGAATCATTAATTCTTCTCAAGTGATCGAGCTCGATCGATCGAACATGGCCAAAACAGTTCAACAAGTTCACTAGACCATTTTTGGCCTATCTCAATCAATCGAGGGCCATGCTCGATCGCAGGCTTGATCACTTGAGTCTAGCTGTTAGAGATCCGTTGGATCCTTTTTATGATATATATATATATATATATATATATATATATATATATATATATATATATATATATATTTTATATTCAAATATTTAGGCAAATCATATATTTTGACATTTTAAAGACCCTAGTACATCCCAAGCTCTACCATACCTCTTATGCTCTATCCCAATGAAATCCATGTTATTTTCTTGGTGATTCTTTACTCTAATGAACATTTCAAGCTCTCCTACAGGAAGATCATGATGTTAACCATCCTCTAGAGTTTAGACACCGATTATATTCAAAAATCCTAATATCTATCAACCTCTAATGTGTCCATCAAGGAGAATCCCATGAGAGTTCAGATTTTCATTAGTTGTAGGAGATTCTATCAAACTCCCATTACACTGGTCACCTCAATGGAGCATTGCATGCAATGTATTTGATCTTGGAATTGAAGTATCGATATCAACGATCGAGGGAGCAAAAGATGAGTTGATTGAAGTACGAGATAGCATCGATCAAGCAACCTAAGAAGGTGCGTCAAAGGGGCTCAATTCAACAAGTGTCAATTAGTGAGTTCATGATCTCTTTTCTTGTGTAGGATTGAGGGTAATATTTTATAACACAAACTTGATAGGTTCTCGTGTCAAACTTACGCTCTTTTATAGGGTCGAATTCATCAGACACGTGTGTATGTGTTAGTCTCCATAAGAGTCTCTGGTGAGAGTAAATGTAGGTCCTTAAACTATGATCGATGTTATTGGTTAGCCAATAGAAAACTAATTAAAGTCTCTTGCTAGAGTCTCCGGTGGGAGTATATGCTAGGTCCTTATGTAGGGCTGTAAAGGTTAAATATGAACTCGGTTTAAAACTTTTGATAGTGAAATCGGGTATACTCATGGGTTGGGTGCGACCACTAGGAGTAGAGTAGGGAAACTAAACCACTATATGTGCTTGTGTTTGAGACTATCATTTGTTCACTTTTCTAATTATGTTTATGTGATTGATTAACGAATTATATGTATGCATGATTAGGTGAATGCTAGAAGTTAATAGTTAACACATCCCACACACATGTACACTATTATTTATAAACTAGTTGTTTAGCATATTGCATTTATTGTAGTCTATATGATTGGACCCTCTATTAGCTTGGAAGTCTTAAAGTTAATTGCCTTAGTTTAAATTGGTATATTAATTTAAGTAAGAAATTGTATGTTAATTGGAAAAAATTTATTTGGTCTTAATCACCCTCATTTTAAGACATAGCTTGCATTCTATAGCTTTTTCAAGCTTTTGCACGTAACCGTGGTATCTTTGTCCCACCATGCAATTTCGTTGTGTTATGAGAGATGTCTGATGACTTGGTTGGTGCCCTGAGCTCTTTGTCGTATGCTTTTTATATAAATTAGGAGGCGGCAACTATATTGGATTTCATTGTTTGCGTTGGGTCATCGAAGGTTACGGGATCAGATCGTATTCCACCTGGACTCAGATTCCTCATTGCATCCCTTGATTTCCTTATAAATTGGGAGAAATTTACTTCTTTAATATTTGTAGTTGTTATGAAGGCATCGATCATCTTTGAAATTTTTTCCATTTAAGCATGATTGTGTGAGATGGCATATTCAGATTGTGATAGATTTCATATCTCAGCGGGACTTTATAAGCTTGTTGTGCACTCTACTTAACCACATGTGCGACTTGTGTGAGGGCTATGTGTCATTCATCATAGCGTCTTATTTGTAGACGTGCATACGTTTATGAACCGTGCTACTTTTGGCAATTGATGGGTTGCCGAGGGATGTGGAGTGAAAAATATCCTCGAGGCGTAAGTAGAATTTCGTCCATCATTCGTTTGTAGTGCCGACATATGGAAAAATCTCATTGGTGTGTGTGGGTGTGCTAGGATGTTAGTAGTGCTGACACATGGGGGGATCTCATTGGTCGGTGTGGGTGCACTGGGACAGGTGTAAACACGTCCAAATGAGTGTTGTTAGAAGGTAATTGGAAGGGTATAGGCAAAATGTGTTATTTCAATTTCAGTCTTAGGATTAAGGACAAAATTATAATTCCTTAAAACTGACTGATAAATTTTATTAGAATGGAATCAAGGAAGCTCCTACATGAGGGTATTGTTAAGAAATCACCATTTTAGGAGCAAACGTGCAATTTTTCTAAATCTTATAAACTTAAGCACATGATTAATCCTTGCAACCCTTTCTAAATCATGCTTAGAAGGTACTAATTACAACATTTCTCCTAGAAAATGGAGGAAAATCAAAGTTGGCTAAAAGCCTTCTAGCCAATGGCAAAATTGTAAAAATAGGAACAACTATTTCAGGCAGGACCCTTCATTATTTGGAACCACTTGTTTAGATGCTCAACAGGCCAAATCTCGACATCTATATACCATCAGAATGGTAATTCAATGATTTACATGCGATGCTATAAGAATTGGGACAATCTGAATTAACGGAGTAGATGCAAATTCAGGAAGAACTTCTCCAGTGGAGATTCGGAATCATACACATCAATTTTTTTTTACCAAGGGGCCTACCATTTAAAATCTAGAGCTCTGATTGGAATGTGACCACCATCATATATCTTTGTGAAAGATTTCTAAAATACTTTTAAGAACTCTCAATGTTGTAACGTGTGGCATGGATGTGAGATCTTACTCGTCCATTAGGTTGATCTCACCTGTAAAGAAAAAAGAAAATTCTAAAGAATGGATGTTAGGATCTTCAAATTTGGAAAACATTTATCATACACATGGCATATATGTATGGCTATTGGGCCATCATGTGGGCCCATTACTATAACACAACACCAATATTACAATGATCAAATAATCTTAATAATCTATAAGGTGGATATTTAAAGGATGATTATAGTAAAATGTTCAAGGGTTCAAATTTCATAGGTAAAATTGAAAGTATGTGCAGAAGAGTGAGCCCTCAAGATTTGACGGTGTACACAATATGGGACCTCCACAAAGTCGAAGATGAACAGTGTAGATCTAACGGTCCACCTAACCACTACGGGAGCAGATGAGTCTAATCACCCCTCCGATTCTACAGTATAGATGGCCTTAGATTACAATATATGGACAAGTTAAATGAACAACTTTAATATCTCAATTTTTTTTACTCGAGAAAGCCTCTTAGTTTGGATGAGAATAGAAATTATCCACGGAATGAAGAAAAATGATCAATAAAAAGGAGGTCAAACCTCATACGGCCCACCCACTACTGATTTCCTACCAATGGGCCCCACTGGCCTATGTCCAACAAAAATGACTTGGGGCCATGGTCCACCAAAGATGAGGCATAAACTTTTGAGTGGTTCATTTACCATGCCACATGCCACACATTCAATCAGTAGACTATGATGATATGCATTTTACTGGTTAATAGTAAAAGAGGACCTTTCTTGATTAATTGTACATGCGTTTCAAATACGGTGTGCTGAATATATTCACATGGATTCAAATTACATGCTGCCAAATACAATTAATGATTTTAACTCATATGGGTCCTATCATAATTGTCAATACATATCAAATACACGCTCCCCTTTAATAAGTTTATGCCATTTGTCTAGTAGGCCCATAGGCCCACCGTGTATGTCCCATGGTACAGAAACCACTCGACTAGACTAACCTTGAGATTAATGGTCTGAATGGGCCAATGGACTGTTTATGTTCATTATCATCTTATGCTTGAAGGACACACATGGAATATCTAAAATTGCCTAATAGGTGGTTATTCCAACGTGGCCACAAGAATAGTGGGGCCCACCAAATGGATGGTCTGCAGTCATCATCCGTGAATCCATGCATATTATGGTGATGCACAATGAACAAGGTGGACGGTGAATATAAAAAGATAAAGATTGTGTAACTCAAGTGCATGAACTCTTACAAGATTGGATTTGGCAGTTGCTAAGTCATCACGGGAGAAATGGCTGCATTCGGAAATTCCAATACTCTGATTTATTTTTTCCACGATGCTTTGTCTACGTCAAACTACCTAAAAAAATCTTTTCAAGACCAATTACACAGTCCTGTCCGGATGCGAAGGCACGATTTTGCTGTTGCTGCACAGATTCTGTCCATGTGGGACCCAATATTCAGCGATCCAGTCCGTTGATCTGATGATGGATATTTTAAAACAGGACCCCATGAAATCTCCGGATCGTAACATCTTGATCAGTCCATCCATGTGTCACAAAAAGACAGTTAACTGCAAGATAAACCAACAGTCCAAGTTCAATGAAAATACAAAAAAGATAGAAGGTCAGGATCTTCCAACCTGTGAGATCACAGTGGGGCCTACATGAACGAGGGTCTGAACCACTCAACCGAGGGCCTCTCATGCAGCAGCAGTATAGTGATAGGTGAGACGTTAATCAGTAGTGAATAGATCTATCAATGTTCTCATTAACGTCAAACCACACACCACGCTCATTGATTATACCTTGATTTTCGGAGTTTAATCATGTGGATCTTTCCTTTTAATTCAGACATTCTAATCTGCACTGTCGGAGCAGCTCACATGATCTGTGTAATTATTAAGGGCTTTAGAATCACTTGTTTTTTTTTTTTTTTTTTTTTTTTTTGAAGTTTTGGTTATTTGATTTCTGATTGAAATTGATTTGAAAGAAGTTGTTTTCAGAATTTGATACCAGCCACTGACTTACCACTCTCAGTATATCTGTGGGCTCGACCTTTCCGTGTTTCGCTTAACACGGCACTTGTGAAGGAAGCCGTGCATGGCAAGGTAGGAAGATCACCTGGTGCAAAAATCAGACTGCTCCACTTGCCAGGTGGGCCACACTTTTGGAGTCAATGGTTAGACCCATGTGGATTGGGTACTACCCCACTAAGACTTAGCTAGAGACGGATGGTCCAGTAAGGGGCTTCGTGGGACCCATTATGATGTTTATATTTTATCCACATGGTTCATTCATTTTTAACTGATCATTTTGAGGCATGAATTGTATAAATAATGCAAATTGAAGGCTCAAGTGAACCACACCACAAGAAGAAGTGAGAATTGTAAACTTTTGGAAATAATTGAAGTTTTGGATTAAGCTGATATTTATGTTTTCACTTCATACATGTTTATGTGATAAAAACAGTTGAATGGCTAATGAACATCATGGTGGCTCTTGAAAGTCTTCAATGGAGGAATTCAATCCTTGCTGCTTCTTGTGGTGTAGTCTACTCGAGCTTTAGACCTAACTTTTTGAGCTCATGCTCTAAAATTATCTGTCACTGCATTGATAAAAACATATACATCATAGTGAGCCAATAGATTACATATAGGATTGTTTGTCCTTTTTTAGGTTTTAGCGGAGGTAGTACCCAATCCGTGCCCTAGTTAGACCCGTATAACCTATCCAATGGATCAACCCAATATTTTAAGGGGTCATTTGGCACCATGGATTTCAATGGTTTGGAGGGGATCGAATCCACTTATATGTTTGGCACCATAAAGCAACTGGAGTTTGAAATCTAAGTTGAAAGCTTGGATTGGGTCTAAAATCCTTCCAAGAGTTGTGTGTAACATGTGTTACTAGGTTATTAATATATTGGGTGCATGACCTAGTGATGATATTCCAAAACAATCAAATTATCAATTGCATCAGTATAATTACTTGAATACTATGATTTGTGCCGTCCAAACATTGTCCATGTAAATCAACGGTTAAGAATCATTGGTTAGTGACTCGGATGTGATCTCGTGCTTGTAGCTGATTCGAGACTTAGAATTTGGTGCACCCCAAATGGATTAGCCACCATCTATTGGTACTGTCAGGTTGACCTCACCGGAACTTCCCTTGAGGTTGAACTATGTGGGCCCTACCATGATGTGTGTCAAACATCAACACCATGCATTGGATGGGTCCCTTTTAGGTTATCGGATATCTCAAAAATTAACCATATACGGAACTCAGGTAGGCCATACCCTCTAAAATCATGTGAAGACATACCTAATATATATGAAATCACTTGGTGGGGCCGTATGAGTTTTGTAAGTGGCTGAAACTTAGTGTGACCCCTCATTCAAGTTGGACACATACAATGGATGGTCTAGATTTTTGAACCACATCTCGTTGCGCCCTATAAATGATTATGAATGGTTTAATGGAGGATAACTCCTCTCAACTATTGCACGTGGTATTGACTTTATTTTTGAATCCATGGGCTACCATAAAATGGTGCATCTGACTGATGGGGTAGATGTTTGACACACATCGCAGTCGGGTCCACACAGCTGGACTTCATGGGAAGTTCCCATGAGGTCGACGTCACATTACCATTTCCCATATAATAATAAATGATAATAATAATATTTCAAGCTCTTGATCAGAATATTTCAATTTAATGTAGAATATGGTCTGTGATGGAATGGATTAATGGCAAAACAAGATTCATGTGGCTGACCCTAATTAGTTTGGATAATGCTTTGATGATGATTTGATTCACCAACTACAGATCATGATCATGGATCGAGTCTTCAATCTATAGGGTAGACTAATATGCTTGGCCTAAGATGCATGACCCAATGGGTGTGTAGATGGACCACACACAAATACCCTAATCCATAGCTCAAGTGGTAGACGGAGTGAAAGATACCTCATTTCAACACTGAAGTCTTGGTATTGATTCTTGGTGTGGGTGGCTAACCGTAGGGTGTACTAACAAGCTAACAAAAAAAATAAAGATGGACGACACACTAAATTCCTCTAGATTGGAGGAATCCTATCCGTTAAATGGTGGATTAGAAGGCTTTTGACCTTGATTGCACAAACTATTCATGCTCTTTCTAGAGGGCGTGCAGGCATTGTATGATCTCTTGGGGTGAGTCGTTAATGTAGGCTATGAATATTCGGCCATTGATATAACATGACCAGTCACAAGTCATTACTTCAGGCCCCAGTTCACTGAGTTGAGTTGACTCAGCTGAGTTTTGATTCAAGCCAACCTGTTTAAGAAATAAGATCGGGACCATTGGTCCGTCCAATCACACAATGCGCGGACGTGGATTTCCTGCGCTGGGATGATAGGTGGGGCCCACCGTGATGTTTGTGATAAATCCACCCCGTCTATCCGTTTTGAGAGATCAATTTAGGACATGCGGCCTAAAATGAGGGGGATAAAAAACCCAAGTGCGCCATGTGACAGGGATTGGGAAAGAGTTTCCTACTGTTGAAACCTTCCTGTGCTCAGCTTTGATGTTTATATTCCATCCAAACCGTTTATAAGGTCATTCCCATTGGGATTAAGTGAAAACAGGAAACTTTTGTGACCATAAAAATGTTTCAACGATGCTTACTGAATCCCCACTGTTTCCGCTCATGCGGCCCAGTTGAGTGTTGTATCCACCTCATTTTGCCACATGTACTAACATGATCTCTCAAAGCGGATGGACGGTGTGGATATCTCACAAACATCACGGTGAGCCCCACCTAGCATCCCAGCACAGGAACTTCCTGCGAAAGCCTTTTGCAGGAAATCCGCGTCCGTAGAAAAGAGGAACGAAGCAACACTGGACGATCGGGTCTGAAACCTTCCAGTATGATGATCCACGGTGGGATGCAATAGATCAACGGTCTAGATCAACGAACTGTGGCCCACTTATCAACAATTGGTTGTACAAAGCAAAGATGTGTATCATATGCTTCCACGTAGATGTAACGGTTAGGACACTTGTGATTGTGGTTGCGACGGTCATATATTTAAAGGAGAAAAATTGTAGTAGCTGATAGAGTGATAGGTAGGGGACGCATTGGTTTCTACGGTTGAGATTTCTCTTCAAAATCTTTAGTTTATAAAGCTTGTGTCGTGCAACTGAGGTGGAACTCCTCGCCCATAAATTCCACTAGTTTGTCGTTGGTTAGCCACCCACTTCAGTACTGCTCATGAGCCGTTTGATTACTCGATTGGCCCCACTTTCGGGTCTGAGAAAACAAGAGCATTTTTCGGTGGTGGGCCATTCTTCTTTAGCCTTTTCGTGATAAGATGGCTTTTTTGTTTCACATTTTTCTTCATTCTCCACCCCAGGGCAAATTCCATTTTGTTATATATATATATATATATATATTATTTCTCTCGTAGAGAAAGGGAGACCACAGTCCTTTACTGTTGAAGGCCCACAGTGTTGTGAGCCTGACATCCTCTCCGTACATCAGGTGGACCTTCTTATCTTAACCATAAATCCTGAAAATTAGCCTGATCTGAAAAGAAAATAAAAAATAAAAAATCACGCTTAGACATACAAGTTTATGTTTTGTGGCCCACTTAATTTTCCTATCAGGTTAAACTTTTTGTTTCTATGCTCATCCTGATGAGGTTCACCTGATGAACGGATTGGATGGAACGTAAATAATGTAGTGAAGCTCACAGACAAACCGATGTTTGGCATCCCATTCCCATTTTTCCCAGTGGAGTGGCGAGCATGTGTTGTGGGTACGCTAACTTTTTCGTTCTAGACCATCAAAATGAGGAAGGAACCTTATGAACGGAGTGGATTTAACATATAAAACACGGTGGGCCCCATGGAGCTCCGAGTCTGCAGAGGATATGAGTGGCAGAGAGAGGGAGAGCCCATAAAGCACATGGACTGTATAATCTATTACTCACGCCGCCCCTGTATAATATAAGCAAGGAAAAAAAAGAAAGAAAAAAGATCCATGCCACACCACAGGGGTGTGTCTTTTTCAGCATGTGATCACACAGGTGGGCCCCACCTTTATCTTATCCGGATGGATTGGACGACCTCCTCGAATTTTTCCATTATAAAATATTACCTATACGGACGGTTAATTTATCACCTACCGAACGTGGACCATCCAATCGAGGATACTTTTGGGGCATTGCCATCAATGATGAGGCTATCAGATGAGGCGTCTGTATCAGTGAAAAGGTAGGCCCCACCAGCAAAAAGAACCACAACCCACTCCCCCCCCCCCCCCCCCCCCCCGGGCGGAAGGGTCCTGGTCTTCAGATAGTATAAGGCTAATCCTTTGACATAAGTGGTCGTTTGGTATCGTAAATTGGAAGGGATTGCAGGGGGTTTCCATTCCCCCAGTTGTTTAGCAGGATAAAGTAACTGGGGTTTCCAATTCCCTCTGACGGGTTTGTAATCCACGTTGAGAGCTTGGATTACACCTAAAATCATTTAAATAGTTGCATACATGTGTGTCACTATACACTGTTATTCTATTGGGCACATAGCCCACTAATGATGATTAGCACCATACAAGCATTGTTTGTGTAAAACAACACCGTCCAAATATTGTCCAGCATCGTCCAAACATTGTCCATATAAATCAACGATTAAAAATCATTGGTTAGTCACTCAGATATAATCTTGTGCTTGTGCCCCGTCCAAGACTTGAAATTTCATCATTTTCGGGCAAAATATATATTTCAGTGGGCTTATCACAACGATTGTATCAAAAATTACATATTTCACTAAATACAGATATTAAAGTTGATTTAGTAATTAAATTCAAATCCTTGTAAGTACACTATGGATAGGTACTTTGGGATTAAAGTTGATTCACACTCCAGTGTGCCAAACACACTGAAAGGATTACAAATCTAGGGGTTTCTAATCATTGGGGTTCAGAATCCACGCTCCCAGATGGGCCCTAAGGCTATTCAATGTTAGAAATAAAGATAAATGAATGTTTTAAAGACACTTGTTAGCAGTTTTCATCAACTATATAATAATTATGGTTTACGAAGACAATGTTAGATGGTTAAAACACTTGTTAGCAATTTTCATCAACTATATAATAATTATGGTTTACGAAGACAATGTTAGATGGTTAGATGCTTAGACTCATGTCATCTTCCAATGACCTAGACCCTTTATAGTTTATATGATAGGACTCAATGTCAAGAATGTTAGTCGAAATAAAATTTTTATAAGTTTATTGAACTGCTGTAATACCATGTGATGAACTATTAAGATGAATGGCTTCCAAGTATACATGTAGAACAATGTGAAGAAATAAAGGAGATGAGAAGTAAAACTCGTGCGATAAACTTTGGAAAAATTGAATTGGCTTTTCAAAAGTTTGCTCAACTTGTTTCATAAATAAATGAATATATCTTCCTATGCGAACTCAAAATAGCAACCACCTACTGAAACTCTACTCTTCTGTATATAGAAGACTAGGCATCAAAGAATCAGTCACTTATGGATTTTTCTCATTTTTTATGTTAGAAAAATATTTAATTTTGTGTGTGTGTGTATAAGATTTTATTAGCATTTAGTTTGCCATAATCTAATTAAAACAATTACATTAGATTTCATATTTATTATATCAGATCATATTTGTAGCAATTCCTAATGTGTACATTCGGGACTTTACACTCAATAAAATACAAGTAATTATCCAATATTCAATTCATATTTATCCTTCATTTCCTGTTTATATATATATATATACTTCGTAATTTTCAACACCTTTCTTTAAATGAGACTTTTAAAAATTAGCATCCACTTTATTTTCTTCAATCTTTTGTAACCTGTAACTATTTGTAATCTTGAACAATAGTCTACTTCTTCATATGTAGACTCATAATTAATATTAAATGTATACTTTGCAAGAATCTGTTAAAATAATTCAAAGATAGGTATAAAAAATAGTGATTAAAAAAAGAAAAAAGAAATAAATAAAGTTAAAGAAAAGTAAAAACATATTTAAAGTTTCATTTTTCAGACTCATAAGAAGACAATTCTAGAATTTTAAATTCACCGGAGAGAAATATAATAAAGAAGGCAAGAACAAACAAAAAAGAAAAATCCAAATACGTTTATTACCTAATATTTCCAAGTCCCAATATATACAAAACACAATATTATATGGCTTGGGCACACTTTCCTAACTCTAAATACCTAAATTTGTTATAGTTTTCATTATACTCCAACCACCCAATGAATTAGTAGTTATTCTTAGACGATTTCATATACAGCTTGGATTATTAGGGCCCGTTTGGATTTACTAAATTAAACATTTTTAGAATTGTTATATTCATAAAATCACTTAATTGATCAGTGATTAACAAGTTTGGCTACAAAATTCATAAATAAAAAAAATTTATAGATCTATGGCGCCATTCATCAGGTAAGGTGGCCTTTGAACAAGCCATATGCCAAAGATCAAGGTACCATGCTCATCAACTACATCACATATGTCCCAAGAGATAATACTCTAGCAGCTTATGGACACTTATACGTAACTAGTTTAAAATGGTAGGTGTGACGTGTATTAACTCATAATCAGAACCGTTCATGTTATATATTCTATGCTACATAGGCATTATAGGAACTTAAATGGAGTGAGTTGGTGGGAAATGGACAGTTAAAAATAAAAACATGTAATGAGCCTGTTTCAACAAACAAGTGTCCACGAATTGGAGGATAGGACTGCTAAACCAATCTATTTTTTAGAGTATCACTCAGCAATTGTGGGTTCCACAGTCTGATTTTTAGAATATCAATAACAATTGTGGGTTCCACAGTCCACAGTCTATGCATGAACTGTCATGGGCTAACTAACTATAAAAGAAGCCACCGTACAAAATGATCTTTTCAAGGAGAGGTCTCTTCCTCAAGGCCCCCAGGTGTGTGCATGACATCAACCTATCTTGGAGAATCACTTCATCACCGTGAAAATTAGATGACTTAAAAATTTGACTAATTCAATCGTCATGTTGGCTGTTATTGGATGGTGTGGCCCACATAATGATTATATAAACTTTGTGAGATATTCCATTATACAATGCATGGATTCGATAGCATGCCCAATAGGATAAGCTCCACCTAAGAAAACAATGGATAATCATCCAAAAGCCTCGTAATTTACCTATTGACTAAATGGTGGTTGGATCATTTTTGAATTGATTTTTATTTTTTTTCCTGAAGTTGTTTGTTGGGGAAACGGTGGAATCACACAAAGATGAATCTATGATAGCAATCCAAAAGCACTAAGTAAAAAAGAAAGGAAAATACAATGATTTAACGTGGAAAATCCTTTTGGAAAAAAAATCACGGTATAAAGTGACAAAAATTCACTATGAAAGCAGAAATTATAAGGAGAGAAGGCTTACCCAATTCAAATAACTTCGAATCCCACCATTGTTATACCCCTTTGAAACCCTAGAACTATTTAGAAACCATTTGAATGCATCTCAATCCTATTTACACCCATATATATAGCCTTGAAAAAAATCCTAAACGAAATTAGAAACAAATCGCAAAATTTCACAGTTTTGCAAAAAAATTTACGCAAAATCTATTTAGATTTAAGACATCAAATACATTAGTGTTTACCCAACATGTTTATTAAGAATCAATTTTCAATAATTAAGAATTAATTTTATACTTCTTAAAAGCAATGCCAAATGAACCTTAAGCATATCTTTATGTTTCTTCATTTTAAAAAATCGACTTTTGAGCATCCATCTTTATTTTCACATCTCTAACAAAGGATTCCAAAATTAAAATTTCTCAAACTCCATAACACTTGAATACTTCAAGACATGGTGTTTCCTTTATCCAATCAGATAAAAACCATTTGATAGTACTCGTAGGCCCTTTCAACCCAATGCTTAGGCAACACTGGTTGAATCATTGAAATCGATCGCTTCTCAAAATGAGATCTCTAAAGTATACATGTGGAACAATGCCTGGTGACAAAGGATGGGAGAGAGAACTTTTAGAGATGAACCCTTACGAATATTAAACAATTCATGTTTATCTTATTCAACTTGTATCTATCAAGGTGATAATGGACATGAAAAGGTGGGAAAATTTTATATATGCATATATAAAGGAGAACATGAATTTATTTTCATGCATATACAAGTCTCCAACAATGCATGTTAATTAATATTACCTAATTAGAAATATTAATCTTCATACATGTGATACAATCTAATCAGAGATACTAATATAATATAATAAAATATTAGATTTTTTTAATGATATTTATGAGGTTCATTTTATTCATATTTATACCATCATAGTGTGAATGCTCACGTCCGGTGGTCTCTCTTGGAGTTTTTGTTTATTTGATTGGGGGTAGTGTTGACTTTGACTTGGAGTTACCAATAGCCTATGAAGTTTGGAATCTACCGCCGGCTGGACAACATAGAATTTTTACGAGTTGGGGAATTGAAGATTTCTGCACATGAATGACTCCTATTGTTGGCCTGCAGTCAGAGATTTTAGGTAAGGGCATTGGTGATAGAGAAGGAAGGGGTTAGACACCCTTCTTCGCTCATAGTTTATGGGATTAAGGAATTTTCTTTGTAGGTTGCCTAATCTTCAAAGCATGAAGTAAAGAAAAAGAAAAAAGTCAACCCACTAAGTCCATGACTGGCGCAGGGAAGGACGTGAGGTCGAGCACCGTCTTCCTCAAGATGATAAATATTCCGAATCCACGGAACTTCTCTGGACTCCTCACAGAGACTTTTCGAATCCACGAGGAAAGAAAGTAGAAAATAAGAATAATTTCTAATAAATTCGAAATTGATTAATGAATTCCCAAAATCGAGTTCACAACCCTTTAAATAAGGAACCAAGCAATAAGAAAGAAATCAGACTCAAACTACAACTAAAACTCCTAGAATTCGCAACTTACTATAAATAGTAAACTTACTATTTATAGACGGTCATGATGTCTACTAGTGCGCAAGGTTTTCGGCCAAAAATAGTAAGTGTCCTATTTGGCTTCACCAAACCATTCTCCTAATTATCCTAAGCACTTTTCATGTTGGACACAACTCCTAAAGCCCAACGGATGAAAAATTATACTCAAACTAAAACTTACTATTTATAGTAAAAACAAAATTAAAACGAGAAAACGACCGTCGATCAGGGGGTTTCTCGCAAATCTGGGCTGCGCAACCCGGCATAGCAGGGTTGGTTGGCTAAAGTAGCTCGTTCTACCCCAAAATCATATATTTTACGTCGGATAACTCATTCCGGATTGTGAGATACGCCCGATCTAAGGTCTGATGGTCCGGATCACTTCTGTCGCCGACCGTGCCTTTTTTGATCCATCTTAGCCATGAAATTGTCCGCGACCCGCTCTACATCAATGACCATGGAGACGGGTTGCTCAACATTGGTGATGGCTTAGGAGGTTCTCTTATTTTAATGATAAAAATAAAAGGAGAATCAACAATGGGTATATGATAATTAGTTATTGAAAATGCATTGCATATCTAAGATGTGAGAGGGAAAATGAGAAACCCAACACTCTTCAAGAAAGAGATGAGTGGATGTCTTTTATCATGATCCTATTTCGTCTTATTTAGACCATTATGATGCTAGATTTTGACTTTTTTCCTTCTTTTCTCTCTCTCTCTGTCTCTCTCTCTCTCTCATTTTGGGCCAAGGAATACTTGGAAATGCCTTTGGATGCCTTCAAAACCACTCACTAGCCATCTTTGTTTCTTTTTTCTCCATCTCCTCCCCCTTTTGCCAAAATCATCGCTACTTAGGTTTGGCATGCATAGTTGGAAAATCGAATTTCCACTGGTGGCCCCATCTTGAATACAATGTATTTTGATCACTTTGCTATCCAAGGAGCCATGTGGTTGTCTCTAATTAACTAATAGGGATCAATGAAAGTATGATTTTCAATGGTCCTATTTTCATTCATTCATTTATTTATTTTGTCCCATTCATTAGCATGTGGGTTGTAGGAGACCTTTGGGCTGATTAGATATGAAATAGGTTTCTTCATGTTGGGCATACATATAATGAATAGTATATGTATAGATTAAAGGACTTACCCATGTATGGTTGAATCATACTCTGATTCAAACAAATAACAACCACCAACTAAAACTCTACTTCTACTACAAAATACTATGTAATAAAAATTCAAATTACTAGTATATTTGATAAAATTGTAAACAACAATATGCATAAAAAATATTCTTATGCCTAGTGTATATGCTTCGAAGACTCATGGACCATGAAAATTCTATTTACTTAGAAAATTTAAATAATTCTTAAATGAAAATATTTCAACTTTTAATTCTTTTCATTACTAGGGCAACCTAGTCAAGGGCTTAGGAAACTAAGCCAATGTAACACCCCGACCCTCCAATACTTAAGTATTGGAAGTCCTCGAGTGTTACCCAGAATTTTTCCAAATAATCAAGCAGTCGCACATGCACACACATGTTTGAAACTTGAAACCTAAAGATTATAGGTGAAACTTCGATTATGAAAACCCAAACTTACCTAAAATAATATTAAGTCTTATTTTGAGAATTCCTAACATGATAAGAATTAAATCCTAAGAAAACATTACATACTAAAGCTTAAAGATGAAAAGAGATTCGTCCAACCTATGACTTACTAAAAATAGTAAGCATTTCTTAAAACTACAAATTTGAAGAAGAATTTGTCATTTTTTCACAAAACAGAGCCATGTGACTCACTTATACAGGTCGGTTGGCCCTGGATGGCATGTTCTAGTCAAAATTCTTAGGTCATGTGTCATTAACTTATCTCGGATCAAAAGTTAGGGTCGATTTTTCATTTACACTTCAAGCGGCCAATTCTCCATATCTGTAATGAATTTCTTTGATCTTAAGACCCTAAAGTAGTGAAAAGGACCCAAACAAGTGGGGAAACCGTGCTCCGTTGGTCCGACCAATAAACTGTCGGTTGCTATCGGTCCGACCAATGGGCCGCATAAGTTATAATTTGGGAAAAAAAAATCTTGACCCCATTTATCCCATTTATGAAATCCCACCAAAACGTAGAGACTTTGAGAGAGAAAGAGGGGGAAGAAGATTCGCCGATTCGGGTTACTCATCTCCGTATTCGGGCCGTGCGAGCTACTCAGAAACTTCTTCGATGGAAAACAATTGACCCTAACCTAGTGAAATCCTTGTCTTGCCAGGTAAGAGGTTTCCTAACCTTATCTATGTATCTTTCCCCAATCTCATAGCTATTTGAAGCTAGTTAGGGTTTGAATCTTCTATATTCCTCCAAATAGTTTTAACTTTAGGATTTGTGCATGATAGGTTTTGAGTTACCAATCGTCGATTAGGGGAAGCCCATTTCTTTACGGGGGCTGTATTGGAGGATGGCTCCCGATAGGCTTCGGTTTCGCACTGAGCTTGGGCCTCCTTTTGCCAAATCAAGTCGGTAATCATTCTAATCGAGGTAGGTAAGCCACTAATCCATTGTTAAATGTTTAATTATGATCAAATCTAACTTCCTAAGAGTAGAATTGCACTCTAACTTAGGGTTTGAAGATTTTCTCTAAATTTCTTACACCTAGGCCGCATTTGAGTGAGGAATTTCGATTTTAAGGTAAAAATCTACCCTTTAAGCTTTCCTATGATATTTTGATCTTTCGATAGTCTCA
The DNA here is from genome assembly GCA_037074715.1 of Magnolia kwangsiensis. NCBI lineage: Eukaryota > Viridiplantae > Streptophyta > Magnoliopsida > Magnoliales > Magnoliaceae > Magnolia > Magnolia kwangsiensis. The sequence continues at coordinate 130,393,879 of CM073575.1, forward strand.
ATATTTAATAATCATGCTAATTAACCTATGAATCATGCGATAACTCTTGGAATTTATCTCACATGTATTGATTTTGGGATGATTATTAGAATCCTGAACTTTCGAACCCTGTATATAAACACATAACATGTTTAGTTTCTTGTACAGATTAATTCACATACGAGCACCCCTTAGCATGCTCAAATTCACTTGATTATATCGCTTACCTTGTATGATTTGCACAAATCTAAATTATAATATGCTTTGGTGTGATTCACATGTGTTGCATGTTAAAAGGCTTAGATTCATGAAATGTGGCAATTGTAATCCAGTTGTGGGACCATGTGTAACGCCCTGAAAATCGGAGGTCGAGTAGAAACCCAACTCCCGAGTTCCAACACATCACGTATGCAACATATTTAATGATGATTGTATATTGTCTGTATTAATGCGTAAAATATGAATGAGATTAATCCAAATCAGCAGAACATAATCCAGGGACAGTTGTAATACGTAAGCGAAAGACTGAAATGAATATGCATAACTTTATAAACCATTATAAGTCTCCAAAATATGTATGCATTGTCAGGTCAATAATTACAAGTATTGTTTCAAAATACAAAATGATAAAAAATGTGATAGTCCACTACAAGTATAACTCTGAAGCCCCGTCGATCAGGACAAGGCTCACATGAACCCGCTTGAATACTGCATATATGAGAATGCCTCCTCATCATCCTTAAATTCTGGCTCTGCCTCGTAAATTGTGACATCGTCTAAAACTACAACAAGGTCTGGTTGGTGTTTAAAACACCATCCCAAAATGTGGGAGTGAGTGATCAACTCAATGGAGCTATACAACAAAGGTTAACATGTTATCAATTCAGTCAAGCAGTTTTGATAAAGCAGTACAACAAACAAGTCCTAAGTACTCTAATTAATGCAAGAATGATATGTATTAATGATGCATGCCCTCACCTATACTCCCTTTGCGATCTTTATCTTACAGTCGCGGCATGTCGGTCACTTCCTTAGTGCTCTACCCAATGCCAAACGGCACATGCAATGCGGTGCATGAGTGTGATTACCAAGTTTTATTAGTCTTTTTCGTACAGTAGGATTGAAAAACTAAGGTACCTCCCTTATATCAATTCCCAAACAATGATCCATTCTAGGGTTGTTAGTCCTAGTAAATTTCATACAATGTTACAGTTATAGGTCACTGCAAAGGGCTCGTCACCTGATCAATGCAGGCCTAGTTGATACTCTAGTTGCTACGAAAAGAGTCGTCACCTCACGCATCCTCAAAGTATGCTCGAGGTCTCTACAAAGGGCTCGTAACCTGATTAGTATAGGCTAACAGTTCGAATACAGTGTCCCATACCATCGTATTCGGTTCATGAGTCTGGGTTACTCACTAGTCACTATGGGGAGGCTCGTCACCCCAGCGTAGGCCGATAGCTCGACCACGGTATCCCATACCACCATGTCCGGCTCATGAGTCTTAGCGGATCAAGGTACTAAGGTTAACAGGGTTTTCACTGATGAGTTTGGTACCTTAGGTTCAAATAGTAGTGTCTATACATAGTGAATATACATCAGGTCAATCGGGTTATTTGACGAGCTCGACTATCACAAGCGCACATTGAGTTCATCAACATGAAGTGCGTAAGCACTCCGCGTGGCCTAACCACTGTCGACATCCCAAGTACGGCTCGGATTCATCGAACACGTCCTGTGTGGTGAAAATAACCCCAACCACCAAATCATGGCCTGTTATCGATTGCCTGAACTATAACATAGTCCCAACCACGTGCAATTATAACAAGTAGTCATATGAGATTATCAAAGCAGTAATGAATAAATAAGTCAAATCCTACAATTACACTATGAGCATACTATGAAATATAACTTAAACATGAATTTACACGTATGCATTCTATAAATAAAATAGACACTATAATATATGGTACATGGAGGAAATTATACACACAGTTAAGGTAGTTGGGAATCATATCTCAACTCCCTTATAAATTAGAATTTACTAACAACTTACGCATTCAGACATTTTTACAAACACTTAGACTACACATTTCAACATACATGACGTATGTTGGTTATATTACATATTAAGGCAAATCCTTTTGCCAAGGAGTTGGTACACATACAACTAGGATAAACACATGGCAATTAATCATGACAAACACACTTTCAAATTTCATACGTATACGATCCTTTCTACATATTCATGGAATACACTAAACTCAACATAGTTCATATATATCTGAAACACGAAACAAACATCGCATTTGGCATGTGAAATAGCACCCACGTCAGTAATAAATTATTAACCGATATTGAAAACCTTGAAAATCATAACATATACGTATATAGTTCGCACCTTACGGCGGTAAACGCGTAATGAATTTATTTTAGATACTTAGTCTTTGTCAATGGCAGAATGACAACCTATAACATGAATTAGGTTAGCTATTTCACCACTTACGCTATATGAATCCCCAAAATGGATTAGGGTTAGGTTTTCTTACCCAAGTACGTTGTCAAAAATGTTAGATTTGTGATACAAATAGGGTGGCTAAGTGCGTGGAGTAATGGGATCAAATCCTAGGATGAATCTCCAACTCTCTCTCTTTCTCTCCCTTTCCTTCTCTTTCTTCTCTTCTCTCTCCTAGGATTTTAGCAAAATCGTATGGCAAGAGAGAGAGAGAGAGAGGGTTTAAGGCCCTTATATAGGCCCAGAACTGATGGGAATGACCCCAGGTCCAAAGTATACTTAGGTTATGTCCAAAGAGCGTCTGTTTCGATCTAACGGAGAATTTTTGGAGGCCCCTTTTCTACGTATGGTCGGACTTAAGCTCCCTGACAGTGGATCTAGGTCAAACTACGATTTCGGTCCAATCGGATTTACAGATCACCCGTGGCGGACCAGTTTCAGTTCGACGGTCACTGGTATTCGATCAGGGCCACAAGTGCACTGACATGTGTGGGAAATTTTTCCTGATCTAAGGGTGTAATTAGGTCAGATTCTGATAGTCTGAATCCTTATATTTGGACCTGTAAGTGAACGACTCAGTTTACTTAAGTTTAGTTTTATTTCCTAAAGATATTAACGTTTCTCACACACTTCGCTCCGGGCTTAAGTAAATAGTCCCAGGACACCACCTGGACTTGATTTTTGAGGTGGTTGTCAAGTCCAGCAAGGCAGTCATAATCACATAGTTTCACGGTCATCGGACTTTTGACGTGTGGTCCAGGTCCGATACGAAGTTTCCAGATGCTCCCAAGAGCAACTGGGTTTAAAGATTACTCCTAGGTTTTAGGGTAGTGTAGCGTCAACGATTTCACAAGTTTTAGGTCTTGCAGATCATATTTAAAGTGATTAGTGCTAATTTCACATATAATCTAGTTTAATACTAGTTAATTCTTGTTTAATTTTTAAAAGATTTGGTCCTTGGTGATTTCTACCTGAGGTAGTACTCGGGTCTTTGCACGGATTCTTCTGGGACGTTACAATCTATCCCCCTTAAAGAAAATTTTCATCCTCAAAATTAGTACCTTTTCATACTCGAGAATCTGAGGGTAGTTCTTCCTGACCTCGACTTCCGTCTTTCAAGTAGCCTCTTCTTCATTGTGATGCATCCACAGTACCTTCACAAGTGGGATAACCTTACTACACAATACCCGCTCCTTTCTGTCTAGGATACGTGTCGGTCGCAGTACATATGTAGCATCCTCGCTCAACTGCATCTGCTCCCATCTGATAATGTGGGAAGGATCAGGAACATATTTCTTCAGCATGGATACATGAAATACGTTGTGCACACGTACGAGTGGTGTGGGCAAAGCAAGGCGATATGCTACTGTCCCTACTCGGTCTAGTATCTGGAATGGGCCAATGAATCTCAGTGTGAGCTTCCCCTTCTTGCCAAACCGAAAGACTCCCTTCATGGGGAAAACCTGAAGGAATACATGGTCCCCAACCTCGAACTCTAGCGGTCGCTGCCTCGTATCAGCGTAGCTCTTCTGTCTGCTCTGTGCTGCCAGAAGTCGACGTCTGATAATATCGATCTTCTCTGAGGTTTCCTGTACAATCTTTAGGCCAATCAGACTCTTCTCACTAACCTCTACCCAGCAATGCGGTGCTCGACAGGGACGACCATACAAGGCCTCATATGGAGCCATGCCAATACTTGCCTGAAAACTTTTATTGTATGCGAACTCGACATAAGGAAGACAGTCATCCCAACTGTCCTTGAAATCAAGTACATAAGCTCGCAACATGTCCTCCAACACCTGGTTTACTTGTTCTATCTGCCCGTCAATTTGTGGGTGGAACGCAGTACTGAACTTCAACTTCACACCCATCGCTTCCTGGATACGAGTCCAGAAGATAGATGTGAATCGTGTGTCTCGATCTGACACGATCTCCAAGGAAACTCCATGCAGACGTACAATCTCCATGATGTATAACCTGGCCAACTTGTCTGCTGTTGAGGGTTAAATATTGCATATCAGACCCCAATTATTATCTGGATTTACGAGCATGATATTGTTTAATGGCCCGTTTTATCGTGTTTGTGTTGCAAGGTGGCTTTAGGAGCTTGGGCTGAAAAAGGATATTAAAAGCATGGTTTTAATACTCAAGATTCACCAAGGCAAGTTAAAGGATTCAAGGGGACTAAGATCGACGCCAGAAATCTAAGAAAACCAAGAAACTGAAGCTCAAGCGGGCCTGAAAATCAGTCAGAATGTAAGATCATAGGGTTCCCACTATCCGTTCGGTTTGAAACTTTATATATGGCCTGAGGACCATAAATTAACCATACATGTCAAAAATCAGCTCTTGGATCCCTGTGGAAGTAGCCCAACGAATAGATCAACCCATAAACCATTGATTTTAAATCCACCTGTTATCTGGATATGCTTCAAAGTTAGTTTTGACAGTTTAAATGATATGATAGAATGGATGGACGGAGCAGATTTCATGAAAACATCAAGGTGGGACCCAGTTCGCGTGAGTGAGAGTGCACACTGTCTTGCACTCACATTGCACCGTGTCAACAACACAGTTTGATTGCGTTTGACTCGCTTCCACCCGACTTCCAAATAGAGAGGGTCTCTGTTCCGTTCGCAGGCCGTCCACTGATTCATCAATGGGCCACCATCATCATCCTATTCGATGATCCAAACCGTTCATTGCATCCAGAGGGTCAAACCGACCATACCCTGATCTTCAGCTCAATTTTCTCGCATATTACACGTGCATGTAGTCTTCGACGCAGGTTAGATGGCACTAAACAAACGTCCGTAAGACACCACAGTATGGATCTAAAACCATACATTTCTGACTAAAATTTCGAGTGAAATTCATTGGACCACATGGATTTCTCAGCCAACACTTATCATGGGCCCCACCATCGTCACAGCGGACGGTTGTGCAAGCTCTACGTCTGAGAAAACTGGCTGTTGTGGGCCATTGTATGATCAAAGACAAGGTCGGATTGATGATCCAGACCATCCAAAAGGTGGAGAGGAGGGTTTTTACCCTTCCTATGTAGTCAGAATTCGTAGAATGGATGGCCATTCGTCTCGAATTCAGTTCAAATGCAAGATGTTTGTGCGTTGTTGCTGCGTAAAACAGAGATTGCGCAGTCCGTTTTATTTGGGAAAATTACATTGCGTAAGAGAAGTGGGTTCTCAGACTCCAACAAACAGACGGTTAGCAATCCTATAAAGAGGAGAAAAACGAAGGAGAAAATTCATTCAATCTTCGGTGTGAACGTGCAGGAGGGATAGAGATAGAGTATTGTTTTATTTGTTTTACTATTTTCTTTATTACTTTTGAGGATAGTCTAGTCATGCTCGGCTAAACCTCTTAACTAGGGCTAAGAGGTGAAGCTTGTAGTGAGATGAGGGAATTTATGCTTGTGCCTTTTGTGTAGACTGAATGGATTTTGATTTAATTTTATTATGGGAATATTTTTAGTTTTTAATAATCTGTTGTGACTGAAATTACAATGGATCTGTGATGGCTTTGAGTATTTCTATTTTTTTTTCATGTTTATGACTTCAGGAAGCATTGTTGTTCACCATCGTCTCTTGGGCATGGTCGGATGACGGTACCCTTCCTAACCCTCATACATGTGATTGGTTGGTAATTAGTTTAATTCTGTTGTTTTCTTTGTCTCCTGGGCATGGTTTGATGATGGAATCCATTCTAATTCATATAGGTTTCATCTTTTGAAAACTATATCAAACGACAGTTCAGTTAAATTCCATGATTCTTGAAACAGGCTTAAGATCTCCCTGATATCTACAAGTGGATCCTCTGAATCCCTAGTTTCTCTTCTCTGAATTCTCTTAAGTTTTAGATAATTATTTCACCATTATTCCTCAAATTTCATTCACTTTAGATTTTATCTTAGTCTAGTTCTAGCTCTAGTTCTAGTTAGTTTTAGATTACGTACAGGTATCAGTCCTTTGGGATTCAACCTCGGTCTTACCGAGTTATTACTACATCACAACCCTGCACTTGGGGAGTGAACAAGTTTTTGGCGCTGTTACCGTGGACTAACGGTTATGCTTTTCTGAAATTAATTGGTTTTAGAATTATATTAAGATTAGGGTTGTACTAACTTTAGTTTTAAACTTTTCTTTTTATTTGATTTTCAGAACTAACTTTTCTGTTTTGTAAGGTTGTTGGTAGACTTTCTAATTTGGTAATCTCTTCCTAGTTTTTCTGTTTTTCTATTTTTAAAAATTTTTTAATTCTAGGATTCCTCTTATTTTTAGAATCTAACTTACTTTCTGATTATAGGTTCAGAACATTCTTTTAGAAACTAACCTATTTTATTTTGTTTTTCAAGTTTTAACTTGGGAATCTCTAATCGGGCAACTTCTTTCTAACTTCTCCTCCTCTTACTTTTCACATTCCTGTAGGATCTTTTCTTTTATTTTTCTTAGGATTTAATTCAGATTAAGGGGTTCATCATGTATCTGCACGAGTGACAATGTCAGTATGCTGAGAAGAATAACCTATTTTGGGATGATGATGATGATATAAATCAACCTATGTCTCAAAACCTTTCTAAAACTATCATTGAGAACCGATCAGAATATAAAGATCCACCGGCTAAGAAGTCCTTATGTGATTATATGTAGGAGAATAATTACACCCCACAGATTAATAAAACAGTGCGCGAGTGTTGGGGTTATCATAACTATGGTTGTGAGAATTATTATCACCCATCCGATAAAAAGAAAACAATGCGTGATTATATCATGAGTGATAATAAGTATTACCAACCAGCAGATTCTCCCACCTATGATCAGTATGACTATAACCAGTGGAAACATCGAAATTGAAAAAATGAACCAACAACATGTTATAATGATTATTCTCTTGGATCCCCTACCTTTGAGATCCAATCAGAAACGATCCAAGAAGATTCATATCAGCATAATATTTTTTCGGCTTGTCTTGAGGAAATGAGAAAAGCAATGGAAACAATGAAAATACTCAATTTACGCCTCGGAAGGATAGAGGAAGCTTGCTCATCCTAACCACAACCCAATCCAGAAATACAATGCGAGAGTGATCCGCACTCATTTTTGAAAAAATCTGAAATTTGGAATGAGAAGTTGGATTCCATTAATGAGCATACGCTTCAATTTCCCGATGAGTCGATCTCGATGACTATTCAAAAGAATGGTGAAGATATATGGGTGTCTTTTAAATACATTGATGATGACACACCTTCCTTACATGACACACAGGATTTCAATGATGAGGTAGAAGTTAGTTTATTCGAACCTCAACCAAATTTAGGAATAGAATATGAGGAAGGTGATCCCATCCTAAATGTGCACTTCACTGAACTAGAATATGATAAATGTTGGGACAGCGATCCTGAATGTGCAACCACAGTTCCCCTGGAATCCATCTCAAGTTTGATACAGGTCAACGATCAAGATGTACACAAAGTGGTCGGTCATAATGAGCCACTCCCCTCACCTGACATGTCTAATTTAAAGGTGGAGGATGGGCCCCTTACAACTGACCCTTCTAACTCTTATGAAACATGTGTGGACCACTCCTCTGAATCGAATGATGATGTAATTCAGGAGAAGGACGAGTTGCTCGCTACGACCCTGAAATTTGAAACCACTCAATTGAGGCCACCATCTAAGTTGTACACATTCGACAATTCAATGCCTCGATTGAGTAATTTCAATGAACAGAGTGATCACATCAATGCTTCACCTACTATCTTCAATGTTAAGAATAAGTCACACTCAGCTGAACTTCCCCACTCTTAGGATTGCTTGGCACACTTTGCAGTTTCAAACGATCTCATGTTAAAAGACAAAGTAGATGCCTTACGAGATAACATCTCGGTAGTCATCACTGATCGAGAGAACCCTTATTCTGAAATCCTCTCTTCCCCTGATCCTAAACGTCTACTAGTAAAGGAAGAGGAACTGAAAATTGAACTGAAGTTTGGAGCTTCAGACTGTGTTGAGACTACATCACTTCTTAAGAAGTTTTTTAAACTTTATTTACTTGTAGTCTCTAATTCACCGTAGAATACTAACGTTGAAACTTCTTCTGTCACAGGTGAATCGTATATATTATGGATACCTCAAGCAATTCAATGAAATTTTTTTTATGAGGTACATAAGTCTCTCTAGAAAGTCATGCTCCAGGGCGCCCAAGCCTATTGCAAAAGGAGCTTTTAAATGATCTTATTGAGGAACTTACTGAGAAACTTAGCAAGATATTGGCCGCAAGAGGAACCTTGTGGCATGATCGATTCAATGTTTGTGGATAACATTACTGCAAACCCTCACGAGACTACAACTCGTCCACTAAGGGCAATCTAGGGATTTAAAGGCTTGTTGCATACGCTAAATGTAATCAAGAGCACCTGCGAAAGTGGTATAGGTAGGATTTTATTGTTGTTATTTTTATTGTGCTTTCTCTCTCGTGCTGACAAGCTTCCATGCTACGATCTTTTGGAAACTCTCTCGATTCGTTATTCAGGTACTATCCCCCCATAACTTTTCCTTTACTTTTGTTGTCCCATGTGTATTGCATGTTCATACCTTTTACATTGAGGACAATGTAGATTTTAGGTTGGGGGTGGGATATTAAGTTACCTAATCAGTATTTTCTTGGTCTTGAGCAAAAATTGTGAAATTTTTTAAATTTTTCTAGAATTTCTTGTGAATTTGAAATGATTTTAACGGCCATCTAGGTAATTTAGAATTTCATGATACGTGAGGTTGGTAATTTTTGGCTCTTGAATTCAGTGTCTGTTAGATTTCATAGTTAAGTTTTGAATTATTACTCCATAATTAGAAGTTTTCAAACATTGATTGAGTCATGATTTCACATGTCACATCTCACTTACATATTAAGGTTTCAGTTCGATATTGAATGATTAACTTGATAATCACTAAGCATGTAAGGAACCATCTTGGAAAATTTGCCTATCATGATCAATAAAGACGAATTGAAGAAAAAGAAAATACTCAGGTTTGGGCGAATGCTCTTCACCATAAGTTTGCTCCCTACAGGTGAAGGTTTGATTCACCAAGGTTGACTTTCAAAAATTATTAGGCGACTAGTCTTTACCATAGGTTTGCTCCCTATAAGTAAGGACTTGATTTCCCACCGTGACGTTATTTTTAATGAAAAATAAAAATAAAAATCAAAAGCTAGAAAACTCAAAAGAATGATTTGTGAGACAAATTTTGGGTGTCTTGAATGCTCTTGTGGTTACCAATGCTATCATGAAATACTGAATTGAATTTTAATGTTGATAAGCCGAGATTACACTATACACCCATGGAACTCAATGCTTAGAATTTTTTCTGATTGATGGATTAATACTTTGAACTTGATTATGAAGTTTACCGTGTGCTTGAGTCCAGGAGAAAATAATTCCCAACATTCATGAATCTTAGATTTCTCGTATCTGGATTGTCTTTCAAAAATTCACTCGAGTACATAAAAATTCTCTTATAATTCTTAACTTATTTTTTACATACTTTGCTCGGGACTAGCAAAATGCTAGTTGGGGGTTATGTTGAGGGTCAAATATTGCATATCAGACCCCAGTTATTATCTGGATTTACGAGCATGATACTGTTTAATGGCCCATTTTATCCTGTTTGTGTTGTAAGGTGACTTTAGGAGCTTGGGCTAAAAAAGGATAATAAAAGCATGGTTTTAATGCTCAAGATTCACGAAGGCAAGTTACAGGACTCAAGGGGACTAAGATCGAGGCCAAAAATTTAAGAAAACCAAGAAACTAAATCTCAAGTAGGACTAAAAGTCAGTCAGAATGCAAGATCACAGGGTTCCCACCATCCGTTCAGTTTGAAACTTTATATATGGCCCGAGGACCATAAATTAACTGTACATGTCTAAAATCAGCTCTTGGATCCCTGTGGAAGTAGCCCAACGAACAGATCAGCCCATAAACCATTAATTTTGGGTCCACCTGTTATCTGGATATGCTTCAAAGTTAGTTTTGACAGTTTAAATGATATGATAGAATGGATGGACGGAGCAAATTTCACCAAAACATCAAGGTGGGACCCAGTTCGCGTGAGTGAGAGTGCACACTGTCCTGCACTCACATTGCACCATGTCAACAATGCAGTTTGACTTCGTTTGACTCTCTTCCACCTGACTTCTAAACAGAGAGGGTCTCTGTTCCGTTCGCAGGCCGTCCGCTGATTCATCAATGGGCCACCATCATCATCCTATTCAATGATCCAAACCGTTCATTGCATCCAGAGGGTTAAACTGACCGTACCCTGATCTTCAGCTCAATTTTCTCGAATATTACCCGTACATGTAGTCTTTGACGCAGGTTCAATGGCACTAAACAAACGTCCGTGAGACACCATAGTATGGATCCAAAACCATACATTTCTGACTGATATTCCTAGTGGCCGGCCGTTGTGGGCCATTGTATGATTAAAGACAAGGTCGGATTGATGATCCAGACCATCCAAAAGGTGGAGAAGAGGGTTTTTACCCTTCCTATTCAGTCGGAATTCACAGAAAGGATGACCATTCGTCTCGAATTTAGTTCAAACGTAAGATGTTTGTACGTTGTTGCTACGTAAAACAGAGATTGCGCCATCCGTTTTATTTGGGTAAATTACATTGCGTAAGAGAAGTCGGTTCTCAGAATCCAACAAACCTACGATTAGCAATCCTATAAAGAGGAGAAAAACGGAGGAGAAAATTCATTCAATCTTCGGTGTGAATGTGCAGGAGGGATAGAGATAAAGTATTGTTTTATTTGTTTTACTGTTTTCTTTATTACTTTTAAGGATAGTCTAGTCATGCTCAACTAAACCTCTTAGCTAGGGCTAAGAGGTGAAGCTTGTAGTGAGATGAGAGAATTTATGCTTGTGCCTTTTGTGTAGACTGAATGGATTTTGATTTAATTTTATTATGAAAATATTTTTAGTTTTTAATGGTCTGTTGTGACTGAAATTACAATGGATCTGTGATGGCTTTGAGCATTATTGTTCACTATCGTCTCCTGGGCATGGTCGGATGACGGTACCCTTCCTAACCCTCATACATATGATTGGTTGGTAATTAGTTTAATTCTGTTGTTTGCTTTGTCTCCTGGGCATGGTTTGGTGATGAAATCCATTCTAATTCATATACCTTTCATCTTTTGAAAACTATATCAAACGACAGTTCAGTTAAATTCCATGATTCTTGAAGCAGACTTAAGATCTCCCTAATCTCTACAAGTGGATCCTCTGAATCCCTAGTTTCTCTTCTCTGAATTCTCTTAAGTTTTAGATAATTATTTCACCATTATTCCTCAAATTTCATTCACTTTAGATTTTGTCTTAGTCTAGTTTTAGTTCTAGTTAGTTTTAGATTACGTACAGGTATCAGTCCCTTGGGATTCGACCTCAGTCTCACCGAGTTATTACTACATCATAACCCTGCACTTGGGGAGTGAACATCTGCAGAGTTCGAAACTCCGATCGGGAGGAAATGATCCGATTTCTTCAACCAGTCCATGATCACCCAAATGGAATCCTGTCCCTTCCTCATCTTCGGCAGCCCTGATATAAAGTCCATAGAGATGAAATCCCATTTCCATTCAGTTTTGGGCATGGGTTGAAGTAATTCAGGAGGTCAGTGATGTTTGGCCTTGACTTGCTAGCACGTGAGACAGTGTGAACATACTCTGCTATGTGGGCCTTCATGTTGTCCCACCAGTACGACCTTTTCATGTCACGATACATCTTCGTACTACTAGGACGCATTGCCATCCTTGAATTGTGAGTAGCCTCGAGAACTTCCTTCCTCAAGTCAGGAAGGTTCAGGATGCATAGGCGGCCACAGTAACGTAATCCCCCATCCGTACCAACTCTCCACTCCAAGTCCTCATCTACACTAACCCACTCTCTCATCTTCGTCAATAGCTCATCGTCTGCCTAAGCCGCAATAATCCTGTCGTCAATGAGAGGCTGTACTTGAATATGTGCGATGCCCTCATATGGCTACTCCACCGTGAGTTTTTGCTCAAAGTTTCGCACAAACTCTACCATTTCCCGCTCCGCTATCATCAGCGGAGCCATAATCTCTATGGTCTTCTTGCGGATCAACGCGTCAGCCACAAAGTTCGCCTTGCCCAAATGATAGGAAACCTCGAACTTAAAATCCTTCAAGGTTTTCATCCATCTCCGCTGCCTCATATTCAGGTCCCGCTGAGTGAATTTGTATCTGAGGCTCTTGTGGTTGTAAAAGAGCTCGAACTCCTCTCTGTAGAGGTAATCTCTCCAGAGCTTTAGTGCGAAGATGACGACTGCCAACTCTAGGTCGTGTGTAGGGTAATTCTCCTCATGTTTCCTCAACCGTCTTGAGGAGTAAGTAATCAGCTTGTCCTTCTGCATAAGGACATAACCCAGACCAACGCAGGACGCATCGATGTATATAGTATAATTAACCCCTTGCTCTGGCAGTACTAGCACAGGGGCGGACGTTAGCTTGTCCTTTAGCTCTCGAAAAGTTACTTCCGTCTTCTCATTCCAGGCGAACTTCAAATCCTTCTGTGTCAACTGAGATAGCAGTCTGGCAATCTTAGAGAAGTCACGAATAAATCGGTGGTAGTACCCTGCTAGACCAAGAAAACTACTCACCTCAGTAACTGAACCGGGATGCTCCCAGTCCTGAACCGCGGCTACCTTAGCAAGGTCAACTGTTATCGCTTCCTTGGACACCACATGTCCCAGGAACTTGACTTCCTCTTTCCAGAAGTCACACTTCTTGTACTGTGCGAACAACTAGTTCTTCTTCAGAGTATCCAAGACTGCTCGCAGGTGCTCCTCGTGCTCTTCTCGACTCGTGGAGTATATCAGGATGTCATCTATAAATATGATGATGAATCGAAAAAGAAACGGCCTAAACACCCTGTTCATCAAGTCCATGAACACGGTCGGTGCGTTTGTAAGCCCAAACGACATCACCAGAAACTCATAATGCCCGAAGCTGGTCCTGAATGCTGTCTTTTGCACGTCATCTTCCCTGATGCGCAACTGATGATATCCCAACTGTAAGTCTATCTTCGAAAAGTATTGTGCCCCTTTCAACTGATCGAAAAGATCATCAATTTTAGGCAAGGGATACTTGTTCTTCACCGTCACTTGGTTCAACCTGCAATAATCAATACATAATCGCAGTGAACCATCTTTCTTTTTCACGAACAACACTGGCGCTCCCCAAGGAGACATACTCAGTCTTATTAATTCTGCCTTTACCAAATCATCAATTTGTCTCCTCAGTTCCTTCATCTCACATGGAGACATGCGATATGTCGGCAATAAAATAGGTGTCGCACCAGGCACAAGATCGATAGTAAAGTCGATCTCGCGCCGAGGAGGTAGTCCCGGGATCTTCTTAAATACGTCTATGAAGTCCTGAACCACAAGTGTATCTCCTAATGTCGGACCATCAATACTCTCTAACAAGGAAGCGTAGCAACTTAACCGAGAAGGGTGACTAACCTGAACAGGGAAAGTAAAAACAGTGCCCTCAGGTCCGTGGGCTGTCACCACCCTACTCTCGCAATCTATCTCTATCCTCATCTCGATGAGTCAATCCATTACAAGAACAATGTCGTAGTGCCATAGTAGGGTGACAATCAGGTCAACGCTCACCATCCTGCTACCCAAATCTATTGAGCAAGCCTCACAAATCTAGGTAACATCTAAAAAGGTCCCTGTAGTAGTAGTGAGTCTCACTCCCTTTGTAGGAGTAGTACCTAACCCCAGTCGCTTGATTGTCGTACATGATATGATGGAAGTAGTGGACCCGGTGTCTACCAATAAAAAGACTGGAGTACCTTGGACATGAGCCGTGACCTCAAAGGCCATCGGTAATGCATCTGCTGTCTCGGCTGCCCCCGCTATCAGCGAATGTACCCGAGCCTGCTGCTGGCGGTTCGACTGCGGTACCATAGGCCGTTGTGGTGGCCTAAAGGATGGGTGTGCTGGTGCTGTCCATAAGGGTGGAGCGAAAATAGCCTGAGGCATCGGACGATTGATCCTCTGAGGCGGCGAGAACCCATTGTCCCTCATCTTGGTGAAACAATTTATCTCTATGTGGCCAGGCTTCTTACAGTAGGTGTACCACACATCTGGTCGCCTCACCGAAGCAAACGAAGCCATAAGCCTCGGCGGTGAATCTACATGTGGCCTCTTACTGAAGAATGGTCTACTCGAAAGATCGTGTCGTGGCCTAGGAGCCATAGGTGCTCGCATACGAGACTGTCTATCCCCGTCCTGCTCAACCCGCATAGACATGCTCACTAGCTCAGCATAGCTGAGTATGCTAACGCAGCACATCTTCGAGTGGATATCGGGTCGCAGACCCTCGGAAAAGCGTCGCATGCGCATCGACTCGTCGGCCAATATCAACAGAGCGTACCTACCCAGCTCCGTGAATCTGTTCTCATACTCAGCTACTGTCACCCTCCCTGTCAGAAGCGAAGGAACTCACTCTCCTTCTCCTGGTGATATGTGATGGGATAGTATTTCTCGTGGAAGCGGGTCTGAAATGCCTCCCACGTCCACACATAACCAACAACGGTCGTACGAAGAACGCTGTCCCACCATAAGCTGGCTTCCTTCTCAAACATGAAGGTGACCAACTCCACCTGCTCTACCTCAGTGCAGTGTAGCGGCTTTAGCATCTTAGAGATGCGGTCAAGCCAATACTCAGCCTCCTCGGGTCTATGAGTACCTGCGAATGTAGGAGGCCATAAGCGATGGAATCACTCAAATGTGTCGCTGACACTCGTGTTCCCAGCTGGGTGCGTAGGTGAGGTAGGTGGAATCACCCCTATACTTTGGGCAAAGATACCAGCCATAGAGGTCAAGAACTGTTATTGTTGTTGTTGCTGTATCTGCTGCTGCTGCATCAACAACATCATCTGTTCTAGCCTATCAGAAGGCGGAGCGGACTGTGGTATGTGAAGCGTCGAGGTAGATGCACGGTTCTACTCTGGAACCGATGGTGCTACAGGTACAGTAGATGACGACCCATTAGTAGGGTCAGCGGCCGGCTGAAAATCCGGCATAGGGTCAGTGTGAGGCAGGCCTGAATTGGGGTCCATATGGCTATCGCTTAGGGGAGGTGCCCCAATAGTTGAATTGTCAAAGGTGAGACGTGCCGAACTCCGTGCGGCCTTAGATGACATTCCTTATATACAACATAAGGTGCAACCCAGGTCAGATTCAGCATATCTAAAAACTCATTCACGTAGCATTTAAACACGCAGCATTCATACACAGAGTAAAGAAACTTCATGCATTTCACTTACCAAAATTGTCACAATACATGGACTAAACTTCTACATGAATTATGACAGAAACGCATGCGGTTATGCTAAGCTCAAACTACCAAACACAAACACACTTTCTACCTACTACACTAAGAGACCCATCAACCTTACATCACAGACAACCTAAAACAGCAACAAAACAAGCTACAGGGCGATGGCATGGATGACTAGACATCCGAGTCTGTCGACAGAGGAGGGGCTCCCTTATCCTATAGGCAGCACAGGATAGCTTTCAAGATGCGAGTCACCTTCTTAAACTTATGTTTCACGAGGGCCCGGGTATTAATAATCTTCTATCACAGGGCAGCCTAACCCTCCTCAAGCCGAGCTAGACGGGCATCCCTGGCATCCCGATCAGTGTCATTCTCCAATGTCATAGGAGGGGAGCTCTCATTCATGTCCTGAGCCTCCTCTTCTTCTTCTTGTTCCTCGTCTATCTCTTCCCTGCTTTCTTCCTCGCTTTCATATTCCTCGCTAACCGTCTCGTCCTCACTCTCATCAAGTCAGGCTTGCCGCTGCCGTGGCCCAGTGTATATCTAATTGAGAGTAGTTTCGTTGATGTAATGGATCAGCACCGGCATTTTTGCCCGAAGTCTGTAGCCAAACTCACATGCAATCCTGCAAATGAGTCGACCAAATGGGAGCGAATTAGACACTCTAATAGAGCGTACGGTAAGAA
The DNA here is from genome assembly GCA_037074715.1 of Magnolia kwangsiensis. Taxonomy (NCBI): domain Eukaryota; kingdom Viridiplantae; phylum Streptophyta; class Magnoliopsida; order Magnoliales; family Magnoliaceae; genus Magnolia; species Magnolia kwangsiensis. The sequence continues at coordinate 130,410,451 of CM073575.1, forward strand.
CTATCTGTGCCCAAAACATACGTAGGCAAGCACAACTTCTCTCCCTGTCCCGATTGGTAAATGAAATCTACCATCAGGCACGTGCACTCGCTGCGATTGCTCCACCTAAGGTAGACATTGAACATGAAAATGTGGTGAAGCAGGCGGAAGTCGTCTGTCATATTAGACGCCAGGAGACTATTGTTTGGCTGCCAATGAGGCAGTTGGCCATAAAGGAAATGTGTACGATGATCCCTTTCACGTGCACTCTTCAGATTCTTCTCACTTGCATGGACCTCACCGAGCAATCAACCCAACATCAATTGTGGCCTCCCATTCTCTACCCACTGGGATCTTGAACTGCAAGGGCTCCAGCGTAGGCTCTTGAATATGGGCTCAGAAGGTTCGGACGGTGCCCACATTGACATGATACTTACCCTTAAATATCGGACCCCACCTGGCCTCCACCAGGCATTCCATCAACAGATGCTCCCCAAAGAGCTTCTCATCCACGTGTGCTTCAAAAAGGACCCTACGGTCCTCAAATCTTCCATGAGATAACTCCATCAGCAGGGTTCGATCAAAGGGATCCTGGGGATCGAGATCCCACTTTGTCCTTATCTCATGCACGACACTTGTACTCGCGGCGGCATCTCTCAGTCTTCTCAAACGAGTGGGGCGACTAGGCCCAGCTTGGTCCACAGGAGCTCTTTTCTTTCCCATGATAGAGAGAATGGTAAAAATTGAGAATATGGCCGTATCAAGCTCGAATAAGGCTATGGAAAAGGAAAAAAAATAAGGAAATGGGATGGTTTATTTGGGTTCCCACATATTTGAGACACAAGGTGGGGTTTAAAATGCTCAAATGAAAGGGAAAGTATGAGAGAAATAGCTGTGGAAGAAGGTTTTGAAGGGGTGGTGTAGGTGGTGCACGAAAATGGAGGAAGAAGTGCTTGAAGGGGGGGTTTGGGTGGAGATTTAGGTGATTTCTTGAGAAAAAGAGAGCTTGGTGAGGTAGGTTATGAAGAGGGGGAGTATTGGGAGGGGTTTAAACTGACCCAACACACATCAGGGGGCCACACAATGCCCTAGAGGCATCGGCCCGAACCGGCCCGCCCGCTAGGCAGCGAGCCCTTGCGGAATCGGCGAGGGCCTCGCCGACCTCTGGACAAATCAGTGATGGGTCGCTGGTGGGGCGAGGTCCTCCTATCCCCTGGACCCTAGAAACATGTGGGACCCACTCTAGGCCCCCCTGGACATGCTCCGTTAGGCCCCCGACTCCATTTTGAGTCGTTTCGGGTCACTTCGAGTATTTTCTGATGTATATTCGTATTTATCGATTGTTGAAAGCTGGGATGGGGTAAATCGTGGTCTACACAAGCGATCACGGATGTGTACAAACCTGATCTTAGTGATCATTTTCAGTAAATTTCACCGATTGGCGAAACTGAGAAACCCAAACTTGTTTCTACATTTTTCTCGCACCCTCCTGCATCAAATTTGCGTCAGCATACGTCGTGTGACCATAACCTAGGTCCAGTTTAATCCAAATCATGCTCTGGTACCAACTTGTAACGCCTTGAAAATCAGGGATCAAGTAGAACCCAACTCTCGAGTTCCAACACATCACGTATGCAACATATTTAATGATGATTGTATGTTGTCTGTATTAGTGCATAAAACATGAATGAGATTAAGCCAAATCAATAGAACATAATCCAGGGACAGTTGTAATACGTAAGCGAAAAATTGAAACGAATATGTATAACTTTATAAACCAGTATAAGTCCCCAAAATGTATATGCATTGCCTGGTCAATAATTATAAGTATTGTTTCAAAATAAAAAATGTCAAAAACTGTGATAGTCCACTACAAGTATAACCCTGAAGCCCCGTCGATCAGGACACAGCTCACATGAACCCACCTGAATACTGTATATATGAGAGTGCCTCCTCATCATCCTCAAAGTCTGGCTCTGCCTTGTAAACCATGCCATCATCTGAAAGTACAACAGGGTCTGGTTGGTGTTTAAAACACCGTCCCAGAACGTGGGAGTGAGTGAGTAACTCAGTGGAGTAATATAGTTAAGGTTAACATGTTATCAATTCAGTCAAGCAATAATGATAAAGCAGTACAACAAAAAAGTCCTAAGTACTCTAATTAATGTAGGAATGGTATGTAGTAATGATGCATGCCCTCGCCTGCACTCACTGCGATCTTCATCTCATGGTCACGGCATGTCAGTCACTTCCTTAGTGATCTACCCAACGCCAAACGGCAGATGCATTGTGGTGCATGAGCGTGATTACCAAGTTCTTATTAGTCCTTTTCGTACAGCGAGATTAGAAAACTACGGTACCTCCCTTATATCAATTCTCAAACAATGATCCATTCTAGGGTCATCAGTCCTAGTAAAACTCATACGATGTTGCGATTCTAGGTCGCTGCAAAGGGCTCGTTGCTTGATCAATGCAGGCCTAGTTGATACTCTAGTTGCTACGGAAAGACTCGTCGCCTTAAAGCAGCCTTAGAATATGCTTGAAGTTACTACAAAGGGCTCGTCACCTGATCAGTGTAGGCTGACAACTCGAATACAGTGTCCCATACCACTGTATTTGGCTCACGAGTCTGGGTTGCTCACTGGTCACTACGGGGAGGCTCGTCACCCTAGCGTAGGCTGACAGCTGGACCACGGTGTCCCATACCACCATGTCCGGCTCATGAGTCTTAGCGGATCGAGGTACTAAGGTTAACAAGGTTTCCACTAGTGAGTTTGGTACCTTAGGTTCAAACAGTAGCGTTCATACATAGTGAACATACATCGGGTCAATCGGATTATTTGAGGAGCTCGACTAATATGAGCGCACGTTGAGTTGATCGACATGAAGTGCATAAATACTCCGCGTGGCCTAACCACTTTCGACATCCCAAGTACGGCTCGAATTCATCGAACACGTCCTGTGTGGTGAAAACAACCTCAGCCACCAAATCAAGGCCTGTTACCGATTGCCTGGACTATAACATAGTCCAAACCACGTGTAATTATAACAAGTAGTCATATGAGATTATCAAAGTAGTAATGAATAAATAAGCCAAATCCTACAATCATACTATGAGCATACTATGGAATACAACTTAAACATGAATTTACACGTATGCATTCCATAAATAAAACAAACACTATAATATACGGTACATGGAGAAAATCATACACACAGTTAAGGTAGTTGGGAATCATATCTCAACTCCCTTATAAATTATAATTTATTAACTACTTACTCATTCAGACATTTTTACAAACACTTAGACTATACATTTCAACATACATGACATATGTTAGTTATATTACGTATTAGAAAAAATCCTGTGTACGGTCAGACTTAAGCTCCTTGACAATGGATCTAGGTCAAGCTATGATTTCGGTCCGATTGGTTTTACAGATCGCCCATGGCGGACCAGTTTCAGTTCGACGGTCACCGGTATTCGATCAGGGCCACAAGTGCACTGACACGTGTGGGAGATTTTTCCTGATCCGAGGGTATAATTAGGTCAGATTCTGATGGTCTGAATCCTTATATTCCTGTAAGTGAATGACTCAGTTTACTTAAGTTTAGTTTTATTTTCTAAAGATATTCACATTTCTCACACGCTTCGCTCCGGGCTCAAGTAAATAGTCCCATGACACCACCTGGAATTGGTTTCCGAGGTGGTTGTCAAGTCCAGCAAGGCGGTCATAATCACATAGTTTCGCTATCATCGGACTTTTGTAGTGCGGTCCAGGTCTGATACAGAGTTTCCAGATGCTCCCGAGAGCAACTAGGTTTATAGATTGCTCCTAGGTTTTAGGGTAATGTACCGTTAACGATTTCACAAGTTTTAGGTCTTGCAGATCGTATTTAAAGTAATTAGTGCTAATTTCACCGGTAATCTAGTTTAACACTAGTTAATTCTTGCTTAATTTCTAAAGGATTTGGTCCTTTATGATTTCTTCCTGAGGTGGTACTTGGGACTTTATACGGATTCTTCCGAGACGTTACACCATGTAAGAATGTAGATGGAGTTCAGAGGTTTGGATTGCCCCATTTATTGAAAATGTGATTTGTATGGTTGGACACTTATATGAGATTGTACTTTAAACTACTGGCCACCTTGTGTTTGGATTAAATGAAATTTGGTTGTAGACTTACCACCTCTGAAAGTGCACCTACTAGTGCCCTGGTTTATCAATTACCATGTGAGTTGAGTCAGTCAAACTACATAGCCTAACAGGAAGAACAATTCAAGCGTCTGCCTCAACCGGATGTGTAAAATCTCGTCATAGGTAAATCATAGCCTCACATCCCATGTCCCAAAACACCAGGTGATTAAAACCCTTAAAATTAACTTAGAACACATGAGGGTTTTTGGGTAAGTGAACTTTTTCAAACAACAGAAAATCTCTAAGTTTGTTTACCATGTCGATTGTATCGATACACCTTCCAATATGATCGACCAGCTCTGTCGATGTCCTCGACTCTTGAATCGATACTATCGATAAGAGGACTAAAAGTGTCCAGCAACCGCATACTCATCTGGACGGATTTATCGATATATCGATACAACCATCGATATCATCGATATTCAAAATTCGAGTCCATCGGAAGGGGGTCGATAATATCGACAGGTAAATTTCTGGCGTCCCTGTTTTTCTAAAGAAAACTACTATGAGCTTCGATGTATCGATGACTGTTCTGATTCAATCCGAATTCAAATATCGATCATATTGAAAGTCAATCGATCATATCGACAATGGGCGCACATTTTTTCTAACAAATATTTCAGGATGTTTTTAACTTTGAGAGGAAATCGATATTCTTATGTCGATGTTATCGAGCCCTAGTCGATTGGATCGAGACTGACCACAAACTAACCAGCGTAATTATAGGTAAATCTATACGATTTATCGATCCCATCGACACGGTCTCAATATCATCGATATTCAAATTCTGATGACATTGGTTGACCCTTGATCATATCCTATAAAACTTGAAATATTTCGGCTAGTCTCTCTCATTTTTTTCAAATGTCGATAGATTGATCACTCGATGATATCGATCCTGCTCGATGATATTAAACTCTGTCATAAATATGACCGTTTTATATCCGTTGGAACCTTTTGCCTATATAAAGAGAGATTTGTCCATATTGCTGGTAGAGAAAGAAGAGAGTGCTTTTGTGTGTTTTACCTCTAGATCATATACCCAAAGCCCTTTCTCTCATGGGAGTTCATCTTCCAATCCACTCTTATTCATTAACATTCAATAGAGTGGATTGGGAAATGAGCTTTCACATTTAAGGATCCTTCAACAACTATCTTAACAGCATATCATTAAACTGGGATGCCTTGAATGAATAGATGACGGGAATCACTCTATCTTCCTTATAGAAAAATTCTAAGAGAAGATCTCCTTCTTAACCTTGACCCAACCCGAAGCCAAGTACTGGTATATTTTTTATGTTGCAGATCAAGGGAGCTGAAGACTCTTCAACAACAAGAAGCAGATCTTCATCACTGTGCTAAATGGGACTTATCAACTTATCTGTAAGTACCTAGAGTTCAGAGGACACTTGTGATCATTCCTTTCTAGGATTGGGTCTTAAGTGTTGCTCACCCTTTGAAGTCGTCATAGGAGACCTTCGGTAGAAGTGTACGCTGTGGGTGCGTTATGTGGACCCTTGCTTTGTGGAGAGCACAAATATCCGGGTGTGTTGTGTGGACCCTTGCTCTGTGTGGGCATAAACATCTGGTTAGGAGTGCATCAGCAAAACTCCAGGGTTAGAGGTGAACCAAGTAAAAACCTCCGTATAAAGGTTGAAGTGAACCTAATTTAAAACCTTAGGTTTGAGGTAAATCCTGAGAAACCTCCTTAGTGAAATCCAATACACTCAAGGGTTGAGTGATAGTCGGGAGTGGAGTAGAAGTAGTCAAACCATTATAAAAATGACTGTGTTTGAATCTGTTATTGTCTTTCATTGTGTGATATTCCTTACATGCTTTTATATTTAATTGTTTAAGATCACACCTCATATACACACACAGTCTTATCCATCATAATCTTATATGCAACTTGTTTATCTTTCAAACAGTTTGTGATTGGATCCTTTACAAGGCTTGGAAGCCAGTAGAGTTACATTTAAGTAATCCTGTTCATTGTATATTTGATAGGATTAGTGCAATCGGATTTTTAAATACATTATAAAACTTTAAAAAGTCCTATTCACCCCCCTCTAGGACATATTGGCATATTCCTACTTCAACTCAAGCTGTCTTCACCGCTATTTCAATTAGTATTAGAGCGGGTCTCTCTTTAAGTGCTTCACCGCCTAGAGAGTGATCTTGACTGAAGTTAAGAAATATGACCAAAGGAGAGGGCTAATCAGTCACTAGACCTCCAGTATTCGATGGTTCAAATTATGCATATTGGAAGGCTAGAATGCATTACTTCCTGAGATCTTTGGATTATGATGTTTGGGATGTAGTTGAGAAGGGATATATGGTACCATCTGAACAAATCGTACTTGAAGAAGAAACTACCATCACTAAGCCCAAACCTAAAGAAAAGTGGACGGGGTTCGACAAAGAACAGCGAACTGCTGAAGCTAAAGCAATGAACAACATCTACTATGCCGTGTCTCAGGATATATTCAATCAGAAAAGTATGTGTGAGACATCTAAGAAAGCATGAGATCCACTGAAAACAACCCATGAAAGCACAAGCATTGTGAAGAGGTCTAAACTACAACTTCTGACTTCACGGTTCGAAAATCTCAGGATGGAAGAGCATGAGACATTTATGGAGTTTTTCACCAAATTAAATATTATTTGTAACTCCATGGGTGGATTGGGAGAAAAAGTTCCGGTACCTAAAATATGTAGAAAAATCTTAAGATCCCTACCGGAACGGTTTAATCTCAAACTAACAACAATTGAGGAGTGTAGAAATATTGATGAAATGAAAGTAGAAGAACTAGTAGGTTCCCTACAAACTTTTGAACTACACCTCACTCAATCCCAAAAATCTAAAAACATTATCCTAAAAACTTCTAAGAAAACAAAACATGAGGACAGTGAGAGTGAAAAAGAAGATGAAGATGAGGAAGTGGCTTTGCTGGCGTAAAGATTCAGAAGATTCTTTCAAAAGAATTGTTGCCGCCCCTCTAGAGGTAGAAAGGTGAATGACAAATCTTCTGCAGGTAAATTTAGGAAAAGAACCAAAGAACCACAATGCTATGCCTGTCGGGAGTATGGACACCTATCTACTGAATGCCCAGATAGAAAAACTAGGGGCAAGGCAATGGCCGCCACATGGGATGATACGGAGGAGTCAAATTCAAAATCAAGCGACTCAGGGAGCGATGAGGACCAAAAATCTTTGAAAATACTTATGATGTCCACAGCTTCGATCATTCTAATTGAATCTGGGGTTAAACAACAAGCTACTGAATCATGTCCGTCTGATAATGAAAAGACTGGAGAAGAAGAAGAAATTGAAAAGGATAAACTGCAGGATGCTTATAATCAACTATACATTCATAGCATTCATATCCTTAAAAGACTCGGTATGTCTGAAAACAAAAAGGAATTGCTACAAAAATACTTGGACAGAACCTTGGAGATTAACACACATTTAGCCAATGATTTGCAACAATATCATTCAGACAATGATAAGTTAGAAAGAGAAAACCTATCCTTAAAAACAGAATTATCAAAACTTATGAACCAGATTGAATTGCTAAGAGATGATAATGCGGAATTCAAAAATGAGAACCACTCACTTTGTATTGACTTAGAAAAATCCAGAAAATTTGCCGAGATAAACTACAAATTTTCTCAGAGTGGTGAAAAATTAGAAAAATTGTTAGGAATGGGAAAACTAGGAAGAGACAAGAGTGGATTAGGATATGAGAAAAGTAAAAAGAAAATTGAAAATAAAGCCCCAACAAAACTGGCTACTTCAGGTAGTAATATGGGAATCTCTCTACTCTGTCATTTTATGTGGTGATGTGGGTCATTATAAGTTTGAATGCTTGGCACCAAAACAGACCTCACATAACTCTGATCGAAATCACATTGAAAAATTCAAACCAATTAGAGAAACACTGAATGATAAAAGTCTTTCAAGAAAAGACACCCATTCATCACTACCTAAGGAAAAGGACAAAATAAAGAAACCTGTCTTACAATGGGTAGTTAAAGAAAAACTAAACTGTCTGATGATTAACTTTCATATATCCTGATATAACAAGCAGAAAAAAGAACATGTCCAGGTCATGCATCTAGATCTAAATATTTGCTAAAATGATACAATTTTGCTGAGCCTTTAATGTTACATCTAAGGTTGGACACCTCAAACTTTTTGTATATAAACATTATTATGTTTATGATTTTTTTATTACACAGAACTTGTATAAAATTTTGTGATATATACTGATCAAATCAGGATATACATAATAGTGTGTCGAAATTGTGAAAAACTTGAAAAATTCCTACTTTCGATACAACTTTCGATCTTTTAAATTTTATCGACCAAGGGTCGATACAATCGACGGCTCTTCAGAATATAAAAAGTCGTATGACTGTGGATGACATCGTGGACAGATTCGATAAAATTGATTGGCAACTTCTCAATATCATCGAGACAATGGTCGATATGATCGACAAATGGTGCCCGATAAAAGTCAGTAGGGCGAAAAAGAGGGTTTATTCTTCAAGGGCTTCTCAGTCTTCTTCTCTGCTCGATCCTCTCGGCCAATCACTAGGAGCCACATCGGACTACCCAAATCCTTCCACAAGTCAGGTAATATCCTTCTAAAAATGTCAGAGTTCTTTTTGGATATTTTCGGTTTGTCAGGCGTTTTGTCATTTTTTTTCCAAAATTTTTCAAAAAGCTTATTGGTCCACATGGAAAAAGACAAAGGTGTAGCATCCGGTCTGGGGGAGTCTTCAAGAACTACCCAACAAAAAGTCCTTACCTCAAGAGAATTGGCGAGGATCCCTGACCGTGGGACCCCCACACGGCAAAGATCATGACAGACCTCACATGGTGGGTCCCAGACCGAAGTTGCTGCACCTCCTCAACCAGCACCACCTCCTCCGGCTATCCAACACCGAGCAAAATACACCGGTAGGAAGTTGATCCATGAGAGAAAAGTCAACAGGGGTTGTTTGGCACCGTACAATTTAGAACCTCTGTTCGCTGCAATCGGGTGGCTGCCCATCCTAGATTTCGGAAGGCCTTGTCAACTCGAACAAACACGCAACTTCCTTACAGCGTGTCGTTCTCTGGTATCTGACCCTCCTTCATTTATGGTTTCTTTGGATGGTGATGATGCATTTATCACTCCGGCCACAATAGCTCACATTCTCAATCTACAGTTGGGTCTAGAAGGCCTTCCAAATTTGGATCTCAATTTGCCTGATGTCCGATCCATGATAACCAAATACCTATGCTATAATAGAGATATTCCCTGGCATTAAGAGAATGCCTTAAAATCCAGGTACATGGAACCCCACTTTTGGGTTATGCATGGAATCTTCACTACAAATTTGTATCCAAGGAGTACAAATCGAGCAGATCTCACGAGTCTTATGGTCATGATAGTGTACTCTGTTGCAAATGGGACAAAGGTTTGCCTTCCAACACTGATTGTCAATCAGTTGGTAAATGCTATACATACATCCAGAGATCTAAATTTACCGTATCCCTGGATCATAAGAAGAATATGTTAAAGCATTGGTCTTCCTTCTACAACTGATCTTGTACTTTCACTTCAAGTTTTTAATTTCAAAAACATTCACAAAAAGGATCTGATCTACCACGAGTACAAAGAAGGAGGCATTCAAGAAGGAGGCGAAGGTGTTGGTGACACTCATATAGAGGAACCGGAGATGGAAGGTGGTGAATCCGCCAGAACCGATCCAGCCCCATCTGTGTCAATCCCTGAACATACCAAATGATACAAGCTGGACAGGATCGGGGTGATTCAGCGGGACATTCAATCAGTGCAAGAATGACTTACAATCTTGGAGCGAGTTGTCCACAAGGTACAACAGTCTGTGTAACGGTTGGTCGACCTGATGACTTGTCGCTGAGATTACACATCTCCATCTCACTCTGCTCCCTAGCACTGATTTCTGAATGTTGTCAAACACACTCACTCTTTAACTCAGCGTACGAACTGTAGTATCTTTTTGAAAGTTCTACGCTTCTTTGAGTGCATGTGATAGCTCTCTATTCTATAGAGGCTGAAAGTTTTTTTTTATGCCCATGGATGGGCTGAAATACTGGTTATAATATTTGGATGCCTTCAAGTGGGCTTTGTTTTTTTTTTTTTTTGGATAATGGATTAAATACTGTTATCTGGGGCAGTATATTTTTTTTGAGGTTAGATGTTTCTGGATGATGAAACTTTTTGATGATATGGCTAAATTCAATTCTTATTTCATTGTCATTCTAATATGCAAGGTTCTATACTTCTCGTATCTTCTTGCTTATGAAATGACTATGCTGATTGCTTCATCTATTTACTTCCAACCTTAATTGATGTATGCTTATCACTGTTGAAAATCTATATACATCTATCTGTTTGTAGTTCTCTCATATGCTTGAAATCTTCAGTCAATATCACTTGTTATGCCTTTGCCAATGACTGGCAAAAAGGAGGAGAAAAGTTAAAAACACCACCTCGTGTGGAAAATTGGATATTTGTGCTCTTATATGTTGCAGGTGTAACAGGGAGCAGCTGCACTAAGAAAGGGATTTTTACAGTAAGGGGGAGCAAATTCTGGTTGTGTACATGAATGTGTTAGAATTTGTAAAATTGTGTAAACACATGTACACACAATTTAGGATGTATCTGTCTAGATATTTTTTTAGGGTGTTTTGGATATTTTGTCACGTAATTAACAAAGGGGGAGATTGAAAGTACACCTACTAGTGCCCTGGTTTATCAATTACCGTGTGAGTTAAGTCAGTCAAACTACAGATCCTAACAGGAAGAACAATTCAAGTGTCTGCCTGAACCGGATGTGTAAAAGCTCGTCATAGGTAAATCATAGCCTCACATCCCATGTCCCAAAATACCAGGTGATTAAAACTCTTAAAATTAACTTAGAACACATGAGGGTTTTTGGGTAAGTGAACTTTTTCAAACAACAGAAAATCTCTAAGTTTGTTTGCCATGTCGATTGTATCGATACACCTTCCAATATGATCGACCAGCTCTGTCGATGTCCTTGACTCTTGAATCGATACTATCGCTAAGAGGACTAAAAGTGTCCAGCAACCGCATACTCATCTGGACGGATTTATCGATATATCGATACAACCATCGATATCATCGATATTCAAAATTCGAGTCCATCGGAAGGGGGTCGATAATATCGACAGGTAAATTTCTGGCGCCCCTGTTTTTCTAAAGAAAACTACTATGAGCTTCGATGTATCGATGACTGTTCTGATTCAATCCGAATTCAAATATCGATCATATTGAAAGTCAATCGATCATATCGACAATGGGCGCGCATTTTTTCTAGCAAATATTTCAGGATATTTTTAACTTTGAGAGGAAATCGATATTCTTATGTCGATGCTATCGAGCCCTGGTCGATTGGATCGAGACTAACCACAAACTAACCAGCGTAATTATAGGTAAATCTATACGATTTATCGATCCCATCGACACGGTCTCAATATCATCGATATTTAAATTCTGATGACATTGGTTGACCCTCGATCATATCCTATAAAACCTGAAATATTTTGGCTAGTCTCTCTCATTTTTTTAAATGTCAATAGATCGATCCCAGTATCGATGGAATCGGAGTTCAAAATTCGATGACATCGACACCAGTATCGATCCCATTGGCCAGCTGGCAATAGGTTTCAAAAGCGTATGACATTTGAGTTTGTGTTATCGAGTGGACAGTCGATCCCATCAAGAGTATATGCTCGATGATATCGACCCTGCTCGATGATATTAAACTCTGTCATAAATATGACCGTTTTATATCTGTTGGAACCTTTTTCCTATATAAAGAGAGACTTGTCCATATTGCTGGTAGAGAAGGAAGAGAGTGCTTTTGTGTGTTTTACCTCTAGATCATATATCCAAAGCCCTTTCTCTCACGAGAGTTCATCTTCCATTCCACTCTCATTCATTGACATTCAATAGAGTGGATTGGAAAATGAACTTCCGCATTCAAAGATCCTTCAACAACTATCTTAACAACATATCATTAAGCTGGGATGTCTTGAATGAATAGATGACGGGAATCACTCTATCTTCCTTATAGAAAAATTCTAAGAGGGTGGATCACCGTCCTAACTTTGACCCAATCCGAAGCCAAGTACTGGTATATTTTTTGTGTTGCAGATCAAGGGAGCTGAAGACTTGTAAGACCCGTATCTTAGTCCGTACCGTTCTGTAGACTTCCGCGGTCTTACTGGTCAAATTTCGGCAACCTTAAACCCTTAACCGATATTTGCGCGTGACCCTGATTCGTATGCGGTCAACCCGAGTTGACTCAACCCAAGATCTTTATCATAGCGACTGCGCCATCGCTACGGTTTCGATGCCGCGACTTGTGCGCCAAGGCGATGCCTTGGTCAAGAGATGTGGGCCAACGTTCGGTGCGAGAAAAACGCCGCGCGTTGCGAAACCCAAGAGAATCTCTACGAGATATCACATCAATTCATCAATCCATCAATCTCAACATATCAGGTACACATCACCTTTCACCCATACACAAGCAACCACAAAAGTCAAAAAGGTCTTACAAGCCCATACCTTTCTTACACAAAAGGCCACCAAAGTCAACAAAGCCTTACACACCCATCTCTTTCCCATCCATCACCCCATCACCTCACATCTCCTTACAACCCTCTCTCTTTCTCATTTTCTCAAGCAACCAAAACCCATACGTATGAGAAATTCTCCAAGCCTTCCAAGCTCCAAGTGTGGCCCACCTTTCCATTCCAAGATCTCTCATCCTAGCCATCCATTCCTCATCTCCTCCATTGGAATCAAAGCTAAGGAGCTAAGAAACTCATAGGAGCAAGAAGATCGAACGGTGGGTGCTAGACAATAGTAGTTTTTTATATTTTTAAGATGGGCCAAGTGAGGCCAACCGATCAATGGTTTGGATCTCACTTGGGACCCTAAGTTGTGGCCGATGGCCCACTTTGATCATCATGATCATTCCATGATGGGGCCATTCTCCATGGACCCCATCATGATGTTTATTTTCTTGTATACTTAGGGTCATCTAGACCGTCTATTTTAGTGGAGAAAGGATCTCCACCGTTGGATTTTACTTTAATGGGCCCATGTGTAATGGGACCCACTTGATGTATGTTTCAAATCATGCAAGGGAGGGCCCATAGTGGCGGGGTCCCTCCATCACTCGATCGCTCTTTCTTTCTCTCTCTTTCTCTCCTTTCCTATTTTGTGGTCCACTTAAAAGGTTGTGAGATGTCTAAACCGTTCATCAAAGGGGCCTTACCTTGATGTGGGCCTCATGCACACCATCCAATCATTTGGTGCCCCACCTTGGTAACATGTATGAGGGTGGGGCCCACCTTAAATATATATGTTATATACAACCGTCCAGCGTCCAGGGACGCTGGACGTTGCCAATATGTGAAGTGTGCACTGCCAGTGGGTGTACTGACGCAGCAGGGCATAAAGAAAAAAAAAATATTTTTGGAAGGGTTGTACATGTAGGTCCCACCTTAATGTATATTGTCAATCCATGTCGTTCATTCCGTTTTCCAACTCATTTTAGGCATTGAGTCAAAAAATGAGGTCAATCCGATAATCAGGAGGGCCATTTTTTAAAAAACTCTGTTTCCTATTGTTCAAAACTATTAGGACCCACCTTGTTGTATCTACCTGCCAAAAATTGTGAACATTTGACTTGTTCGGCATGTTTTGAGCACTAGAAACCTTTGGGCGGAGTGGATTCCCAAGGAGTGGGCTCCACATGTGATTTTTCTCAAGTAAACAAAAAAAAAAACACAAAGATATAAAAGCAAGAGGCAGCGCCTCTGCCTCTCTGACGTGCAGCAGCAGCAGCACGCTGCTGCGTGCAGCGGGCAGGCGGATAGCGTCCCACGGCCCCTGTCGTGGGTCCCACCAATATGTATATGTGAAATCCAACCTGTTCATGAGGTGGGCCACTCCAAGCAGTGGACCCCCTCCAAGTTTCAGCTCTATCCAAGACTCAGGTGGCCCACATGATAGGAAACAGTGGGATGGGGTAGCTGCCTTTGAAATTATTTCTGGGCCCACAGAAGTTTTGAATCAAGATGAAATTTGTGTTTTACCTTCATACAGGTTCGTGTGACCTTGTCAACGGGTTGGATGGCATTTAAACATTACAGTGGGCCCCACATGGGAACCCACAGTGATGCATGTGTTTTACTTCCACCGTCCAGGCGGACGGTGGAGCCCACCCTGATGCATGCGGTTTATTAGCGCCGTCCAGCAGCAGCTGGACGGCTAGTGGATCCCAGCCCCACCGTGATGTGTGCTGGCCCACATTACAGGCGACAGTGTTGAATAAACACCCACCGTTTAAATAAAATAAAATATAATAAAATATAAACATTTCAGTGGGCCCCTTGCCAGTATGAATGGCATATAAACCCTTCAGTGGGCCCCTTGCCAGTATGAATGGCATATAAACCCTTCAGTGGGCCCCTTGCCAGTATGAATGGCATATAAACATTATAGTGGGCCCCTTACCAGTTTGAATGGCAAATAAACATTTCAGTAGGCCTCTAGGCCCATGGGATTGGACCCATTTGATGTGTTCCAAGGCCCATGTGATTAGGCCCATTTGATGTAATTTAAGGCCCATGGGAGTGGACCCATTTGATGTGTTCCAAGGCCCATGGGATTAGGCCCATTTGATGTAATTCAAGGTCCATGGGATCGGACCCATTTGATGTATTTTAAAGCCCATGGGAGTAGGCCCATTTGATATGTATAAGGCCCATGGGTCGAGAACCATTTGATGCATTCTAAGGCCCACGGGTTATGACCCATTGCAATGCACTTAAGGCCCATTGGTGCGGCCCATGGATGTGGCCCACTTAATGAATATAAGGCCCATAAGATGTGGCCCATTTGATATATTTAAGGCCCAATGGGAATTGCACTTAAGGCCCATTGGTGCAGCCCAATGATGTGGCCCACTTGATGAATATAAGGCCCATTGAATGTGGCCCATTTGATATATTTAAGGCCCAATGGGATGTACCTAAGGTCCATTGCAATGTGTGACCCCAACACAGATTATGTAATGATCGCACCTTGGGAGCAATGTTGGTTTGACGTCCACATTGCGAGTGTAATATTGGTTGGATGTCCACATTATGACTCTCCATAGGACCCATTGATAGGCAGTACTTGTTGTGTGTCGGCCGTCTAGGTCACTTGCGTTGTATGGATATTTCATTACATGTTTAGTATAGTCTCATGACGCATGGTCATATGCATCATATGTATGCTTGATACGAGAGGTGACTGATCATAGCATATGCCTTCGGGTAGATTGTTTATAGGCTCCCGGTTAGGCGGTATTGTCCTACATGAGTGCACGATACGCGCAGGAATTGCTGCATGACTGGATAGCGTGATTCATGCATTTCGCATTGTGTGATATGGTTACTATACACCCTAACGACATCAGGGCCATAGCTTCCATAGACGTATCGTGGTTGGCAGGATTGGATACCAAAAATCTTGTTCTACATGGGGTGCTATAGATATCCCTGGGTGAAAGTTCCTAAACCCTTATGGTATCAAGAAGTTGCTCCAACGTATAGACTGAGTGGGTAGATGAGCGTTGAGTGCCGATTACCAGATGACTGCGCTCTCCACTGTGTCGTGGTCGGTTGGTAGGGGGTGCGGCCTTACCCTCCCAAGAGTAGGGGGCAAAGCTAGGCTGAGTCTGACTAGCTCAAGGAATGGGTCCGTTATCGACGAGTCGAGTCCGATATTAGAAGACGGATAGTGAGGTCTCTTCCACTTACCTTATTGCGCGCGATGAGGTGACAATCTGGTTTAAAGTGTACTAGACCCCGGTGATATCCCAGATTTGAGTTGTATTGATGTGTGGACATAGATGAGGATTTGTATGCTCGAGTTTCATTTCACATCGCATGGCCTTGGGATGGCCAATATCATTCATATCTTGCATCGTATAGCTTTGGTACGACTAATGGTTTTCATGGATCCATCTGCATATTCTGCATTACTCTGATATTGCATGTTCATATTACTACCTTGTGCATACACTTTCACCACCCTCTAAGCTTTCTATAAGCTTATGCACGACCGTTGCGTGCAGGTAACGTTGGATCCCAGCAGCGCTGAGGCTTGAGCACGTGGCAGATTATCTTGGAGCTTTTGGTTTATCATCATTATATTTCCTTTTATGCTCATTGTACTTGCAAAGTTTTTTATCATAGTGAAAATGTAATGAAGTTTTTGGTTGTTGTTTGTGGGTCATGCCTTTGGTTATGCTTATCATGAATCAAACTGAGGTTGAAAATCCTCCTCGTAGCATCCCAGGATCGGAACCTGGCAAATAGGAGCTGGGAGTAGAGAATGGGGTTCTACGGAGGCTGTCGGCGCCAGATTCGGGGATCGAAAATTTTGTGAGCCAGGTTTTCGAGTTTGGGGCGTGACAAGACTCTTCAACAACAAGAATGAGATCTTCATCACTGTGCTAAATGGGACTCATCAATTTATCTGTAATTACCTAGAGTCCAGAGGACACTTGTGATCATTCCTTTCTAGGATTGGGTCTTAAGTATTGCTCACCCTTTGAAGTCCTCATAGGAGGCCTCCGATGGGAGTATACGCTGTGGGTGCGTTGTGTAGACCCTTGCTCTGTGGAGAGCATAAACATCTGGGTGCGTTGTGTGGACCCTTGCTCTATGTGGACTTAAACATCTGATTAGGAGTACACCAGCAAAACTCCAGGGTTAAAAGTGAACCAAGTGGAAACCTCCGTGTAAAGGTTAAAGGGGAACTTGATTTAAAACCTTAGGTTTGAGGTAAACCCTAGGAAACCTCCTTAGTGAAATTCGATACACTCAAGGGTTGAGTGCTATAGCCAGGAGTGGAGTAGACAAGTAGTCAAACCACTATAAAAATGACTGTGTTTGAGTCTGTTATTATCTTTCATTGTGTGATATTCCTTACATGCTTTTATATTTGATTTTTTAAGATCACACCTCATATACACACACAGTCTTATCCATCACAATCTTGTATGCAACTTGTTTATCTTTCAAACAGTTTGTGATTGGATCCTCTACAAGGCTTGGAAGCCAGTAGAGTTACATTTGAGTAATCATGTTCATTGTATATCTGATAGGATTAGTGCAATAGGATTTTTAAATACATCATAAAACTTTAAAAAGTCCTATTCACCCCCCTCTAGGACATATTGGCATATTCTTACTTCAACTCAAGCGGTCTTCGCCGCTTTTTCAACCTCTTATGAATTATTGTGCTCTAATGGGCTTTCGTTCGGTCAAACTCCTTTGTTGTGTCCTTGAATGGATTCAGTGTCTTGTTGGAATTTGTTGGGAGGAACCCTCTTATATGAAATGATAAGGTCTACTTATTAAATCAAGGTTGGCCACTAATTGTAAATGTTTCATTAGAATATGTTGTTTGTGAATCAAACTAACAAAAGTTGGATTAACCATGCGTACATAACACACGGCCGTTATCAAGTGGCTAGATGTTGTAGTAGCATGTTAATTATTTACTTTTGTTAGCTCTTAGTCCACCGTTTGAACGACCCTTGTGAGTGTGCCAGCCATTGTGAGCTCGTACTCAGTATACTTTCACTGGCGGCTAGCCACTGTTAATTGTAGGCTAAATACTTTTTATGTACGTATATTGTTTACTTTCACTAGTTTCTAGTCACAGTTTATCTGTTGTACATCACTTATTGATTTTTAGATTATTTTTAGGTGACACCATTGCACATCACTTGTGATTTTTAAATTATGTCACCGTGGTATGTCACCTTGTGATTTTCGGGTCATGATGCCATGGTACGTCGAATGATTTCCAAATCACCATGCGACTGTCTTTTTTTACTAGTTAGATATGTATTCTCAGATCTGAGTGCATTTCATGTAACCATGCATCTAAACAAGATTGACATTTGCGATTTGTATGAATGTTTGTGGTTTTTTATCTGCAAATACATTTGACAACATGTATGGTTATACGATTAGAAAATTAACTCTATCCAAGAACTTTACTTGGCTAATGTGTTGTGTGCAAAATCTTGAAAGATTTCTTCACTATGATATCTTCTGACACTATCGAACAATAACCAGTTGATGCAGGTATAGATCGTGGCATATGGCCTCATGCGAGAGATATGAGTTGAGGATCCCTTTTACTAGCGTGGTTGATTTATACGATTTCAACCAATATATTTCTAGTTCTTCCTTTTCGTTATTTTTGAATCTTGTACATTTCTCTGTATTGCGGTTTGTACAATTTCCATCTGGGTGGATACCACTTTTAGAATATATATATATATTGTCGGTTTTAGTCCTGACATTCTCTAGTATAGTTATCTTTAGAGATGTACACAAGTTGAGTTAGCTCGGTCAGCTTGCTTGGTTCGACTCGAAAAAGCTCAACTCACCTCGACTCGAAATTGGATTTGGGCTGAGTTGCGCTGGTTTTTGGAGCTCGAAAAAATTTCGAGCTGAGTTCGAGCTTGCTCGAGCTCGACTCAACTCAGATTAAACCTCAATTCGAACCGACTTGGATCAAATCAGTTCGATGACTCGGTTATTTTAATATAAATGCTACTTGCCGAGTGTTTGATGAAATGGCTCGACGAAGTGTTGGCGAGGAAGGAATGGATATGTCGACTATTTGATTTTGATGTTGCTATCTCAGGTGTTTGATTTTGATGCTGCTCTCTAGGTGTTTAATGAAATACCTGTAAAATATTATTATTGTTTTACATTCTGTGAGAAATTAAAGATGCATTCTACCTATTTGAGAAATTGCCGAACATGCTCGAACTCGGCTCGAACTGGCTCGAGCTACGAACCGAGTCGAGTTAGCAATACCAGCTCAAGGACCTAGCCAAGTCGAGTTCAAGCTTAGGTTATCCATTGGCCGACCCAATCCAAGCTATGCCAAGCTCAACTTGGTTCAACTCGTGTACAGCTCTAGTTATATTTACTTATCTTTAACGCCGCTGATAAATTCTACTCTGTTTATTGATAGTGAATGAATGTAATCTGGCTATGTATAAACGCGGGGAAACATACCCATAGCATTTCATTGTGTGACACTTTGGTTTCCGCTGCGAGAATATTTATACTTAAGCCACAAAATCAGGGTGTTGCAGAGTTGGTACCAAAACATTCGTACATTATTTACTTAACACCATCGAATTTAGGATTTAAATCTCAGTACTCGAGTGTTGGGTTTTAGGCCGTTACAACCAACTCCTTGGGCACTCTATTGCCACCGTTGCTCCCAACTTGGTAAGTTTTATGGTATGATGATCAAGATTGTTTATCTAAAGGGATCACCATAGATGAAGGATACCACCATGAGCTTCTTACTTGCGATGCATTCAAGACAGTGGACTCAACCATGTCAATTGGGGACAACAATGATGACAATGGAGACTATATAAGAGAATCCAAACTTGAGGGATGGGGCATTCCCATCCACAAAAACGCATGTCGGTTTAATGTCATTTAATTAATTTGTGGGCATGTTAAAGCTAAAAATGTCAATTTTTTTTTTATTTTTATTTTTATTTTTATTTTATTTTATTTGTGTTGAACTAAACCATCCATATCACATAATGACCTGAAAATATATACTTGCAAATAAATTTTGGTCTATCTTAAATATTGTTAAACAACATTATCCGATAGAATCGGCCATGCGGTTGATGGAGTGGAATGACATAATAAAATTCTTGCAACCGACCTCAACTAATTTAGATACCGTTTAGATAACCAAGACAAGGATGATGATGAGGAGATTGTACAAGAGAATCCTACTCATTCTTAGCTAAAGGACGGGCACTCCCAGCCATAGCAACGCATGTCTGCTAAACATCAATCTAACAAATTTGTGGGCATGTTTTGAAGCTAAAAATATTAAACATTTGTGCAAATATAGCTCTCCATGTGTGTGTGTGTGTTTTTTTTGTTTTTTTTTTTTTTGGGTTAGCTTGTTAGTACACACCCATGTATATAATGACTTAAAAATGCTACACGTCTAAAATAATAAATTTTTTTATTACTCTTAATTAAATTAAACAATATAAAAGAATAAGTACCGCCTGTGTTTGAATGAATTAGCATAACAAATTTTATATAACAAACATTTTTTTTTTTTTAACACACCACTACACACACGAGGGATTTCACCACCTATGGATACTCGAATCCTTGACCAGGTGTTGAAACTCCCGAGAGTCTACCACATGAGAAAGAGTAAGGATCCTATATAACAAACTCCATTTAATTGGAATAAGGCTTAAATAGTAATACAAATGATGGTGATTTAAGACTATACAGGATAATCCTAACCATTGTTAGCTGAAGGACGAACACTTCCGACCAACGCCGATCATGTCGGCTAAAAATCATTTTAATGAAATTGTGGGGATGTTTTGGAGTAAAAAGTGTTCTAAACATGTTCCAAAGCTAGATGTGCAATATGAGCTTACCAAAGCAAAGAACCCTAATTGAAGAAAATGGGGGCGTAGCTAGCAAGGTAGTGGATTAGGTGTTATCCTTATCGTGTGGGGCCTGTCTTGATTAATTCATTTTATATCCATGCTGTCCATCTATTTTTTCAGCTGATTTTAAGACGTTAACCTATAACTTAACTAGATCAAAATTTCCACTGGACCACACTACTGCAAAAAGTGATCATTAACCATTAAAAACCTTTTGTATCAAGCTGATCTTTCTATTTTATCTTCATCCATGTCTGTTTCACCTTACCAACGGATTGGATGGAAATCATCTTACGGTGGGACCTGAAAAATTTTTAACGGTGGGAATTCAATCGACACTGTTTCCTGAGGTGTGGTCTACCTGAGATTTGAATCTGCTTAATTTTTTGCACCACATACTAAAATGGGCAGGAAAAACGGATGGATGGCGTGGATATATAACACATCATCAAGGTGGGCCCCACGGTAAGGGTAACACTACACTAACACCTGATCCGCTCACGTGCGGCATCTTGGGTACCAAACCTACATGACATGTTTCACATGCACCATATATTTTATATGTACTTTTGTACAGTTTTATCTTCTGGTCCACTAGTTTGTAGTCCAATCGACTGGTCCTTCTCAGTACACGCTGGCCGGTGCACTTTTTGGTCCCTGCCTCTCACATGTGAAGTTCTGCTAATTTTCCAGGTGCATGAAATCCTAACCGTTGCTTGGAGATCCAACGCTTTATAGATGATTCTACCCTAATTCTGCCCGTTTTGATCATCTGGCCGACTAGTCTCAGTAGTGTTTAAAATCAATTGACCAACGGTTCTCGTTGAACTTACAAGTGTGGTTTAACAGATGAGCAAACCTATCTTGTTTTTGAGCTGCTGTAACTACATAGATGGGCCTGACAGATGAGCGGCTCGGATCTTATTCACGTGGGTCATTTTGGCACGTGTGAGTACAGAGGAGGTGAGTGGCTTGCAATACCCTTTCTACTTGTCCAAATAAATGAAAACAATTTTCCAGCCATTATATAATGCGCAGGAAACTACGAGTGGGGGCCGTGGTTTAGTGATCCAAGCCATTGATACGATGGGCCCCACGTTTAATAACCTATTCAAAAGAAGAAAAAAAATCTCTCCAGCCAATCCTAACCTTTCAATTTATTGGTGCAAAACAAACGGGTAAAAAGCGAAATGCATCACAGCTCCACATCCACCTATTAAACTTGCCTAGATTAGTAGTTCGTGTAACCCAATCATGGATGCTTATTTTTGAAACGGTCAATCCAAGGCTAGGACGAACAAACCAACGATACAGATCGCTCAACCGAGCCTCCAAATTCCTACTGCGGCTGAAAGTCGGGCGGGTTGGCAGGTTGGGTCGGGTTGGTGCTCAACCCTAGGTCAACCCAAGGTTCCTGTGCCTCAACCCTAACTCAACCTAACCCACGGTTCCTGTGCCTCAACCCTAACTCAACCTAACCTTGGGTTGAAAATTCTCAACCCAAGAAGGCCCGGATGGGTTGACCGGTTGGACACATGATAATATTTTTATTATTACATTAATCTTCTGTATTTCGATACATATTTTATTTTTTGTATTTATATTTTTATTAATTATATATGTAGTTATTTATAATAAAAAAATTATTTTTTCTAAACAAATAAGTTAAAATATACGATAACTATTTCTTTAAAAGTCATATTGTGTAACACATAATCTATTTGAAGAGAAAAATCTGACATATCTTATTAGCTTGAGTTATTGAAAATGATGTAGATAGATGAGACTCAAAAATACATGAGTTACTAATAATTATATTAGTAACTTATATATTGAACCTAAGACTTCAACATAAGCCCAACTCAAGTTTTATAGAGTCGGTCTCAGGTGAGCCAAGTTAAACGGGCCCAACTTTCAGCCTTAATTACTGCCAATAAAAACCCGTGTATGGTATAGTGTACATTCCAGAGGCGGAGGATGGTAGCATTTTTTTAAGTTGCCGCGTAAGCTCATAAAAGAGGAGCGGTTGCGGTTGAAGTGGGGGCCACGTTAGTTATGCATGTGAGTAAACTGACAGTGGCAGAGTGTCGGCTCACATACAAAGCCCTGTCTCTAAACTTGGAATCCACCTTTTTCTATTCCTTGTTATCTTCTCTATCTTCCCCTCTATACTTAGATTCTCTGCCCATATATGTACTCTAGATACTTAGGTTTTCATCTGAAGCATGTGGGATCAATTGTTTAATGATCTGGATCGTTAGCTTGTTGGGGCCCACTTGGGCCTAAAAAGAAAAAGGAAATGGTTAATTATCAAATGAAAAAGGCCTAATATGAGTGCCTAGGATTTCTCAATTCGACTGTGGTGGGATCCACCAATGGTTTATATAACCAGACCATGTGGTTAGGACATGGTTTTTGATTGAGGCCAATGGTAGAAAGGTCTTCTTAAAATGGGTCAATATAAAGAGTATTGATTATGATACTTCCTATTCAGGAAATTATGGTGTAATTAAAGGTGTATTTTAATTATGGTACAGTTACAATGTCTCATAAATAAATATGGTGTAATTATAAGTCTCATGAATGATTACATAAAAGTACAATAATTAATATCTACAGGTTCATTTTTATAAGAGTTTTTTTTTTTTCCTTTTTTATTATCCTAATAATAATTTAAAAAAAAAAAAAAAAACAAGTGTCATCCTTCCAATTGTATTGCCATAAAATCAATTATGAAAACCATTAGACAAATATAAATCCATTGGGAAGATAAGTAAAGAAGTTGATAATTATTGTATTTTTATATAGTTTAATTGTAAAATTTTTGGATCCAAACAATGATATTATTATATTTTAGTGGTAATTTAATTTAAAAATAATATAAAAATATTATCACTATATTTTTACCACTAGTAAATCAAATATAAGATGTGGTAGTCAATTGCAAATGTTGCCAAAGACGCAAAATAATTTATAACCCTTGCTTATATCTTTTATATTACTGTAGTAATTGGTTAAACAAAGGAACATTTTAAAATACTGATATGTTAATCAAAAAAGTATTCATATTAAATTTATTTTTTTATTTTTAAAACATTTTTAGAAAAATTAATTGAATTATTTAAAAAAGAAAAGTATACTAAAATATATCAATTTACGCAAAATTCAGCTCGTGAAAAACGTTGTATCTATTTCAGTAATTTCCAATTCCCAAACAAAGCAATCTAGAACATTTCTCCTTGGGGACTTACCTACGCTAGATAAAAAAAAACTACAGGGACCCATATATGGTCAAACCAAAAAGGCCGAATGGCAATGACCAAGATCTCCCACTGGCCTTAACCTAATCAGTCATCTGGTTCATTGAATCATGGACTCTGCTTAGCCCACATATACTTAGATGAGTAAAGACACTGACCACAAATCCTCAACAATGGTGGCTAGGATCTCTCAATCTAGTGGGACCCACATGTCCAAAAACAAAGAACCCGAGTAACTCGTGTGAAATTCAATAGCCCGAGTATCAAAAACTTTAAAAAACCCTGTATTCCTCGTGATCATCTCTACAGTGTTATTCCCACTACTATAAAAATCCATACCAATAACATACAAACCCCACCACGTAGAAACAAACAAAAGCAAACCACTCTCTCAACTGACTCTGAAAACTTCCTTCACTTTGAAAATGAAACTTCCCTTTCTCTTCTCTCATCTCCTCCTCCTCCTCTGTTTTCCTCTATCTAATTCCACCCCTCATAACTACTTGGATGCATTGTCCAAGTGCATCATCTTCTTCGAAGGCCAGAGGTCCGGCCGTCTCCCACCTAACCAACGTCTCACGTGGCGTCGGGACTCAGCTCTAGCTGACGGTTCGCAGGCGGGGGTCGACCTTGAGGGTGGATACTACGATGCTGGGGATAATATCAAGTTTGGCTTCCCGATGGCTTTCACCACTACAATGCTGGCTTGGAGTGTTATTGAATTTGGGAATTTGATGCCTCCTGATGAGATGAACAATGCCATGATTGCAATCAGGTGGGCCACTGATTACCTACTCAAGACCATCTCCCAGCCGGACCGTGTCCACGTGCAGGTATATTTCATCCTGTAAATAGCATTTTTTAGTGGGGAATGGTGATTTGTATCCTTCTTATAATTGGGGGCTTTGTTTGGAATGTGGAACTTTTGGGGGTTTGTTTTTCAGTTTTCTGATGACAGTGAAAGTCAGTCCGGTCTGGCTGATGGTCCACCAGCTGTGTCTGGTGATGCAGGGCTTGAACCTGGGCTAGGTATCTGGCTCACTTGGGTTCATTTATGATGGGATATTTAAGTTGTTAGGTAACTATTAGAGGACAGTACTCTTATAAGGGTCCCTATCTGGCTCACTACGGCTTTTGTACGTAATTTATAATTTATACCGTATTAAGTTGGTTCCACTATAATGATGAGATGGTCTAAATAAATTAGGACTGTGAAATAATTAGATGGGCCATGTTATAGAAAATAAAGGAAAACCATCCAAAAACTTTTAAATTCAAGATTGGCAGGTAAGATTATTTGATTGGGATTATTAATTTGGGGTAGTAGGTTGGATGCCATACACATAGGTGGGACCCACTCGTGAACCTCGTAGAAAGTACTTGGAATCAGGAGTTTTAACTGTTAACGACCTAAATAAGGACTGGGAATGGTAGTTTTGTACTATCAAGTCATAGCCCGTATAGGACCAATTTGGATGAGGACACATGCAGGAAAATATGAGATTTGGATTTCTGATCAGGTGGGCCACACCAAGGATGGACAATGGCTCGAAATAAAACATAGGTCCGATTATCAGAATCTTTTGCAGTGAGTGTTGGATTGTTGATTGGAGTTTATTACACAAATCAAGCAATTAGAACTTGCTGACCTACCTGGCTTTCTTTTCAGACTAGGATGAGTCTATGTGAATCGACCAAGTCGACTCGGGCTCAGTCGGACAACGAGTCACCCCCAACTTGGGTAAGTCACAACTCGACTCATGACTCACGGACTCGGATCGAGTCAGTGAGTCCTTTAACCATGATTGGAGTCCACCTGCGAAGCAGACTGGATTGGTCATGTATCGGTCTTGTGGTACCTAGAGCTAATTCCTATAATCTTTGATAATTAATAAGAGAGAAGGCTTGTCTTATCCCGAAATCAATTCATCTGCAACCCATCAATAATCAATAAATGGACGAATCAAGCTTTAAAGATAGTGTATATGTAATTCAGCATGGTATTAAAATTTAAATAATTTTACTTTCAGTTTTTCCAATATATTAATGGTCGTGTGGTAACTAGAGCTAATTCTCATAATCTTTGATAATCAATTTTAATTCCAGGTGGGCGACCCGCTTGTAGACCACAACTGCTGGGAGAGACCAGAAGACATGGACACAGCTCGAACCGTATACACCGTTGATGTGAACAACCCCGGATCCGACGTCGCAGGTGAGACTGCAGCCGCCCTGGCAGCCTCGTCGATGGTGTTCCGATCATCCAATCCATCATACTCTCAGACCCTCTTACAAAATGCGATTCGGATATTCGACTTCGCAGATAATCATAAAGGAGCTTACAGTGATAATGCGGGCCTTAAGCCAGGAGTCTGCCCGTTTTACTGTGATTTCGACGGATATCAGGCAAGGATCAGTTCAGTTCCTCTCTATGTATGCTTGAATTTTTATTTTTCTTGGCATTCATGCATCAACTCACTGAGTCAACTCAACTCAATTTGATTTCTTCAGGACTCAGAAAAAAAAAAAAAAAAATCATTTGATAACAACTAGATCAAGACTCGGTCGCTTGACTCAGCATAACTCTAAAAAATTGAGTCAACTCACCAAGACTGGTGAATTGAAGATGTGAATCTCGGACCATCCGGACCGAAGATGTCTCTGGCCCCAATGTGGTGGATAGCATATTTTTCCAAGAATCAAACTGATCAGGAAATCTTAACCATCCAAACTTTTTCTTTTCAACCATTCATGTGATGGACACCAATTGGATGGTTAAGATCATCCAGTAAGTGGATATACGGTGAAAATGCACGTATGCTGCGTTTACTAACCTTTGATTAACGGACACTTGATTGTTGAATATCGATCTTGATTTTTTTATTTTTTTTTCATTTTGATGGTTTATCAAATTTCACCGATCGGCCATTTAGGATATCATTTCAGTATATTTTTTGTTTGATGACCCATCTATAGTGGGGCCTACGATTTTGACGGTTGGAATTTGATCTACGTGTTTCTAACGTGTACACTTATAGAGTGCATGTGTACGAACCATCACCCGCCGCAGAGTATCAAAGTTTTTCTCTTGCACTCTCTGGCCAATTAATTTGGTAGATTGAGCGGGAGATTTGGTTATTGTATCAGCAAGGGAACGGATCGCATCCATGCACCGTGCCACTTTTGGACATGTGGGAAACATGGATGAAATCTAAACCGTTCAATTACCATTTCCAGTCGTAAATACCTGATGGCCCAAACTTCACATCTTTTGGACGGTTCTAGAGGTTTGATTGGTGGCAGACAGATGAACACTAGAAGACAAAACACAGCAACGGTCAGCAATCTGTAGATAGAGTATCATTTAAGATAGTCCAATCAAAACCATTTTTTTTTCAGTGGCCAATCAAGATAAAGCTAACAGAATGCCTGGTTTCGATCATCATAAACATCTGCCACGTGTACAGAAAACAGTCCAAATATCCTTATCCGCACAACCAGCGAAAATGAAGTACAACCTGCACCGTTGGTAGTTATTGACTTTGAATGATAGTCTTCTGTGATGACGAGATCATTGTTAGACAATGTTCCCACTTTTTCCCATGATCTCAGCCATCCGTGTGATTCACTTTTTTTTCTAGATTGATCTGGACTGTTCATCCATTGGCCACAATTGCAGAAATCACACCAATCGACCGTCTATCTGATTAAGAAAACTGCATTTGACCACGCTCAACTGGAAAAGATTCATCAATAAGAGTGAATTTCGGTCATGGCCCATCTACAGTGGTACCTAACAAAATGAATGGCCAAGATCACTGCAAATGTATACCATTCATAGAAGTGAGATCCCTGGTTCATCATCATCTCTTGTCAAATTTATAAAGTGAAAACCGGCCCCATGTTTCAGCAATCTAGACCGTTGATCCGATCATATCTAGCATTGGTAACCTGAAAAAGGACGGCGAAATATTGGATCCTGGGATCTTTCACTTGGGAAAACCATCAAGGACCACCCCACCAGATCAACGGTCTAGACAATAGAAAAATTGGATCAAAACAATAAAAATAGGCCCAGGAGAAATCTGGTCGAGCTGAGATGAGTCGACTCGGTAAGTTGAGTGGATTTGACTCAGGCAAGTTGAGTTATTATTATTATTATTATAACTATGGTTATGATGATGGCCATTTGATGTGTGGACAGGATGAGTTGCTGTGGGGAGCTGCATGGCTGAGAAGGGCATCTCAAAACGATTCTTATCTGAGTTACATACAAAACAATGGGAAGACACTCGGTGCAGATGACAATATCAACGAGTTTGGATGGGATAATAAACATGCTGGACTCAATGTACTTGTCTCCAAGGTCAGTCTCTTCTCATTCACCTTTTATTAATATGGTCCCATCGAAAATGCTGATCCAGACCGTAGATATCACGAGTCTCACCATAGATGGTGGAACCTTGGCCTTGCTATGAAATCCCCATGATAGAAAGATCCTATCTATTGAATATTTAACCGTATATTGTCTAGCCGCAAGTTGAATGGTTAGGATCTTCCCATCTGGGAGAACAATTTGTAGTACGGGCCATAGATAGTATGATCCATGATATCAACGGTTTGGATTACTTACCCATGGGCCTGCTTGAACAAAATAAAAAACCTGAGGTGAGCAAAATCGAAGAACGGTCCATATTCACCTAGAAAAACAGCCCATCTGACTCATATTTTGTCTTGTGACCCCGCACATATGATGGTCCACCAAATAAACGGTCCACATCAGAAAACCATTGTAATGTAATCCAAGATGACACATAGATTTAGTACAGAATCTATAATGTTATTGAACGGTTGGGATTTCAGGAATTCCTTGAAGGGCAGGTGATGTCTCTACAATCGTATAAAGAATCGGCGGACAGTTTCATGTGCACCCTCATACCAGAATCATCATCCTCGCATATACAATACACGCCTGGTGGCCTCATATACAAGCCAGGGGGGAGCAACATGCAGCACGTGACCTCCATCGCTTTCCTCCTCCTCACCTACGCTAATTATCTTTCTCGTTCATTCCAGACCGTCAATTGTGGGAGTGTCAGTGTGGGCCCCACTTCTCTCCAATCACAAGCCAAGAAGCAGGTACCAACCCAAGTGCCTGTTTTATTAAATTTCAATATAGAGCGGTTGTGTCACAAGTTCTGATACATCCATTTTCTCTCAACCAACATTCACACGTGTAGAATATCAAAACCGTGCGAAAGCTGGTTCATGCCATGATGATCATTTTATGTGAAAATCAAGCTGACTCAGTCATTTGATGGGCCACACCAGGACAGAGTCCTACCATTGGCTGTCCATTGATTTGGATGTTGTGTCCCACTTGATGAGTGTATCAGCCTGATTTTTAAATCAAGTAATCATAGTCGTGTGGGCCAGGATTTGAGCCCATAGCTCAATGGTAGACGGTGTGTTTCACTATTAAGTTGGTTGTATATGAATTTATGATACAGCTGCTTTATTATTTGCACTTCGTTTATTCGTTGGTGACTCTATTTTAAAATATTTAAAATGGTAAATGGTTCTATGCGGTCGACCTCATAGGAACTTCCCACGAGGTCGAGGTGTGTGGGCCCCACCATGATGCGTGTCTAACATCAACACTATCAGTCAGATGCACCATTTCATGTGGGCCTCGGGCTGAGAAATCAATTCAATTCATGACTTTTGTGAGCCACACCACATACAAAAGTTGAGAGGAGTTACCCTCCCATTAAAACATTCATAATCATTTGTTGGGCCCACTGAGATGTGGTTCACAAATCTAGCCCATCCATTATGTGTGTCCCACTTCGATGAAAGGTCAGACTAAGTTTCAGACGCATCCAAATTTTAAGTAAGCCCTACCAAGTGCTTTCCTATGTTTTTAGGCATGTCTTCACATGATTGTAGATGTTAAAATTCACCGAGTTCCTTGTTTTGGGATATATCATAATTTAAAGGGGACCATCAAATTCACGATGTCGATGTTAAACAAGCATCATAGTGGGGCCCACACAGCTCGACATCATGGGAAGTTCCCGTGAAGTTGGCCACGTAGAACCATTTTCCATTTAAAATAACCTAAAAACATAGGTAAATCAAAAACTCAAGCAAACTACATCACAGGAAGTAATAAAGATTTAACATCCACTACTAAAACACCACAAGTTTTAGATTAAGCTGATATTAATTTGTCTCTGAACCACCTTGTAAATGAGTAGGGTGGCATCTAAATACAACAAAAGACCAAAGAAGGTTTCAATGGTGGGCGTTTTCTATCATACTATTGCTTGTGATGTGGCCTATTTGAGTTTTGGAATTGAAATGTTTCATTTTATTTTTTTTAGTCTCATGTCTTAAACTATTGCCCATAAACATAAGCTAATAAGACCATCCCAATTTCATCCCTTCACGTGTCGAATGTGGAATACGTATGATTCATGCATTAGGAGGGCCACTGTATCATGAAAATGATTTCTTAGTAACATGGTTCACATCTCATTAATTTCAATGGGCACTTATTTTGTGGTCAGCTGATATTCGTGGTGATAACAACTTTTCCACGCTCGAATTTCCTACTAATGTGATGTGTCGGTGGAAAAACATGTGAAGTGTGGGGCCGATGGACATGTGATCTCATCATCTTTTTTTAAAAAAAAACAGACAAGATGATTGGCTACTCATGGTGCTATGTGGGCCCTACCATGATGTATGTGTTTCATCCATGCCGTCCATCGATGGTTTCATGGTATGAGACAAAAAATTAGGTATATCCCAATCTTAAGTGGATCACATTAAGGAAATAGTGTTGAATGAATGTCGATCATTAAAAACTTTTTGGGGCCTATAAAAGTTTTGGATCAAGCTGATCTTTGTTTTTTCCCTTCATGTGGGTCTGTATGACCTAATCAATAGATTGGATGTCAAATAAACAGTACAGTGGACCTTAGGAAGATTTTAATGTTAGATATCCAATCACTATTTTTTTCCTGTGGTGTGGTCTACCTAATATTTATATCACTCTCATTTTTGAGATCAAGCACTAAAATGATCTTTAAAAATGGATGAAATGCATACATCCTTGTGGGGCCCACATAGCACCGACCACCAGCCACCGGGCTGATGGCATTGGAGTAGCCAATCCGTTTCGGCTTTTCCTATACGACCAAAATTAGGCCGTACTGCAGTAAAATATTCGTTTTATAAAAAATATTTCTAAAGTGATTTACAGACTCTGAATCCGTATAACATAGAAACATTATATTTTCATCTGTATAACATAGAAATATTATATTTTCATTGGGCCATGTTAGGTGTCGTAAGACTCCATTGTCAGATGCAACTAGCTTCTCTTACATGGAAACTATGGGAGCCCAAGTACCGGCTAAAAACCAGGAAAAAAATGGGCTGATCAACATCACAACTACCACACATGACGATTTTTTGACCATTGGATGGCATGCATGTACAAGATCTGGCCACTCATTGGTGCACATTGTAAACATGACATTGACCAAAATTGTTACAAGTGAAAAATGTATCTTAAAAAAAAATGAAATTAAATTATTCAAATTCAATGTACATGTGTGGCCTACTTGACTAGGACATACAAATTTTTGTATGTAGTTGCAACGTGACTAGGTGACATTAGTAGAGGCATGGTTACATAGGAGTTGTCTTTTAAGGCTTGTTGGATGCAACAAAAGTTTAGTCTAAGCAATTTTTTATTTTTTTTAAGATTGGGCTCATCTTAATCTTTTGTCTAAATCATATTATTTAGAACTAATTATTTTCTTAGCATTTGTCGAATATTTAAACTAGAAGGGTTATTTCAGCACGTGTGCCATATTCACCTTGAGAACCTGGCACACGTGATGCATGCAGTGCATGAAAATATATTATTGTATATGTGGCCCATGTAGAAATGCTTAAAGATGTATGGTGGTGGCACATTTAATACATGCGGGGCACTTAATGATGTAAAATGTTGCAGGCAACATGCATCACGTGTAAATCTTGGCATATGAAGGATACTTGACGTTGAATGTGACATATTTGTAATGCTTAAAGACGTATGATGACACTTTTAATACATTATCACATATGTATGGTAGGAAAATAATTTATTACACGGTACAATGAGATGAGCAACTCTTAAAATTTTTAAATATAACAAAAGTCTTTATAATAAATAAAAAATTGTATAAATTATATATATATTTTTAAATATAGTGCAAAAAATAATATATAAGTCATTTATCAGCCTTTTATCTAATTAAATAATTCAAAACTAAACTTATGTTATTACCAAATTGCTCCTTATTTACGACAAATAAGAGCGGGCTTAATGTATGAGAACCTGCCCATGCACAAAATTGCACTTGGGTCCACATGTATGGTCTTATATTTCTCATGGACACCAACAACACTCCCCGAATTAATGAGGTGGGCCTCTTTGTTAATCAATGTTTTAACTTTCAAATTGTGCAGGTTGACTATATCTTAGGGGACAACCCCATGAGCATGTCCTACATGGTGGGGTATGGAAATAAGTACCCGCAACGTATACACCACCGCGGTTCTTCGCTGCCGTCCATCGTGGACCACCCGCAGTTCATCGCTTGCAAGGAGGGCTCTATATATTTTAACTCCTCAGGGCCTAACTCGAATATTTTAGTCGGGGCAGTGGTAGGTGGACCTGGAGAGGATGATGAGTATGCAGACGATCGAGTCGACTTCCGAAAGTCGGAGCCCACCACTTACATCAATGCCCCCCTAGTCGGTGTCCTGGCCTACTTCGTTGCGAACCCTAACTAAAAATAATTTTAGAATTTATGTGGAGCATAAATTTAAAGATAGCTAAACAAAACAAGTACAACCAAACACACGAAGAGAACAATGACTGTGAAGGATACATTGGAAAGGTTTGATTAGATCATGGTGCATATGGATCAATGATCTAGACTGATGGTTTGGTAGGCCTCACTCTAGATGGATTATACTCCAAATTTCCTAAATTAGGCGATCGGAGCCACTAATCCTGGGCCTTTTGTCGGCCGAGAATCAACGACAAGGATCACTCTAAAGGATGCGGCCCACTTGTACAAACTGAAATTCATATAATGATTTGTGGGTAGAACCGCCCTAACTTGGGGGGGTAGGAGAGAAGTTTATTTGTTGTAGATAAGGATAGTTGTCGGCACAAGTCATGGAAAATGCAGTTGTGTATAGTTAAAATGACGGAAATGCCCTCATATATAAGATGTAGCAAGCCCAACTCTCATGGGCAAGAGTGTAATTTATCTCATTGCATGTTTGTTTATGTCATTTTTTGCAAGGGGGTTCTGATTTTAAGGGTCTACATCTATGGGACCTGTGCTCTTGTTTGGACATTTCTCTGGATTTTTCTACAAGTAGAGGACCATGTCCGGAATCTGAGGGACAGGGAACATCTACATGAGATGCACGCTCGAATTATATTATTCAAGTGGGAAAGGACCTTACAAATGTAACAAATGTAGATTTGATTGAAATAACATTTTTCTATCAATTTGTAAACCAAACCATCTCATAGATTTGCATAAGGTGGGGGTATTAATCAGGTAAAGGATCAGTGTCTTAAAATGGACACCTGATCAGACGGATAGGATCAGACCTGATTGGTCCATATACGCTATCCGAGAGGGTTGGGTCCTTGGAAAGAATTTGGAATGATATTCTCTCGTCCTGTTTTCATTCATTTATAGAGAAGAGAAATATATAAATATGAATTAAGACGGTTCAATTGTATGGACTGCGGGGTGCGGTTCGGTCTAGTTCTGAGGTGAAACCGGAACCAAACTGTTCCCAACTGTTCCAGGAAAACTATAACTCGAATCGGACCGTTTGCACCCTAGAACTTAATGGAACTAGACCGTAAAAAACCGGTTCGGTTCTACAGTTCTAGATTTTTTATAATCCAATCCAATCACATGATTTATTTTTACAATCCGGTTCAATTGCATGGTTTTTTAAAAAAATAATCCAGTCTAATTGCACGGTTCTTGAGAGACAGAAAGGCCATGAAAGAGGGGTAGAATAAAGAAAAATTAGGTTTTTTTAAAATTTTGCTTTTTATGTTTAAAAAAATTAAATATTAAATATTTATTGACTAAGGGCCCAGTTCAAAGTTCAGATCGAAGGTTCGGTTCCACGAAACCTCAAACCAAGAACCGAGCCGAACTAACAAGTTCTTTGATTTTTGGAACTGCAACGGTGCGCTTTAGAACCGGACCAAACCATGTGGTCTGGTCGGTTCCAGTCCGGTTTACCTGTTCCGTGTGCACCCCTATATGGACTAAGAAGAATGTTCAGTGGGCCTGGGCCAAGAAAAATTAATACTTTGTTAAGCACAGCCCAACCATTCAAAATACCAGCTTATGAGATAAGTGCCTTAATCCAAGCTAAGCTCAGCCCAGCCCTTGCCCATGAGCTGAGGAAAGGGTGGGGGGTATACCCATCGGGCCTTTTCAGGTACCTGGTCTAAAACTCAAGCCCAGTAATATACATGGGTCCTGATGCTCGGCCCAAACCAGCCAAAAGTCTAAATGGATTTGGGTCTATCCCGGCTACCCAGTCCATTTTCCTCCCTCCCTTCTGTACGCATGGGATGGAATAACAAAATCCAGACTAGTCATCTATTGGGCTCTACGGCCATATGGTGTATGCCCCATCCATTGAGGGACCAACAGACAAAGAGGGTGGCAATGGGCTGGGTGGCCTGCCTGATCCAATGTGCCTAACCCGACTTTGGACAGGGCTTGGACCTACAAGCTTGACCCATGGGCTGGCTTGGTCCTTACATTCATGGCCTGTTTAATTTTTGGGTTGGGCTCGGGCTCAAGTAATTTTAGCCCGACCTGATCTAACCAGCCCGCCCTAGCATTCATCTGTGAATCAATTTCATGCCCTAGGATGAGAGCGACCCGATCATCTTCTTCAAGCACCTTGTGGTGAGTGTGTGAAGGAATACAATGCAAGAACAACTTCTTTCTTCACCGAGAGTGTTGGAATTGTAGACGGTGAGGGTCAAGAAGTTGGGGAATTAAAATTTCTTTCTTGGCTTGTTTGGATAGTAAATTACAACCGTATTGTAATGTAAAAGCGTCATCATCATTACTTTACATTGTTTGTTTAAAAACCTAACTTGATGCGTAATTTAATGATCAAATGTAGATGTAATAGAAGATAGGTAAAGAAATTTGCAATTGTTACAAATTTACAATACGCTACTGTATAAATTTTCTATCCAAACATAAAACTTAAATAGTGTATTTTTTTATATTGATTTGACAATATTTCAATAATATAAAAATGTCATTATTGAGCTTTTACTGTGCCTATCTGAACATGAAAATTTCTATTGAATTTTTTTGTTATCCATGAGATAAGTAATGTAATTTGTAACCATTGTACTTTTATAATTCATTATAGTACAATACATCTATCCAAACACACCCTAGGAAGATCATTAGGAATGGGCTTGAAGTCTATGACTAGGTGATCAACTAGGAAATTAGATAACTTTTTTCCCTTTAGAACTTTCTATAAGAAAAATGCAATCTGGAACTTGGAGAAGAAGGGAGAGCACTTAGCAAGGAGAATCGTGAGGATCTAGCCATGAGAAACTTCAAGATAATGCCTTAGAATAAGGATCATATGGGCTTAAGAGGCAATGCATTAGCTTTTAGCCATGAAGACCAAGATGGGAGATTTTCTTTATTATTATGGGCGCTACGAGAAAAAGCGGAAAAAGCTGCGGATAAAAACCGTAGCTAAATCCACATCACTACAATTATAGCCATAGCTTATTAAGATAGGGAGTGTTTCCCACCCACCCATCTTCCAAAACCTGTATGGGAAAATCCAAATATAAAAGACTCATGCAGTAACTAATCTTTTAGCTGATATTCTCTAACTGAATGAAACTCTATAGTCCTACATACCAAGATGAATCCAAAGACCGCTTAATCAAACAAAGAAAAGCCCATATCCTGCATCAATTCAGACAAGGAAAAAAAAGAGATTATTAGATAAGTCCAGCTGCTAAGGTGATGCAGGGATGAACATGATGAGATCGAGCACCATCTTCCTCAAGAGGATAAGTATTCCAAATCCACAGAATTTCTCTGGACTCCTCACATGGGCTTCTCGAATCCACGAGAAAGAAAGCAAGCAAAATAGAAAATAAATTCTATAAACTTTAAAATTGATTAATGAATGAAATAAACGAGTTCACAACCCTTTAAATAGAGATACCAAGCAATGAGAGAGAAATCAGAAGCAAACTACAACTAAAACTCCTAGATTCGCAACTTACTATAAACAGTAAACTTACTATTTATAAACAGTCATGATGTCTACTAGTGCGCAAGGTTTTCGGCCAAAAATAGTAAGTTTCCTATTTGGCTTCACCAAACTGTTCTCCTAATTTTTCTAAGCTCTTTTCACATTGGGCGCAACTCCTAAAGCCCAACGAATGAAGAGTCATAATCAAACTAAGACTTACTATTTATAGTAAAAATGAAACTAAAATAAGGAAACGACCGTCAATCCAGGGGTATTTCACAAATCTGGCTTGCGCAACCCTGCATAGCTGGGTTGGTTGGCTAAAATAGCTCATTCTACCCCAAAATCATATATTTTATGCCTGGTAGCTCATTCCGGATTGTGAGATACTCCCAATCTAAGGTCCAACGGTCCAGAACACTTCCGTCGTCAACCGGGCCTTTTCTGATCCATCTTGGCCATGAAACTATCTGCGACCCACTCTACATCATAAGGGGAAACATTTTTCAAGCATGTGGAGTGCGCTCCCCTATGGTGCACAAGTGATTTAGTACATGCCCATATAGAAATTATAATAATGGTGTTCCCACAACAAGAGATATCTATACATTTACATCAATTTGACAAATGAAAAAAAAAATAATCAAACTAAGTAAATTCATTAGAAAAGTCAGCATAGTTGGGGAGGAGAAAATGATGGATGAAGAAACATACCTCTTCATCAGACATACCAGGTTTGCCCTCCAACCTCATAGCAACTTCGGCCTGTGAAGTCATACAGGCGACAAAGTTTTTAAAAAATGTAGCCATGAGAATGATGATTCTCTTGATGCAGGATGGAAAAATAGAGGAATTTAGATTTTTTTTTTCCTATGAAAACTTCCATTCATGAAAATGTTACAAACCTTCAACCGCCACCAAAAGACGCAGCTTGGGTCCTTGATCTTGATAATTATCCACGACTGTACGAACTTATCCCATGCATCATAATAAGCTTCAAGTTTTTTGTTTATGATCTCCAGCTAGAATATGAAGTATGATATGAGTAAAAACCAAACTGATTAACTAACAACAAACATGCATTTTGCAAAAATACACTTACCAAGCACATGCAATATAAAACAAGTAGTTGGAACTTGGCATAGAGTTTGATCAGGTAGAAAACAAGTCCAGACAAAACCATGGGCAACTCTTGTGGAATTTCATCTATTCAAAAAGAAGACCAAATTCTAAGAAAGTAAGTTGTCGGACACAACACCACTACTATTAGGAGAAAAACCCTAATTCATGCCTTGTATGAATGCACCTTGCACAAGTTCCAATAACAGACATGTCACATGGCATTGAAGATACCAATCTATTCAAAAACAGTAAGCTATTTAAGATATAACACACCCATCCAAAAAGTTTTCACGTTTGATATGTTGTGAAGGAGAGCCTTAACGTGAAGCAAGAAGCGTTCCATAGACCTCTTTGTAACCAGGATCTTGCAGGTGATCATTGTCCGCTTCGACCCCTTGAGAAAACCAAGCAGTGTTTTGCATTAAAAATTTTAAAATTTTAATCAAGGGAGCAGGATTTGATTGACATAGCTAACCTTGGCCTCAGAACAAAGGGTCTCACTACAAGAAAAAAATAGGAATTACCGGCGGCCAAAACCTTTCCTAAAAACCGCCGGTATAAGAATTAGCGGCAGTCGGGTGACTGCCA
Source organism: Magnolia kwangsiensis (assembly GCA_037074715.1). Taxonomy (NCBI): domain Eukaryota; kingdom Viridiplantae; phylum Streptophyta; class Magnoliopsida; order Magnoliales; family Magnoliaceae; genus Magnolia; species Magnolia kwangsiensis. The sequence goes on from CM073575.1 coordinate 130,448,573, forward strand.
CAAAACGGGGTGTCGCTGTATCATTTAGCGGCGTTTTTGTCGGCCGCCGCTAAATATTGGCCTTTACTAGCTTTTTATCATTTACCGGCGACTCTGCGATTGCCGATAACAAAAGTAAAAGCACCGGTAAAAACTACAAAAGCGCCGGGGTAAAGTCAGAAACACCGCTAAAACATGAGGCCAGTAAATTTTACAATAAACACTGTTAAAAACTTGTACCAAAAGCTAATGAGAGATTAAAAACGCCGGTAAATCATTTAAAGTGTAAATAAAAAAAAATACAATTAAAAATTCTGCTTGGCTGTATCTTCTAAAATAAAAGACCTTTACAGGCTTAAATTAACATTCAAACACAACCTGTAAATCATTTACAGGGGACCTGAGAATGAAAGGTTACATAATGGACAGAAAATTTACAGATTAACGACACAAGGAAAAGTAGAAAGAAAAATAATAAATCAACGGACTTCAGCAACGGCCGAGGCAGGACTTCTCAAATGCACCCCAAGAACCAAAACTCATGCCATATAGAGGACCTTTGTCAACACCACCCTGCCATGCATAGAAGTCAGGTAATAAAATAGTATATACACTCATAATCTGAGTTACACTATCTAAAATTAAATTTTCAATCATAAATATTTCATGCAAAAACAACCATACCGAATGAAGTCCATATCCATCCCCATATGAAGCAACAAAGCCCCCCTCTGTTACCAATGCTCCACCTTCAATTACCAATGCAAAGACAAAAGTTTACAAACCAAAATAATAATAATAAGCCAAGGGTGAGGAGCCCTTGCTTTTGGTGATCCTTACATGGAGTGGACTTGCCTGATTTTTGGACTATGGCATCAAGAAGTGGGGAACTACCTGATGAAAAGCTTGGATATTGCACACCTTCTATCCAAGCTTGTGTTGGATTGTAAGAGAGCTGGATTGCACAAGCTCGAGGCTTTCCGACCTCAATGCATTTGTGTAAGCATTCGATATAAGGATAGTCAGTGGTTGAGGTCCATTTCTTGGCTCAAGCAATTATGGACAAGCCAAGCACACATGATTATATATTTTGATGATCTGAAACATCCCTTTGACGGATCCTTATGTATCTGGACAGACTGAAAATTACTTTGGCAATTGCATTTTTATCATCGGAATGGTATCCCTCAAACAGGGCTAAAAGCAAAAATGGTTAAAGTTCATCAAATCTATAAGGTGTAACATAATGATGAAAGAAAAGTTTAAATGGTCAGACCAGCTCTACTTTTATCCAAAGGGGCATCAATGGTATAGTCTTCAACCATACATCCATGTGTGCCCATTCATCGATAGAGAAAGATGGTCCCACAAGTGAAATCCACACAAAACGTTCTTTATTGAGGTAATTCATCCAACAGTTGGTATGCATGATGTACAACATGGATTATACATTGTTTTGTCTGAAGGATTACAGAGTACTATTTCGATTTTCAGTTTGTACAAGTGAGCTCATTGGTCAGTGACCGAAAATGTCACTAGCAAGATTTGGTATAACAGACAAATTACCAACAAACAAAAAGGACAAGAAATTTGGACCATGCACGTGTGCCAACTCTACACATGTGAATGACCATGGATGCAGGTCCAAGAGTAGCATTCCTTCAGATAAAGTTGTCTAACACCCCTAGTGAAGTACTCCCAAGTACAAAACCTACTACAAGCACATGCATACACTCATAAAGGTAAAGGATTTATAGAACTTCACCTGATCCACATCAAGAGATTTGTCAAAACCCCGAACAAATAAATAAATTATTGCTTTGTATCTGTTCTTACGCTAACGCTTCTAGGTCTCTATAAGTAGACAATGGCTAAAGGACTGGCTGGACTTAAACTTCACTGATGATTCCTTGTTTCCTCCTGCTTCCCTGTCAGTTTCAGCCTGCATTTTCAAAACAATAGGTTTATGACGCATCTAACATCCAGTATACTTCTAACCAGTTGGAGTATCCAGCTTTGTGTGATGCCTGGAACTAAAAAGAAATAGGAAACAAGAGAGAAAAAGAAAGAGAAGGAAAAGAAAAGATTCACACAACCTGATGCATTGGAACCTTTTAATTCAATTCGTCTGGAGCTACTTCAAACTTCTTATGTCTCACTCAGTTTCAACATAAGGAGCATTCAACAAAGTTTTCAACACATCGAGAGAATTAGGTGAATTTCAAATAATGGAGGTGGGTTGGCAATATTATAACACTAATGGGTGCCTTTGTATTTTGAAATGACAGGAGAAGGAAGAAATCAACAGTGAAAATTGAAAGAGTGAACTCACCAAGTAGCATTGAGATCAGTTGCTGTGCAAAAGGGAGGACATGCCAGAATCTTTGATTTCCGAATACAATGAATATGATTCGTAGGCTTTTGCCACACTGCAAATGGGCCCCTCTCTGCAATTTTCTTCCAGCACAGCTGCCTTGCCAGATCCTCTATGCTGGCCTGCTCTTGTTCCAAGTTTTTCGTCTGTCTCTGCCAACCTTTGTAGTTATTTCTCCAATTAATGGGCGGGCCAGACAAAACCCAGTAGGCACCAGGCCGCAGAACCCGATCAATATCCATCAGATATAATCCACCTGGGCAACAAAAAACAAGAAAATGTCAGCATTTCAGGAAAGGCACTAAAAGATGACAATGGTCGACATCTGCTCTATACAAATGTGAATTGTATTTTGAATGAGGACAGATTTTTTTTTTTGAAAGAAAAATGAAAATAACAAAAGGGGCAAGGAATGGCCAGTAGCTCCATCACAAGCAAGGCTATTGGCTTCCTCATTGGCACCATTTGGCACTGAAAAAAACAGAAGTGCCCATGTGAGCTTTGATTCCCAAATACATAGCACTGTTCTCCAAGGGTAACCGAAGACCCTGAAAATGCGAAATTTCTTAACATGTTATGTGGTTGAATATGTTTCCAGAAAAATGGACATCTTTCATTTTTGTTCCCAAGTTTGGATAACACAGAACGTTCTGTTGTATAAATAATGTCAATGGATACATAGGATGAGTGCATTTCATTACATTGTAAAATCATGTAATCCACCAAGGTATGAAAATTGGTCATTATAGCAATGAGCGATACTAGAAGAGTTGCAACTTCCACAAAGCATCACATGGGTCTTTCTAAAATAAATTGAATGCAGACCTGTTGTTTCATAAAAATCAGCATATATTGCATAATCCAACGTGCAAATGGATAAGAATGACATTTCAGTATGGCTGTAAATGACCTGGCTAGGCCCTACAGGTTCCTGCACCCAGAGTGTGGCTAAATGGGCATGGGCATGGGTTTGGGTAAGTTTTTTAGCCTGGTTAATAAATGCACCAGTTGCTGTTACACCCCTGCCCATGCTCGAATCTAGACTGAACTGGATTATGTATCTATGAGAATTCTTATGTGATACTTCTTGTACAATGTATTAAAATACTATAATTTTAATAACATGTTATGCCTGACCTTGGTTCATGCAATGTTCTCGTAATCTTTTCCATATGAATATGTAAAAATATCACACTAAAAAAAATCAACAATTGATAAGCAATTGATATTTATACTCACCCTGTTTGGTAGACAGCTTTTTTTTCTACTTTCAGAAATAGAATAGTACAACTCTATAGTCTTCAAAGCTTGGGCTAGCTTTGAGGACTTTTTACTGCGATTTGGCAATATGAAGCCTGGTCCCTTGATAGCCTATCCAATAGATCACCACCAGGCCATTCCTTATAGCCCATAGTTCTAACTATGAATGCAAGTGGAAACACCAGCCTATCCAATAGATCACCACCAGAAGGATTATTTTACAGCTAAAGTCTCTCTCACTCTTGTCACTTTGTTCAATTGGCCAGCACTTGCATACATGTTTGCTAGAAGAACATAATCCCCACTTTCAAAGAAGTCTCTCGTCTTTGAAAGAAGTGAATCCAACCGTCTGTAGATGAAACTATGTATGAAGAAGTTGGACAAAGCAAAAACTTTCAAGGAAAGAAATCAGAAAAGAAGCCAGGCCAACAGTTACAGTATATTAGGCGAGAGAATTCACTGAATCTTTCTTAGAAAATAATAGGCGAGAGAATTCTAGGTACTTAAACAATAAATCTTGTATTGAAAGAAGCCAGGCCAACAGTTACAGTATATTTCAGGGAGCTTTTTAGCATATGCTGGGTATTTGGCACTCATATCAGCTAACTTCGGTTATCCTTGATATCAAACCATAATGTCATGCATTCAATAAGAAGTATGACTCCCCACAATACATACATTGTGAAATTGTACAATTGATCAATGAGGTGCACAATAGAGAAGTAGAGAGTTAAATTTTAAAAATGCGTAGAAATACTGAGGGGGTGTTTGTGTGCTAGAAATACAAGCTGAATTTAATTCTTCATATCAGGTTCAACCCTAGCTCAGGCATAGATGCATGGTGCTACAACAAAAAGGTGCATTTAATTCCTCATATGCACTACACTGCAGATCCAGCATGATAGGTAGCGAGCCATGTGAGGGATTGCAGAACTTTGTAGGGAATCCCATTGCTCTGGTTAAGACAAACTAGTGACAATGCCCACAAAAGTAGGAGAGTAAAGAAAAAAATTCCTGAATATACCGATAGATTAAGCCATAGTAGAAAATCAAGTTTAGATAAAAAGCTTCCTCTTCAGAAAATACTCATCTGAAAGTGCAGCTTTCTCCAATACAACAACTTGCCGCAAGCAATACATGTTCATGAATAAAACCACAGCAAAAACAAATGGAAGCCCACATTATTATTTACTAGGGATGCTTTTTGGATGTACACTCCAATAATGGAAATGTTTTCAAGCTAACACTGACTGAGAAAAATTTGGTATTAGGTGCATAGAAAGAATAATCCAAACATTTTCTTCTTGTATAATTGTTTTGGTTGTTTGATATTGAGGGTCTGGACTCTAAATGGCAACTACATTATTTTCAAGATTGCCTAAAAGAAATGTAACTGCAGTCAGAGTTTTTTTTTTTTTTTTTTTTTTTAAAAAAAAGAATCCAATATGAAAGCTACTGCCTCACCACTAGCCCAAGTATAGAACTACCAAAAACTTGTGCATTCATAGAACTGCCAAGGACTTAGCAAATAGAATAGACAAATGCAAAATCATATCCAGACTGATCAAGAACCCTCCAACTCCTTGTGGAGGTTGTTTTCGTTTTTCACAACACCATACTAGAATTTATGAATTGAAAGTAGCAATATCCTAAGCATAGCCAAGTTATTGTTCGGAGGTGACCACTTATAGCTATAAAATCCCTGCTAAAAAGATGTGGCCATTGCTGTAAATGTGAGGATGTAGAGTTGCAGGATGCAGAAATATAACCTTTCCAAGAAGGTTAGCCCCAAGCACTGGCAATGCCTGATTTTGTTGTAGTGTACACCATCCTCTTTTTTTTTTGTACACGTGACCTACCTGATAGTCAAACAAACTGATTTTTTTTGTTAACGGAAGATTTTTCAGGTGTGAGGCATCCATGTCATGAAACTTGTATTTTGGTGATGATAACCAAATCTCTTACATAAAAATGAAGAATGTTGAGAATATTAGTTTTAATGAAATGGAAAAAAAAAAAAAAAAAGTGATGCTTTTTTAGTGTTGTATCCATACATCTAAAAAAAATCTAACAACCCTCTTACTAGCTTGGATCCATTTACCTGACTAAAACATTTTATGGACCCCATGGGGCCCATCCACAAGGAGTGTCATGTTATTAGCTCAAATGCACTGTACAATTTCTTGTAACAAGCATTGAATACAATTTCTCTTGTAACTGATTATAATTAGAAATAAAGGATTTGAGGGGAGTATATTAGATAACTCCTCTCCTCATTCCTTTTTGTTCTAAAATAATGAAATGAACAAAGAGCTCAAGAAATGACATTATTGCATTAAAATGATAGAACAAAGAACTCGAGGGATGGCTTCCTTGTACCATGAGTTTGCATAAACTAAAACATAAAATTTGAAAATTTGTAATCATGATTTGTCAAGCAATTTCAACACCATGATAGATCCGAAAGAAATTTAACTCACCTAGACTCTTCCATTTAAATAAAACATATCTTATTGATCTTTATTTCAAATCGCCTTTTGACTCATCCGAATCAGAATCACCTGCATTGTAACCTAACCAAAAACAATGATTTGAGTCCAGAAACAAACCGTTGTTAAAACAATGCCAAAAGGTAAAAGGGCTCACCTAAGTTCTTTTCATAGACCTTCCAAAATGATGATATATTCTTTGAAGCTTTGGTAATCCAAGCCTTTACCTAAATCAACCAAAAAATTAATAAAATAAAATAAAACTTTACTAATAAAAACACCAATAAAGATACAAAAGAAACTCATTTTACCATAAAGGTAAAAAGAAGCTCCTTGCTCAAAACCCGATTCTTATAGCGTCGGTGGTAAATGTTGGCCACTGACAAAAATGCGTTGGCAATGCTACCTTTTGTTGTAGTGTTGTCCGTCGATTTTGGTTGTGGGGCCTCCTCAAAGAGTGGACTAGCTTGATTTTATTTCCAGGTGATCATCATGGTGAAGCCCACCTTGTGCATTGGTCCAGATCCCTACAACATGTATCATGTTTGGGAGAAAGACAAACCTCATAGAACCACTTGATTTGATGGCCTGATCTACTTCCAGCATGCAGGGACTGGAACTATTAAAGTGCCATGCACAACTAAAACTTGCAATGGCCAGTCCATTGTAACTCTGTCCAAACTAATTCCCAACAAAAAAGGATTGCTAACAAAATGGATAAATAGAAAATCTTTAGCCCATGCCACATCTAAAGTAGTAAAGCCATTCATAACAAATAACTTACACTAATAATGAATAATGTGAATCACCTCCCTGGTTGTGAAAGTTGAAGAGTGTTTGTAGAAACAATCGAGAGATCTATAGAAACAAAATGCTTCTCATGAGAATATTGAATAAAATTGACATAAAATCCACGCCTATTACAAAAACCAATCATTGAGAATAAATATTTTGAGATCGAATCCAGGTTTGAATTCATGTCTTTCAGCCCTTGTCCATACGGGCTCCATGAATCTTCCTTTCCCTGAGGAATAAAGAAACCAATAGAGGCACTCAACATAGATTCACCAAAAAACTAAGCTACGAAAGAAAAATCCAGATGTAGCCTCTAAAAGACCCCCTTTCTTAGATGAAACAAGGCCGTGGTTGAATATCTGTTGCAATCAACAACTCTAAGCAATGTTGTTGTGTCCTGTACGTTGTAATCAACCAGTTTTCCAACATGGCCAGGACCTGACTAATACATGTGTTCTCTCCAAGAAGTAAGAGCTCCCCATTTGACAAATACATTTAAGTTCACGAGCTACTCTTAGAATATAGGCTTTGGGCCAAAATGGGAACTAAGCTTTAAGTTCTTTAGTGCTTACCATCCTTAGACAAATGCCCAAATAGACATTAGGTAAGTTGAGATCATGAGCTACTTCTATGATAAATGTCCAAACAGAGGTAGTTCAAGGTACCTTAGAATACTCATGAGTTTGATAGAGCATTACTGGATTAGAGGTAGAAAATTATATTGTACATAGTTCAGTAAAGCCACTGTCTGGTTATGATCTTGTGATAGTATAACATCCAAGGGCTATATGATAAAGTAACAACTGACAAGAACAAATGTTTAGTCTATCATAGGACAATGAAGAACACACAACAATCTGAAATCCTGCAAAATCCATCAGAGAAACATGAATGTCTCAGAGAATTGATTAAAAAAACAAAGAAAAGAGAAACAAATTGACAGTGCATGAATCTAAAAATCAAGGTCGTGACCCCAGAACCAAGCCATTCATGGATGAAACATATCCATCTCAGGCAGTACATACATACTTCAGACGATACTCTAACCCTTGGTCAAAAATCCAACACAAAGGCATAACTTCATTGAATAAAGACAAGAAAGAAAGAAAAAACCCACAAGATTGATAGCACCACTTAAGAAAGAAAGAAAGAAAAGAAAAGGACATTCCCTAATTAAAGAGTAGAAGAGAATATATGAATAATATTATTAGTGAAATGCCTTGTTTAGATTTATTGGTATAGAGAAGAGAAGGATACCCTGTTAGACAACATGCAATTACTTAATGAATGCATTCTCTAACACCAAAGGAAATGGAGACCGTCGATCTCATTAGTGGAAACAGCGGTCCACGGTGCATATAGAGAGAACATACTAGGAAAACACCTTTGAAATCCTATCCATACATTCCAAAGCATAGATATGGATCAAATGGTGGGAAAAAAAAAAAAAAAAAAAGGGCAACGTACCAGTACTCTGTTCACAACTCCAATGGTTGCTTCTCGAGCTATGGCTTCTAGAAATCTTCCGTACACCCTTCCATGGATTAGGTGATCCAGAGAGAGAAGCATGTCATGGAGACAAGGGCATGGCCGAGAGATCAACGTACTTCCTCTTGCAGGCCTTCTCGGACTTTGGCGTTTTCCGGCGAGAAGGAAGGCAACGGCCGAGAGATCAAGAGAGGCCGGAGTGGAAATGGAGATTGAGAGACGTTGGAGAGAGAGAGAGAGAGAGAGAGTTCCATCCGCTTATTGAAGGGAGGAGAGAAGAGGGGAGAACGGTTTTGGGAGAGAAGGGCACGCGCGGGGGAGAGAAGAAGCGCGATTTGGAGAGGTGTGCGATTTTGGGGGTAAAAATTTCATTTTAGGTTTTTTTATTTGAAAGTAGCGGCAGTGGATTCATTGTACACGAGCGGCCACTTAAAAACGCCATTGGTTTCCATCTACAGTGGCGGTTTGTTGTGGCCGCCTGTGATAAAAACGCCCCTAGTACTTGTTTTTTTGTAGTGTCTGTACTGTTCTTGTTGCCTTTTTAAGCTCTGACCTGTGAAAATTTACAACAGCAGGACGTATGCATTAATTTGCTTGTTTGAAGCGAACAAATCATCACTAACCAGCGGAAGCTAAAGAGCATCTTACCACTTGAAGTATGATGTCATTGTGTGCACGAAAGTGGGTTTGAGGAAGCCAAAAGCTGGAGAAAATATCAATATTCAGCACATAAAACATTTTCAGATAGAATATGAACCGAGAGAGACACAATAAATCTACTTTTTAGGGAAGAATCAACAAACTACCCACCATACTTCACTGCCATTGCATGCACAGCGAACAATTTGAATCACGGAAAAAGGCCGAATCTACCAGCTAGAATCCTGACCTATCTTAGTATAATACGTCAGGATGTATTCAAGACCGTTTTCTTAAGTTGCAAAGCAGATCAGCCAGCAACTTTCTAGTTTCATGGAGTACAGATAATACCTTACCATAGAGCCACAACACCATTTCCATTTGGTAACAATAGCTCTATTAACATAATCACAGGAGAAACAGAGAAATCAACAGATTACAAAAGGGGAAATTGTCCCAAGAGTCAAAAGTGGCATCTTTAGCTGGCATATTGATTTCATATTTTCCTTCTTTTATGAGCATCAGTTCCAAATTTACTTCTAGACAAATATGGTGAAAAAATGGAACCCACAGTAATGCACATAAAGATCTTTCAAAAAACTATCCAATGTGGTTCACAATAAATAAATAAATAATCACTCTTCAAATAATACCATAGATGATCCAATCCATCTTGTTGCATTAGTACTCCTAGAGCTCTCAGAGCTCCAGTACTCCTTGCATCAGTCCATTTGGACAGTCCAATTGACTGATTTGAACTATCCATTAAGTACGAAACACGTTTCATGGTTCACCATGCAAAAATCTCGGTGATTAGATGATCCAATCCATCTTGGTTTGGCCTTATTTTTTACATCTACCCATTTGTTAAACATGGATGGCATGGTCATAATTGCCTAATAAGAGTGATTTGTTGGAATCATATGTAAGGGTTAAAGATGAATAGTCTAGATCAATGGATTGGACTAGGTGTCCCAAGGCAACTACGTGCACTATAACTTACATTACTCTGAAAGCAATGGAGCATCTCTCCATCTCCTCCACTTTCTCTTCTTTCTTGGGCTCAGCAACAGGTGCTTCAGCAGCAGCAGCTCCACCACCGGCACTTGCAGCCACAGCAAAGCCACCACCACCAGAAGGCACTGAAGCAAACCTCTCCCTACATAATGATAATAAATTAACAATAACATCTATCTATCACATAATGATAATCCAAACAATAGCAAGGAACTACAATTACAACTCACTTAGTTAATGATCTCATTATAAAGCCCTTCTCCCTCCTCCTTTACCCGGGCTTGGGACCGGCAATGCAAGGAGTTGCATTGGCGGAGTTAAAAAAGGGCTTAGGCTCCATTTGGTTTGGAAAAAAAAAAAAAAAATTTGTATTCATAAATACTAATGTGATGACCAAATAGAGCCTAAGACTATAAATATGTTCAAATAGAGTGCAAAATCATTCAAAAGTAAAGTTAAAAATAAATTTTTTTAAAAAAAAACAAATAACAAATCAAATAACATATAGAGTAACTAGAAAGAACATGCAGACTATAACTATGTTGAACTATAGAGTGTCAAACATCATATAAAGTAACTGAAAAAAAACATGCACACTACACATGTTCAATTATAGAGTACCAAATTTGTTCAAATTATTGAATTCTCAAAGACTCCTTCCCCCATTGCACAAATGATCCTAGACCGGCCTCTCCAAGTGTAAATGCAAACTCATCTTCTTTCCACAAAGGAGCGTCAGGTTGTATAATCTCAGTCAGGACAACAACAAAAGCTCCATCCTCCAACGGTTTGCAATGGTCAACTGCATTTGGATTAACTTTGCGTACTTGACCACGAGCAACTACGCCACGTTTGCCAAAACCAAGCAAGTCACATCTCTTACCGATACACATAATATCCGGCTACATTTACACATAAAATGGCATTGGTATTGTTAGCATTTATAATATAATTGTAATCTCAATACAGAATAAAATTTATACTTGCATACTGACGATGCCTGAGTAGATCTAGTGGCTGGTGGTGATGAGAGATTTTGAGTATACTGTGCCTCTTTATGCATATCCACCAAGGCCTTCATATCAACCAATGTTGCCTTTATATCAGCCACTATTTTCTTCATCTCAAATATCTCTTGTGCTAGGCTCTCTTTTTCTTTTGTCATCATCTCTACCTTTGAACGAGTAGGGGCTGACTTCTTCAGTCCTATCTTGCTTATCGAGCAACCTAGACCCCGCATTCGCCCTCTACTGTCAGAACCAACCAACTGTAAAACATTGTAAATTAAGTTATTAGTTAGTGGTACGAGGGGTGCACTTACAACAAGGTCAAGATACTAGACAACTTAGTTCTTGCTTGCATGGGCTCTTAAGTAGACTTCACATCTACCTATCTCGGCATCAGAGGTAAAATTCCTCTCCATCACCTTTAGCACATTACATATCGTTCAAATACACATCATTAATGGAGTTAGATGAATGACAATTCAAAATTAAATTCGATTTTAAACTATAATATCTATTTTTAAATACATACCATCTGATGGCGAGTAACAGCTATGCTGCGCTTCCCAAGACATGCAGGTCCTTTTAGCTTGGCCCGATTGACTTTATTCCTTATGCTTGCTCTCTTGAATTCTTCTGTAGTATGTTGATCCACAAAGACCTTCCAATCCTCCATAGAGATACCTGGGGGGGCAGGACTATCTCTCACAACAGTAGGATCCTTGTTTTTAATATATTTTGCAGTCAACCTTTTCTTGTAATTCCTCCATGCTTCATTGATGCGTGGTGTAACGTATATAAGACTTACATCCCAACATTGACCCTCAAACTCATAAAACCATGACAATGTCTCTATGACCATTTGAATGTGTGCATAAGGCACTTGGCGAAACTCCCGGTATATGATCGGGATATGAGTACGGGTGAGGATACCGATATGCAATGCAAAGTCTCTGTGATCGGGACAGTCCTCATTCGGTTGCCTAAATTCATTCATCTTTAGGATTTTTTTCCTATCATGTTGCACACGTAAAGAAACCCCCTTAATAATGCCTCTCTTTCTAGACGAAGAAGAAACTGACACAATTACATAAAAAGAATAACAGTTATACATACACATCGTTGATTACCGCCAATATATAAGAAAAATGAAATTTACATATCTAATTCAGGCGAAGTATCGTATTACCTTTGGTGTTGCTCGCATCTGTACTCCCAAGCAAGTGCGCACCCAATACCTCTGGTTGTGAATCCATGTGCATATTTCTTCACTAATAGACCCAAAAAAAAAAAAAAAAACAAACACTAATGGTTAAGAAATAATTTAGATAACAGATAAAGTACAAATAATTCACTATATTATCTATACCTTGATTAGATTTCCTCCAATAAATATCATTTTGTTACATGCTTAGAAAATACAAACAATAAAATAGATTATCCTTGATTGCTTTCTTTTCTTTGTTTTCTCAACTACAACACTAACGTCTTTTGGTTCATTGAATATCAACTCATCAACAATTGCTAATGAGGTGCGATCAGGTCCTACATCGGCATTACTTACAACCTTTAATCGTTCCGATAGAACGCACGTCTCTTCTTCAAAAAAAAATCTTTTTTAGAACCTCCAAGACCACATGCCAGTCAGGATTTTTTGGATCTCTAGAATAGAAAACTTGTGTGGCATGATCTACAAGAATGAAGAGCTCATCACCAAATTTTGTCTAAACTATAAAGGCTGGACAAATTTACTAATCTCAGATTTGTTTCGACATCAAAAGAAACACCATGATGCGTTAACTTCACCCAATCATACTTAAATAGGACGGGTTGGTCCCCCGTTTGGTACTTCAATTGGATAATTCTATAAAGGACTCCGTAGTAGGGTTGATTTTTATCCACTGTATTCATATCCTTAGCACTCGATCAAAAGGTTGTCATACCCTCTGTCATAACCCCATTATTTTTGGTTCATTTTATTCTCCTCATAGTCCTTAGTGACAAAGAGGAAACCATTAATACAATACTTATTGTATTGTGTAGAAAAAGTGAGAAGAGGTCCTCTCACTATATCTTCAAACTCTTTATCATTAGATTCAATGAACTCTAGTTGCCTCTTCAACCAAGGTATGAATTCATCCTCGCTAAGCACCCTGTTGGTCCTCTTGTAGCATCGCTGCAAGAAATCTTTGTACTTCCTGCACGATATTCGATACCATTGTTATATTAAAATCGCATAAAGTAAAGAAGATATATACATATGAACTTATTATACATACCCTTCCCACGCATCATAGTTGGGATGACTCTTCAGTACCCATGTACGAGCTTCATATTCAATACCCACTAGGATAACATTTTGACCCAAACCTACTAGACCAAACTTATTTAGTCTTGGAATGACTTCGTTAAACTGTTTTTCCAGCTTTTACAAGAGGCTTGTTTTCTATTTTCATTTATATTGTTTGCAAAATATAATTGTCTCCTCTTGGATGTACTGTTCTGCAATACAACCCTCAAGTCGTGTCTTGTTACGAACATAGGCATTAAATGTCTTCATGAACCTGACAAAGATAATGATACATTACATATACATGCAACTGTAGATGTTAAGACAATTTATTCTTATTAAGCTCATACTGTACCTTTCGAATGGATACATCCATCGATAGTATACAGGACCACATATGCAAGCCTCGTAAACCAAATGGATCAACAAATGCATCATCATGACAAATATCGATGGAGGGGCATATAATCTCAAGCTGACATAACATCCTAGTCATGCTTCTTTCAAGAGTAAGGAGCATTTGAAGGTCTACAGTTGTCGAGCACAAGACATTAAAGAAGATGCAAAAGCTTATAATTATAAGACGAATGACCTTCCTATCCCTGAATGCATGTTATATGAGAACTGGGAGCAGATGTTGCATCAACACATGGTACGAATGAGACTTCATTCCCTTTAAATCCACACAATCTTCATTTACGATGGTCTTCCAATTCGCATTAAAACCGATCAAAACACGCTGCTCATGCAAAGTCTGGATGAAAAGTTTTCTCTTCTTTTCTTAGACAGAAAGGACCTTATTTCTCAATCACCTTGTCATTGTTCTTTTTCAGCCATAGACGCTTCTTAATTCCCAACTGTTTCAGGTCTCTGCAAGCATTAGCATCATCCTTGGTTTTGTCAGCCGTATTCAACATCAAGGCAACAAGGATTTCACATATATTTTTCTCGATATACATAACATTAAGGTTGTAATGCACGGTAATATCTTTCCAATACTCCACGGTAATTCAACATCATCCGCTAGCTCTTGTCGACCTCCATCAATACCCCTCATATTCCTCTTCCCAGTCTTCCCCTACTGCATATTCAAGTTTGTGGTTTGTCTTTCAACCTCAATCCCGTCTAGACGGATCGGTTGACGTCGTATCTCCACCTTCTTATTAAACATGTCAGCACTTGTGTCCTTCCTAGCCTGGTCTAACATTGGCAACCACCATCTGTGACCCATATAAACATGTTTCTTTCTATATTGGAGTCACAAAGAATCTATGTTGGGACCACATACAGGACAACCATACTTACCCTTAGTCCTACAACCAGAAACGTTACCATATACTGGAAAGTCGTGAATTGTCCAGAGCAGAACAACATGCATGTTGAATTGTTTTCATGGAATGCGTCGAACGTTATGACCCCTTTTCGCCATAACTCTTGCAGTTCATCAATCAATAGTTGTAAATAAACGTTAATATCCTTTCCCGGTTGTCGCAATCCCTCAATGAGCAAAATCAACAAAGTAAACTGAGGTTTCATGCAAAGCCTTGGTGGAAGGTTGTACGTCACACACATAACAGGCCATGAACTATACAACGTACTGAAAGCGCCAAATGAGTTTAACCCATCCGTAGCCAAACACAATCGAACATTGCGAGGCTCAACTAAAAAATCTATATACTTGTCATCGAGATTCTTTCATGCAATAGAATCAGTCGGATGCTCCATCTTTTCATGTTGCAATTTCCTAATTGAGTGCCAAGACATTTCTTTCCCCAACCATGGCACACTGAACATTCTTTGTAGCCTTGGTGTTAATGGAAAATACCTTAACACCTTTGTAGGTACTTGAGATTGTTTTCTTTCATAATTCATTTCAATCTTGTACCTAGAAGTTTTACAATTTGGACTAATGGTTTTCATCTCGTTCTCTCTCCAGTACAAGATGCAGTCATTTGGACAAGCATAGATTTTCACATAATCAAGACCCAACTTTCTAATGATCTTCTTCGCTTGGTAGGTGTTAGTTAGGGCCTTGTTACCAGAAGGTAACACCTTCTTTAGTAGTTGAAGGAGCTCTGTAAAGCTTTTTTCGCTTCATCTAGGATTCACCTTTAATTTGAAAAGTTGTATAATGAAAGTCAGCACGATGAAATCTTGAGCCCCAAGGTATAGCTCAGTCATTGTGTCTCGTAGATTTGCTTCAAACTCATTAGTTTCATTTTCTCCAAAGACGCCTTCGACTACAGAGGTCCCATTCGGCTCATCCTATACAACTTCATCTAATTTATTACCACCGAGTTCTTAAACGATCACGTTGTGAACCTCATTTAAGTTCGAGATACTGTAGTATTATTAAGAACTTGATTCACGTTCAGTACACTTAGGTGATACATGCTGCCATGCATGTTCCAAACCTTATAGCTTGGGTCGAATCCATTTTTCATTAGATGTATTTCCAAATCATCATAAGAAATCGGAAAACGTGCACATTCACAAGTGGTGCATGGACAAGGAATGGTTTCTCTACCAGGAAGGTTTTCTCGTGCAAACTTTGAAAAGCTTCTTATTCCAGAAATAAAACGCAAGTCTGGGAAACTTAGTGCCATCCACTCACTATCCACTACAGTCATATCCCATTTAACCAAGGGGTCCATTTTGAACCTACACCTTACCAATAAATAAATATTTTTTATCCATTCACGAATCTAATTCTAAACACGTGCATCTATAATCTTGATTTGAAACTAGCTAAAACACCAAAAAAGTCTTGAAATCTTATCTCAACGATGAGAAATCACAATGGTACTTTACATGTATGTGAATGTCAAAAGAAGACTATATTTTACCCCCACTATGATGTATGTGTTTTATCCATGCCGTCCATCCATTTTTACCCCTCATTTTAGGGCATGAGAGTTAGATCCAAATCCCAGGTGGACCACACAACAGAAAACAATTGTAATTGAATGCCAATTAAAAACTTTTTATAGCCCGTTGTAATGTTTATTCGTGAATGGTTCGGGCTCAATTCCATATGCTTAGTTCTTCATTGTATCACTCTTCTTCTTGACATTAGAAATTTTTTTGTTGCAAACCAATTAAAGTATACGAGTCATTTACAGTCATAAATGATTCTGAGGAGATAAAATGTCACGAGAAAGTAGTCCATCATAAAAACAAAAACATCTACAGAAGACGGAAAACAAGATGGTACCACCTACAAATATTGTAGATGTTCAAGCTTTCCAAGTTCAGGTACCAAATGGCCTGATAGGTTTGAATTTCCAAGGTCCCTGCAAAACAGCGGAATCATTCAATTTAAAAAAAAAAAAAAGGGATGTATCATGGCAACAAAATAAAATTCTCCAATTAAAAGCTAAACACTACAGCACAAGCCTCTTCCAAAAACTGAACTGAGGCTGAATTTAATATGCAAATCAGACAGTAGACTACTGATAGGCTAGCACATTGTCAAACCCTTCCCTCCATATGGAACTGGGTTGCCGCAGCAGTCCTCAAAACAACACCAAAAAGCATATCTCCTTGAAATAAAACATGAACACAGTCCCTCAGCTACTGCAATGCAACAGACTGCAGAAGCACTGACAAAGATATGCTAAACCACCTAACACAAGGGCATTACATAATGGTATCAGCCAACTTTCTAGCCAATACCTAGGGGAGATAGAAATAATTATTGGTAAAATTCATACTAAAAAAAGAAAAAGAAAAAAAAAAAAAAAAAAAAAGGAGAAAAGGTGAGGATCCAAATATGTTTTCTTTTTCTTTTGTTTTCTTTAGTACGAATGTTGTTTGTTGGCCAATGTCAGCTTGACCTGCTGAAAGTCGACTGAATAGGCCCTAGTTGAACACAAACTAAGCATGATTTGGTGTAGTGGAGCCTGTTACATACAGATACAACAAAAGATTGAAAAATATATATATATATTTACAATGATTTACCTCTTCTGATATTTACCACAATAATCCACTCGAGTTTGGGTTGAGCAGTTTGGCTGAGGCTGTCAAGGTCCTTGAGTTGGTTCAGTTTGGAAAACGCCAATCCGATTTGAATTCAGGTTGTGTTTGGGTTGAGCAAATGCACGTTGAGTAAGGTCAGGTTGGGAATAATCCATGGAACTCGGGGCATTCAAACATTGGAAATCTCGAGTTCCATGGAATTCAACAGAGGATTCCACACATCCCAACAACGAGTAAGTGAAGAAAAAATAGCCAAATTCCCCATTGATGGTCCTTGACCGGACACAGAAGACGGCCAAACGGCAACACCAACATTCTTGCATAAAACACATGCATGGGGCATCTTTGAGTGAATCCAAACTGCACAACTTGAGACCAAAATCGCTCTTTCAAATCTGGAAGGTGAAATCCCTAATTCTAAAAATTGTCAAATTCCCAAAATCCTAAAATCCCCAAATCCCCAATTTGTAAAATCAGAAAAACCCAAATTCAGGGTCACATTCAAATCTGTAAGCCCTAAAATCCGCAAATCCCTAAATGAGGGTCCAAATTCGAATTGGAAATCCAAAAATTACTAAATCCCCAAATTCATAAATCAACATTGAGATTGAGAGAGATTGAGAGGGAGGGAGGGAGGGAGAGAGAGAGAGAGAGAGAGAGAGAGAGAGAGAGAGAGAGAGAGAGAGAGAAATACCTCGCGTTCGTGAATCTAATTCAATCGAGCTTCAGAGAGAGAGAAAGAGAGGTCGTGATTGAGAGAGGAATGAAGGTGGTGCGTGGGTAGGGAGTGCCTTGGACCACCGCTCGACCAAACGAGGATGGGCAGGGAGAGAGATGGGGAGTCGAGGATGGGGCTGCTTTTTTCAGGAGTCGAGATGGAGAGAGATTGAGAGAGATGGAGAGTCGAGATGGAGAGAGAGAGAGAGAGAGAGAGGAGCGAGAGGGCTGTTTTTGTGGGCGGTAGAATGAAAAGTGGGCGCGAGAATCAAATGGGATGTTTTTTTTTTTGGCGCGAGCGCTCACTTGAGACGAACGGTGATGTGTAAGGGCTACGTGTGGCCCACCATAATGTATGTCATTTATCTGTGTCATCCATTAAATTCATCTAATTTTTTAGGGCATTATTCCAAAAAATGTGACAAATAGAAGGCTCACATGGACCACACTATTGTTTCCTATGGTGTGGTCCACTTGATCTTTCCATTTATCTACTTTTGGGGAATAATGCATTAAAATAAAATTAAAAATTTATGGACGGCTTAGATTAAACACAAAAATTGTGGTAGGCCTCGTAGAACTTCTAAAGGATGTGCCTTTGCCGTGGTGTACGCTTATTTAGCTACGAATTAAATCCGTAGTAATATAACTACGGTTTATATCCGTAGCTAAAATATCCCATATTCCTCAGCCTTTGCCTGCCTTTTTTGTTACTGCGCGTAGTTGCATTTTATCGACCGAGGTCTAGCGTACGACCCGTCTGTTAAATTTGAAGTCAAAAGTCTGAATCCGGAATCTGAATGTAAGTCTAAAACCTAACATTAAATCTAGGATAATTTGTTTGTTAACTAATGTTGCAAATGTTTAGAGTATGTTTACTTGACACATTTGTCCTTGTGAAACAGTAATGATTAAATTCCCATCATTAAAAAAACTACATGGTTTCTATCAAAATATTTATTTGCTAATTTACCACTCTCTTTTTTTTGTACCATTGTCCGCTAGAGATTTGGACCTCCTTCATTTTTTAGATCATGCTTAAAAATGAGCTTTCAATATGATAGACAATATAAATATATTCTCATACATCACAATAATTTGTCTCGCTACCTTGGTAGATCCCCATTGCATACTAATGACATCGGTGGCCCTCATCATATTGTGTGGCCCTTATCATAATGTATGTGTTTCATCCACACTGTAGATTCATTTTTCCAAATCATTTTAGAGATTGATTCTAAAAATGAGGCTGATCTAAATTAATTCTCATGTGGCCTGCATCTTTCTTAGCACATTAATAGCCACTCACCAATATTTCATACCATTTGGCTCACTTGATAATTGGATTTGTTTCATTTTTTGTATAATGCCATATAATGATTTGAAAAAATAAATGAAGAGAGTGGATATAGAATACATACATCAAGTTGGGCCCACGTTAAGAGTCAAGGTTAGGGTGCGGATTAGGGACTAACAGGTTGAGTAGCAAAACTGGCTAATGAAGTGACGTCACCAAGTTTTATGAGACCCACCATGATGTATGTGTTGTATCAACACCATCCATCCATTTGGAGAGATCATTTTAGGGCACGAGACAGAGAAAGAATCAGATCCAAATCTAGATTAGGCCCACCACAGAGAACAGTGAGAAGAGTAACGCCTACCGTTGAAATCTTCCTAAGTTTCATATTGATGCTTATTGGAGATCCAATCATGTTCATAAGTTAAGACATACATGAAAGAAGGAAAAACACAAATTTTAGCTTGATTGAAAACTTTTGTGACCCTTTAAAATTTTTAATGGTGGGTGTCACTCTCCACTGTTTTCTGAAGTGGGGTTCTTTGAATCATGACTAAATTGATATCTCCAAATGGATGGATGGTCTGGATATAACACATACATAATGATAGGTCCCAAGTAATTTGGTGACATCAACTTCAATAGCCAGTGGCACACCACGCAACCCCTGCAGCGGATTAGGTGAGTGGGACTCTTGACAGTGGGGCTCACAATGACATGTGTACCTTAAATCAACACCATCCAGCCATTTTGAAAGTTCATTTTAGGGCATTATTCTAAAAATGAAGCCTAGGCAAAATTTATGCAAACCACACCATAGGAAATAGTCATGATTTAATGTTCACAATTAAAAACTCCATGGATTCCACCAAAATGTTCATTTGCCATCCAACTTATTGATAAGGACACAAACACCTATATGAAGAGACCACACAAATATAATCTTGATTCAAGGCTTTTGTGACCCACAAGAAGTTTTTAATGGTCGATCACCATTATTTCGTATACCATAGTCCATATGGGATTTGGAACCACTGCATTTTTTGAATCATGCCTTAAAATGAGCTTTCAATGTGGATGGACAGTGCAGATGTTGTCACATACATCACAGTGGGCCCATAGTTAGGAGTCCCACGCACCTTGGTGGATCCTGAGTCTCACCTAATGCGCTCCCCCCAAATCCGGGTGGGGATGTGCGTACTACCCACACTTGGAACTAGCTAGAGATGGATGGTCCCATCAAAGCAATTTATGGGGCATACCATGACGTATATGTTTACGCCGTCCATCCATTTTTCCATATCATTTTAGGAAATATGATAAAAAACAAGGTAGATGCAAGGCTTATGTGGGCCACATTATAATTAACAATGGGAGTGAGGTGCCTACTATAAATAATTTCTTGGGGCCATAGAAGCCTGTGATGAGGCTGATTTTTGTGTTTTCCCTTCATTTAGATTTGTGTGACCTTATAAAGAGATTAGATGACAAACAAACTTTCCCGTGGACCCTAAAAAGGTTTTAATAGTAGTTATTCTATTCCCACTGCTTTCTATAGTGTGGCTGGCTTGAGCTTTGGATGTGCCTCATTATTTTGGATTCATGCTCTAGGATGATATAGAAAGGCTGATGGGTGGTGTGAATCTAACACATAAATCATAGTGGCTCAGAGAAGTGTCACACATTAAGAGTTGGAAGGTGTGTTATGCAAAGGAGAAAGTGGAGGGCAATTTTGGATTTTGTAAAGAGAATCTACGGAGCGCATTCTTTATTCACCATTAAGCTAGAGCTCCGGTACGGAAAAAATTCAGCAAAAAACTAGGGAGTGTTTTCCATGTTTAGTGTTAACAAACAACACTAAACGCTAGGTGCTTTCCAAATTCTGCGTTAAGTGGAAATTTTCAGCATTACCAAACAAGACCTTAATTAGATAATAAGGCCACTTTTAGTAGGGACTGTGCCGGAGATACAAGTGGGGCTCTAGGTCGTTCTCACCAACAAACTATCCATTTCAATGCTCTCTATCTACATCTTGATATTAATACAAAATGGTCCATTTCAATACCATCCATGTCTTGAATGGACAATTGTATCGATGGTATCACTAGATACTTTATCCAATGTGACACAGTACTATCGTTCTGATATTAAACCTTTCATGATCAATATTGAAATTGAATATGGATTGAATAAAAAATAAAGAGATTCTAATAGTTTGAACTGTGTTCAAGGTCAATTAAGAAACAACAAGAATATCTTCCATTAGGGAATGGAATCACAAATCAAGCCATTCATGACCATCAATAAAACTTAAGGAAATAAATGGTTTAGCCTCTTGTGGTGTAAGCTCCCTTGACCATGACACTCTCCCTTCATAATCAGCTCCTGGCCCAGAGCACTTAAACTGTCCATAAAATACAGTCCTGCATAGACCCAAAATATGATTTTCCAAATAATAAAAGAAAAACTCAAAACTAGAAACCAAAAAATGAGAAAAAAATATGATTTGAAATTGCCAAAAAATTCATAATCTAGAGAGAGAGAGAATCACATTATCATATCACAGTTGAGATTATCTGGGAAGCCGTTTTGAGTCAGATTGTGTAGAGGGTCCCAATGCCTTTCTCTCTTCAACTTTTCAAAGATTTGGAAAGAGAAATGAGAGAAATGCACAGGTTTGTGAATCAAAAAGAGAAATGCTATATAGTTGTGTCATGCTATCTTTCTCACTAATATGCATTGTGTAGGACATCCGTACCATGTAAATCATATGACCCGCTATGAAGATCACTTGGCTGAAAAATCATGCTAATATACCTATAAGATGGGCCACAATATTCAAATCAATGAATAACTTGTGGTCAAACTAAACATAGTACAGTTGTGGCACACTCGGTGAATGGGATGGCCTAAATTTCTATAAGGTTGAGATTCATATAAGATTTACCATTTTTATGGTATGAATGTCCTACAAAAGTGGCATGTTACTAGGAATTATGGTACAATATCACAACTTATAGTATTGCTGCCTATAGGTGATCAATTCTCTAGAACTAAATTGGATCATCCTAACCTTATAAAGTGACATTGGTTAGTTCGATTTGAGATGATAATTATATTTTATTTTAACACTTGCAGGACAAGTCACAAATGACTTCTTCATGAAGGGTTAGGATTGAAAGAAATCAAATTGTAGGCGCTAATCAAGTTCAAAAATTGCCTAACATTGAACTATAGCTTTTGATGATGAAAACTTTGTTAGTGGTTATCAGAATTACTATTATAAAATATCGTTAGAAAGCTATTGAGGAGTCCTATATCTTGGTTGATGATCACGACTGATTTCACAAAATAAGGTCATTTCAATGTCAAACTTCAGTTTGGAAAAAAAAAAAATTATTTCGAGTATGGTGATAAATTGAAGTCCTATGTTTTAGTCATTTAAAGAAAGTTGTTACCAACAAACCATACCATGCATCAATGTTCCCTTATAAGTCTTTTATTTACTTTAACTATTTACAAAAATCAATTCAAAAGCAGGTCATGGCCATTGACCCGCCATAATAAAGAAAGTAATGTGGTACTTACATTTCTCTATTCCTATCACCCCAATTGTACCATCCTCTTGGAGTGATGATCTTGTCCATGTAAGTGTAGGCGAAAACTACCCGAGAGAAGGTGCCCCATGCTCTCCCCAAGTATAGTGCTCCTGAGCCAGTCACCTTACAGTTGGTGAAGGAGAAGCCTGTTTCCTCTAGCAAGCTTTCCCTCTTTTGGGCAGTTAGTGCACCATAGGTGTTGGTTATTGCATGTAGGTGGCAGCTCTCATAGAGTGAGTGTCCATCCCCAAAGATGAAATCAATCGACCCCTCTATGTAGCACTCCTTGAAATAGTGCCTCCCTTTGTGATCATAGAGTGTATCCTGGGCCCCATGGAACTTGCACCCTACAAATGCTGCTGTGTCAGCTGATATCCTCAGTGCCACTGCTTGCTTCCCCAGAGCTCCTGATGGAGGTAATGGTGCCGTGTTCTGCATTTCCATTGTGGTTATTATCGTAAACATGATTGTCATCAACTGAAAAAGGAATGACTTAAAAAGGAAAGAAAAAAAAGGAAAAAAAAGAGCATTAATATCATGGTAATATGTTAGTTGTGGATGGCTAATGAATGAATAGATACCCATGCCACATTGTGGACGGATCATGGCTCAAAAATCAAATCGATCAGACAATACTTACTGATGGAAGCATCATGGGGCCCACTTATGCAGCCCGTAGTGGGTGGGCCCCACTAATTACATATGATATGAGTCTCCTTTAGAAACTTTTCTTACTGGGAAAGATTCCTAGTCTTATCTAAACTCCTGCTCTCTGCTTAAATGAGAGGGTTTCACTAAATCTCGTGTTTACACTCGGCTGATCACAACCAAATTGATGGTTCAGAAGGTGCCATGTGGCAGTTATGCCATATGTAGTGAGGATAAACCTCAAAGCTAAGAGGCTAGTGGAGTATTTGTGTAGGGAAGATCAAGGCTAGAATATGGGAAAAGAAACTTAATTACAAAATTAAAGTCATGCTATAAAGCAACTCTGTAGAAGGAATGAGTCCAGTCATGTCAATACTGTATCAAAGTGTCCTATGAATGTTGCACAACCAAAATATATAAAAGCTCATGGAATCTCTCCTATACACATGACCCAATGCAATATGATATGCTTATGTGGAGAATGAAGGAAATTTACATGACCGATCATCCAAATCTACCACCATTCTAAATGTATAAACGCGGCATTTGAAAAAAAAAAAAAAACTCAAGGTAGTGATAAAACCATCACAAACAACCTCTCATAGCGCAATGCTATCATATCTTTGTTTTATCCTTTGTAGCCCCACCACAAAATGTTCGGAGTTTAGCATAACTTAGATCGTTGTTGTTCCAACACAATCGCTGCAGTACACATATGAGTAGTGTAAATATCCATGATCCACCATCGTTAGATCCTGATCAATTGAGTCATTATTTGGAAAATCACCCCCAATCACATTCTTTTGACCATATGCCACGATTGTTTTTTTTACACAAGTGATCGCATATATCTATATTTTATTTATTCTTTGTTTATTTTATGTTCTTCATGATTGTACTAATATTAATTATGAATTAATAAAAATCAACGATTCAACCTTTAGTTTTTAATTCTTTTCAACATTACTGTATTATTGAGAACCCAAGGCCCACGATCACCGTTGAAAGAAAGGTCCTTAAGACAAATGGATCTCATATAGGACTGATACTCCCCTTTTAAAATTACCTTATCGCTGTAACATTGGTAGTTAGAAAGTCATGTCAACTTTCACATGTTTCATCATATGTTTAATTTGACATCCAATTCAAGTCAAGTGCAACTACAACTTTGGCAAGCCTAACATTATTTTAATCACACAAATTTGAATGAACACGGGTTATTTGCTGATATGTGTGGCCTCGTGTGATTGAAGTGCAACTGTGCATAGGAGAGAGCTTCGTGTGAATTGAAGTGCAACTGTGCGTAAGAGAGAGAGAGAGAGCCTCGTGTGAATTGAAGTGCAACTGTGCGTGAGAGAGAGAGAGAGAGAGAGAGAGAGAGAGAGAGAGAGAGATTCCTTTTCCCGTTTTATCCGTGGATCAAAGGTAATTTCTCCCTCTGGCAACATCCAAGCCATTTGATGCGAGTGGTAAAACCATCCATTTGAGAGGTACGAAATATTTTTTACAGCTAACCTATCATTTTCATTTTCCACCGTGCTCTATCCACAGTGGGACTAGCAATAATTTGTATGGTTCATCTGCTGTGAAATGCTCGAAGCGAAAGTCTGCTGCATCCATTCCTTACCACCGTCTGATCAAGATTGGCCACATATGCGAATGGTAAATATTGGGCTATGATATAATGGGCTATTAAGAAAACTGAACCATTTTCAAAAGATTTCCAGACCTTAAAGGTGATGTTCTTGGCAATGAAGTATGGAGCATTGACAGCAACGGTAGCAGAAGCAAAGGTACCCAATGGCTTCCCGTTCCGCCCTATTCGATCTGCGGTGTCGCCCCACTGAATGACGGTCTTTCCCGCTCCGGAGCCCAGGAGGCTAATGTAAGGCTTTGTTGCAGGAATATCAACCTTCTCCCTATTTTCTCAATCAAAATTTTGAAAGAAGAGCTTGAATGAGCAACACAGAACAATGTAGCACATTTGTGTGGGATCTATGCCACTGATCAGTTGGGGGATACGCTTATTAGGTGGCCCATGCATGTATGAAAAATGTGGGCAGTTAGCACAAAGCTGACCGATCGATCGATATTAAAAAAAAAAAAAAAAAAACCCATGTGGCCCACATTACAAATGGCCCTTCTTGATCACGAATTCTCTCAATGATGAGCACTACAAATGCAGCACACATATCGCAAATTGGCATACGTCCCACTAATCAAAACGTTAAGAGAGAGATACAGGGAGATAAAGAAATGTTACTACTTGTAGGTGCCGGAATGGATGGATATGACGACTCGGCAGAGATTAAGATCAGGAACGGATTCTATGGCTTTTTGGATGGACTCGAAATCGCCGGTGCCGTGGTGTTTGGCGACGGTTATAGTTAAGCAAGGCTTGTGTTTGTTCTTTGCTTTCTTGAAGAGAGAGTGCCTGAGAGTGCCCATCTGTTTGATCCAATTCAAGTAGGCTTCTTTGATCACTACCCCATCAGAACCATGAAAATGCCGAAAATGCGGCAATGACGCCGTGCTTACTATCATTAAAATCAGCAAGAAAATCCTTAGAACCATTGATAGAAGAAGAGAAAAGAAGAAGAAGAACAGTAGTAGTTTGTTGAGGAAGTAGTGATAGTAGATTAGAAGTAGTAGTGTTCAGTAGTAGAAAATGGTATAGTGTAAGCATCTCATCTGTGCTAATTAATGTGGGCCTCACTTTGAAGTTGACCGAGCAGAAAAAATCAGTTCAGTCCACTCATCAGGTGGCCCACATGGGCACGGGAATGCAAGACTGTCAGGGAATTTCTTCTAGATTTTTAGTTTTTCTACTTGGGTGGACCACCATACGGGCGAAATAGAATTTTTATGCTGGATCAACTGCAAGGACCTGATAGAGGGGAGTTCCTCTGACCCAGAGCTCTGAGGGACTCACCAGTATGTCCATGTGAAATCCGCTCCATCCATCAGTTTCCACATGTAATTTTAAGATGTAAGCTTAAAAATGAGGCAGACCCAAAACTTAAGTGGGCCGTAATACAAGAAACAATGGGGATTGAACACCCACCATTGAAATTTTACTGGTGGCTGCCAGGAAGTTCCAATCAGGCTGATATTTATCCGTTCCCTTCATCCCGGTGGGAATCACCGTATGAATGGGTTAGATGCCATATAAACATCAGGGTGGGCCCAGAGAGGTTTCAATGGTTGGTGTTTCCATCTTCACTGCCTCCCTTGGTATGGCCCATGTAAGCTTTGGAACAGCCTAATTTTTCAGCCCACAAACTAACATGAGGCTACGAAATTGATGGATGGATCTGATGTCACACAAACACTACAGTGGGCCCCACAGATCTTTGGGCTACTGGAAACTCAAGAGTAGTCCGGCTGCAAGTTTTGGTCCACCTTATCCACGGTTCAGATGTCACTGTCCGACACACGTGTCAGGTTTCATTGAGAGGGTTGCATGTGGGGGACTACAAAAGTTCTAGTTTTTCTGATAGGGTGTGAGTGGCCGTAAAAAAACACAATGGAGGGAGAGGATTGACAGTTGGGTAAGGTCACCTAAAAGCTGTTTCAATGACTCTCAGGCTAGATTCCAAAAAGGGTGGACGGTGGCAGAGAGGAATCTGCCTGCATGTGAGGATTTCACTATGGTGTGCGTCTTGACACCATTTATTTAAATGTTCAAGACTCGTGGGTCGTGCATGTGGCATTCATGTACATCGATCCAGACCGTCCAATTTGCGCACCATTGCTGATGGGACTATCGTAACCATGTAATTGGTGGGGCCATCGAATGCACTGTTTAAAAGGAATATGGTCAAACCAAATTCAATGGACAAATGCTCCATATAATTGTCCCATCATTGTTTATTTCCGGCAATGATTCATGGACGTGGATTTCCTGTGAGAGTCTTCTCCAGGAAGTTCGTGAGTTGGGATACTAGTTAGGGCCCACCGTGATGTTTGTGAGAAATTCATTCGGTTGATCCGTTTTATGATATCATTTTATGACATGTGACAAAAAATGATGTAGATCAAAAATTCAAGGAGACCACACGAGACAAAACAGTGGAGATCAAATAACCACTATTGAAATATTCATATGGCTACAATATTCTTCTATCTGGTTAAGGGCCTGTTTGGGAGCATGGATTTGGAACCCCCTAGATTTAGAACTCCTGGGATTGAAAACCTGCTCGATTTGCAATCCTCACGGTGTGTTTGGCACCCTCAGGTGTGAATCAACTTTAATACAAAAATACTTATGCATGGTATACTCGCAAGGGTTTCAATTTAATTACTAAATCAACTTTAATATTTTTAATTAGTGAAGTATATAATTTTTGACATTATAGTTGTGATAAGCCTGTTGAATTATATGCTTTGCCTGAAAATGATGAAATTCCAAGGCTCAGATGGACTGCAAGCACAAGATCATGTCTAAGTGGCTAACTAACGATTTTTAACCATTGACGGTGCTGATTTACATGGACAATATTTGGACGGTACTTGTTTACATGGACAATGTTTGGACGGTCTTGATCATCATTAGTGGGCCATGTGTCCAATAAAATGATAATGTACAGTGACACACATGTCACACCTGTAACTATTGAAATGATTTCAGGTGTAATCCAAGCTCTGAATGTGGATTGCAAACCCCCTCAAAGAGGAGATTACAAACCGCTGTATTTGCAACCCCTAATACTTTATGCGCAGAACAACCAGGGGATTTGAAACCCGCTCCAATCCACGGTGCCAAACCACCCCTGAGCTTTTTGTATTTTCACTTCGTGAGAATGACCTTTTCCTATCTTAGATTCGCCTAGCCTGCAAAACGGATAAACATAATGAATTTCTCACTGATATCACAATTGGCCCCACCTAGCAATCCAGCTTAGTAACTTTGCAAAAGCCTTTCATAGAAGATCCATGTCCATGGTTCATTTATTCAGCAAACAACTAATTCGATGGCCCAGATCAACGTACAGACACGTCAGTGGGAGACATCATCGAAGTCACAACCCGAAAAAAATATTAAATAAATAAAAACAAATTCTCTTGCACTAATTAGGGTCAATAGAAGATTATATATCATGAAAAAAATAATTACAAAATTGACTTTAGGGCTGACCCACCCATTTACATGTGTGACAAAATGCACATGCGTGAGATACACAAGATACAATTTACTAATAAACAACAACATATACCATGTGTACAATGAATAATCACTATCATTTTATAAAATGCTCATTGTAGCTGGCAGCCCCACCACAAACTTGTTTTGTTCTCCAAGGATACCACTTTTGTAAAACTGTCTTTTTTTTTCTTTTTTTTTTACCATTTGCTATTTACCATTGGTGAAACTTGAAAGTATTTACTAAGTGCTGATTTGGTTGTCCGCATTCTAGTAAGAACATGGTTTCCAGCATAATATTTAAGAAAAATAAAGTGGATGAATATAAACTTTGGTATATAGGGAAGGAGATTAAGGATTTATTTAGTTTTCTAATTTCTTATGAAATGCAAAGTAAATGAGTCATCATTAACATTTTCAGATATTTGTTAAAATTGTAATTATAGCTCAAGATCATTACATCTTCACACTATTAAATTATTGTTTTTACGGTAATTTTTGGGTGAAACAAACAGTTGCAAAATCATTAATATGCACTCAAATGTAAGTAAAGTTATTGAGTTAATAATCATTACTTATTTATAGTCATTTACCATTGTAATTGAAAAACTAAACATCTAACAAAGGAATAGTAATTGCCATTTGTTTTAATGAATCATTTGAGTGAGATCCCTTTTAAAGAGATAGATCCAAAGCTCAAGTGAGTCACACCACAATAAACAACGTCGATAGTAATGACATCCACCATTAAAACCTTCCTAGAGATTTTAATGATATTTATTTGTCATCCAGCATGTCCATGAGGTTAAAACACTCGGAATGAAGGGAAACACAGATGCCAGCTTGATGATAAAAAACCTAAAGCTGGGAGTTCAATTCTTGGTGTGGTCCACTTGTGCTTTAGACCTGCCCCATTTTTGGGCTTGTATCGTAAAATGATATGGCAAAGTGGATATACAGCTAACATAAAACGTATACATCACAGTGGGACCCACAGAGTCAGGTCACGAGTCTCCTAACAATCCACCGTGCGCGGATTAGGTACTGCCCCCCCGCCTGTTCAGAGCTCGGGACAGGCGGAGACTCCGAGGGCCACTGAGGGGCTAACTTGATGTATGAACTTTATCCACACCGTCCGTACAGTTTTCCATATTATTTTAGAATATAATTCCAAAAATAGATAATATCAAAGTCTCAAATGGGCCACACGGTGGGTATTAAATTCCTATCATTGGAAAATTCTTAGGGACCACTTAAGTTTTGGATCAAAATGATATTTGTTTTTTCACTTCATCCGGGTGTATATGACCATATCAAGGTATTGGATAGAAATAAAACGACAAAGTGGGCCCTAAGAAAGTTTCGATGGTGGTCATCCTTAGCACCAATGCTTCCTATGGTGTGGTCCACTTCATTCTTAGATCTGCCATATTTTTGGTACAATACACTAAAATTATATGAAAAGAGGGATGGACGATGTAGATATGATTCATACATCACGGTGGTCCTTCAGTGGCCCTCGGAGCCTCCGCCTGTCCCGAGCTCCGAACAGGCGGGGCTAGTACCTAATCCGCGCCCCAATCCACCACCTCACCAAAGGGCTTTGTGGAAAGTACATGCTAATTTGTGGTGACAACTGATCACAGATATCTCCTAAGTATACTGGCTTGTTGTGCAGATGTGGCCACCTTTTTCTTATCTACACAATCCGAGCCATGTATGTTATAGGATGATCCGAGAATCCATTAAATCTACAAGTAACTCAACCAAGTGAATGAGCAACCGAGGCAATACCCATCCGACCTGATGTAAGCACCCCTGAAAGGGGTGTACGCTACAAAGGTGTTCTTACTATGGAGTTGTGGGCTGGAGTGACTTCTGCACTCCGATCTGAAGCTATACGCTATCTGTCATCCACTAACATCAACTGCGAAGAACCCAACTCAACAAGACAAATCTGACACCCTGCCCCGGGCCTCAAAGTGAGGGCTTTCAGAGCCCTTGCAAGAGGCCGGGTCCATCACCTCAGGACGGGTCTGTAAGCTCGGCTCAGACTAAAAAAGTGTTCCTGTTCAACAAGTTCATAGCAAGAGTTAGTTGATGTCACAATAACCAAGCGAGCTGAGCCGAGGCAATATATGAAGGCGGGTGCTCCGTCTGCCAAATTCAGAAACTACTATAACTAAATGTGACTGATTTCTTTGTTCACGGATACGCACTATCCACCTGATACGTTACATGATCCATGGATTACGCATAATCTCTCCATGATCTTAATATCCCACTGATTGAGTAAACGTACCGACAATAAGGGATTCAGACCATCCTACAGTCAAGTATAAATACATTAAGACCTTATTGTTACATGTACGCAAGATCTTATGCTCTCCACAACTCTCCACTTAAACCCGGATTCCCTTAACCTGACTTAGGCATTGGAGGGTCCCCCGACTTAGCCAGGGTCACCTTTTTCTATTCTCATTGTGAAGGCTCAAGACGTATAAGTGATTCGAAGAGCTGAGGGGATAGGCGACAAGATTTTGACCTCAACATTTTTTGGCGCCGTCTATAGGAATCTAATACTAAAGGTCAGGTTCTCGTCCTTCAAATCTAATGGCGAGAAAGAAGAAAGCCATAACTGTGGAACCAAAGCCAAACGAGCAAACTCAATCTTCTTCACCACTCAATGTTGAGTCTGCACTGGGACCTTCATAGCGTTCTCGCAACTGGACCAGTAAATATCAAGCCATGCAGAACGAGATTCAGGCCTTGTGCGATGAAGTAAACAGGATGAAGCAACAAAGGGAGTCACAACTACACCCGATTCAAGAGAATCCCATTTCCGAGCCAGTAGGTTTGTACGTATAGACTCACTCTATACTGAGGAGTATGAGGCCTGAGGCACCCCAACACTCTCGAGCGCCATTCTCGGGTCAAAATTCTTCTCTGGTGCAAGTTAGAGGCTCGTCACGGAACATTGCCGCTCGGGCCCCTACTAATGATTCCATCATCTCGACCCTGACACCCACAGATCTCCGCCATCAGTTAAAGCAGAGAAGGGAAAGGATGACTCCAGAGGTATAAAAAATACCCCAGAAGTTATCGCTGAAAATAAAGATCCCTGGGAAGCATGGTTTGCGGAACTCAATGATAAATTTTTAACCTTGAAAAAACAGCAACAACTGTCAACAGTTCCCGCCACAGTTCAGGGGATGATGGAAGAGACCGAGCCTCCCCTCACCTCCATTATCATGGATGAGGTGATGCCACAGAGGTTTCGGATACCTCTCGTTATCCAGTACTCAGGGTCCAGAGACCTATTCGAGCATCTGGAAGCCTATCAATCGTGGATGCAGATCCAAACGACGATGAATGCAATGATGTGTAGGGAATTTTTCATCACCCTGACAGGGTCCACTCGGAGTTGGTATCGTCAGCTCAAACCTAGCTTCATCGGTTCATTTACAAAATTAAGTAGGCTATTCCTTACTCAGTTTATAAGCGGTAAGAGAAGTCAAAAACCCAACACTTATCTGCTCACTATCAAGCAAGGCTCAAAAAAGTCTTTGAAAGACTACATTGTTCGTTTCAACGAAGAAGTGCTGCAGGTCGAGAACTATGATGACAAAATGGCACTCGCTGCAGTCTTCAGTGGTTTGAAAGATGGAAGGTTTACATTCTCCATCGAAAAGAATCCGCCAAAAATGTTTGCGGACTTCATGGCAAAAGCTCAGAAATACACCAATTTCGAGGAGTTCACTAATGCCCGTAAAGGCGTATAAATAACTGACCCGACTAGTAAGGGAAATAGGCCTAGGAACGAAGAATCTCAGTCGACTGGCAAAGGGCCGGAAGACCGTGCCTCCCGCGATCGCCGACCAAGCCGGAGACCGGAAGAAAATTTTCGTTCCTACACCCCCCTCAATACGTTTACTGAGCAAATCCTGTTACATATCTGAGGAAACAAACGTCTAAATTGGCCTGAATGCATGAAGGCCGACCCAGAGCATTGAGATAAGCGGAAGTTCTATCACTTCCACCGGGATCATGGCCACAACACAGACAACTGCATGGACCTTAAGGATGAAATTGAGTCCCTCATCCGCAAGGGACACCTATGTTGATACATCAGGAAAGAAAGGCCTGCTCGGAGGGAAGAACGACAACAGGAGCAGCCGAATAATCCCACGGAAGAGCCGGGTGAAATTCGCATGATTTTCGGGGGTTCGGCCGAAGGAGGAGACTCTAACAGAGCTCAAAAAACCTACTCCCGGAAGTCTGATTCGGAGCACTACGTCCATCTGACCAAGCGGCCGAGCAAGGAACTCCGGGTCAGCCCATGCAGTTTAACTTTTACAGAAGATGATGCGCATGGAATCCAGCATCCGCATGATGATGCCCTGGTGGTCACGATGACTATAGCATATCACAAGATATACTACATCCTGGTTGATACCGGGAGCTCGGCTGATGTGATTTATTCTGAAGCCTTTGAAAAAATGGGAGTTCCACGATCACGACTCCGACCCGTGAAGACTCCCCTGCATGGCTTTGCCAGAAAAAGAGTAATCTCTGAATGAGTGATGAGGGTCAAATATTACATACCATACCCTAGTTATTACCTGATTTTGCGTACATGATAATGCTTAATGGAATATTTTAATTGTGTTTTTGTTGTAGGATGTAATTAAGAGTGTTAATTGAAAAAGAGTATTAAAAGCATGGATTTGATGCTTCAAAGTCATCAGAGCAAGGGACGGACTCCAGAGAACCAAGATCAATGGATTTACATGGCAGGGATCCGAGAAAATCAAGTCATTCACGTTAAAAGGGCCCAAAATTGGTCTAGAATGCAAGATCATAGGGTTCCCACCATCCGATTGATTCGAAACTTCATACATGTGATGAGGGATATAAATTAACCGTACACGTAAAATTTCAACCATTATATATCTTAAGAAGTATCCTAACTGATAGATCAGCCCATAAACCATTGATTCTGGGTCCACCTGATATCTGGAATTGCCTCAAATTTGGTCTCAACGCCTTAAATGGGGAGACCAATCAGATGGTCGGATCAGATTTCGTAAAAATATCACTGTGGAACCCACATGTATAGAGTGTGCATAATATACAATGCACTACTGCCGAGCATCGAACCACCTAAGTCGATCAGCAGCGCTGACCCGCATCTCCCTCTCAAAAACGGAAATGTCCGTTTTTAAGCCACGTAATGAACGGACGCTGGCCGAGTTTACGGATGTCAGTGGGCCCCATCCATTGACTGTACATCTGATCCAAGCCGTCTATCGTGTATACGGCCTCGAATACTACAAACCCATCTTGAAATTTTACATCCATGCATACACACGTGTACATTACAGAGGCCACAAGTGGACTGCCTTGGGACGTTTAAAAGTAATCTTTTTGTGATTTCTTCTCTGGGCCGCGTCAATGGATGTTAAAAACCACACATTCTTGACTGAAATTTCATCCTGAATCTAATGGACGGGGTGGATTTCTTTGAAAATACCTCTATGGGGCCCACCGATCACAACAGCAAAAGGGTGCGAAAGGTTTGCATATATTGGGAAATCTGGTTTTTCAGGCGGTTGTGGGCCACCATCTTTGATCATATGATAGATCTGAACCGTCCATCATGTAGAGGACCCAAAAATGTGCCAAGGGACGATGTTTCTTTAGAAATTGAGCAAGGAAAGTGGCGAGTTTTGAAGCCCTGAACTTGACTGCGAAAAGTTGCACTCCGTGTCCTGCTGCAACTCTGCCACCAACTCCAGCCCTCCAGCAGCTATAAAAGAGGAGTTTTGGACATGGGGAGGGGGTATCCAGACCTTGGGAAGATCCAGAAAGAGAAGAAAGAGAAGAGAGAGAGAGAGAGAGGGAGAGAGAGAGAGAGAGAGAGAGAGAGAGGAAGGAATAAGAGAGATGTTCTTACTGTTTAAATTTTATTTTTTCTTCATTATAATTGATTTTATGGATTGCTAAACTTTTAGCTAGGGCTGAGATGAAGCCCCCAATTTGAATAATTCTTGTCTATGTTGAATTTATTTTAATCTGATTGATTTGTTTCTTTCTCTAGTGTGCTTAACTGTAATTTCCATATTCATCCATTCTATGAGCTCGACCAAAGTCTAGATATGGATGTTGTTTGGAATCTTAACTAGGTGCTTGTGTCTGACCATGAACAGGTTTCTTATAGAAGAAGAAACAGGATTTACATCTCTCCATGCCTAACCATGGATGGAAAGATATGATCCATATGCTTTAAGGGATTATACATTCTGTGTGCCCGACCAAGGACATAGGATGTGTTTTGTTTATTAAATTTATATCAATCTGAATTATGGTGAATCAACAGGTAAAACAAGGGTTAGGATAATTAGGGGTGGATTCGAAAGTCCTAATCTTCTCATTGATTGAATTTTTCTCATTATTGCTCGTGGTTATTTTTCATAGATTTGTGCTAGTTTACTTATTAGTTTGTTAAAATATTTGTTGGATTAGTTAAGAAGAGTCATAAATTTCAAATTGTGATAACCAGTCCTCATGGAAATGATCTCGTAATACGTATCGCATTTACATTTGATTCGTATACTTGCGAGTTAAAATCATTTAAATCAGATTGGTTTAAATTAAAACATCAAGTTTTTAGCGCCGTTGCCGGGGACTGTTTCGGTCTAAATTAGATTTAGGATTCTTTCTTATCATAATTCGTAGCCTTAGAAAGTTTCTAGTATTATTTTAGAAAATTTAATTTATTTTTATTTTTATTTTTATTTTTATAGGAATTGAAGAAGGAAACTGCTAAATAAGATTGTCTTCAAAAGGAGAAGCTACCAAATCTTCAGACATCCATCATCTCCCTTTCCAGGTTCTTTCTTCCAATTCTTGTTTGCATAACTTTATCTTGTTTTTAGGAATTCATAATTTTTAGTTTTAGTTTTATTTCTCTTAGGTTGCATCTTAGTTTAGTTTTCTTTCTTACATTGCAATGGCGAGCGAGAATGGAATTAAAGCGCTTGGAGATTATTCAGCTCCTGTCCAATTTAATGTGCCTTCATGCATAGTATTGTCAGCCACCACGGCAGCACACTTTGAACTTAAACCAGGGGTCATACAGTTGTTACCATCTTTCTATGGTTTAGACAAAGAGGATCCATATCATCATGTAAAAGAATTTCTAGACATTTGCTTGACATTTAGGTTCCAAAACTTTTCAGATGATTCGATCCGTTTGCGCTTTTTTCCTTTTTCTTTGAAGGATAAGGTAAAAGCATGGTTGAATTCTCTAGGAGTTGGGACGATTACTACCTGGGATCAATTGTCCAAGAAGTTCTTAAATAAGTTCTTCCCTGTTCACAAAACAAATGCTCTCCATAGAGAAATCACTAATTTTACGCAAAAAGAGGGAGAGCACTTTCATGAATGTTGGGAAAGATGGAAGGACTTGCTCCTTAAATGTCCACATCATGGTTTTGAGAAATGACAATAAGTTCAATACTTCTATGATGGTTTGACACCCCAAAACCGTCGCATGGTTGATGCCACCGGTGGAGGGTCATTCATGATCAAAAGTGATGTCGAAGCGTGGAATTT
The DNA here is from genome assembly GCA_037074715.1 of Magnolia kwangsiensis. Lineage (NCBI taxonomy): Eukaryota > Viridiplantae > Streptophyta > Magnoliopsida > Magnoliales > Magnoliaceae > Magnolia > Magnolia kwangsiensis. The sequence continues at coordinate 130,484,913 of CM073575.1, forward strand.
TTTTGAAACCTTGTGTGAAAATTTTCAGCAATGGGACTACTCAAATAGAGGTGAAAGAAGTCCCCAACTACTAAAGAAAGGTGGTATATATAAGATAGGAGTCACGCCAGATCTTTATGCCATACTTGATAGCCTGACATAGAAAGTTGATGCTCTGATGTTGAATAATGGACCTCCACAAACAACTCAAATCAAGTCGTGTGCCATATACTCTAGTCTTGCCCATCCTACGCAGTCGTATCCATCCGGTGCAGCATTCTCAGAATTTCACTCTGAATAAGTACATGCTATGAACACCTTTTAGAGCCATAGGAATGATCCTTACTCAAACACCTATAACCCAGGGTGGGCTAGACATCCAAATTTTTCTTGGGCAAAAGGACCACAACAAGGAGGACCATCTGAAAATCCTCCAATGCAACATCACCCTCAAGTTGGTAGTCAACAGCCTCAGCAGTTTTCGCAGTATCAACAAGTACCTCCACAATCTAGGAAACCATCTCTTGAGAATACACTCAATCTTTTTATGTAGAGTTTACTTCAATTTCAAAAAGACACCCAACAAAATTTCCTAGCTACCCATCAAAGCTTACATGCAAATGTGCAATCTATCGCTAAGCTGGAAGTACAGTTGGGTCAACTTGCTGCCACATTGAGTGAGAGAGAGAAGGGCAAGTTCCCTAGTCAACCTGTGGCAAATCCAAAGGGACAGTATGAGATTAGCTCTAACTCAAACCAAGAACAATATCATGAGCAAGTCAAATCAATCATTACCCTTAGGTCTGGTAAACAGATTGAGAATAGAGTAGAGATGCTTAGAGGAGAATCAAAAGATCAAAATGAAGCGGAGAGACATACTAGTGCATCCAAAGTCCAAAAGCACTCTGACCCTCCAGAAACCACTCATGTGTCATCCTATGTGCCTAAAACACATTTTTCTCAACGCCTGACACCAGTTAAGAAAGGAAACAACTTTAATGAGATATTGGACATGTTTAAGCAAGTGCAAATTAACATTCCGTTGTTTGATGCTATCAAACAAGTCTCTGCTTACGCTAAGTTTCTTAAAGAATTATGCACTCAAAAGCGTAAGATGCATGTTCATAAGAAGGTTTTCCTTGCAGAGCAACTCAGCTCCATGATTCAACACAACACTCCTCCTAAATTTAGGGATCCAGGAGCTCCTACCATTTCTTGCGTCATTGGAGAGCATAAGATTGAGAAGGCATTACTTGACTTAGGGGCGAGCGTTAATTTGTTACCATATTCTGTATACGAGCAATTAAGACTGGGTGAGCTGAAACCCACTAAAATAACACTACAATTATCTGATAGATCTGTCAAGGTGCCCCGTGGTGTTATTGAGGATGTGTTAATCCAAGTTGATAAGTTTTATTTTTCAGTGGATTTCATCGTCCTAGATACTCAGCCTGTCCAGAATCCCACCAGTCAAATCCCGGTTATCCTAGGACGTCCATTCTTAGCCACGTCCAATACTATCATAGATTGCAGGAATGGAGTTATGAAGTTGTCTTTCGGTAATATGAAGCTTAAACTCAATGTTTTCAATGTTGGACAACAACCATCAGACTTGGATGATATATTTGAAGTGAACAAGATCGAGAGTCTAATGCTTGACACTTTCCTTGAATCTTCTGAAGACGCTCTTGAGACTTGTTTAGCACATTTTACAGATTCAAACGATCCCATTTTACAAGAAATAGTGAATGCCTTGCAAAACAATACCTCAGCAGTTGTCATGGATCGAGAGAACCCGTATTCTGAAGTACTTCCTTCCCCAGATCCTGAATGTTTACCATTAAATGAGGAGTTGAAAATTGAACTACAGAATGAATCATCGGCGTGTGTTGAGACTACACTACCTACTACAAATTTTTCTAAATTTCGTCTACTTGTAGTCTCTGATTCATCATGGCGTACTAACTTCAAAATTTTTTCTACCACAGGTGAATCATATATACTTTGGACAGTCCAGACGATAAAAAGAAAACTTAATGCTAATGCCCCTCCATTTCTCTGGACATACATGCTCCAGGACATCCAAGCCTACTGCAAAACGGGCTTTTCGATGATCTTGTTGAAAAACCTTCTGAGAAATTTACCAAGATACTGGCCGATGGTCCATGATTGCTTTCATTACTTGTCTGACTGAAGACATTAAACTTAGCGCTCCTGGGAGGCAACCCACCTTTTCTTTTTATTTATTTATTTATTTCTTTTCCCTAGTTAGTTAGTTCAATGTTTGTGGGTAACATTGCTGCAAACCCTCATGAGACTATAACTCGTCCACTAGGGGCAACCTAGGGGTTTAAAGGCTTATTGCATACGCTAAATGCAATCGAAAGTACCTGCGAAAGTGGTATAGGTAGGATTTTCTTTTGTGATTTTATTTTTGTTATTTTACTTTTGTTGATTTCTCTCTTGTGTTGACTCGCTTTTACATTGATATATTTAGAAAATTTCTCTTGATTCCTTCATTCAGGTACTATCTTTCAATCACTTTTCATTTATTTTCGTTGTCCCATGTGCATTGCATGCCTACATCTTTTACATTGAGGACAATGTAGATTTTAAGTTGGGGGTGAGACATTAGGTTACCTAATCCATATTTTCTTGGTCTTAAAAAAAAATTGTGAAAATTTTTAAAATTTTCTAGAAATTCTTGTGAATTTGAAGTGATTTTGAAAGATAGTTATGATTTTAAAATTACAAGATACAGAATGTTAAGAATTTATGCCTCTAGAATTCCACCATATGTTAGATTTCACAGTTAAGTTTGAATTGTTAACCCATGATTAGAAGTTTTAAACATTGATTGAATCATGATTTCACATATCACATCTTGCTTACACATTAAGGTTTCGGTTTGATATTGAATGACAACGTGGTAATCACTAAGCATGAAAGGAACCAGCCTGAAATATTTTTTTTAGCATCAGTTTATAAAGAAGAATTGAAAGGGTAAGTCGCATAATCTTCACCATAGGTTTGCTCCCTATAGATGTAGATTCGATCCCCCATCGTTGACATTTAGAAAAAGTTAGGTGACAAGTTTTCACCATAGGTTTGCTCCCTATAGATGAGGATTTGATTCCCTTCCTTGGCGTTACTGTTCATATAAAAAAAAATCAAAGGCTGAAAGAACAAAAAGTTAATCTATAAGGCAAGTGTTGGTTTCAATTGTCATGAATTCTGTTGTTAATTACCAATGACATCATGAAATTGACGATTGGATCTCTTAACAGTGGTAAGCCAAGATTACACTATACACTCATGGAACTCAATGTTTAGAATATTCTAATTAATGGATTAATATTTTGAATTTGAGTATGAAGTTTACCGTGAGCTTGATTTCTGGAGAAAATTTCACACACCATTCATGAATCTTAGAATTCTCACATCTCGACTGTTTGTCCACAAGTCGCTCGGGTTTATACGAATTGCCCTTTTTATTTCTGAAATTATTTTTCGCATGTTTTGCTCGGGACTAGCAAAATGTTGGTTGGGGGTTGTGATGAGGGTCGAATATTACATACCAGACCCCAGTTATTACCTGATTTTGCGTACATGATAATGCTTAATGGAATATTTTAATTGTGTTTTTGTTGCGGGATGTAATTAAGAGCGTTAATTGAAAAAGAGTATTAAAAATATGAATTTGATGCTCCGAAGTCATCAGAGCAAGGGATGGACTCTAGAGAACCAAGATCAATGGATTTACATGCCAGGGATCCGAGAAAATCAAGCCGTTCACGTTAAAAAGGCTTGAAATTGGTCCAGAATGCAAGATCATAGGGTTCCCACCATCCGATTGATTCAAAACTTCATACATGTGATGGGGGCCATAAATTAACCATACACGTAAAATTTCAACCATTAGATATCTTAAGAAGTGTCCTAACTAATAGATTCTCCCATAAACCATTGATTCTGGGTCCACCTGATATCTGGAATTGCCTCAAATTTGGTCTCAACGCCTTAAATGGGGAGACCAATTAGATGGTCGGATCAGATTTCGTAAAAACATCACTGTGGAACCCACATGTATAGAGTGTGCATAGTGTACAATGCACTACTGCCGAGCACCGAACCGCCTAAGTCGGTCAACAGCGCTGACCCGCGTCTCCTTCTCAAAAATAGAAATGTTCATTTTTAAGCCACATAACGGACGGACGCTGGCCGAGTTTGCGGATGTCAGTGGGCCCCATCCATTGACTGTACGTCTGATCCAAGCCGTCCATCGTGTATACGGCCTCGAATACTACAAACCCTTGTTGAAATTTTACATCCATGCGTGCACATGTGTGCATTACAGAGGCCACAAGTGGACTATCTTGGGACGTTCAAAAGTAATCTTTTTGTGATTTCTTCTCTGGGCCGCGTCAATGGATGTTAAAAACCACCCATTCTTAACTGAAATTTCGTCCTGAATCCAATGGACGGGGTGGATTTCTCCGAAAACACCTCTGTGGGGCCCACCGATCACAACAGTGAAAGGGTGTGAAAGGTTTGCATATATTAGAAAATCTGATTTTTCAGGCGGTTATGGGCCACCATCTTTGATCATATGATAGATCTGAACCGTCCATCATGTAGAGGACCTAAAAATGTGCTAAGGGATGGTGTTTTTTTGGAAATTGAGCGAGGAAAGTGGCGAGTTTTGAAGCCCTGAACTTGACTGCGAAAAGTTGAACTTGTGTCCTGCTGCGACTCTGCCATCGACTCCAACCCTCCAGCAGCTATAAAAGAGGAGTTTTGGATGTGGGGAGGGGGTATCCAGACCTTGGGAAGATCCAAAAAGAGAGAGAGAGAGAGAGAGAGAGAGAGAGAGAGAGAGAGAGAGAGAGAGAGAGAGAGAGGAAGGAAGAAGAGAGATGTTCTTACTGTTTAAATTTTATTTTTCCTTCATTATAATTGATTTTATGGATTGCTAAACTTTTAGCTAAGGCTGAGATGAAGCCCTCAATTTGAATAATTCTTGTCTATGTTAAATTTATTTTAATATGATTTATTTGTTTCTTTCTCTAGTGTGCTTAACTGTAATTTTCATATTCATTCATTCTATGAGCTCGACCAAAGTCTAGATATGGATGTTGTTTGGAATCTTAACTAGGTGCTTGTGTCTGACCATGAAAAGGTTTCCTATCGAGGAAGAAACAAAATTTACAACTCTCCATGCCTGACCATGGATGGAAAGATGTGATCCATATACTTTAAAGGATTATACATTCTGTATGCCCGACCAAGGACATAGGATGTGCTTTGTTTATTAAATTTATATCAATCTGAATTTGAGTAAATCAACAGGTAAAACAAGGGTTAGGATAATTAGGGGTGGATTCGAAAGTCCTAGTCTTCTCCTTGATTGAATTTTTCTCATTATTGCTCATGGTTATTTTTCATAGATTTGTGCTAGTTTACTTATTAGTTTGTTAAAATATTTATTGGATTAGTTAAGAAGAGTCATAAATTTCAAATTGTGACAACCAGTCCTCATGGGAATGATCTCGTAATACGTACTACATTTACATCTGATTCGTATACTTGCAAGTTAAAATCATTTAAATCAGATTGGTTTAAATTAAAACATCAATGTGCCATCTCCCTCCCAGTAATTGTGGGAGAAGGACAACATCAAGTCACCCTCATGGTAGACTTCCTCATTGTCAACGTGCCATCAGTACACAATGTTATCCTGGGCCGACCTTCCCTCAATACAATAAGGGCAGTCGTCTCGACTTACCATCTAATTATGAAGTTTTCAGCCGAGGGCAGGATAGGCTACCTCTGAGGCGATGAGCGCGAGGCCCAGAGATGTTACACAATAGCTGTCAAAAAAGGAGCTGTCAAGCAAGCACTCACCGTTAATGTCTTGGATCTCTGAGAGCCCACAAGGAACTCGTCAGTAAAAGATCTGAAAAAGATGTCCCTCAATGAAGCTGATCTAAGCAAAACTGTTTAGCTCGGATCGTTATTAAATTTCGAGCAGCCGTCAGTAATGCTGGCCTTTCTTAGGCAACACCGAGACGTTTTCGCATGGTCGCACGCCGATATGCCAGGGATCTCCCCTGATGTTTTGGTCCATAGGTTGAATGTGGACCCAAATCACAAGCCGGTAAAGCAAAAGAGAAAGTCGTTTGACGCCAAGCACTATGAAGCCATTGCCGAGGTGGTTTCCATCCTGCTTGATGCGGGTTTCATAGAGGAAGTGTATTATCCCCACTATATAGCAAATGTTGTGCTCGTCAGAAAATCTAATGGGAAGTGGCGGGTTTGTGTAGACTATTCGGATCTAAATAAGGCGTGTCCTAAGGACAGCTTCCCATTGCCCAGGATTGATTAGCTGGTGGACAGCACAGCCAGGCATGAGTTGCTCTCCTTCCTGGATATCTATTCCGGGTATAACTAGATCATCATGCATCCCCCAGACAAACAGAAGACCACTTTTGTCACAGACAAGGGGCTCTACTGTTACCGGGTCATGCCATTTGGCCTGAAAAATGCTAGGGCGACATATCAGAGGCTGGTGAACCAGATGTTCGCCAAGCAGATCAAACATACCATGGAAGTATAAGTCGATGACATGCTGGTGAAAAGTACCAAAGCATCCGATCACCTTGCAGATCTCGGAGAGATATTCAGCATCCTTCGAGAATACCAGATGAAGCTGAACCCCACAAAGTATGGGGTCGAATCAGGAAAGTTTCTTGGTTTCCAAGTTAGTCAGCGGCATCGAGGCCAATGCTGACAAGATCAAAGCGCTCCTTAACATGAACTTGTCTCGGACCGTGAAGGAGATACAATGCCTCATAGGGAGGGTTGCTGCATTAGGGCATTTCATATCTAGGGCAACAAACAAATGCCTCCCCTTCTTTCAACAATTGAAGGGATATAAGAAGGCAGAGTGGACGCCAGAATGCGAGCAGGCCTTCCAACAGTTACAGAAGTATCTGGGTTCTCCCCCTCTCTTATCAAAGCCCGAAGAGAGAGAGAGCTCCTATTTCTTTATCTCACTGTCTCGGCCTCAGCCGTCAGCTCGACTTTGATTAGAGAAGTAGGGGGCAAACAGTACCCCGTTTATTATGTGAGCAAGGCAATAGTACCTGCAGAAACACGATATCCATCCCTGGAGAAGCTAGCACTTTGTCTTGTCGTCTCTGCTCGGAGGTTACGACCGCACTTCCAGGCTCATTCCATCGTTGTTCTGACCGAGTCCCCTTTGATACAAGTTCTCCAGAGGCCTGAGGTTTCAGGTCGGATGACCAAGTGGGCTATAGAGCTCGGGGAGTTCGACATTCAATTCCGTTCGAGGTCAGCAATCAAGGGTCAAGTAGTGACCAACTTCATCGTTAAATTCACTACTCCGAGCGTAGAAGAAATCAGCACCGAAGTCGAGATGACTCCGCTTGTCCCTCTAGGTGACCAGAAGGCGGTGTCAAACCCGGGGTGGATTCTCTATGTTGACGGATCATCCAATGCTAAAGGGGTCGGGGCCAGGATCGTCCTGATCGCACTCGATTCTATGACTATTCAATATGCGATCAGACTCGGGTTCAAGGCTTCAAATAATGAGGCAGAATATGAGGCGCTATTAGCCGGACTTAGGTTGGCTGCGTGTCTCGGCGTTTAAACCCTCTAGCTCCAGTGTGACTCACAGTTGGTAGTGAATCATATCTCCATGGAGTATGAAGCCAAAGAGACCAATATGATCTCTTATCTCGACGAGGCCAAGAAAATGATTGGAAAGTTTTGGAGTTGTACTATTCGACAAATCCCAAGAACAGAAAACTCGTGGGCTAACGCCTTAGCGAAGCTCGCTTCTGCCTCAAAAGGAAAGATCTTACGCTTCGTTCCAGTTGAGTTTGTGGAACATCCGAGTATTAGTCAGCTAGAGAAAATTAATTCGGTGCACAGTACTTCGAGCTGGATGGACCCTATCTTCAACTACCTCTTGTTCGGCGAAGTCCCCTCGGATAAACTGGAGGCAAGACGACTTAGAGTTAGAGTGGCTCGATATGTCATCCTAGACGAAGTGTTGTGTAAGAAAGGGTATTCTCAGCCTTACCTTAGATGCCTCCGACCGGACGAAGCCAATTATGTGATTTGGGAGATTCTTGAAGGAACCTACGACAACCACTCCAGTAGCCGGACCTTGGCCTTGAAGATACTCCATCAAGGATACTTCTGGCCGACTCTCAAACAGGACTTGAAGGACTACATCCGAAAATACGATAAATGTCAGCGTTATGCGACTGTGCCGAGGCAACCAGTGGAAGAAATGACTCCCATGAGAGAACCGTGGCCGTTCGCTCAATGGGGGATCAATATCATCGGCCCCTTACCTACGGGGAAGGGGCAAGTTAAGTTCGCCATCGTCGCAGTCGACTACTTCACCAAGTGGGCCGAGGCTGAGCCTATAGCAAAGATCACCGAACAGATAGTAGTCAATTTCGTTTGGAAAAATATTATCTGTCGGTTTGGAATCCTGCACACCATCGTATCCAACAATGGCCGACAGTTCGATAATGATAAATTTCGAGGTATATATCGGGGGCTCGGCATCACAAATGCATATTCGTCGCCTCGACATCCACAGTCCAATGGACAGGTGGAAGCGGTTAACAAGTTCATCAAACACCACCTCAAAATGAAGATGGAGAAAGCAAAAGGTAACTGGACTGAGGAGCTCCTATTCGTCCTTTGGGCCTACAGGACCACAACCCAGTCCTCAACCAGAGAAACTCCATTCTCGCTCTCATACAACTTGAAAGTAATGGTGACAGTGGAGATCGACTAACCTACAACGAGGGTAAGGAACTACCAAAAGGACCAGAACTCCGAGCAGATTGCTACTAACCTAGATCTACTCGAGGAAGTTCGAGATATCTCAAGACTCTGAGCCGCTGCTAGGCATCAGCAGGTGGCGCGCTTTTAAAACTCCAAAGTCAAGGTTAGGCGGTTTCGTCATGGGGACTTAGTCCTTCGCCGAGTTTTCCAGAACACTGCCGAGCCGGGGACTGGGGCACTTAGGACGAACTGAGAAGGGTCATACCGAGTGGTCCGATCGACCAAACCAGGCTCCTACCATTTAGAAGAACTCGAAGGCCGAAAGCTCCCTCACCCTTGGAATGCCAAGCACCTAAAGATTTACTACCCCTGATGTAATGGCCTTTAAGGCCCCCAATAAAGAGCAACGCATCCAAGCAACTAGCCTTTAAGGCTTTCAATAAAAGTCATAATTCAACTTTTACGTGAACTAGTTATCTACTTAAGTTGCCCCATTGGTATGGAGGTGAAGAAGACAATCTGATCCCTTAAAGAAGGGGTCAGAGCGTAATCCCATGAAAACTCGACACGCCATTCCATCTGAGTTAGGGATAAAGCCTGATGATGACCCGACTCTTCAACAGAGTGGTCGGGTCATCATCCAACTAGTGGATGGAACGGAGTCTTCTCGCCAATCAGGGGGCTAACTGCCCTCCCCTTTAGGGGTCCGGGCTCAATGATGACATGAGTTAGGGAGGCTTAAAAAGTATACCAAATGGCAATAGAGGGAGTGAACCCTTCAAAAGGTCAACTCAGTCATGCCTCAAAATAAATTAACATGCTGATGAATCAGCTCGGCAATCAACAGTTAGTATCAATCATTCAAAAATTAACACAAGATATTCTGGAAACTCCTTTTCAAAGGGCTAAAAATTACATATCATCTATTTAAAAAAAGAGGAACAAAACAATAAAGAAGAAAAATAACTATGCAGGTGGAGGAGCTTGGTCAGGGCGAACGTCCTCGACGGGCTCCTCCCCAACGTCATCATGCAACAAGGGATCAAGGTTAAGGTCCGGATACAAACCCTAGACTGCCTCGATATAAGCGTCGAAGCCGCAGTTATAAAACTTTGAGGCTTCAGCATCCCTCTCCTTAGAAGCCTTGAAGGCGTCGATTGCAGCAACAACGGTTGCTGCCAGGGAGGCCTCATCTTCATATGACTTGAAAAGCAGACTAACGATTTTCTCTTCCAGAGCATGCTTGGCCACCCAGTGAGCTAAACAAGACATATGAAAGCCCGGTTCGTACCTTGCTTCGTTCGTCCCCACATGAGCTGAACCTCCCTCCGCAGCCCCAGTCCTACTACCGACCGATGTCGAAGCCTCGGACTTAAGGGCATTCCTTACCTCAAGAGGGGATATCATGGCATCGGCCATCCGAATGGCCTCCTCTCGCTCGGAGGACGAAGGAACAGCTATGCAGGGGCCTGCAGGGTGAGCCTCCGCACTAAGGGGAGTGACGATAGGAAGAAGGATAGGAGTCGCGATTGCAGGGGAAAGAGTTATGGTGGCTGCTAGGGAAGGAGTTATGGTTGCTGCTGAAGTCGAAATAACGGTTGTTGGGACTCCAGCAGTAATCGGCACGGCAGCAGCAGCTGTAACGACAGGAAATAGAGCTGTATCCTGGGGCCCAGCGACCAAAGTCGGGCCTGTGAGGACCTCCCCACGAGGGGGGACCTACTTCTTTCGAACAGTTTTCACCCAGGGTTCAGCCCTCAACATTTCTTCTGCTATCGGGGCAGCCTTCCTTTTTCGAGAACCAAACGCCTCGACCATACATGCACGAGAAACAACAGATCAGAAACGAAAAAAAAATGAAGCTGGTCTCGTTAAAAGAAATAACTACTTACTAAAAGACGTAGGCCTAGGCTGGGACTTGCAGAGCTTAGACCAGTGAAGGTTAGCTGCGGTGATCAGATCTGTCTAGGAGCGAAGCTCCCTCGACCGTGCCCTAGCCTTGGCAATGTGGTTCTTCTAAGCGGAGTCAAGGAGTGGCGTACCCCTCGGGAAGTTTACAAAAAAAGGGGGGCTTTATCCTAACTGAAGTGAATGAAAATAAAAAATGGGGGAAGAATAAACATTAATCGAAGTCTGACCTGGTGTTGTGAACTGGGTGGAAACCCGAGTCGACAGAGTCCCAAGCTCTGCCGCTGGCGCCTCTCACTCGCCTGCTGCCTAGAACCATTTATTCTTCCAATCCTTATTGGAGGACTGAAGGTTCATCACCAGCCCCAATCCTTTGCTGCTTAGGGTTGCAAAGTAGTACCATGGTTCGTGATTATCATGCTTAACCAGGTACAGGCTCATCAGCTACTCCGGGGTCAACTCTGGATTCTCGACTTGTCACCAAATGATGAAGGTGGAGATAAACACCCTCCAGGCATTGGGTGTAAATTGTCTCGGAATAAGCCCGAAGTAAGCGGTAATGACTCGGATGAATGGGAGAAAAGAGAGCCGAAGACCACACTGCAACGCGCAGAGGAAGATCGTGACTTCCCCTTCGGCAAGGGCACCAGCAATGTCAAGGGGCTCAGGGGCCCTAATTTGAACGGAGTTCATGATCTGAAACTCCAAACGGACCCATTCCATCTAAGACTCCGACAGGATAGAACTTTCAAGGACTACCTCCGAGACACGATCACTTGCGGGCATTTCGGTGGCCCCGGTGGCAATGGCCTGGGGGGGCTCCGGCGGCCTTCTTTTTGCCAGGCCATTGTGTCCGAGCCCTTGCCTCCTTCTGTCTTCGGGGTGGGGGGTACAAATGTACAACTTCAAAGGGTCCTTCGGAGGCCCCTTTCCCATCATCCGAACTCCCCAACTCGAAGTCCTCATCATATTCCCTCACTGTATCGAAATCGGATGACATTGTGAAAAGAAGAAGAAGAATCGACGAAGGGAACTCACTGGACAGTCACCCAAAATCGCTTCTACCGAAAAAGTGGGATTGGTCGGAATCGCCAACCGAAAACTTCAAGACGACCAAAATCGCCTTCGCTGGAAATCACTTTCTCTGATACACGCTCAAATTCGGAATGCAAGTGTAAAGAGCAGATCCAAAAGCCGTCAATATAAGCTACAGGGAATCTCGGCATTAATGGTGAGCAATAATGGTCGCAGCCAAATCGTCCTAAGCCAATTCCAAATACACGTGACCCTCTCTCGTTGGACCAGCTCTTACCAGATGGTATGGTTCTGGCATCAGACAGCGTGCTCTGATACACGAAACGAAGTTCGAGCAGAAGAGTCGTCGCATATAATCTTCCTCAGGCTTACGTGGTAGCTCTTCATAGGCTGATGGTTATTCGGAATCACAACCATTGCCATGTGTTTCCCCAAGAAGAAGCCCATAGGCACAAAATCTCGAGATATGATGCTTCAAATTTGAAAATCATTATTACTCCAGTATGGGCGGGAGAACCTCTGCATGTTTACTCTCCGAGTTCACAAGTGAACTCGAAGAGTAGGGGGCTTCTGTTATGGGATGATCCAAGTATTCATTAAATCCTTAAGGGATGATCCGAGCATCCATTAAATCCAAAAGTAACTTAACCAAGTGCATGAGCAACCGAGGCAATGCCCATCCGACCTGACGTAAGCACCCCTAAAAGGGGTGTACGCTACAAAGGTGTTCTTACTATGGAGTTGTGGGTTAGAGTGACTTCTGCACTCTGATCGGAAGCTATACGCTATCTGCCATCCACTAACATCAACTGCGAAGAACCCAACTCGACGAGACAAATCTGACACCCCGCCCTGGGCCTCAAAGTGAGGGCTTTCGGAGCCCTTGCAAGAGGTCTGGTCCATCACCTCGGGATGGGTCTGTAAGCTCGGCTCAAACTAAGAAAGTGTTCATGTTCAACAAGTTAATAGCAAGAGTTAGTTGATGTCATAACAACTAAGCAAGCCGAGCCAAGACAATATATGAAGGCAGGTGCTCCGTCTGCCAAATTCAATAACTACCATAACCAAACATGACCGATTTCTTCGTTCACGGATACGCACTATCCACCTAGTACGCTACACGATCCATGGACACGATCCATGGATTGTGCATAATCTCTCCATGATCATTGATATCCCACTGATTGAGTAAACATGCCAACAATAACAAATTCAAATTGTCCTATAGTCAAGTATAAATACATTAAGACCCTATTGCTATAGGTACGCAAGATCTTATGATCTCTTCTACTCTCCAGTTAGACCCGGATTTCCTTGACTTGACTTAGGCATCGGAGGGTCCCCTGCTTAGCCAAGGTCACCTTTGTCTATTCTCATTGTGCAGTATCAAGAAGTATAAGTGATTCGAGGAGCTAAGGGGTGAGCCGACTAGATTTTGACCTCAACAATGCAAATAGTAATCTAGGCGAAGAAGCGTGCCACACCTGTATTTGAGTAAGACCACCATAGAGTTGTCAGTGTGGCCCACCTTACAATTGAACGGTCCTGATTTTTATGCCAGTTGATCTTGATGGTGGGGCCTACCTTTTCCAAGGCATGGATCCGGTGAAAGATGCGAGTGCATAGGTAGTATCACACTGATTGGACCCATCATGTGGATCATGTGCCACAGAATAGGGTCCATCAACTCATACACGTGTGGGATCGAAATGATTGTATCCTCAGTGCAAATAAATGAATTATTTTATCAGTTCCATATATGTGTGGCCCACTAGATGAGCTGGTCAGCCTAACTTTTGGGTCACGCCATCTATCTATTGGGTTCCATTTAACACACGGATATAGTATCCTGCATGTGCAACTTGTTCGTGTGCATGAGCAATTGTGGGTCCCGTGCATGTGAGTTAGCAGACCCGTGGTTTTATGGAAGAGAAATAATCACGTGCAGGCATGCAAGATAGGACAACTTGTGGTACTGTAGCATCTTTTCAGCTGACACATCAGTATTTGCTCATTGCATCAATACCATAATAGAGTGTTTGGTGCATGGACTATAGTGGGATTAAGTGAGATGTAATTACTATAAAAGCAATAATGAAGGAGCGTAGTAATTGCAGCAGGAATTAGATGTATACAACAAACCTTATTTTGTGTTTGGTATGTAAAATTTCCAGACAGACAAAAACTCATACATGTGTTTGAGACATACACCACATCAAAGTGTAGACTTTGGCAAGTTCTAATGTGGGATGCTAGGTGGGCCCCATAGTAATGTTAGTGAGAAATCCACGTAGTTCATCCGTTTTGTAAGATCATTAAGGTAGATTTAAAACCATAATCGGTCAACTATCTTGATCAGTGGTTAAATATGAGGCTACTTTACAAGCTGTGAAAAGCCAATTGGAAGTGATAAAGAGATCGATGCAACACTTTGCATCTTTTGAATTATACTCAGTAGTAGACTACGGTGCTACAAACGGCTGCTTAGCCATTTTTGTAACATAGTCCCTTTTCAACTTATTTCCTCTTTTTCCGTTCGCAGTTAATTAACTACTGACTTATCATTAGAAAATCGGTATAACATGGGCCAATTCCTAATTTATAATAACTGCTACGTGATCCTGGTTGATCGGAACATGTAGCGATACTATCGCAATGATCTCTTTAAATCGTAGGTGCCTAGACCACCTATTTAAACATTCCTACACCCTTTACTTGAATTCATGCCACTTTCTTCTTTATAGTTCCACTTGTATTCATGGCTTCCAATCCTCCCTCCCTCATTGCAGGTGCCAAATACTATCTTAAGAAAATTTATTAATGTGGTTTGAGAGAATACTCTCACTCCTCATTATTGTTTGTTGTTAATTACTTTGTGATGGAAGCATCATCTTCGACCGAGTCGGAGGCCATGCTTGGGAAATTCGTGCGGATGTTGAAGCGTCCGTATGTCATGGACAATAGATTCAATGAACTGAATTTCACTAATAAAGTGAACTCGGAATGCCTTCGGCTGTTGTAATCAGATGTCTTTAATCTGACCGCGCTTCTGGATCGGTCGAGGGCACTACTCGACTAGTCAAGGCTCGCTCGACTCGAAGTCCAGTGAGCACTGTTTTTTGGAGATCCGGAAAGCTCGACTAGTCAAGGGTCAGACTCGACTAGTCGAGGGTCAGAGTCGACTAGTCGAGGGTCAGGCTCGACCGGTCGAGGACCTAGCTCGACTAGTCGAGGGTTACATAGATTCTGCGCGGATTTTGTGCAAATTGCGTAAATTTGAAGCAGTTTCACACAAGTGTAGAAGAGGAGTTTCCTGAACTATAAATAGGGGTCCCTAGGGCTATTATAGGGCATTTTAAGGCTTTCTAAAAGTTTTTCAAGGATTCCTAAAAGGATTTTAAGGTTTCTAAAAGGTGTAACAAGGGTGAGATTCGAGGTTGTTCGAATCAGTAAGTCTTATTCATCATGGAATTATGTCAGTATTAGATCAATCATTGGGACACAAATTTGAATATAAGGGATTAGTAATAATGACAAGCACCAGGCATGATATTGAGAAGTACTCAGAGAAAAATAATTTTGAGTTATGGAAGATCAAGATGATCAGTTCCTTAATCAAACAAGATAAAGATGGTGCTCTTGAGGCGCGGAAGTCTACTATGACTGATGATGATTGGAATACTCTTGATAGGAAGGATTTATCATCGATCTATTTATGTCTCACGGATGAGGTTCTCTACAATGTCATGAGGGAGAAAACTGTTGCTAAGTTATGGGTGAAGTTAAAAGATATATATTCAAAAAAATCCTTTGAAAATCACCTACACTTGAAGTGGTAGTGGTATAATTTCAAGATATCAGAGGGTGGAGATCCGAAGGCTCACATTAGCAACTTTAATAAATTGGTTTGTAAATTGTTGGATATGGAGAAAGTGATGCAAGATGAAGAACAAGCATGTATGTTACTGAATTCTCTTCCAACGTCTTATGAGTCATTTAAGGACACAATATGCACCACAAATAAAACTCTGAGTATTGACACCATTATCTAAGCCCTTCAAGGGAAGGCTATTAGAAAGTTTAATGGCGACATGGAGATATCTTCTGATGCGCTGCTTACAAGGGGTAGGAATTTTGAATAAGGTACATGTTCTTCAAGTTTTAGGTACAAATTCAAGGGTGAGGGCAAAGGAAAGGTAAAGTGCTGAAATTTTAGGATGGAAGAACATGTGAAGAAGGATTGTACAAATCCTAAATCTAAGAGAGAAGATTCTAAGGTTTCGTACAGAGAAGCCAATGCTGCCACATCAGATGGATCGAGTGGATGTGATGGTGATGTTTCATATGTGTCTATGATCAGATGGTCGTACGATGATCGTAAGGACGAGTGAATTCTAGACACATGCATCTTTTCACATAACTCCTCATCAGAGTTGGTTCACCAGCAGTAGGAAGTGCGATGGTGGACAAGTGTTTATGGGCAATGGATTTGCTTGTAATATTGTGGCTTTTGGTATGGTACGCATTAAGATGTTTGATGAGACAGCGTGCCCTGATTGATATGAGGCACATTCCTAACATGAAGAAGAATCTAATTTCCCTTGGTGTACTTAAGGCAATGAGTTGTAAGTTCACAGGTATTGATGGTGCTCTTAAGGTATCCAAGGGGGCACAGGTAATTATGAAAGCACAGTGACTCGGTAATATGTATAGGTTGATTGAGAGCACTTCAAAAGGTAGAGCTACAGTGGATGTAGCGGATTTCACCTCTGCACGTGTGTGGCAGTTGGGCATGGCCACATGAGCGGGCAGGGCAGAAAGGCTGAGAAGCGCGAACAGGGATACAAAGTAGGTGGAGTAGCCACCTACGGGAAGAATCATGCGGCATAATCACGGGATATCGGTGAGATACATGGACGACTCCAATATCGCAGGGGATTCATCTTCTGTTCAGGTGACTTTAGATGAGCTTGGCGCTGAAAAGTGAAAAGTGACTATAGGCGATATAATGGACTCGTTGTACAAAATTAACATATGGGAGCTGGTGTAGCTTCCAGTGGGCTAAAAAATTAGTTGGATGCAGGTAGATCTTCAAGAGGATACAACATAGATACAGAGTAAGGTTGGTAGCGAAGGGTTATGCTCAGAGAGAAGGGATCGACTTCTCAAAGATATTCGCGCCAATGGTATAATAGGTATCTATTAGATTCGTGATTGACGATGGTTAGTCAATGTGATCTTGAGCTTGAAGGGTGAATGTAGATCTGCACTTCTGCAAGAAAAATTGAAAAAACAGATCTACGTAAATTAACTAAAGTGATTCAAAGTTAAAGGGGCCAAGAAAAGACTTTGCAGGAGGTCGTGGTATAACTTGTCACCTAGACAAAGGTTTAATAACTTTATGGTGAGTCAGGTATTGTATGTTGATGGCATGTAGATTGTCAATTATGACATGTCTAAAATCAATGTACTGAAGACTTGGTTAAGTAAGACATTCAGGATGAAGGATCGGGGGGCTGCAAAGATGGTTCTCAACATTGAGACTGAAACAGGAGTAGATTTTGGTAATCACAGGTAGAATACCTTGGGTAGGTATTGACCAAGGATGTGATGGACCAGGCAAAATCAGAGAGCATTCCCTATGTGTCTCTCCTCAAGTTTTCCTTAGGACATGTCCTAAAATAGATGAGGAAAAGCATGATATATCTCATGAGCCTTATTCGAATGCGGTTGACAGTGCATACCATGGTCTGTATGTAGCACCCCGAAATTCGAGGACCGAGTAATAACTCAGCTCCCGAATTCTCAAGCGCCACGTGTGCATAAATGAGTCACAAATGTATATAATTATTATGTATTAGAAATAATGAAGAATTAAACTAAGCATAATTAATATTAGATTATTCAAAAAGGATTCAAGTGTGATTAAGTTAAATAAACATCTCAACATAAATTCATAACTATCAATAGACAAGTAAATTTGATAATCTAGAATGTCATTGCCTAGGGACCCTGTCCCTTCTACATCTCAATCCCCAAAATGATCTGGGCTCTAGCCTAATCCCGTAACCATCCATCGCGCTAATAGGGTCTGTCAAATGCTTGGAAATATATTCATTCCCCGTCGTCGTTGGCACCGACATCATCCGGTGCATCCTACTCTAGGGTACCTACATCTATATCAGATTCTGGTTGGGGTTTTAGAATACCGTCCTAGAGTGGGAGTGAGCAGTTAACTCAGTGGTACCATTAGCAATAGGTCACACAAATTATCATATATATAATACATTTAATGAATAGCAAACAACATAGAATCCTAAATAATATTGTTAAAGTAAATGCATGGCTCAATGATATGATGCATGCCTATCACTACCAGCTCTCCCTCAAGCGATGACATCTGACGTTTGCAATGACCAACGCTCCCTCAAATTGCGATCACGAGTGCCTAATCACTACAATAATAATGCAAATGTTAAGAAATATGTTAACCCGGTTGATTAATTAGATTCATTCATCCAGCAAATTGGGAAAACCAAAATACCCTTAGTGAAGTTATTGCCCTAACCTGATCGCCTGGCTCAAGGGTCATGGTCATATGACTCTCGCGATCCTTAGCCCTATATGGGGTCGTCAATCCTGAAAACCATAATCTCAGACGAAACACAATTAGGACTTAAATATCCTACTTACAATCACTATGGGGAGCTCATCACCTCAACATATGCCGACAGTACGGGCACAGTGTCCCATACCACCGTTCTCGGCTTACGAGTCTAAGTGCTCATTGGACACTACGAGGAAGCTTGTCACCTCAATGCAGGCTGACAATACAGGCATAGTGTCCCATACCACTATCCTCGGCTCATGAGCCTTTGTGGGCCATAAATTATGGTGAATAGTGGACGCAATGGTCTTAGGGTACTTCGGGTTCATACAGTCGTGATCAAACATGGTTAACATATAAGGATGGTCGACTTAAGAGTCAATATGCCCCCACAGGCTGAACCGTAGCTAATCGGCCTAAAAATACTATCTCTTATAGTCCAACTACGGCCAACAATCTATAGTTCAACTATTCGGGTTAGTTTACTCGCGGGCAGGTCCAACAAAAATGGTCGCCCAAGTAATTCCAGGTAATCAACCCATCCATAAGGGTTTATGCAATAATACACAACATGTATTGTCAAATTCAGATATAGTTCACCCATGACAGGCATAAATCAGCAATTTAAGTACATGGACAACAATACATCAAGTTTTCCTAACCCATACGGGTCATGTTCATCATCTTCCAATATATACAACTATAAGGGCAATCATGCACCAATATACAACAACTAGTCTTCCATGAGTTAACATAAATCACATAATTTAGCTATGAATCAAGGAAATCAAGCAAGTAGCCATACGGGTCGTGTTCATCACGTTCCAATATATACAATCATAAGGGCAATCATGCACCAATATACAACAACTAGTCTTCCATGAGTTAATATAAATCACATAATTTAGCTATGAATCAAAGAAATCAAGCAAGTAGTACAACAAATTAGCAATGTGATAATATTTCATGCCTTCACTCTTAGCACAATTGAAATGCAGTAACAATTCAACCAATAATCAACAATTTACAGTTCATGTCATTATTTAAGCATATTTGCACCAAATCAGGAAATCAACAATCAACTAATATAAATTTGGAAAAAGTTAGATATTTGCACCTTACATGAGCATGAAAATGCACAAATCACAGATTTGAGGTATTAGGGTCTAATCCCCTTCCATAATTTCAGCAATTTCTAGTCCATTATCCTAATTATGCAGCCCAAATGAAAATTCAGCAACATGCACTAACAATGCACCACACACATTCACTTAACCTATGCTAGGCACGATAATCGGTCACCTAAAGGTAATGGTTCGTACCTATTGTTAATTGGAAGTTGCTGAAATCGTCCTAACGGCGTCAAGTCCGTAAGCTCGATGCGCCGGGGCCCTGCATTACATGGAGTAGTGGTAAGTTATATGCATGTGGCTAGAATTTAGGGAGAAATGGTCTGGAGCTCAACCTTACCTTGGATTGAAAGGGGTTTCGCTCCAACGACAATTGGGTCAGCGCTTTCCGGCAATTGGAAGGTGTACGTGTAGGGATTCCTAAATCTCAAGCACCATAAACCACAATTACCACCCAATCTCTCTCTCTCTCTCTGAATTTTTGTTGCTTAAATTTCAGCAAATAAGGGAGAGGGTTGGAATTTTATATATCCAAAATTATATCAGTCGACCCTGCTGTTTGGTAATTTCCTCCAATGGCCCTGTGGGCCCATTTTTTATCATTGGGATTGTCATGATGGCCCCCTGGTCCATCCGATTCTTAGAACATGTGCCCTACAACCCGTTGAAGGGTTGGGCAAAGTTTGATCACAAACGGATGCGGGGTGTTACTGCAGCAGCCCGATTCGCGATCAACGGTCACCGTTCCATGATCAATTGTCAGATTTTGTGGGCAAGGGCAGGGGATTGTTTCTGACATTCGGTGTGAATTTAGAAGAAATCCAACGACTGAAATGCTCGAATTTGCTAACTTAAGAAACAAGGCCAATTTATTTAAATTTTAGAATTTTCTTCTTTAGGCTTGGTGACTTGCAAGTTTCAAGTGTTGGTGGTATGGAACAGTTCACTCATTTATGGGCATCGTCTAAGCCTGACATCCCCATGAGATCACAAGCCCAGTGAGGCCCTTGACCTACTAAAGTGTCAGAGTTTCTAGTCCTTCCTCAGGCTATACACGGGCCGTACGGATAGTCACCAAGTGTAGCTTGGGCATCAGGTTCTACAGTCCGTGCTTAGCCCGGCCACGATTTGATTTAATCGCATCGATGGCTAAATTTTGATTAATTTATCAGTAATAGACCCACACGTGCGGTTGAATCATTCGGTCCTGTGTCAGTTCACGCGTAAGTGCCTCACGACATTGTTCCTTTTTGGACGGGACGTTACAATCTACCTCCCTTATAAATAAATTTCATCCTCGAAATTTATACCTGTTCGTATTGCTTGAGCAGGTCAGGATAGTGTTTGTACACTTCGGCCTCAATTTTCCAAGTAGCTTCTTCTTCCCCCTGGTGCGTCCATAACACCTTTACTAGTGGGATCACCTTGTTTCACAGCACTTGCTCCTTCTTGTCCAAGATTCAAGTGGGCTTATGGATGTACATGGTGTTGTCCGTGAGTTCCACGTGCTCCCATCAAATGACGTGTGAACGGTCAGGAACATACTTTTTAAGCATGGAGACGTGAAACACATTAGGCCAAACGATACGCGACCGGTCCTATTCGATCCAAGATCTGGAAAGGGCCGATATATCGCGGGGTAAGTTTCCCCTTTTTACCAAAACACAAAACTCCCTTCGTTGGTGAGATTCTCAAAAATATATGGTCTCCTGCTTCAAATTCTAAATCCTTTCGTCTTGTGTCCACATAGCTCTTCTGCCTGCTCTGGGCCGTCAATAGGCATTGCCTAATCATTTCGATATTCTCAGTGGTAGTCTACACCAAATCAGGTCCCAACAAGCTTTTCTCACTAACTTCAGCCCACCAATGAGGAGCTCGACACGAGCGCCCATATAAGGCCTCATAAGGCACCATGTCGATGTTAGCTTGGAAGCTATTGTTATAAGCAAACTCAGCGTACGGGAGGCATTCATCCCAACTATCCAAGAAATCCAATGCACACGCTCTCAACATGTCTTCTAGTATTAGGTTCACCTGTTCTGTCTGCCCATCGGTTTGAGGGTGGAAAGCGGTGTTAAACTTCAACTTAACTCCCATGGCTTCTTGTATTCGGGTCCAGAACATCGAGGTGAATCGTGTCCCGGTCTGACACAATTTTTAAAGGAACTCCGTGAAGCCAAACTATTTCCTTAATATATAACTAGGCTAAGTCGTCGACGGAGTATGAAGCTCGGATAGGGAGAAAATGAGCCGATTTAGTCAATCGGTCGACAATCACCCAAATTGAATTGTGCCCTTTCTTCGTCCTGGGCAAACTCGAAATGAAATACATAGAAATGTAATCCCATTTCCATTTGGCAAGTGGCATGAGCTATAAGAGACCTGGTGGTCGACGATGCTCTGCCTTCACTTGCTGACATGTAAGGCACCGCGATACATAGCCAGCTATCTCTGTTCATGTTGTCCCACCAGTAATTGCGCTTGAGGTCCCGGTACATCTTAGTACTTTCGGGATGTATGACTAGCTTAGAGTTATGGGACTCAGCTAATAACGCCTCTTTTAGCTTAGGATGGTCTGGGACGCAAAGACGGCCTTGAAAGCCTAATCCTCCATCAGTGTCAATTCTCCACTCAGAATCACTTCGGACGCCCACAAGTTCTCTCATCTTTACCAACAATTCATCGCCCCTTTGGGCCTCAATGATTTGACTGTCGATCATTGGTTAGGCATGAACATGTGTAACGATTTCGTATGGATCTTCTATTCTTAGTTTTAGCTTGAAGTCTCGCACGTACTCCACCATATTCCATTCTCCCACCATTAATGAAGCCACAAACTCGACAGTTTTCTTTCAACTCAATGCATCTGCTACCAAATTGGGTTTACCAAGATTGTAAGAAACTTCAATTTTGAAATCTTTCAAGGTCTCCATCCAGCGACGTTGTCTCATGTTTAGATCTCTCTAGGTAAAGATGTATTTGAGGCTCTTGTGGTCACAAAAGAGCTCGAATTTTTTCTCATAAAGATAATGTCTCCATATTTTCAAGGTAAAAATGACTCCAGCCAATTTGAGATCGTGAACAGGGTAATTTTCTTCATGCTTCCTCAATTACTGTGAAGCATAGGCAATAACTCGGTCTTTCTGCATAAGGACACAACCTAACCCCATGCGGGACGAGTCTGTAAAAAATGGTGTACTTGATCCCTTGCTCAGGTAGGATGAGCATTGGGGCCGAGGTCAACCTTTCCTTTAACTCCTTAAAGGCTCTGTTTCTGCCTTCTCATTCTAGGCGAACTTAAGGTCCTTTCTGGTGAGCTGGGATAAAGGTTGGGCGATTTTAGAAAAATCTTTGATGAACTAGTAGTAATATCTCGCCAAACCCAAGAAGCTCCTAACCTCTATAACTGAGCTCAGTCGCTTCTAGTCTTGTATCGCCACTACTTTGGCCAAGTCCATGAAGATGCCCTCTTTAAACACCATGTGGCCCAGAAATTTGACTTCTTCTTTTCAGAAGTTGCACTTTTGAAACTAGGGATACAACTTATTTCACTTGAGAGTTTCTGAACCGCTCGCAGATGTTTGCGGCTCTTGGAATATATCAAAATATCATCTATGGACACGATGACAAATTAATACAGAAACGGTCTGAAGACTCTGTCCATTAAATCCATGAACACAATCGGCGCATTAGTGAGTCCAAAAGGCATGACCAAGAACTCATAATGCCTAAAACTGGTCCTAAATGTCGTCTTTGATACATCTTTATCTTTAACCCA
Source organism: Magnolia kwangsiensis (assembly GCA_037074715.1). Lineage (NCBI taxonomy): Eukaryota > Viridiplantae > Streptophyta > Magnoliopsida > Magnoliales > Magnoliaceae > Magnolia > Magnolia kwangsiensis. The sequence goes on from CM073575.1 coordinate 130,508,179, forward strand.
CGGTTGATGGTATCTGGACTACAGGTCAATCTTTGAGAAGTGTTGGGCACCTCTCAATTGGTCAAAGAAATCATCAATCTGAGGTAAAGGGTACTTGTTATTTATAGTGACCTGATTCAGCCTTCGATAATCAATACATAACCGTATGGAGCCATCCTTCTTTCTTACAAACATGACTGGGGCTCCCCATGGGGATACACTAGGTCAGATAAAACCTGTATCCAATAGTCTGTCAATTTGGACTTGGAGTTCCTTCATTGCATACGGAGGCATCCGATAGGTTGAGAGAGAAATGGGCATCATGCGCAGCACCAAATCGATGGTGAAGTCAATCTCCCACCGAGGAGGGAGTTCCAGAATGCTCTTGAACACATCAACAAAATCACTCACAATAGGGGTGTGTGTTAGTGAAATCTCTTCACCGCCTTCTTCTAGTGATGCATAACAGAGGACTCGTTGTGGGTAGCTGACCTAAACCGAGAATGTAAAAGGAGAGCTACCATCCTCATAGATCGTCACCATCTGGTCTTCGCAATCGATCTTGGCTCTCGTTGCAAAAAGCTAGTTCATTCCCAAGATTATCGTAGTGGAAGACCTTCATGACTATAAGATCCACATGAATCCTTTTTCTTCCCAAGTCTATGGGATAACCCCGGCAGATGGATGTAGATTTGGTGAAGGTTCCAGCTACCTCTATAATTATCGCTCTCGACATGGGAGCAATTGGTAGTCCTAGACTCTTGACAATCGTGGATGATATAAGTGAAGTTGTGGACCCAATGTCCACAAGAAGAAAGACAGGGGTACATTGAACATGGGTCGTAACCTCAAATGCTGCAGGAGTGGTCACAGTTGCATCAACGCCCTCGGCTGTCAGAGCGTGAACCTGAGCTTGTTGTGGTCAGCGGCGGCCTAACCTATGGTGCCAGCGACCTACGGATCTGCTGAGATGGGCCCACGGCTCGTTGAGGAGGAGTCGGCGATGCTAGTTGCGGTGGACGGCTCATGCACTGTGGGGATATATATCTATAGTCCCTCATCTTTGAAAAATAGTAGGCCTCTGAATGCCCCACCTTCCGGCAATACCCGCACACACGATCGGGACGAGTGTATGCGGGTGGAGATGATGTGTGTTGGGGAGGCACATTAGGTGGTACCCTTCTTCATGAGGAGGATGAAGACTGTCCTCCAGCTCTTCCTCGGGATTCGACTTGAATAAGTGCCCGGGAGACCCTCTCGCCATCCTGCTCCGACCGCAGGGACATTTCTACTAGTTCAGCATAAGTCCGAATATTTGCACAACATATTTTAATGTGAATTTCAGCCCTCGGTCCCTCGGTAAAATGTCTCATCCGAGTTTCTTCATCGGCCACAATCTTCGGAGCATATCGAGATAGCTCGGTGAACCAGTTCTCATACTCAGCCACTAATATACCTCCCTATTGGAGGCATAAAAATTTATTCTGCTTCTCTATCCGAATGTACGTGGGAAATATTTCTAGAAGATCGCATCTCAAAGTCCATACGAAGTTTTCGGGGACGGTCCTCAATACATTGTCCCACCATACATCTGCCTCCTTCTCGAATATGTCGGATATTTATTCTACCTGTTCTGCTTTTGAGTAATGAAGAGGCCAGATCGCCTTAGTGACCTAATTTAACCAGCTCTCGGCCTCCTCAGGTCTATGAGTGCCGACAAATGTGGGTGGTCTCAGTCTTTGAAAGCGCTCAAAATGGTTATACGGAGCAGTTAACGTCCCAACTTGACCAAGCGATGGTGCATTCATATGGTGAGCCATAGTTCCCACCAAGGTGTGCAAAGACTGTTGCTACTATTGTATCACATGTAATATCTGCTCCATAGTGCCCACAGGTGGGGCGGTCTGGTATGAAGAGGTCTCGCTCCGGATTGGTGGCGCCTCTAGGAGTTGGCCTAGTATTTCACTGTCCACGTCGAGCTAACTAGCTCCACCCTGGCTACCTGGCAATTCATTTGGGGTGAGTCTCTCATGGTCGTCTCTCCTGCTTAGGGCCAGGCGAATAAGACGATTATCGCCTTGGGGCCTCATCGTCATGGAAGATAGTTTCACAACATTCAAATACAAAGTTTCCACGAACACAACGTACAATATTTATGAAGTTGGAGCAATATCTCATGTGTGTTATCAATTCTCTGAGCATTTCAACACATTACTCAAGTAAAAACAACTTTATGCATTTCATGAAGTAAAATTATCACTGTTACATATGTTATGGCATTACATGCACAATGATAAAAAATGCATGATTACTGACTTAATAAAAGAAAACTTCAAAATTAACAACCCAAAAGCAACTAAACTGAGCCTATCCAAGGCTATCACAAAAACAAAGACAATAACCACACACTACACTCTTAATCCTTCACTTTCGGCGAAGGTAGAGGTTCTCCCTTATCCTGCATGCAGTACAAGAGGGCTTTCAGAGTGCGAGACATCTTCTTGAATTTCTTCTTCAAATATTTCTGGTTCTCCAATACCTTGGCCAAGATCTCACGCTTGCTATGGATGGCAGGAGGCTCCCAGTCGGAGTCCTGGGCCTCAGTTTCCTCATGTTCTTCATCCTCGCTCTCTTCTTCCTCTTTAGTCTCTTCTTCTATGTCATTCCCTAGCTCTTTTAGTCAGTCCATGTGCCGCTTAGGGCCCATTTTCATATTGTTGAGAGTGGTTTCATCAATCTGTCTAATAGGGATGAGACGGTTCACCTGCTGCTTGTACCCATAATTATGGGCAATCTTACAGATTAGTCGGCCAAATGAGAGAGACTGATTCTCCCGAATAGATTGCGTCGCCTTCACTATTTGAGTCACCATGATAGCAGGCAGGCAAATCTTATCTCCTTGCCCCACCCGGTACAAGAAATCCACCATAAACCTAGTGCACTCCGTACGGTTGCTTGACCTAGGTTACATGTTGTATGTGCATATATGGTGGAACACGCGGTAATCGGGAGACATCTCTGTTGTCTTAAGGCTATTTTCTCGCCTCCACTCAACCAGTCGACTGCACAGGAAGTATGTGCAGCGGTTTCTCTCTCGTCTCTCTGCCAGGTTAGTCTCACTGGCGTGATGCTACCACGCTCCACTCCAAGGATACGGGCAATAATATCGACATTAACCCTAGCCTCTTGTCGACCTAGTGGTATGGTAAACTCAAGAAGGTCGAGGGTTGGGTTCCTTATGTGCGCATAAAAAGTCCGTTCAAGGTCCTCACTAGCGTGAGACTTCCCTTCAAACATTAGACCTCATCCATTTGCTAAAAGGTGATCGAGCAATGGATATTCGCCAAACAACTTCTCATCTACATGGGCCTCAGACAAAATCTTGTGGTGGTGGAACCTACCGTGCTCAATGCCCGACAGTGGTGACCTCTCTATTGGGACTGAGGATCAAGATCCCGCTTTGACCTCCCTCCGGCGCTCAGACGGCTCGGCCCAGCTTCATCTGGGGCTGCTCGCTTCTTCCCCATAAGAGAGAAAAGCATAGAAATGAAGAAGATAGAGGTCACCATCTCAAAATAGGCCATGGAGAAAAAGTGTTTAGGGAATTGAGTGATTTTTTTGAAGAAATGAGAGTTATGGTGCTCAAACGGGTGAGAATGGGGATGTGCAAGGAGGATTTAGGAAGATTAAGATGGAATGAGGGTTAGAAATGGAGCATGTAAAGAGGAAAATGGACTTAAAAGATTTTTTAATGAGGATTTAAGAGTGAGGAAGGGTTTAGGGGAGGTTTGGAGGGTGCAAATGAGTGGAAAAAGGGGAGTTGGTGGGTTTAAAGGGCGTAGGGACGTATAAAGGGGGACCCCACACTTGGGAGGGACCCCACTTGATCGGTCGGCGCCGCCGTCGCCCCTCTCTAGAGCCAGCAACGCCGCACCGCCGAAGAAGCGGTGCTAATGCCCCCCCCCCCCTCTGGAGGCACTTGGGAGGGACCCCACTTGATCGGTCGGCGCCGCCGTCGCCCCTCTCTAAAGTCAGCAACGCCGCACCGCCGAAGTGGCGTGCTAATGCCCCCCCTTTGGAGGTTCTGGTGGTGTCACAGCCGATAGGCGGCGGCCACCCCCTTGGGGTTTGTGTTTTCATCATGCGGGACTCTTCGAGCCCCCCTGAATGGGTCCGTTTTATCTCTAAGTTGAGTATGGTGCATGTACTGCGGTCCAGGGGCTATTTTCTACCTAAATGGGAGTTCGTAAGTTAAGCGTACTAGCTTAGGTGGTTTGAATTAGATATAGATAAGTCCTTAGTCTATTTTAGCTGTGATCGAATCAATCCAGCGTCAAAATGGGCTCGTTTTATCCACAGACCGGACTGTGGAAGTCCTTTGAGCTATTAAAGCAGCTTAGACTTACGTTGTTTAACCTTGGTCAACTTAGACCGTCTAATTTCTAGTTAGAAGTGACGTGGATCACTTCGTATAACTTAAGTAGTCCTACTTACTATCCTAGGCTAGCCTACAGGGGTCGATCTCGCCGATTAGGCAAAGTTTCAGGATTCTAGTACTATCTTTAAATTCAGTCACTCCCTCTTAAGTCAAAGTGCGTCATGATAAACCTATTACCCTAGGCCCGGTTTAATCCAAATTATGCTCTGATACCAAGTTGTAGCGCCCCAAAATTCGAGAACCGAGTAACAACTCAGCTCCCAAATTCTCAAGTGCCACGTGTGCATAAATGAGTCACAAATACATACAATTATCAGGTATTAGAAACAAAGAAGAATTAAACTAAGTGTAATTAATATTAGATCATTAAAAAAGGATTCAAGTGCCACTAAGTTAAATAAACATCTCAACATAAATTCATAACTATCCATAGACAAGTAAATCTGATAATCTAAAATGTCATTACCTAGGGACCCTGTCCCTTCTACATGTCAATCCCCAAAATGATCTTGGCTCTGGCTCAATCCCGCAGCCATCCATCACGTTAATAAGGTCCACCAAATGCTTAGAAATACATTCGTTCCTCATCGTCGTCGGCACCAACATCGTCCAGTGCGTCCTACTCTAAGGTACCTGCATTTATATCGGATTCTGATTGGTGTTTTAGAACATTGTCCCAAATTGGGAGTAAGTAGTTAACTCAGTGGTACTATTAGTAATAGGCCACACAAATTATCATACATAAAATACATTTAATGAATAGCAAACAACATAAAATTCTAAATAATGTTGTTTATGCAAATGCATGGCTCAATGATATGATGTATGCCCCTCACTACTAACTCTCCCTCAAGCGACGACATCTGACGTTCACAATGACCAACACTCCCTCGAATTGCGACCTTGAGTGCCTATTCGCCACAATAATAATGCAAATGTCATGAAATATGTTAGCCCGATTAATTAATTAGATTCATTTGTCCAATAAATTGGGAAAATCGGAATACCCTTAGTAAAGTTATTGTCCTAACCCGATCACGTGGCTTAACGGCCGTGTTCATACGTCTCTAGTGATCCTTAGTCCTATATGGGATCCTCAATCCCAGAAACCATAAATCTCAGACGAAACACAATTAGGACTTAAATGTCCTACTCGTGGTCACTATGGGGAGGTCGTCACCCCAGCACAGGCCGACAGTATAGGCATAGTGTCTCATACCACTATTCCCAGTTCGCAAGTCTAAGTGCTCACTAGACACTGCGGGGAGGCTCGTCACCCTAGCGTAGGCCGACAGTACGGACATAGTGTCTCATACCACCATCCTCAGATCATGAGTCTTTATGGGCCGCAAATTATGGCTAATAGTGGGCACGATGGTCTTAGGGTACTTCACGTTCATACAGGCATGATCAGACATGGTTAACATAAAAGGATAGTCAACTTAAGAGTCAATATGCCCCAACAGGCTGAACCGTAGCTAATCAGCCTGAGAACACTGTCACCTGTAGTCCAATTACAGCCAACGACTTATAGTTCAACTATTCGGGCTAGATTACTCGTGGGTAAGTCCAACAAAAGGAGTCGTCCAAGTATTTCCAGGTAATCAACCCATCCATAAGGGTTTATGCAATAATACACAACATATATTGTCAAATTCAAAGATAGTTCACCCATAAGAGGCATAAATCAGTAATTTAAGTACACGGAAAACAATATATCAAGTTCTACTAACCCATACGAGTCATGTTCATCATGTTTAACATATACAACCATGAGGGCAGCCATGCACCAATATACAACAACTAATCTTCCATGAGTTAACATAAATCACATAATTCAGCTATGAATTAAGGAAATCAAGCAAGTAGTTCAACAAATCAGCAATGTGACAACATTCTATGCCTTTACTCCTAGCATAATTGAAATGTAGCAACAATTCAACCAACAATCAGCAATTTACAACAATTTCACGCCGTCACACCTTATCCAATGTGCACATAAACTAGAAATCTCAAATCTATAAAAGCATTCCTCTATATTCATGGCACGCTATGAGTAAGAAGATCTATCAAAAGCACTCTAGACGTCATGGATTCTCCCTCCCTCTTCTCTCTGTCTATTCAGATAATGAAGGAGATCTTTGTGGAGGGGATTGATTCCTTCTCCCACTCCTTTTTGCACGATCCTTACTCCTTCCTGAGGGACGCTACTGGATCATCCGAGAATGATAAACCTCCACAAGATGTTTTAAAAATCATCTTGGAACTCTGGCATCTCGGGGAGTGTTCACAACCCCAAGTGTCAGGTCGCGATGTAGTAAAAATCTCGGTGAGACCGAGGTTAAATCCACAGATACTAATCTCATACGTTTCTAAAAGTAACTAGAAGTAGAACTAAAAGAAGTTCTAAAACTAAGTATGAAATAATTAAGAGAGTAACTGTGAGTTTTGTAATTGGAACATGTGAATTTAAAGGTGGGAACTAAGGTGTCAAGGTTCCACTTGTAGAAATTGAAATGCTACTTCGCTTGATTCAAGAGATCCAACTGGAATTGGAGTCCTATCTTATCTAGTTGGAGAAAAGAAATGATCGACTCTCTGAACTTCTCATTGATCCAGTCTCAATGGAATAGAATTGTGGAGTTTGAAAGGGATATCATCACCCAACCATGCCCAAGGGACGATGGTGAACAACAGGATTTACCAATCCCACAATTTCAAATAAGAAAAAAAGATATTTAAAGCTATCGCAGACTCAATTGTAATTGCAATCACAAAAAACCATAAAAAATTGAAAATAGTCGTTAAAATCAACTAGAAATCAATGAAGTTTAAAATAAACATGAATCAAAGCAAAGTAAACATCCCAATCACATTACAAGCTTCACCTCTTATCCCTAGCGAAGAGGTTTAGCTAACCATAGACATGATTGAACTAAAATTTCTTAAACAAAATATAAAAGCTAAGGAAGAAGGAAAAAAGAAACTATTGGACGGCGGCTCCACCCTTTTACTTTTACTTACGTGCTTAGATTATGTGAAAAGAATGTGGTTGTGAGTTTGTTTAAATATTATTTGCATGTTCTATTTGGATGAAAAATGAAATTAGAATCATAAGTGCTCTGCCTTGGGTTATTCGTAAAAGATCAACACAAGTTCTCTGCCTTAGGTTATCACTTAAAGATTAGCACAAGTGCTCTACCTTGGGTTATCCCTATGGCTTGTTTGGTACACATGATTAAATGGAATGGAATCGCATTAGATGGAATTAACACCATTATTGTACAATGATTGCATGTGTAGAAATACCATGGTATTTTACCAATCTAATCCCACATTTGGGATTAAATTCTTCCTTTGGGATCGAACACCGTGTTAAGCAAAATATGAAATTGCGGTAAAGACGGCTTTAGTAGAAGTGGGAATAGGATAAAGTGTCCTAGAGGGGATGAATAGGACTTTATAAAAATTTTATAATGATTTAAAATCCTATTATCATAACCCTGATATAACAAACTCCTACCAAGATATCTCCAATTTAACTCTAATGACTTCCAAGCCAAATAGAGGATCCAATCATAGGACTTCCAAGTATTCGAACAATATGTAGTCTTAGCCTATGATGAATAAACGATACAACTGTGAGTGTGTGTGAGATGTGATTCTTATCAATTCTAAATAATCATGTTAGCATGCTTTATGAAAACATTTAAAGAGAATATATAAGAGTAATGCACAAATAATAATCCCAAACACAGTCATTTTATAGTGGTTCGGGTATGTGCCTACTTCACTTTCGGCGGATGCACTAAACCCTTGAGTGTACCGGATTTAACTAACGAAGGATTTAAATTAGATTCACCTCTAACCTTCACAACGTACAAAAGATCGACTATAGGACCTACACAAGGAACGTAGACATGTCTCCACGAGACACAAGTTGATGCCCACATCAGAGCAAGGGTTAACACACAACACCCAAGTTTTATGCTCGACACATGAGCAAAGGATCCACATAAGGAACCTAGGATTTTAGGCCACATAGGCTAAGGATCTACATAAGGAACCTAGAGTTTATGCCGTACACAAGAGCAAAGGTCAACACGCAGCACCTAAGTTTTATACTCGACACACGAGCAAAGGATCCACACAAGGAACCTAAGGTTTTATGCCACACAGGCCAAGGAACCACATAAGGAACCAAGAGTTTATGCCCTACACAAGAGCAAAGGTCAACACACAACACCTACGTTTTAGGCCACACAGGCCAAGGACTTACACTAAGGACCTAAGTTTATCTCACAAAGAGCAAGGGTCAACACACAACACCCACGCATATTCTCCTGCCGGAGGCCTCCTATGAGGACTTGAAAGGGGTGAGAATCACATGTGACCCAATCCTACACAAAGGAATGATCAGCAGGGTCTCTGGACTCTAATGACTTGCAGATAAGTAGATGAGCCTCATTAAGCACATTGATGAAGATCTCCTCTTTTGATGATGAAGAATCTTCAGCTCCCTTGATCCGTAACACTTATAATGCATTCTCATTGCTACTTTTAATTACGTAGCAATTATCACTTGTGCGTAAACCTTTTATGATATATTATCCTGTTTGATCTAAGATTTTATACACATTTTTTTGAAAAAGTGACCAAGTGTTCTTTGTCGCAAATTTATGAGTTACCAAGGAGATTATGTTTTAGACCTTCTACACAAAGAACATTTTTAATCTTGGGAAGTCCCAGCCCAACTATTATTCCTTGCCCAATTATTTTGAAAAAGCTCCCATCTCTAAAAGTGACTGACCCACCATCAAAGTCAGAATACTCACAAAAGTGGGTTTGGTCACCGGTCATGTGTCTGGAGCACCCACTATCAAGATACCATTTTGAACTATTACCGACTTTTAGCGCAGTATGAATTACTAGGCAGTTGTTCTAACCATCCGTACCCTCTAGACCTACACTATTTTTCATGATTCCAACTTCAGTCAAGATCACTCTCTAGGCGATGAAGCCCTTAAGAGAGACCCTTTCTGATACCAATTGAGATTGTGGTAAAGACTGCTTTAGTAGAAGTGAGAATAGGTCAAAGTGTCCTAGAGGGAAGTGAATAGGACTTTATAAAAAATTTATAATGATTTAAAATCCTATTATCATAACCCTGATTTAACAAACTCCTATCATGATATCTCCAATTTAACTCTAATGACTTCTGAGCTAAATAGAGGATCCAATTATAAGAATCTCAAGTATTTGCACAATATGTAGTCTTAGCCTATGATGAATAAACGATACAACTGTGAGTGTGTGTGAGATGTAATTCTTATCGATTTTAAATAATAATGTTAACATGCTTTATGAAAACATTCAAAGAAAACATATAAGAGTAATGTGCAAATAACAATCCTAAACACTATCGTTTTATAGTGATTTGGCTACATGCCTACTCCACTTCTGGCGGACGCACTCAACCCTTGAGTGTACCAGATCTCACTAACGGAGGTTTTAAATCAGGTTCACCTCTAACCTTCACAACCTACATAAGGTCGACTCTGTGACATACATAAGGAACCTAGACATGTCTCCACGAGACATAATTTTATACCCACATTGGAGCAAGGGTCAACACACAACATCCGGGTTTTATGCTCAACACATGAGCAAAGGATCCACACAAGGAATCTAGATTTTATGCCCTACACAAGAGCAAAGGTCAACACTAAGCACCTAGGTTTCATGCTTGACACACGAGCAGATGATCTACATAAGGAACTTAGGATTTTAGGCCACACAGGCAAAGGATCCACATAAGGAACCTAGAGTTTATGCCCTATACAAGAGCAAAGGTCCACACACAATACCTAGGTTTTAGGCCACACAGGCCAAGGACCTATATTAAAGACCTAAGTTTATCTCACCAACAGCAAGGGTCAACACACAACACCCACACATATTCTCCCGTCGGAGGCCTCCTATGAGGACTTGAAAGGAGTGAGAATCACCTGTGACCCAATCCCATACAAAGGAATGATCAGCAGGGTCTCTGAACTCTATTAACTTACAGATAAGTAGATGAGCGCCATTAAGCACGTTGATGAAGATCTCCTCCTTTGATGATGAAGAATCTTCAGCTCCCTTGAACCACAATACAGATGATGCTCCAATGTATAGCAACGGGTTGGGTCAAGCTTATGTTGGAATCCTACTCTATTAAATGTTTTTCTATTTTAAAGAGAGTGATTCCAAGCATCTAAACATTCAAGGTATCCCAGTTCCATGATTTGTCATTAATGTGGTAGCTGAATGATCCTTGAATATGGAAGTTCATTCCCTAATCCACTCTTTTGAATATCAATGATGAGGGTAGGTTGGAGGATGAACTCCCATGAGAAAAAAAACTTAGGGTAAATAATACACGGGACTCTCTCAAGGCTCTCTCTATTTTTCTCACTATAGCAACCAACAACAACTCTCCTTTGTTCACTCCCCAAGTGCAGGGTTGTGATGTAGTAATAACTCGGTAAGACCGAGGTCGAATCCTAAGGGACGGAAACTGTACGTATTCTGAAACTAACTAGAACTAGAGCTAGGCTAAGATGAAATCTAAACTGAATATAATTTGAGGAATAATGGTGAAAATATTAATCTAAAATTTATAGAAATCAGAAGAAAGGAAACTAAGGATTCAGAGGATCCACTTGTAGAGATCAGGGAGATCTTATGCATATTTCATGAAAATTAACTGAACTGTCATTGATCTAGTTTTCAAGAGATGAAAGGTATATGAATTAGAATGGATTCCATCACCAAACCATGCCCAAAAGACTATGGCAAATAACACAATTAAACTAATTACCAACCCATCACATGTATGAAGGTTAGGAAGGGTACCGACATCCAACCATGCCCAGGAGACTATGATGAACAACAGGGTTTCCTAACATCATATATATGAAAAGGAAATAGAAATATTAAAAGCATCGCAGACCCATTGTAATTTCAGTCACAACAGACCATTAAGAACTAAAAATATTCCCAAAATAAAATTAAATCAAAATCAGTTCAATATTAAACAAAAGGCATAATTAAACGTCTCCCATCACGCTACAAGCTTCACCTCTTAGCCCTATCTAAGAGGTTTCGCCACACATAATCATAATTAGGCTAACCATAAAATAAAATTAAACCAAAACAAAAAGGAAAAAAAAAATCAACTCTCTCTCCTGCTTAGCTTCCACGACCAGTACTGCTCCACGTTTCTCCCCTCCAAGCCAAGGATCTTCCTCCCAAGGTCTGAATGAATGCTCCCCACGTCCAAAACCTCCTTATATAACTGCTGGAGTGGTGAAAATCGGATTTGAATCGTATTTGGAAAGCTATGCATGCCTAGTGAAAGCTTTTTCGCAGCTAAGTTCGGTGCCTCGAAACATGCCACTTTCCTCGCTCAAATTCTAAACAAACACCGTCCCTTAGTACTTTCTTGGGTCCTCTACATGATAGACGGTTCAGATCTGCCATATGATCAAAGATGGTGGGCCAAAACCGCCTGAAAAAGTCAGTTTTCACAGATGTATGAAACCTTTCGCACCATTTCGCTGTTGTGATCGGTGGGCCCCACAGAAGCATTTTCTGAAAAATTCACCCCGTCCATTGGATTCAGAATAAAATTTCAGTAAAGAATGGGTGGTTTTGAACGTCTATTGACCTGGCCCAAAGAAGAAATCACAAAAGAATCAGTTTTGAACGTTACAGGGCAGCCCTTTTGTGGCCTCTGTATCTCACACGTGTGCACGCATGGGTGAAAAGTGACAACATAGTTTTGTAGTATTCGTACCCCTCTACAAGATGGATAGCTTGGATTGAGCTTACGGGGCACATGTGGGGCCCACAACCGTTTGCAAAACGGCCAGCGGCCGTTCCTTCGCTGCACGTAACTTTTTTTTTTGAATTGGAGAAGGAAACGTCGGTCAGCGGCGCTGACCGACTTTGGGAATTCACGTGAACGGCTAGTGCACATGTGTACTATACACACTCAATCTAAAGTGGGGTCCACTATGATGTTTTTGTGAAATCTGATCCAACCATCTGATTGGTCTCCTCATTTAAGGCGTTAATACCAAATTCGAGGTAATTCCAGATATCAGGTGGGCCCAGAATCAACGGTTTATAGGCTGATCTATCTGTTGGAGCACTTTTATAGTGATCCAAGAGCTGAAATTTGAAATGTACGGTTAATTTATGGCCCTTATCTCATGTATAAAGTTTTGACCCGATCAGATGTCGGGAACCATGTGATCTTGCATTCTGGATGCGTTTCAAGTCACTTGAGCTTCAGTTTCTTAGTTTTCTCAGATTTCTGACCGTGTATATCCGTCAATCTTGGTCCCCTGGAGTGTGTCCCATGCTTTGGTGAATATGGAGCGTTAAATCCATGCATTTAGTATCCTATTTCGATCCAAGCTTGTAAAATCAACCTGCAACATAAACACGATTAAATCAGCCGTTAAACACTATTATGCTCGTAAATTCAGACAATATTTGGGGTCTAATATGCACTATTTGACCCTCAACACAGCCCCCAACCAGCATTTTGCTAGTCCCGAGCAAAATATGTGAAAAATAAGTTGAGAATTACAAGACAATTTCTATGAACTCGAGTGATTTCTTGTAAAACGATTCAGATACCAGGATTCCAAGATTCATGAATGTTGGACATTACTTTCTTCTGGACTCGAGTGCATGGTAAACTTCCTAGTCCAGTTCACAATATTAATCCATTAATTAGAAATTTCTAAACATTAAGATCCATGAGCATAGAGTGTACTCTTGGCTTATCATCATTAAGAGATCCAATCGTCAATTTCATGATATCATTGGTAACTAACAAGAAAATTCATGACAACTAAAATCTAATCCAAAACTTACCTCATAGATTAACCTATTAACTTGTGATTTTTCTATTCAAAGTAATACCAAGGAAGGGAATCAAATCCTCACCCATAGGGAGCAAACCTATGGTGAAATCCAATCGCCTAACATTTTCTGAATATCAACTGTGGGGAGTCAAATCCTCGTCTATAGGGAGCATACCTATGGTGAAGACCATTTGCCCAAATCTTTTCAAAAGTATCTTCTTCTTTTTTCTTTTTTTTTTTTCATATCAATCCTGTTAGGCAAATATTCCAGGCTAGTTCCTTTCATGCTTAGTGATTACTAAATTAACCATTCAATATCAACTGAAACATTAATGTGAAAGCGAGATGTGACATGTGAAATCATGACTCAGTTAATGTTTACAACTTCTAATCATAGATTAATAATTCACTTAACTATTAAATCTAACAGATACGGAATCCAAGAGTCATAAATCCAACATTATGTATCTTAAAAATCTAAATTAGGGATATCTGTCAAAATCACTTCGAATTTGTAGGAATTTTCAGAAAAATTTTAAAAATTTTCACAATTTTTGCTCAAGACCAAGAAAACACAGATTAGGGTATCTAATCTCCCACCCCAACCTAAAATTTACGTTGTCCTCATTGTAAAAGATATATGAGTATGCAATACACATGGGACAATGAAAGTAAATGAGAAGTGATGGGAAGATAGTACCTGGATAACGTATCGAGAGAGATTTTTCAAGAAATCACTGGGAGAGAGCAGGTTAGCACGAGAGAAAAATAAAAATAAAAATAACGAAAATAAAATCCTACCTATACCACTTTCGCAGGTACTCTCGATTGCATTTAGCGTATGCAACAAGCCTTTAAACCCCTAGGTTACCCCTAGTGGACTAGTTGTAGTCTCGTGAGGGTTTGCAGTAATGTTACCCACAAATATTGACTATCTAACTAAACAAAAATGAAATGAAATGGAATAAAAAGACTGGGTTTCCTCCCAGGAGCGCTAAATTTACCGTCTTCAACCAGACAAATAAAGCAACTACCCTAGTCCTATGAAAGCGATAAACCTACTTATACCTCCATCAGACTAGGAGATTAGTCCTGATAAACAGGAGCAATCAGAGGCACGGACATGTCCTCTGAATCAAATGTCTCGACAAATGGCTTTAATCGATGTCCATTGACTTTAAACTCCTTGCCATTTTCAGGATCTTTTATCTTGACAGCCCTATGAGGACAAGCAGTGACAACAATGTAAGGGCCGGTCCAACGAGATTAAAGCTTACCCGGAAAGAGATGTAGTCGAGAATCGTACAAAAGGACTTTCTGACTTGGCGTGAATGATTTTCGTAGAATATGTTGATCATGAAACGCCTTCATCCTGTCCTTGTAAATTCTCGAGTTCTCATATGCATCGTTCCGGATTTCTTCAAGTTCATTTAATTGAAGTTTGCGTAACGAGCCAACGTTGTCTAGATTGAAATTTAGATTTTTGATCGCCCAGTATGCTTTATGTTCCAATTCCACAGGCAAGTGACAGGCCTTCCCATAGACAAGTCTAAAGAAAGATGTTCTAATAGGAGTTTTAAAAGCAGTACGGTACGCCCATAGGGCATCGGTCAATCGGATTGACCAATCCTTACGATCAGGGTTAACCGTTTTCTCTAAGATATGTTTGATCTCCCTATTAGAAATCTCAGTTTGTCCACTTGTCTGTGGATGGTATGGGGTGCTCACCTTATGAGAGATACTGTATTTCTTCATTAAACTCTCAAATGGTCTATTACAAAAGTGTGAGCCCCCGTCACTAATGATGGCTGGAGGCGTTCCGAACCGCGACAGGATATTTTCCTTCAAAAATTTAATGACCGTGCGATGGTCATTTTTACAGCATGGAATTGCTTCGACCCATTTAGTGACATAGTCTACGGCGAGCAAAATATATAGATTTCCAAATGATTAGGGGAATGGTCCCATGAAATCAATGCCCCAGCAATCAAATGCTTCAATGATAAGGATGGGATTCAAAGGCATCATATTTCGACGGGACAATGCTCCCAATTTTTGACAACGCTCACAAGCTTTGCAAACTCATGAGTATCCCTGAATATAGTGGGCCAGTAAAAGCCACACTGTAGAATCTTGGCCGTGGTCTTTTTGGCAGAAAAGTGACCACCACAGGCCTGTGAGTGACAGAAGGAGATGACACTCTGATGCTCATCGTCTGGCACTCATCTCCTTAAGATTTGGTCTGAAAAATATTTAAACAAATATGGATCATCCCGGAAAAAGTTACGCACCTTGGTAAAGAATTTCTTCTTATCTTGTGACGTCCAGTGTGTCGGTATGGCACCTGTAGCAAGATAATTAGCAATATCAGCGAACCAAGGTGAATGGGAGACTACAAACAGTTGTTCATCAGGGAACATATCATTAATATGAGTCGCCTCAAGGGAATCAGAGGTATTAAGGCGAGAAAGGTGATCGGCCACTACGTTCTCTACTCCCTTTTTGTCTTTAATTTCCAAATCGAATTTTTAGAGTAGAAGGATCCATCGTATCAGGAGGGGCTTAGAATCATTCTTAGAAAGAAGATACTTAACTACCGCATGGTCTGTGTAGATGATGATCTTGGATCCGATCAGGTAGGATCTAAATTTGTCCAAAGCGAACACTACGGCTAAGAGTTCCTTTTCCGTAATCGAATAGTTCACTTGGGCAGAATTTAGAGTCCTACTTGCGTAGTGAATAACGTAAGGCCGCTTATCTTTTCTCTGGCCTAGAACCGCCCCAAGAGCATAATCAGATGCGTCGCACATAAGTCCAAAAGGAAGACTCCAGTCGGGTGGCTGCATGATAGGTGCAGTGGTTAACATGCCCTTAAGCTTAGTGAAAGCTTCTTGGCACTGCTCAGTCCACTCGTATGGTGTATCCTTTTGAAGAAGATTACATAAAGGACGAGAGAGGAGACTAAAGTCCTTTATGAATCGTCTGTAGAATCCTGCATGTCCCAAGAAGGATCGCACATCTCTGATGTTCTTGGGTGGAGGTAGGTTAGAGATAAGATCAATTTTTGCCTTATCTACCTCGATTCCTTTGGACGAGATGATATGCCCAAGGACAATTTCCTTTTGAACCATAAAATGGCACTTCTCCCAGTTAAGTACCAAATTTTTTTCTTCACATCTTTTCAGCACACATTTAAGACTTGCTAAGCACTCGCTGAAAGATGAACCGAAAATAAAGAAATCGTCCATGAAGACCTCTAAATATTTCCCCACCATGTCAGAGAAGATACTCATCATGCATCGCTGAAAGGTGGCAGGGGCATTACATAACCCGAATGGCATCCTTCTGTAAGCAAAGGTGCCATAGGGACATGTAAATGTGGTCTTTTCCTGATCTTCAGGGGCAATTTCAAACTGATTATAACCTGAATACCCGTCAAGAAAACAATAATAGGAATGACCAGCTAGCCTTTCTAGGATTTGATCAATGAAGGGCAAAGGAAAGTGGTCTTTCCTTGTGACGGTATTCAGCTTTCTATAGTCAATGCACATTCTCCAACCAGTGGTAACTCTGGTCGGCACGAGTTCATTATTGGCATTGGCTACGATGGTGATCCCGGACTTCTTAGGAACCACCTGAGTTGGACTCACCTATTGACTATCGGATATGGGGTATATGATCCCCACATCATGGGATCCCGGACTTCTTAGGAACCACCTGCATGGCACATGTCTCTCTAATTATATCATCATCAAGATCATGGGAGTGGGCCAGGCACGTCTCTAGAGGATTAGAGGATAAGGTGAGAGGTATTCTATCTTCCACAAAAGAATCAATCATGTTAACATCGTGGAAATCGTCATCATCCTCTGAGTTGCAGCCGTTATTGAAAAAGATATTCGATTCCAATGTCAAATTTCCAAAAGACATAGTCATAACACCATTCCTGCAATTGATAATTGCATTTGAAGTGGACAGGAATGGGCGACCAAGGATGACAGGAATCTGAGTGCTTGTGTCATTGATGGGTTCGGTGTCCAAGATGATAAAATCAACAGGGTAGTAAAATCTATCAACCTGGACCAACACATCTTCGATGATCCCTCTTGGTACACGAACAGAATGATCAGTAAGTTGTAGTGTGGTTCGAGTGAGTTTTAATTCACCCAAGCCTAACTGTTGGTATACCGAGTAGGGAATTAGATTGACGCTCGCTCCTAAGTCAAGAAGTGCGTGATCAATTCGATAGTTCCCGATTACACATGATATGGTTGGGCAACCGGGATCTTTGAATTTTTGCGGCACGTCTTGTTTCAGGATGGTACTCACTTTCTCAGTTAAGGAAATTTTCTTTTGAACACTTTTTCGTCGTTTGGTAGTGCATAAGTCCTTTAGAAATTTAGCATATAAAAAAATCTATTTTACAACATCAAGCAGAGGAATGTTGACTTTGACTTGTTTCAACACCTCTAGGATATCCTGAGAGTTAGAGAGACGTTTTGGTTCAACCAACCGTTGGGGAAACGGAGCAACTGGCTGCTCTAAAGGTTCCGGTTCAAATTTTTGTGAGGTGTCACTAGATCCATCATTGTTGTCCTCTTCTGGTTCTTGAGGCTTTTCAAGCCTAACCGGAAGGGTTTTATCAATAACCTTCCCACTCCTAAGAGTGGTGATGGATTTAGCGTGCCCCATTTGATTTGAAGAGCTGGGATCACTAACTCCATAATGTGGTTTAGGATTGGGAAGAGGTTGAGCTGGGAAGCTCCCCTTGTTTCCAATCGTATTTTCAGCCTTAAGTTCATATATTGCTTTTGTAAGGTTTTGAAAGGCTTGCATCATACCCTGATTGAAAAGCTCTTGCTTTTGAAAATGTTTTAGAACCAAATCCTCTTGAGGTTTCTCTTGAGTTGGATTTTGGTTTAGGAAACCTTGAGGTGTAGCCGTTGGTCCATTCCTCCAACTGAAATTTGGATGATTTTTCCAACCAGGATTGTATATATTAGAGGGTGGTCCATTGAAAGGTCTTTGATAGTTATTTACAGCATTAGATTGTTCATTCAATACTTCTCGAAAGGCAGGTATTGAAGGACAATTTTCAGTAGTATGAAAGTTGCAATCACAGATGCCGCAAACACTTTCATTAACCTTTTCCTTCTTTCCTTCCATGGCCTCAAATTTTCTGATGAGATTAGCCACCTTAGCGTTAAGATCATCATCCTCTTTCAAGAGATATATTCATCATTTTTCCCTTGAATGAATTAGCCTAGACGTAGCGTTCGTCCTTGGGTAATAATCCCATGATTGTGTTTTTTCAGCAAGACTATTGAGGTAATCCCATACCTCGTTGACATTTTTATTGATGAATTCTCCGTTATACATTGTCTCGACCATTTGGCGCATGAAAGATGTTAGCTCATCATAGAAAAAATTCATAATGCGCCATATTTTAAAGCCATGTTGTGGGCATGCATTAACCAGATCCTTGAACCTTTCCCAACATTGGAAGAATGTTTCATCTTCCTTTTGGGCAAAGTTCATGATTGCTCTCCTGAGGGTAATTGTCTTATGATGTGGGAAAATTTTCTTTATAAATTCCCTCTGCATATCATTCCATGTGCCAATGGATCTAGGACGCAGTGAATGTAACCACGTCTTGGCTTTTTCTTTCAAGAAAAATGGAAAGAGTTTCAGCCTAATTGTATCTTCAGATACATTAGGGAAATATAAGGTGCCTATGATTTCGTCGAACTCTTTCAGATGCAAGTATGGTTCTTCAGACTCAAGCCCATGGAACTTAGGAAGGAGTTGGATAACCCCTGGCTTGATGTCCATATGTCCTGTATTCGCAGGAAAAATTATGTATGAGGGCGTACTCACCCCCGCCGATTGTAAATAATCTTGTAAAGTACGAGGCGGGGGTGCGTGATGCACCTCATTCTCATCATGTACTTCCTCAACCCTAGGTTGGGATAGTGCTTGAGGTTGATTTTCAGCTATAACATCCTCTAACTCAGGAGAATTCAAGTGGTGTCTAGTCCTGCGATGGAGAGCCAACCCCTCAACTAATCCTCCTTTAGTCACGAGACGTCGAGTGTTGTCGCATGCCCACTGGGGCATAAAACACACTCAGCCCTCAAATTCTAACTTAAACCTAAGAGAAAGGAAGAAGAAATATAGAAAATAAAAGAGAAAGATGGAAAGAAGTTACCAAATTTGAAGTCCTAGATTAAGAACCTGCAGAATAAACAAAATAGTTAGTTTCTAAGAATAGAAAGTCCTAATTAAGAGTAAACTAATTTCTAGAAAAAAAGAAGAAATTCCAAAGAAAGAGAAATTAGAAAGAGCTTACTAAATTAGAAGTTTCCTACAAAACAGAAAAAAAAAATAGGTTAGTTCTAAAAATCAGATAAAATGAAGAATAGCAAGTTTCTAAAGTTAGGAAAAATTTATAATAAGGAAAATAACTAAGCTTCTAAACCTATAGTTAAAAATTTCTAAAAAGAAAATCTAATCCTAAACTAATCTTAAAACTAATTAATTTCAGAAAAACGTATCCAACAGTCCCCGGCAACGGCGCCAAAAACTTGTTCACTCCCCAAGTGAAGGGTTGTGATGTAGTAATAACTCGGTAAGACCGAGGTCGAATCCCAAGGGATTGAAACTGTACGTATTCTGAAACTAACTAGAACTAGAACTAGGCTAAGATGAAATCTAAAATGAATATAATTTGAGGAATAATGGTGAAAATATTAATCTAAAATTTATAGAAATCAGAGGAAAGGAAACTAGGGATTTAGAGGATCCACTTATAGAGATCGGGGAGATCTTATGCATGTTTCATGAAAATTAACTGAACTGTCATTGATCTAGTTTTCAAGAGATGAAAGGTATATGAATTAGAATGGATTCCATCACCAAACCATGCCCAAAAGACTATAGCAAATAACAGAATTAAACTAATTACCAACCCATCACATGTATGAAGGTTAGGAAGGGTACCGACATCCAACCATGCCCAGGAGACTATGGTGAACAACAGGGTTTCCTAACATCATATAC
Organism: Magnolia kwangsiensis; assembly: GCA_037074715.1. NCBI lineage: Eukaryota > Viridiplantae > Streptophyta > Magnoliopsida > Magnoliales > Magnoliaceae > Magnolia > Magnolia kwangsiensis. The sequence continues at coordinate 130,528,576 of CM073575.1, forward strand.
ATGAAAAGGAAATAGAAATATTAAAAGCATCGCAGACTCATTGTAATTTCAGTCACAACAGACCATTAAGAACTAAAAATATTCCCAAAATAAAATTAAATCAAAATCAGTTCAATATTAAACAAAAGGCATAATTAAACGTCTCCCATCACGCTACAAGCTTCACCTCTTAACCCTAGCTAAGAGGTTTAGCCACACATAATCATAATTAGGCTAACCATAAAATAAAATTAAACCAAAATAAAAAGGAAAAAAAACAAACTCTCTCTCCTGCTTAGCTTCCACGACCAGTACTGCTCCACGTTTCTCCCCTCCAAGCCAAGGATCTTCCTCCCAAGGTCTGAATGAATGCTCCCCACGTCCAAAACCTCCTTATATAACTGCTGGAGTGGTGAAAATCGAATTTGAATCGGATTTGGAAAGCTATGCATGCCTAGTAAAAGCTTTTTCACAGCCAAGTTCGGTACCTCGAAACACGCCACTTTCCTCGCTCAAATTCTAAAGAAACATCGTCTGTTAGTACTTTCTTGGGTCCTCTACATGATAGACGGTTCAGATTTGCCATATGATCAAAGATGGTGGGCCAAAACTGCCTGGAAAAGTCAGTTTTCGCGAATGTACGAAACCTTTCGCACCATTTCGCTGTTGTGATCGGTGGGCCCCATAGAAGCATTTTCTAAAAAATTCACCCCGTCCATTGGATTCGGAATGAAATTTCAGTCAAGAATGGGTAGTTTTGAACGTCCATTGACGTGGCCCAGAGAAGAAATCACAAAAGGATCAGTTTTGAACGTTGCAGGGCAGCCCTTTTGTGGCCTCTGTATTTCACACGTGTGCACGCATGGGTGAAAAGTGACAACATGGTTTTATAGTATTCGTACCCCTCTACAAGATGGATGGTTTGGATTGAGCTTACGGGGCACGTGTGGGGCCCACAACCGTTCGCAAAACGGCCAGCGGCCGTTCCTTCGCTGCACGTAACTTCTTTTTTTTTTTGAATTGGAGAAGGAAACGCCAGTCAGCGGCGCTGACCGACTTTGGGAATTCACGTGCACGGCTAGTGCACATGTGTACTATGCACACTCAAACTAAAGTGGGGTCCATTATGATATTTTTTGAAATCTGATCCAACCATCTGATTGGTCTCCTCATTTAAGGCGTTGATACCAAATTCGAGGTAATTCCAGATATCAGGTGGGCCCAGAATCAACGATTTATGGGCTGATCTAACCGTTGGAGCACTTTTATAGTGATCCAAGAGCTGAAATTTGAAATGTACGGTTAATTTATTGCCCTTATCTCATGTATAAAGTTTCGACTCGATCAAATGTTAGGAACCATGTGATCTTGCATTCTGGATGCGTTTCAAGCCACTTGAGCTTTAGTTTCTTAGTTTTCTCGAATTTCTGACCGTGTATATCCGTCAATCTTGGTCCCCTGAAGTGTGTCCCATGCTTTGGTGAATTTGGAGCGTTAAATCCATGCATTTAGTATCCTATTTCGATCCAAGCTTGTAAAATCAACCTGCAACATAAACACAATTAAATCAGCCGTTAAACACTATTATACTCGTAAATCCGGACAATATTTGGGGTCTAATATGCACTATTTGACCCTCAACATCCTTAAATAGGCAAAGAGATCCAGCTATAATAAAATAGTCAGATTTTTTACAAAGTTCGATATCATCGAGCCATCTTCGATATCATCGAACGTATACATTTGAAGACATCGAGGGACAGATCAATGATATGAACTCTTCTGACAATCACCATTGAAACTCTTATACCCAGATCGATCATATCAAACATGCTTCGATTTCATCGAATTTCGAACTCCGATGACATCGACCCATTGAAAATGAAAAAGCAAGAGAGCAGGCTAAGACTTGAGACAGTACTTTCGATATTATCGATCCTCCCACGATGTCATCAATATTCAAATGTCAATGATATCGATACCTAGTTCGATTCATTGATCTTTTATAGCAGATTTTCCTATAAGCTCGCTGAATATTCCATTTTCCTGATTCGATGATATCGACTAAGATTCGATATGATCGATATTATCGAAGGAGTATCGATTCCTTGAATTATTTAAAGAGGATTTTCTTAAAAATCTTGCTGGACAATTTAGTCCAAAATCGATAACATTAAAGGTCCATCAATATTATCAGAGTTTGAATTCCGAGGATATCGAGGCTTCCTTCAAGTCATCGATAAATATATGATTTTCCTTAGAAGCTTATTGGACACAAACAGACTAGGATTCGATTATATCGAGCTGTCTCGATGATCTTGAAATTTGAATGTCGATGATATCGAATGTTCCATCGATTCATCAATAATTTAGTCCGGAGATCAATTTGGTTGCTGGACACAAGTAGTCCTCAATTCGATGATATCGATTATATTCTGAGGACATCAATAACTGGTGTTCGATTTCATCGAGGTTGTCTCGATATATCATTAAAAGCTGAAAACTTAGAGATTTTCCTAATTTTGTAAAATAGTTTTCATACTTTAAAACCTATGTTGTTCTATCCTCTTTTAAGGAATTTATATAACTAGGTGTTTTGAGAGATGGGATGTGTGGTTAAATTTACCTTTGAGGAGTTTGGAGTACATATCCAGTTGAGGTAGACGCTTGAATGATCTTCCTATGGGGCTCACTTGTCTTGATGACTCAACACTCACGTTAATTGACAAACCAGGATACTTTCAAAATACGCTTTTGGTGGGCCATGCAATTGTAATTAGTGAACTAGATTTTCACGATTAAATGGTATGGGATTGCTTTAGATGGAATTAACACCATTATTGCATAGTGATTGCATGTTAGAAAATACCATGGTATTTTGACCATTCAATCCCACGGTTGCGATCAAATTCTTCCTTTGGAAAAAACATGGTATTAAGTGAAACCTGTAGCAATTGGTGGACCATGAAATTGCAATCACCGAACTAGATTTCACAATTAATGCTGGTCACTAGGGATGCGAATTGCGTACTAACAACGTTAGTAGTGAGGTGGCTACCAACAATGCTCCGTGGGCCCCATCATGATATATGTATCCTATCCATGCCTTCCATTCATTTTTTGGACTATTTTATGGCATGAGCCCAAAAATGAGACAGATCAAATCTCATATGGACTACACCACAGGAAAGAGTGGTGATTGAACACTCACCATTAAAACTTCTTAGGGGCCATAAAAGTTTTAGGTTAAGATGATATTTGCGTTTTCTCTTCATCAAGGTGTGCATGACCTAATCAACAGGTTGGATGACAAATAAACATTATATGAGCCTTAGAAAATTTTTAATAGTGAATATTCAATCAGCATTGTTTTCTTATGGTTAATTTGGTCCACTTGAGATTTGGATCTCCTTCATTTTCAAGATCATGTTCTATAATGATCTGAAAAAATAGATGGATAACTTCAATAAAAGCATTGTTAGTAGCCACCTCGCTAATGACGTTGTTATTATGCAATCCACTTCGAGCGCGAATTAGATACTAACAAGGTTAGTATCCAAATCACTACTGAAGTGACGTCACCAAGCTCTGTGGACCCCACCATGATGCATGTATTGTATCCATACCGTCCATCCATTTAGAGAGATCGTTTTATGGCATGAAAAAAAAATAATGAGATAGATCTAAAGTTCAAGTGGACCCCACCATAGAAAACAGTGGGGATAGTGACATCCACCGTTCAAAACTTCTTAGGGGCCACAGAAGTTTCCAATCAAGATTATAATTTTTTTTTCACTTCATCTATCTCTATATTAACTTATGAATAGGTTGATCTAAAAAATAAATCACGGTGGGCCCTATAAATGTTTCAACGGTGGGTGTGACTAATCCCACGATTTGTTTTAGTGGGTCCACTTAACTTTATATCTATCTCATTCTTTTTCTCATGCCATAAAATGATATCTACAAATGGTTGGACAATATGGATACAACACATGCATCATGGTGGGGTCCACAGAGCATGTTGACGTCACTTCAGCAGCGATTTGGCTACTGACCTTATCAGTATCTAATCTGCGCCCATCCACTTCCAATCACCAGTCACTTGTACACATATGTAACTCGAATGTCTTGTATAAAAGAGGTCACATGCACACATATGCAACTTGAATGTCTTGTATAAAGGATAAATTTGGATGCACGACAGGGATAAAACACTTGCATCAATGTGCGACCCACATTGCAGTGGATTTCTAAATCCACAAAAAATTCCAGGGACTTGCTATTGGGACAGGACGATATGATAGCTGGATTAATCCAATCCATCACACTGGATAGAATTTATATAACAAATACATTATGATTAGGGGTGTACATGGACCGAGCTAGCTCAGTTAGCTCACTCGACTCGACTCGAAAAAGCTCAATTCGACTCGGTTTGAAGCTGAGTTCGAGCCAAGTCAAGCTGATTTTTTGAGCAAGCCCCAACTCGAATCGAACTCAGATCGAACCAGTTTGGTGGCTTGGTTACTTTCCCATTGAAGCTGCTCACCAACTGTTTGATAAAATGACTTAACAAAATGTGGCTAGTGGCAAGGAAGGTTTGGCCGGTGGCAAGTAAGGTACGTACATTAAACAAATATCTTCTTTTTTTTTTTCTTTTTCTTTTTTTTTTTTTTTTTGGGGGGGGGGGGGGGGGGGGGGGGGGTGTGGGGGGTGGGGGGTTTATGTTACTTAAAAGGTTTTTGATAAAACATCTGTAAAACTATTGCCTTTGTTGGTAAAACAATGGGTTTTTGAAGTTGCAGTTAAGGTGTTTGTGGAAATGCCTCAATGGCGAACTCAACTCGATTTTGGCTCTAACTCGACCCAAGCTGGCCTGAGTTGCTGACCGAACCAAGCCGAGCCAGGCCAAGCTGAGTTTGAGCTGAGGTTCGCCACTGGACTCGGCTCGACTGGATGGACACCATTTATGATGGAGACTTGGTGACGTGAACACACCCTGGAGGTCGGTGGTGCGTGGCACACCATGCAATCCAATCGTTAGCGGATGGAAGTCGAATGTCTGGTGGAGCGCAGCTTTGCAGTGACCCATGATAAGGAATGTGAGTGACACTGTGAACATAACCCACCTCAATGTATACATTATATATCCACACCGTTCATGGATTGTTTTTCACCTTATTTTAAGCCAGGTCCGAAAATGAAGAAGATACAAATTTCAGGTGGACCACACCACAAGAAAAAGTGGTCATTGAATGCACACCTTTAAAAACTTCTCAGCATCTACCAAAGTGTTTATTGACCATCTATGAGGTCAAACAGGCCTAACAGACCTGATGAAAAGAAAAAACATCATCCAAAACTTCTGTAGGCGAAAAAGGTTTTTAATGGGTTAATAAACATTGTTTCCTGTAGTGTGGTGTATTGAAATTTGTACTTGTTGTAGTTTTGGGACGGTCTCTTAAAACAAGCTGAAAAAACATGCTTGGTTATACAGCGCCGAGAGGATTAGATGAGACCTACTCTCCCACCGTGGGGCCCTAGTCGTGGGGCTCACCTTGATGTATGTATTCCATATCCATGCCGTCCATCATTTTTTTCTGGATAATTTTAGGCTATTCTCCTAAAAATGAAGCAGATCCAATTATCAGGTGGACCATATCATAGGAAATAGTAGTGATTGATCATTAATGGACTACAAAAGCTTTGGATCAAGCTGACACTTATTTCTTCCCTTCATCTAGGCTTATGTGAGCTTATCAATGGATTGGATGGAATATAAACACTAGGCAAGCATAATGTGCTCCCTAAGAAGTTTTTATGGTAAGGCTTTCAATCAATGTTGTTTCTCATCTCATGGTATGGTCTACCTGATAATTGGATCTACTTTATTTTTAGATTAATTCCTTAAAATAGGCTGGAAAATAATTGGATCTACTTTATTTTTAGATTAATGCCTTAAAATTAGCTGGAAAAATGGATGGACAACTTGGATAAAGAATAAATACATCAAGGTGGGCCCCACATTAAGTGCCACACTTTCTTAAGTGAGGCCGGGGTATCACCTAATCTGCTCCTTATACAATAATTACATCAAGGTGGACCCTACTGTTAGGGTCTTGCCCATAAGAGCCAATTAGATGATATCCTGAGAGATTGCCCCCACTAACTGTAGGATATCTTGGGGGTCTACCTTGATGTATGTATTATGTATCCATGTTGGAAGTCTATTTTTCCTTTATCATTCTAGGGTATTATCCGAAAAATGACATAGATCCAATTCTTGATGGACCATACTATAATAAACACTGGTGATTGATGGTTCTATTGTTAAAAACTTCCTAAGGCCACATTAATGTTTCCATAGTGTTTATTTACCATCCAATATGTTGATAAGGTCACATAAGCCTGAATGAAGGGAAGAAACAAATATAAGCTTTATCCAAAACTTTTGTGGCCCATTAATGGTCAATCACTACTGTTTTCTGTGATATGGTCCACCTGATAATTGAATCTACTTCATTTTTAAAATAAATGCCCTAAAATGATATGCAAAAATAGATAAATACCATGAATACATAATACATCCATCAAAGTGGGTCCCACGGTAAGGTAAGGGCCGCACTTCCGGGGTCTCACCTAACATGCTCTCCTAAGCAACGTCGTTGGTTATAGGTCGCAGCACGTCGCACTCTATACTTTATGGACTAATTATAATACATGTTATATTCTCCATCTATCAATTTTGTAAGATTATTTTAAGGCATGGGATCAAAATTTTCAGATCTAATTCTCAAGTGGACCACAGGATATAAAGTAGTGGGGATTAAACTTCTACAGTTGAAAACTTCTTGTGAACTAAGAAAGTTGTGGATAAATTAATATTTGTGTTTTCCCTACAAAGCTTACGAACAATTTCCATAGCAAATACACATGATGGTGGGCCTTAAGAAGGTTTCATTGATAGGTATATTGTCTCCACTTATTTTTGTACTGTAGTTCACTTGAGCTTTGGATTTGCCCTAAAAATGATCCAAAAATGATCATAAAAATGGATGGATGGTGTAGATATAACATATTAATCACGATTGGCCCAACAAAAATTGGTGACATCAACACACCACCTAGGTCGATGATGTGTGGCATGTTGGGATTTTGGTTTGTGGAATCACACAAATCTAAATCTAGGATAGCAATCCAATGGCACCAAGCACACATAAGAGAACACACAGATTTAATGTGGAAAACCCTTGTGGGGAAAAAACTAAGGCACAAACTGACAGATCTTCACTATGAAAATATAAATTACAAAGAGAGAAGACTTACCCGATTTAAACAACATCGAATTTCACCCTTGCTACACCCTTTGATAACCATAGAACCTATTTAGAAACCCTTGGAATCTCTTAGAATAATACCGCTTAATCTCGTTTACACTCATATATATATATATATATATATATATATATATATATATATATGTAGTTTTAAGAAGAATCTCAAACAAAATCGGAAACAAATCCCGCCCTTTCACAGTTGCGCGAAAAATCTGCACAGAATCTGATTAGATTTAATGCATCAAATACAACAATCTCTATCATGTCTTCAATCTTCAAACGTGTAACTCTTTGTCCTCTTATCTTATATCTACATCACAGCATAGCTTCTCGTGCACACTCTGTCCTTCTTTTTCGTCATCGCCAAGTCTAGAGAAGTTGCACAGAACTTGAACTTTTCTGCAGGAACGTTCTAGGTGAGCATGACTGCCGGATCAAAATCCACGTGCCCAACCACCTTTGCTCCTGTTTTCTCAAAAGGAAAGATGTTGTCTTCTTACCATCTCACCGCTACCCAATATTGTTTGTCGGGGTATTTGCTCACAACATTGATAGCCCGTGAATTAACCAGTCTAATTCAGACCATGATATACACTACCAACCGCATTCGAATAAGGCTCATGAGATATATCCTGTTTTTCCTCATCTGTTTTGGGACATGTCTTGAAGACAACTCGAGTAGAGACACGTAAGGAATGATCTCAGACTTTGCCTTGTTCATCACATCCTTGATCAATACCTACCCAAGGTATTTTGCCTGAGATAACCAAAGCGTACTCTTCTTTCAGTCTCAATCTCGAGAACCATCTTTGCAGCCTCCGATCCTTCATCCTGAATGTCTCACTTAACCGAGTCTTTAGTACATTGATTTCAGACATGTCATAATTGGTGTTCACTCCCCAAGTGCAGGGTTGTGATGTAGTAATAACTTAGTAAGACCGAGGTCAAATCCCAAGGGACTGAAACTTGTACGTTATCTAAAACTAACTAGAACTAGAACTAGGCTAAGATGAAATATAATCTGATTGAATTTGAAGGAATACTGGTGAATTAATTATCTAAACTTGAGAGAAATCAGGAGAAGGGATCTAGGGATTCAGAGGATCCACTTGTAGAGATCAGGGAGAATTTATGCTTGCATAAAAAATTATGAAAATTACTGAACTGCCGTTGATCTAGTTTTCAAAGAGATGAAAGGAAGATAAATTAGAATGGATTCCATCACCAAACCATGCCCAAAGACTATGGCAAACAACAGAATCAAACTAATTACCACCCAATCACATGTATGTAAGTTAGGAAGGGTACCGTCATCCAACCATGCCCAGGAGACTATGGTGAACAACAGGACGTCCTGACGTCATAAACATGAAAAGGAAATAGAAATATTCAAAGCATCGCAGACCCATTGTAATTTCAGTCACAACAGACCATTAAGAACTAAAAATATTCCCATAATAATTAACTAAAATCAAAGTCAATTCATGCATTAAAATTAAAATAAAATAAAATCTCCCATCTCACTACAAGCTTCACCTCTTAGCCCTAGCTAGGAGGATTTAGCCTGCCATGGATGGGCTCAATCCAAATAAATAAAGAGAAAAAGAAAAGGAAAAGAAAAGGGAAAGAAAAAATCAAGCTCCTCTCTCTCTCCTCTGCCCACGTTGAAACCCAAGCTCGAGCCTCCACGTCTCTCTTTTTCTTCCTTCCTAGACCTTGAATGAATGCTCCCCACGTCCAAAAAACTTCCTTTTATAGCTGCTGGAAGGCTGGAGTCAGTGACAGAGTTGTAGCAAGACACGGAGTATAATTTTTGCAGCCAAGTTCGGTACCATGAAACACGCCACTTTCCTCGCTCAAATTCCAAAGAAACACCGTCCCTTAGTACTTTCTTGGGTCCTCTATATGATAGACGGTTCAGATCTGCCATATGATCAAAGATGGTGGGCCAAAACTGTCCGAAAAAGTCAATTTTCACGGATGTGCGAAACCTTTCGTACCATTTCGCTGTTGTGGTCGGTGGGCCCCACAGAAGCATTTTCTGGAAAATCCACCCCGTCCATTGGATTCAGGACGAAATTTCAGTTAAGAATGAGTGGTTTTGAACGTCCATTGACGTGGCCCAGAGAAGAAATCACAGAAGAATCAGTTTTGAACGTTACCGAGCAGCCCTTTTGTGGCCTCTGTATCTCACACGTGTGTACGCATGGGTACAAAAAGTTAGCATGTTTTTGTAGTATTCGAGCCCCTCTACACGGTGAACGGGTCAGATTTTCCATATGGTCAATGGGTAGGGCCCACAAACGTCCGCAAAAATGGCCAGCGGCCTGCGTTATGCGGTGCGATTTTTATTTTTTTATTTTTTAAGAAGAAAGTCGGTCAGCGTCTTGCTGACCGACTTAACTCGTTTGGTGCACGACGAGTGCACATGTGCACTGTACACACTCATCTTATATGGGGTCCATTGCACTGTTTTGGAGAAATTTGCACCGTCCATCTGTTTTGACTCCTCATTTAAGGCGTCAATAATAATTTTGAAACAGTTCCAGATATCAGGTGGGCCCAGAATCAACGGTTTATGGGCTGATCTGTCAGTTGGGGCACTTCCCGAGATCTTCAATGGCTGAAATTTTATATGTACGGTTAATTTATGGTCCTCAGGCGACGTATGAAGTTTCGAGCCGAACGGATGGTGGGAACCTCATGATCTTGCATTCTGGACGTCCTTCAGGCCACTTGAGCTTCAATTTCTAACTTTTCTCGGATTTCTGACCGTGTATATTTGTCAATCTTGGTCCCCTGGAGTGTGTCCCTTGCCTTTGGCGTCATCAGATCGTTAAATCTCAACTTTTAACGTCCTTTTTCCATCCATGCTCATAAAATCACTTTGCCACACAAGAATGAGAAAACGAGCCATTAGACAGCATTATATTCGTAAATCCAGACAATATCTGGGGTCTAATATGCAATATTTGACCCTCAACACAACCCCCAACCAGCATTTTGCTAGTCCCGAGCAAAGTATGCGAAAAATAAGTTGAGAATTATAGGAGAACTTTCTATGAAATCGAGTGAGATTTTGAACAAAATACGAGAAATTTAATATTCATGAATGTTAGAAATTGTATTCTCCTGAGCTCAAGCGCACGGTAGACTTCATAATCAAGTGTAAAGTATTAATCCATCAATTAGAAAAATTTTAAACATTGAGATCCATGGATGTATAGTCTAATCTCGGCTTATCATCATTAAGAGATCCAATTGTCAATTTCATGATATCATTGGTAACCAACAAGAAAATTCATAACAACCAAAACCTAATCCAAAACTTGCCTCATAGATTAACCTATTAACTTGTGATTTTTCTATTCAAAGTAATGCCAAGGAAGGAGAATCAAATCCTTACCTATAGGGAGCAAACCTATGGTGAAGATCGTACACCTGACTCTTTTTCACATATCATTCATGAGGAATTAACTCTACACCTATAGGGAGCAAACCTATGGTGAAGATTAATTATCCAACCTTTTCAATTTTTATACCATGATGGCAAGATATTTCAGACTGGTTCCTTTCGTGCTTAGTGATTACCAAGTTAACCCTTCAATATCAGACTGAAGTCTTAATGTGTAAGCAAGACGTGTCCTGAAATCATGATTCAATCAATGTTTACAACTTCTAATCATGGATTAATAATTCACTTAACTATGAAATCTAACAGATACGGAATCCAAGAGTCATAAATCCACCATTATGTACCTTGAAAATCTAAATTAGGGATATCTGTCAAAATCACTTCGAATTTGTAGAAATTTTCAGAAAAAAATTTTTAAAAAAAATTTCACAATTTTTGCTCAAGACCAAGAAAATACTGATTAGGAAACCTAATCTCCCACCCCCAACCTAAAATCTACATTGTCCTCAATGTAAAAGATATGAGCATGCAATGCACATGGGACAACGAAAGTAAATGAGAAGTGATGGGAAGATAGTACCTGAATAACGAATCAAGAGAGTTTCCAATAGATCACGGCATGGAAGCTTGTCAGCATGAGAGAGAAAGCAGAACAAAAATAATAAAAATAAAATCCTACCTATACCACTTTCGCAGGTGCTCTCGATTACATTTAGCGTATGCAACAAGCCTTTAAACCCCTATGTTACCCCTAGTGGACGAGTTGTAGTCTCGTGAAGGTTTGCAGTAATGTTACCCACAAACATTGAACTAACCTATGAAAGCGACTATCCTAAACCTATAAAAGCGATAAACCTACCTATACCTCCATCAGACTAGGAGATCAATCCTGGTAAACAGGAGCAATCAGAGGCATGGACATGTCCTCTGAATCAAATGTCTCAACAAATGGCTTTAATCGATGTCCATTTACTTTAAACTCCTTGCCATTGTCGGGATCTCTTATCTCGACGGCCCTATGATGATAAGCAGTGACAACAATGTAAGGGCCGGTCCAACGAGATCGAAGCTTACCTGGAAAGAGATGTAGTCGAGAGTCATACAAGAGGACTTTCTGACCAGGCGTGAATGATTTTCGTAGAATATGTTGATCATGAAACGCCTTCATCCTGTCCTTGTAAATTCTCGAGTTCTCATATACATCGTTCCGGATTTCTTCAAGTTCATTCAACTGAAGTTTGCGTAGCGAGACAGCGTTGTCCAGATTGAAATTCAGATTTTTGATCGCCCAGTATGCTTTATGTTCCAATTCCACAGGCAAGTGACAGGCTTTCCCATAGACAAGTCTAAAGGGAGATGTTTTAATAGGAGTTTTGAAAGCAGTACGGTACGCCCATAAGGCATCGGTCAATTGGATTGACCAGTCCTTACGATCAGGGTTAACCGTTTTCTCTAGGATATGTTTGATCTCTCTATTGAAAATCTCAGCTTGTCCACTTGTTTGTGGATGGTATGGGGTGCTCACCTTATGCGAGATACCGTATTTCTTCATTAAACTCTCGAATGGTCTATTGCAGAAGTGTGAGCCCCCGTCACTAATGATGGCTCGAGGTGTTCCGAACCGCGATAGGATATTTTCTTTCAAAAATTTAATGACCGTGCGATGGTCATTTTTGCGGCACGGAATTGCTTCGACCCATTTAGTGACATAATCTACGGCGAGCAAAATATACAGATTTCCAAATGATTGGGGGAATGGTCCTATGAAATCAATGCCCCAACAATCAAATGCTTCTATAATAAGGATGAGATTCAAGGGCATCATATTTCGACGGGACAATGCTCCCAATTTCTGACAACGCTCACAAGCCTTGCAAAACTCATGAGTGTCCCTGAACATAGTGGGCCAGTAGAAGCCACACTGTAAAATCTTGATCGTGGTCTTTTTAGCAGAAAAGTGACCACCACAGGCCTGTGAATGACAGAAGGAGATGACACTCTGATGCTCATCGTCTGGTACGCATCTCCTTAAGAGTTGGTCTGGGCAATATTTAAACAAATATGGATCGTCCCAGAAAAAGTTACGCACCTTGGTAAAGAATTTCTTTTTATCTTGTGACGTCCAGTGTGTCGATATGGCACCTGTAGCAAGATAATTAGCAATATCAGCGAACCAAGGTGAATGGGAGACTTTAAACAGTTGTTCATCAGGGAACATGTCATTGATATGGGTCGCCTCAAGAGAATCAGAGGTATTAAGGCGAGAAAGATGATCGGCCACTACGTTCTCTACTCCCTTTTTGTCTTTAATTTCCAAATTGAATTCTTGGAGTAGAAGGATCCATCGTATCAGGCGGGGCTTAGAATCATTCTTAGAAATAAGATACTTAAGTGCCGCGTGATCTGTGTAGACGATGATCTTGGATCCGATCAGGTAGGACCTAAATTTGTCCAAGGCGAACACTACGGCCAAGAGTTCCTTTTCCGTAGTCGAGTAGTTCACTTGGGCAGGATTTAGAGTCCTATTTGCGTAGTGAATAACGTAAGGCCACTTATCTTTTCTCTGGCCTAGAACCGCTCCAAGAGCATAATCAGAGGCGTCGCACATAAGTTCAAAAGGAAGACTCCAGTCAGGTGGCTGCATGATAGGTGCAGTGGTTAACATGCCCTTAAGCTTAGTGAAAGCTTCTTGGCACTGCTCAGTCCACTCGTATGGTGTATCCTTTTGAAGAAGATTACATAAAGGACGAGAGAGGAGACTAAAATCCTTTTATGAATCGTCTGTAAAAGCCTGCGTGTCCTAAGAAGGATCGCACATCTCTGATGTTCTTGGGTGGAGGTAGGTTAGAGATAAGATCGAATTTTGCCTTATCTACCTCGATTCCTTTGGACGAGATGATATGTCCAAGGACAATTCCCTTTTGAACCATAAAATGGCACTTCTCCCAGTTAAGTACCAAATTTTTTTCTTCGCATCTTTTCAACACACATTTAAGACTTGCTAAGCATTCGCTGAAAGATGAACTAAAAACAGAGAAATCGTCCATGAAGACCTCTAAATATTTCCCCACCATGTCAGAAAAGATACTCGTCATGCATCGCTGAAAGGTGACAGGGGCATTACATAACCCGAATGACATCCTTCTGTAAGCAAAGGTGCCATAGGGACATGTAAATGTGGTCTTTTCCTGATCCTCAGGGGCGATTTCAATCTGATTATAACCTGAATACCCGTCAAGGAAACAATAATAGGAATGACCAGCTAGCCTTTTCAGGATTTGATCAATGAAGGGCAAAGGAAAGTGGTCTTTCCTCGTGACGGTATTCAGCTTTCTGTAGTCAATGCACATTCTCCAACCAGTAGTAACTCTGGTTGGCACGAGTTCATTATTGGCATTAGCTACGATGGTGATCCCAGACTTCTTAGGAACCACCTGAGTTGGACTCACCCATTGACTATCGGATATGGGGTAAATGATCCCCACTTCCAATAGTTTGAGAACCTCGGCCTTAACCACTTCCTTCATGTTTGGATTTAGTCTACGTTGTGATTGCCGAACAGCCTTTGCATTGTCCTCAAGATATATACGGTGAGTACAAATCGATGGGTTAATTCCCTTGAGGTCCGCTATCGTCCATCCAAGAGCTCCCTTATGCTCAATGAGAGTAGATATCAGCATACTCTCCTGTTCTTTCTCCAGGTGGGCAGAGATCACCACCGGGTATGTCTCATCTTGACCTAAATAGACATATTTTAAATCAGAGGACAAAGGTTTTAGGTCAAGCTTCGGTGGCTTGAGGTTAGACGGTAGAGGCACTACATAAGTTTGGGGCAATTCTTCAATGTGTGGCCTCCACCGGTTAACTTCAAGTACCGGTGCAGTATCAAGCATGGCACACGTCTCCCTAATTATATCATCATTAAGATCATGGGAGTGGGCCAGGCACGTCTCTAGAAGATCAGAGGATAAGGTGAGAGGCGTTATATCTTCCACAAAAGAATCAATCATGTTAACATCGTGAAAATCGTCATCATCCTCTGAGTTGCTGCCGTTATTGAAAAAGATATTCGATTCCAATGTCAAATTTTCAAAGGACATAGTCATGATACCATTCCTGCAATTGATAATTGCATTTGAAGTCGACAGGAATGGGCGACCAAGAATGACGGGAATCTGAGTGCTCGTGTCATTGATGGGTTCGGTGTCCAAGATGATAAAATCAACAGGGTAGTAGAATCTATCCACCTGGACCAACACATCCTCGATGATCCCTCTTGGTATACGAACAGAACGATCAGCAAGTTGTAGTGTGGTTCGAGTGGGTTTTAATTCACCCAAACCTAACTGTTGGTATACCGAGTAAGGAATCAGATTGACGCTTGCTCCTAAGTCAAGAAGTGCGTGATTAATTCGATAGTTCCCGATCACACATGATATGGTTGGGCAACCGGGATCTTTGAATTTTTGCGGCACATCTTGTTTCAGGATGGCACTCACTTTTTCAGTTAAGGAGATCTTCTTTTGAACACTTTTCCGTCGTTTGGTAGTGCATAAGTCCTTTAGAAATTTAGCATATGAAGGTATCTGTTTTACAACGTCAAGCAGAGGAATGTTGACTTTCACTTATTTCAACACCTCTAGGATATCCTGAGAGTTAGATAGACGTTTTGGTTCAACCAACCGTTGGGAAAACGGAGCAACTGGTTTTTCTAGAGGTTCCGGTTCAAATTTTTGTGGGGCGCCACTAGATCCATCATTGTTGTCCTCTTCTGGTTCTTGAGGCTTTTCGGGCCTCACCGGAAGGATTTTATCAATAACCTTCCCACTCCTAAGAGTGGTGATGGATTTAGCGTCTCCCATTTGATTTGAAGAGCTAGGATCACCTGTCTCGTATTGCGGTTTCGGATTAGGGATTGGTTGTGCAGGGAGTATCCCTTTTTCCATAGCCGTCATACGTGAATCTATTTTTTGCATAAAATCTGAAATTCCTTGCATTGTCCGAGCCAGCTCTTATATGGAAATTTGAACCGATTCTTCTTGAGATTTCCCCTGATTTGGATTTTGATTGAAGAAACCTTGAGGGGTAGCAGTTTGTCCGTTCCTCCAACTAAAATTCGGATGATTTTTCCAGCCAGGATTGTACGTATTAGAGGGTTATCCATTGAAAGGTCTTTGATAGTTATTTACGGCATTAGATTGTTCATTCAATACTTCTCGAAAGGCAGGTATTGAAGGACAATTTTCAGTAGTATGAATGTTGCAATCACAGATGCCGCAAACACTTTCATTAACATTTTCCTTCCTTCCTTCCATGGCCTCAAATTTTCTAGTGAGATTGGCCACCTTAGTGTTAAGATCATTATCCTCTTTCAGGAGATATATTCCTCCTTTTTCCCTTGAATGAGTCGGCCTAGACGTAGTGTTCGTCCTTGGGTAATAGTCCCATGATTATGTTTTTTCAGCGAGACTATCGAGGTAATCCCATACCTCGTCGACATTTTTATTGATGAATTCTCCGTTACACATTGTCTCGACCATTTGGCGCATGGAAGATGTTAGCCCATCATAGAAAAAATTTGTAATGCGCCATATTTCAAAGCCATGTTGTGGGCATGCATTAACCAGATCCTTGAACCTTTCCCAACATTGGAAGAATGTTTCATCTTCCTTTTGGGCAAAGTTCATGATTGTTCTCCTCAGGGTAATTGTCTTATGATGTGGGAAAATTTTCTTTATAAATTCCCTCTGCATATCATTCCATGTGCCAATGGATCTAGGACGCAGTGAATGTAACCACGTCTTGGCTTTTTCTTTCAAGGAAAATGAAAAGAGTTTCAGCCTAATAGTATCCTCAGATACATTAGGAAAGTATAAGGTGTCTATGATTTCATCGAATTCTTTCAGATGCAAGTATGGTTCTTCAGATTCAAGCGCATGGAACTTAGGAAGGAGTTGGATAACCCCTGGCTTGATGTCCATATGTCCTGTATTCTCAGGAAAAATCATGCATGAGGGCGTACTCACCCCCGCCGGTTGTAAATAATCTCGTAAAGTACGAGGCGGGGGTGCCTGATGCACCTCATTTTCATCATGTACTTCCTCAACCCTTAGTTGGGGTAGTGCTTGAGATTGATTTTCAGTCATAACGTCTTCTAACTCAGGAGAATTCAAGTGGTGTCTAGTCCTGCGATGGACAGTCAACCCCTCAACTAATCCTCCTTCAGTCATGAGACGTCGAGTGTTGTCGCGTGCCCAATGGGGCATAAAACACACTCAGCCCTCAAATTCTAACTTAAACCTAAAAAAGAAAATAAAAATCTAGGAAAAGGGAGGGTTGGAGAGAAGTTACCAAATCGGAGTTCCTAAGTTAAAACCTGCAAAACAAACCAAAATAAGTTAGTTTCTAAGAGTAGAAAGTCCTAATTAAAAATAAACTAATTTCTAGAGAAAATAAGAAATTCCAAAGAGAGAAGAATTAGAAAGACCTTACTAAATTAGAAGCTTCCTACAAAACAGAAAAATTGGGTTAGTTCCTAAACAAAAACTTATAGAAAAATTCTAAAACAGGAAACAGGGTTAGGATTCCTAAAAAGAATTAGAATTAGAATCTCACTAAAAAGAAGAAATAAATCTTAATCTAAATCTACAATAGAAAGGAAGAATTTAAGAAAAATTTTACTAATTTAGAAACTATCTTAGAAGCCTATAAAATAAGAAAGACAAGTTAATTTCTAAAAATTAAAAAAATCTAAACCTAATCTTAAACTAATCCTAAAACTAATTAATTTCAGAAAAACGTATCCGACAGTCCCCGGCAACGGCGCCAAAAACTTGTTCACTCCCCAAGTGCAGGGTTGTGATGTAGTAATAACTCGGTAAGACCGAGGTCGAATCCCAAGGGACTGAAACTTGTACGTTATCCAAAACTAATTAGAATTAGAACTAGGCTAAGATGAAATCTAATCTGATTGAATTTGAAGGAATACTGGTGAATTAATTATCTAAACTTGAGAGAAATCAGGAGAAGGGATCTAGGGATTCAGAGGATCCACTTGTAGAGATCAGGGAGAATTTATGCTTGCATAAAAAATTATAAAAATTACTGAACTGCCGTTGATCTAGTTTTCAAAGAGATGAAAGGAAGATAAATTAGAATGGATTCCATCACCAAACCATGTTCAAAGACTATGGCAAACAACAGAATCAAACTAATTACCACCCAATCACATGTATGTAAGTTAGGAAGGGTACCGTCATCCAACCATGCCCAGGAGACTATGGTGAACAACAGGACGTCCTGACGTCATAAACATGAAAAGGAAATAGAAATATTCAAAGCATCGCAGACCCATTGTAATTTCAGTCACAACAGACCATTAAGAACTAAAAATATTCCCATAATAATTAACTAAAATCAAAGTCAATTCATGCATTAAAATAAAAATAAAATAAAATCTCTCATCTCACTACAAGCTTCACCTCTTAGCCCTAGCTAGGAGGATTTAGCCTGTCATGGATGGGCTCAATCCAAATAAATAAAGAGAAAAAGAAAAGGAAAAGAAAAGGGAAAGAAAAAACCAAGCTCCTCTCTCTCTCCTCTGCCCACGTTGAAACCTAAGCTCGAGCCTCCACGTCTCTCTTTTTCTTCCTTCTTAGACCTTGAATGAATGCTCCCCATGTCCAAAAAACCTCCTTTTATAGCTGCTGGAAGGCTGGAGTCAGTGACAGAGTTGTAGCAGGACACGGAGTGCAATTTTCGCAGCCAAGTTCGGTACCATGAAACACGCCACTTTCCTCGCTCAAATTCCAAAGAAACACCGTCCCTTAGTACTTTCTTGGGTCCTCTACATGGTAGACGGTTCAGATCTGCCATATGATCAAAGATGGTGGGCCAAAACTGTCCGGAAAAGTCGATTTTCGCGGATGTGCGAAACCTTTCGCACCATTTCGCTGTTGTGGTCGGTGGGCCCCACAGAAGCATTTTCTGGAAAATCCACCCCGTCCATTGGATTCAGGACGAAATTTCAGTTAAGAATGAGTGGTTTTGAACGTCCATTGACGTGGCCCAGAGAAGAAATCACAGAAGAATCAGTTTTGAACGTTACCGAGCAGCCCTTTTGTGGCCTCTGTATCTCACACGTGTGTACGCATGGGTATAAAAAGTCAGCATGTTTTTGTAGTATTCGAGCCCCTCTACACGGTGAACGGGTCAGATTTTCCATATGGTCAATGGGTAGGGCCCACAAACGTCCGCAAAAACGGCCAGCGGCCAGCGTTACGCGGTGCGATTTTTTATTTTTATTTTTTTTTAAGAAGAAAGTCGGTCAGCGTCTTGCTGACCGACTTAACTCGTTTGGTGCACGACGAGTGCACATGTGCACTGTACACACTCATCTCATATAGGGTTCATTGCAGTGTTTTGGAGAAATCTGCACTGTCCATCTGTTTTGACTCCTCATTTAAGCCGTCAGTAATAATTTTGAGACAGTTCCAGATATTAGGTGGGCCCAGAATCAACGGTTTATGGGCTGATCTGTCAGTTGGGGCACTTCCCGAGATCTTCAATGACTGAAATTTTATATGTACGGTTAATTTATGGTCCTCAGGCGACGTATGAAGTTTCGAGCCGAACGGATGGTGGGAACCTCGTGATCTTGCATTCTGGACGTCCTTCAGGCCACTTGAGCTTCAATTTCTAACTTTTCTCGGATTTCTGACCATGTATATTTGTCAATCTTGGTCCCCTGGAGTGTGTCCCTTGCCTTTGGCGTCATCAGATCGTTAAATCTCAACTTTTAACGTCCTTTTTCCATCCCTGCTCATAAAATCACTTTGCCACACAAGAATGAGAAAACGAGCCATTAGATAGCATTATATTCGTAAATCCAGACAATATCTGGGGTCTAATATGCAATATTTGACCCTCAACAATTGGTAATCTACATGTCATCAATTCTTGACTCACCATAAACGAATCAAACTACTGCCTAGGCGACAGGTCGAACCACGACTTCCTGCAAACTTTTTTCTTAGCCCCTTTAAATTCAAACCACTGTGGTTGCTTCATGTAAATATGCTCCTCACTTTTTCTTATAGAGGTGTAGACTCAACATCCATCATTCCAGCTTAAGATCACATTGGCCAACCAATGCTAATCACGGATCTAATAGACATCTGTTATACCGTCAGTACGAATATCTTTGAGAAGTCAATCCCTTCTCTCTGAGCATAACCCTTCGCGACCAGCCTCGCCCTGTATGTATGTTGTATCTTCCCGAAGATCTACTTGCATCCAACCACTTTTCAGCCTACTAGAAGCTCCACCACCTCCCATATGTCAGTCTGGTACAACAAGTCCATCACATCGCCCATAGTCACCTTCCGCTTCTCAGCACCAGGCTCACTTGGAGCTGTCTGAATAGAAGATGAATCTCTTGGGATATTAGAGTCATCCATGTACCTAGTCAATATCCTGCGATCATGTCGTGTGATTCTCCTCACAGGTGGCTGCTCCACCTGCTTTGTATCCTTATTCGCGCGTCTTAGCCTTCCTACCCTTCTCACTCATGTGGTAATGCCCAACATGCCACACATGTGCAGAGGTGAAATCTGTTAAATCTACTAAAGCTCCACCTTTTGAAATGCTCTCGATCAACTATGCATGTTATCGAGTCGTTGCGCTTTCATGATTACCCGTGCCCTCTTAGATACCTTAAGAGCACCATCAATACCTGTGAACTTGCAGTCCATTGCGTCAAGTACACTAAGACAAATCAGATTTTTCTTCATATCAGAAACGTGTTTCACATGAGTCAGGGTATGCTCCACCCCATTAAACATCTTAATACGCACTGTACCAATAGCCACAATATTACGGCAATGTCATTGCCCATAAATACCTGTCCATCATCGCACTCTCTGTAATCGGTAAACCAACTCCGATGAGGAGTCATGTGAAAAGATGCCCTTGTATTTAGCATCTACTCGTCCTTACGATCATCGTATGACTGTTTGATCGTAGACACAGATAAAACATCACCATCACATCCACTCGATTCATATAACGTGACAACATTGACTTCTTTGTACGAAGCCTGAAAATATTCTCTCTTATATTTAAGATTTTCACAATCCTTCTTCATGTGTCCTTCCTTCCCATAGTTCCAATACTTTATTTTTCCATTACCCTTGCCCTTGGATTTGGATATAAAACCTGAAGAACCTGTACCTTGTTCAAAATTCCTACCCCTTGTAATCAGTGCATCAGAAGATATCCCCATGTCGACGTTAACCTTTCCCATAGCCTTTCCTTAAAGGGTTAATATAACAGTGTCGATACTCGAGGTTTTATTCATGGAGTACATTATGTCCTTAAATAACTCATAAGACACCTGAAGAGAATTCAACAACATACATGCTTGTTCTTCATCTTTCATCACTTCCTCCATATCCAGTAATTTGTAAACTAATTTATTAAAGTTGCTGATGTGAGTCTCCAGATCTTTACCCTTTGCCATCTTAAACTTATATCATTATTGCTTCAAGTGTAGGCGATTTTTATATAATTTTTTCGCATAGACATCCTCTAACTTCGCCCATAACTTAACCATAGTTTTCTCTCTCATGGCATTGTAGAGAACCTCATCCGTGAGACATAAACGAATCGATGATAAAGCCTTCTTGTTAAGAGTATTCCATTCATCATCGGTCATAGTAGACTTTCGCTCATCAATAGCACCATCTTCGCCTTGCTTGATTAAAAAACTCGTCATCTTGATATTCCATAACTTAAAATTAATTTTCCCCGTATACTTCTCAATATCATACCTGGTGCTTGCCGTTATTACTAATTCATCAGATTTAGATCTGTGCCCCAATGATTGCTTTAGTACCACTTGTTGGGATTTTGGCATGCGGAATCACACAGATCTAGATCTAGGATAACAATCTGTTGGCACCAAGCAGACACAAGATAACACGCAAATTTAACATGAAAAATCCTTACGGAAAAAACCACTGCACAAAGTGATAGATTTTTACTATAAAAATAGAAATTATAAAGAGAGAGGACTTACCCGATTCAAATAACCTTGAATCTCACCCTTGCTACACCCTTTGATAACACTAGAATCCTTTTTAAAACCCTTGAAATGCCTTAGAATAATACCTTCTAATCTCGTTTATATATATATATATATATATATATATATATATATATATATATATATATATATAGTTTTAGGAAGAATCCCAAACAAAATCAGAAAGAATCATAAATGAAATCAGAAACAAATCTAACCCTCACACAATTGCACGAAAAATCTACGTAGAAACTGGTTAGATTTAAGGCATCAAATACAACATGGCACGCAACATAATTCGCTTTGGAGTCGACTTGGTAGTGAATCCCCTCGGGTCCCAAGCTGGGTACCAGTTGGTATTGGTACAAGAAATGTGTGTTCCACTATAATGTTTGTGCTCTATCCCCTTTGTGCATACAGTTTTTGGGATTATTTTAAGGTATGATCCAATAAATGAGGCAGATCCAAAGCTCAAGTGGACCACACTACAAAAAATGGTGCGGATTAAATGGATACCATTTAAAACTTATTATAGCCCACGTAAGTTTCGGATGAAGTTGATTTTTATATTTTTACTTTATCATGGCCTGATGTATAGATTGGATGGCAAATAATACTCGTGATGGCCCCTAAGAAGGTTTCAAGTGCACTTCCACTATCCGTACTGCTTGGTATGGTGGGGTGCACTTGAGCTTTAGTTCAGCTTCGTTTTTCAGTTAATGCACTGAAATAAGATGAGATGTAAAAATAAATTGACGGCGTAGATAAAACAGATATATATCATATTGGGCCCACTGGGCAAACATGCATCACTATCGAATCCGTGCAAGTGTACTGGCTGTGTACGGTGTACCGTACACAAGCAACCTAGCTTGTGGGGAACGGATTGGCTACTCCCCCACCAGCCCCGTGGCTGGTGGTCGGTGCTCTGTGGGCCCCACCATGACGTACATGTTTCACCCATTCCGTTCATTCATTTTTACAGATCATTTTAGAGATTGATGCAAAAAATTATAGGGATATAAATCTTAGGTGGGCCCCACAGGATAAAAATAATGAATGGATATTCACAGTTAAAATCCTCCTAAGGCCCACTGTAATGTTTATTTGACATCCAATCTGTTGAGTTTGTCATAAAGACCCAGATGAAAGGAAAAACTAAATATCAGCTTGATCCAAAACTTTTATTGCTCCCAAAACGTTTTTAATGGTCAAAATTCATTCAACACTGTTTCTTGTAATGTGGTCCAATTGAGGTTGAGATGTAATTTATTTATTTTTAGTATATCATAAACTGATATATAAAAATAGATAAACGGAATGGATGATACACATACATCATGGTGGGCCCCATGGAGCACCAACCACCAGCCAATGTTCCCTTGCTTGTGTGGATACGTGTCGACACCAGCAACCTAGCTGGCGTGGATACGTGTAGTGCGAAGACGAAACAATGTAGATTCAGTTACCACCGTTTGAAACATTCGTATGGCCACAAATTTTCATATCAAGCAAAAATTATGGTGTTTTCACTTAATCTGAGCGGGAACGACCTTATAAACGGTTTGGATGGCGCATAAACATCAAGGTATATATGATTTCAACGGTGGAAAACTGTTTCACGAGTTTCACTCTCGTACAGTCCACTTGAATTTTTGATCCACCTCAATTTGAGAAATCCACACCGTCTGGATCTTTTTGACCTTACGAGCAGATTGGATGGAAAGTAAACGTTACCGTGGGCTTTATGAATGTTTTAATGGTGAGAAGCATTGTCCCATTGCAATTTGTGGTGTGGTCCACTTGAGTCTTGAAAATTAATCATTTTTTATATTAAGATCTAAAATAATCTTGCCAAATGGATGAATGGTGTAGATATGATAAATACATCATCGTTGGTTACAATGTAACTTTGATCTATTTTGAACCATTTGTACAACTCGGAGATCGAGAGACGCGGATTTAATGTAAAAGCCTTTACTAGTAAGTTCTGCGCTGTCTTCACGTTTGTGAGAAATCCACACCGTGCATCCAGTTTGGGAACGCCCTTTGAAACACGAAAATGAGAGGGATCCAAAACTAAGTGGGCCGTACAAGAGGAAATTTGGGGAAACAGTTTCCTACCTATGAAACCTTCACGGGATCTACCTTGATGTTTATTTATCATCCGAATTATTTATAAGGTCATTTCAACTGGGATGAAGCGAGAGTACCAAAAACTTAGCTTGATATGAAACTTTGTGACCATTAGAATGTTTCAAACTGTAGTCACTTAATCTACACTGTTTTCTCTCATTTGACTTGTTTGAGTTTTTTATCTAACCCAAAATTTGCAACATGTCTTAAAATGAGCTCCTAAAATGGATGGACAATGTGGGTTTTACAAAAAAAAAAAAATCACCGTGGGCTCCTACCAGTGCAGAAACTTCCTGTAAAGGCTCTCATGGAAACCCTATTCCTTGTCTCTCTTCCATCCCCCTCTTCTCTCTCTATCTCCCTCTCTCTTCCAACCCATTCTTCCTCTCGTCTTCATTTCTCTTACAGCCTTACTATCCTCTTCTCTCTCTAAGGGCTTATTTGGATGCTTATAAATTCTTTTAAATTGTAACAGATGAAAGTTACTTACATGTAAGTTGTAAGTCATTTATGAGTAAGTTTTTTTGTTTGGTTAACATAAAAGTTACTTATAAATAAAAAACTGTACATTCACATTGAGCAGAAATTAAATTAAGGAATTATTTCAAAATGTTATGATCATATAAAAATACATGGAATCAAATATGCAATTTTATTAAGCTTATTAATATGAATATTTAAGCTAATTCTTAGACCAAATTAATTATCAAGTGAGCCAAAAAAAGGAACTAATGAATTCAAAATATTTATAATATGGATCAATAACTCAATTTAAGCATTAATAAGAAACTTAAAAACATTAATAAGTCAAAAAATATTAATCCATCTCGAAGTCTAAATTTATTTTTCAAATAAATCTAAAAATTAAGGAATTATTAAGTTAAGAAATGCATACTATTAAGCATAAATGGTCCATATATAACAAAAACAGAATTATCATTACCGTCCAATTTTTAGAATCTAAATGCATGAAAATAATTAAATAAAAATTAAAAAAAATAAATGCTTTAAAAGAATCCAAAAAAGCATATTAAGATAAGATTTATGTGGCCCGCCTTAATATATTAATAAATAAATATACAAAAAGAATCCATCTTAGGTGGACCACACCACTAGAAATAGACAAACAACCCATGGGTTCATTAAACTAGTCACAACTTTGTGGTGGGGTCCTCATGAGATTTGTATCAACTTAATTTTTGAGACCATGATTGAAAATGAGTATACACGCGTGTAATAGTGTTTTTTATTTGAAAAAAATATATGAATTTGTTAAGGCAAATTGGCATGTTGTGTAAGTAGCATAGGATGCAAGTCCACCCACCTTCTACTGACCTAGATCATATTTTGGGTGCGACCAACTATGAATGGATCCATCAAACAAACTAGCAATCTGATGAGTGTACATTGTGCCATTACCACTAAACATGTCTTACTTTAAACCATCCACCTAGTTTACTATTAAAATGGATGAATGGGGTAGATCAAATACATAAAATCACAGTAGATCCCATTCCACAGAGTTTACTCGGTATACAATCCCCTTCTGTTAAAATGCTCAGCTGCCAAACATTTGATGGAGTTCTTGTGAGAACTTTTTGAGAACCCATAATACATTTTATTAGTTTAAAATTTGAATGGAAAGTGATGAAGCAACCTATAAAACCCTCGGGTGTCCCAACTTTTATATTGATCCGGAACTTTTCAAGAGCTGTTTTAAAAGATGATAGTTTCCTCTCTTGATGTTTCCCTCACTTTACTAGGGCTCACCAGTGTTTTAGATTAGGGTGAAAATTAGTTCATAAGGTCTAATTCATCGCATGGACCGTTCGGATTAGAGGCTCAAGACACGTGTGGAAAAGTGAGCACGCACGCACGTGCACAGGGGAGCATGCCTATGTACGAGTAACACCTAAGCCACTCCCGTTTTGAAAGCAGAAAAAAAAGGAAACCTTGCGATCAAACCCTACCGTTTTGGGGAGGAGTAGAGAGGGAAGGCGGTCGTTGCAGACAGAGAGATTGCAGAGAGGGAGGGCGGTCGTTGCAGACAGAGAGAGACTGCAGGTCGTTGCAGACAGAGAGAGATTGCAGAGAGGGAGGGCGGTCGTTGCAGACAGAGAGAGACTGCAGGTCGTTGCAGACAGAGAGAGATTGCAGAGAGGGAGGGCGGTCGTTGCAGACAGAGAGAGATTGCAGGTCGTTGCAGACAGAGAGAGATTGCAGAGAGGGAGGGCGGTCGTTGCAGACAGAGAGAGATTGCAGAGAGGGAGAGTGCGTTTATCCATCTTCCCCTCTTTTTAAAAATCCGACCGTTGAGCCTGTAAGTGGCTTACAGGGAAGTGACTTCTCACCCCATCGCCCTGCAGTTTTTTGGTAGATTTGCCTGTAAGTTAGTTACAGGTGAATTTTCTCCCCCAAAACACCACCTGCAAGTGACTTCCCTGTAAGTGACTTCCCACTTACCCAACTTACAGGCATCCAAACAGGCACATCTCTTTTCACTGCTTTCTTACAACCCTACTACCTGCTCTCTAAGTCTCCATCTCTTTTCCCTGCTTTCTCTCTTTAATCGTTGTTAGGATGGGCCGGAAGAAGAAATTCATTGACAAGAAGAATTCTGCAACATTTCAATTGCTGGCTCGAGACTCTTCTGATCCAAACTATTCCCACTCCGCCAATGGTAGCGATCGCGTCTTCGTTAGGGTAGACAATAATCAATACTTATCTCAGGGCTTCCTAGATGATGTTGATGAAAATGAAACCACCAGCCATAATTCCAGAAGTCCCCATCTCAACGATCCCGATTCGATATTCGCTGATGCTGCTGGTGATGATGATGATGATCAGATTGGTGGGGCCCAAAATCCAGTTCCGGCAGCGAAAACAACAATGGCGATAGGAAGCCTTCCTGATCACATACGGAGAGAGATTTTGGAACTTGGATTTCCAGACGACGGTTATAATTATCTCCTCCACTTGCGTGAAATCAGGGCAGCTGGAGGTGGTTCTTCCTTTTTCCATAACAGCAAGGCCAAGCTCGATCAGGTCCCACTTGATGTAAAGGTTAGCAGATTTCATGGAGAAAATGCATTATTCTTTTTATCGAGTAATTGGCCGTCCGAATTACAGTCACCTAAATCAAACAAACTCTAATTCAAGTAGACCAACCTAAATTGGAGTTCGATTTGCCCAAATTTCAGGGTTACAATTGATTAACTGCATCCTATTGGATCCTTAATTCACATCAATTGGCTGGACTTTGATCCTGCGACAGAGTATATGGGTAATGTGTCAATGTTCGTTCACCATTATTGTGAAAACGGCGGTGACTCTTCAACTATACACATGTTTTATTTGCACAACAATATAGATTGACCACACATTTATATTGATGGAACACAACTTATTTATTTATTATGAGAAGCTGACAGCAAACATCTGAGTTTGCCCTTGGAATTCAGACCTCTCATTATTTTACTTCTAACAATCCATTTGATAGCCATCAAGATTAGGATAGTATGGATGTTCCATGCACTTAGGATGGTATTTATATCCATGCATCGAGTACCGCATGTGAGAAAGATAAGTCACCACCATTTAAAAAATGGTGATGATTTGTCACAACAGTCGAGCTCCCATAATTTATAGATGGGAATACATGTATTAGAGAACTGTAAATTCAAAGTGCCTGATGCTGTGGCAATATGTACACTCAAAATTCCGTACATGAGCAGTCTCAAAACCCATGCTAAAAATTATGTATTTGGGAGTATTTGATCATTTGGCAAGGTATATGGAAGCACGCCCACTAAAAGTTGGAGTCTCACACTGTGATGGAAAAGGGCGTACATTGACTGTAAGTTGCAAAATTTGGACTTGTTTTGCAATATCGTCCCAATGTTGATGGGTCATCACCCAAAAGTCAGAGTGATTGAGTGATTCTATCCTTTGGTTAATTGGTATTTATTTGTTGAATTCCGAATGTTGAAATATATTGAGCTAGAACATTTTATTAGTGTGTTGAACTAGGTGAATCTAGATTCATCATGGGAATTACAAAATGAAATAGATGAACCTACCTGAAAGAGAATTTTAAAAAAGTATCGAACTTCAAACTAAGAATTAGAATCTGAATTTTTCGAACTGCGATTCAGGCTAACAATCTCCCCTCTAGATTACCGTAACTGCCTCAATTGCCTTTTTTCATAAGATCATCAGATCCGCGAGCCGTGATGGACCTCCTAGGTGGGCCCCATCCGCACCACTTCCTTCCTGCAAATGAAAAACATACTTTATTTGAATTAAGCATCACTACCATTTCTACTGCTTATATACCTCCTAGTCATGTATTAGTACTATTTCTACTTTGCATATGGTGAGCGTGAGGTTTTATTCAATCTGTCCAATTTCAGGCTTATGACTCTTCAAGAGTACGGATCCATTCTGAAATCGACAGTGGAGATTCAAGTGCCAATTCAATGTATAACGTTGCGTCGAAGACGGTTGGCATGAAGATTCAGAAAGCTGTCGATCCAGATGTAGCTGCGCTGCTTGATGACAGTGATTTATCACGGTTTGGATCGGATGTGGAGGACTTGGAAGAGGATTTTGTGGTTCAAGCTAATGTTCCTGAAGATGGGGAGGAGGAGAAAATCACTAAGTATCCTTCTCAAGTGCAGGAAGTCGAGTTGATTCATGGGGCTGATTTGAAAAGTCATGAGCAGGAAGGTGAAAATGAGTTGGGTGGTGAGAAGCCTAGAGTACGTCGTCTTCTAGATGAGCAATTTGATTTGGTGAGTCTTTCTTTTCTTCACAGTTGTCATCTTCTCTTCATTTATTTGTTATATGTGTTCCAATAATTATGTGGAATTTGCATGAATCTGTTTTATGTTAATTCATGCTTTGGAGTCATATTCATTCGTTCTCTTAAAGAATGAGTTATAAATTATAATACATTGGAAATTTGGTATTAGTCATCGTTTCCGTGTTTTCTTTTTTACTTGTTTCAAAGCTTAGATTTTTTTTTTTTTTTTTCTATTTGTGTATTCTCAACCAAATGTGCTATGGGTAGGGTTGTCAATGGACTAGGCATGAATTGGACCCTTGACATGAAACATTGGCCCAAGCTTGGCCTGAGCTCATGTTGGGCCAAGAAAAAGGGGGTTGAGCCCATGTTAGGCCAAGATATATAGACCCAAGCCTGGCCCGTGCTGAAGATGGTAAGCCCCAGCATGGAGACATTTCCAGAGGAAATTCCGTACATGTGAGATTATTGCTTATCCAAACCATTGATCTGATGGGCCCTATTATGTATCGAGCATTACTTAAAAATATCCTCAACCGAAAGGTCATAACCCTTACATGAAGGGTCTGGGAGTACATTAGGTTTAAAAAAATAAAAATACAACCCATATATAGAGGGAAAATGGTCCAACGAGTGGAGGGTTAGGATCTTCTAGCAGGGCCCAACAATAACATGGATCTACTAGGCAGCCCATCCATGTTGGTATGCACAGAGACATAGTTTATTCATATTGGTGTGCATAGAGAGAGCCTATTCATGTTAAGGAAGGCCTTTCCAAGCAAATTGTTGGGGCTTTCAACTTAGGAATTCATAGGAGCTTTGTTGTTGGCAATCCGAGCATCTTGACCTCTCATCTTCGATTACCGTACAATACTCTCTCTCTCTCTCTCTCTCTCTATATATATATATATATATATATATATATATATATATATATATTGCAAAGCCATTCATTCTCAAATTGACACTATCATATCATTTTACAATGTTTTTAAGCTAGCTCGGACCTCTGGATTAACTTTAACAGAAGTTCCATTGCAACGCTTTTGCAATTTGGGGAGGGGATGTGAGGTGAGAGATGTTGTCATGCCTTTATTTTGGAATGCAAAGTAATCTCATTTCCCATCAATCGTCTTGGTATCTTGCTCATGACTGACCCTATATAAGTAGTCACTTGGGACTGATATGTAAGTGCTTGAAAAGTTGCCAATTTGGAAGAGATCTTATATTTCATCCGGTGGAGATGTTACTGTCATCAAGTCCACGTATTTTTTATTTTTTTATTTACAAATTCTGCTATGGTGGCAAGGAAGCTTGAGAAGATTCAAAGCAATTTTCTTTAGAAGGCGTGTGGTGATGGCTAGGAGTACTATCTTGTTAGTTGGGAGGATATCCAGAATAAGGATGGTGATGGGCTGAATAGCGGTAGAGGTAAGTGCAAGTGGTGGTGGTAACTTTAGTGATGAAGGAATTGCACCCTTTGTTTTGGAAGCTACTCTCAATTTAGAAACACTTCGGTGTGGGTCTAATTATTATGATGAGAGTTAGACTCAAGGTGGATGGTGGTGAGAGAGGTTGTGCTTTTGGGAGAATCTTTTGATCGAGGAGAGCTCCCTTGCTATGAGGTTTCCTAGGCTATACCAAGGTATAATAGCGGCCGTAATGGCCAAACCTTATGGCCATGACGGCTGACGGCTGACGGTACGGCCCCCATAATGGACATTACATCTCTGTAACGGTCGATTTGTGTGTGTGTGTGTGTGTGTGTGTGTGTGTCTATATAATGTATTGGCTCTATATTGGACCATTACAAGCCCATATTAGCCTATTACACTCACACACTGTTTTGGCCCGTTATAGCCCCGTATCAGCCCATTATGGACCATTTTCTCAAAATGGGTGCCATTTTTTTTATTTAAAGATTCTCAAAACCCCTCAAGATTTGACATGGCCTAGTTAAAAATAGAAGGATTCCAACAACTTATTTCAGAGTGGTGGAGGGATTTCAAGGTGGCAGGCTTCGCAGGTTTTAGACTTTCTCGAAAGTTAAAGTTGCTTAAGATTAAGATTAAAGAGTGGAAGAACACTATGCTTCGAAAAAGGGTTATTTAGACAGAGGAGATCTTATTTGAGATTCATGCGTTGGACAAGGAAGGGGAAGTTGGGCAAATGATAGTTGAGAGATTGATTAGGAAAATGCAGCTTATCCAAATATATTCAGCTAGACTTTTGGAGGATGAAATCTCTTGGAGACAAGAATCAAGAGTTAGGTGGATCAAAGAAGGTGACAAAAATACTCATTTTTTTCACTTTATAGCAAGTGTGAGGGCCAGAAGGAATTAAATCAGCAGCTTGATGGTGAATGGGCAGCGTTCTAAAGATCAGCAACTCATATCCGAAGAGGCAATTCATCATTTTAGTGACCTCCTCAGGGGTGAAAGCTGGAAGAGACCTCGGTTAGATTTATTACGGTCTGCCAGAATCTCTGATGAAGAAGCAAAAGGGTTGGAATCTCCATTTTCAGTAAAGGAAGTGAAAGGGGCTTTGGATGATCTTGGAGGCGATAAAGCTCCCGGGCCAGATGGATTCCCAATGGCTTTCTTCCAATCATTTTGGGAAACAATTCAGGGTGACATTATGGACTATGTGTGAGAATTTTCTGATAGAAGTCTGATGTAGGATATGAAATTGAAATATGATATGCAAGAATTCAGGCGTAGATCAAACTAATGCAGAACGATCACATAATAATTCCACATCCCACATAAGAGATCAAACATTCAAGTAAAGGGGATTCTGCATGGGTCCAAGCCTACACAGGCTAGGACTGGACCAGTAAAATTATGGATCAAACAATGCTTAAAGGGAAATAGAATTCAGCCAAACATGCATAACAATCAGTCCCCAATCCAAGGGATTCCCCAATTTCAAATCAAGGAACCCTAGTGTGAGAAAATGGGCAAATAAATTATGAAAAATGCAATCTAGGGTTAGGGTTATGAAAATAGGTATTAAAAAAAGGAAAATAGGAAGAAAACCTGAACCTGGAACAGCTCCTGTGTGCGGATAGCGGGCTAGGGCCTGGTGCACATGCGCAGTAGGCCGGCCGCATGTGGGGTGGGGGCCCGAATCCCCAAACTGCTTTCTTGACCTCGGTTGGCCAGGGGGAGACCTCAAACCCTCCAAGTTTTGTCGCAATCCAAGTTGCGGTCGGGGTGCGGTGTTCCGTCGAAGTTTCAGCCCTCCTGCAGGGGCAGATTCTGGAACCGGCTGTAGAGAGACGAATAACTGTAAAACAAGCGGATTTAATACGAAGATGATTGTAGAATGAATGAAATAAGATGGAGGGGCGGATTGGGTTAAACATGGCTTCGCACCACGATAGTTAGCCCTTCGAAAAGGGAGGGCTTCACACCCACTTAAAATTTTTCACAACTCAGAAACTTAGAGAGCAGAAAAACACGCAAGAATTTTTATTTAACTTCAATAAATAAAAAAAACTACCAAGGAGTGCCTATTTATAAGAAAATCCTATACCCCAAAACTCGCGCATGTGCATAACCTATTACTTGGCGATGAAGTAAACCAAAATAAAAATCAATTAAAAAAATTCAAAGCATTTATGATGTTCTAAATAGCATAAATAAATAAAACCTAATATACGTACTTAATCCGACTAGTGGGATATGATCATGAGATCTCATGATGGGCTTTTCTTGATTATAGGGCCAACTTTTTTGAATCAAAACTTCGTCTTTTAACTAGGAGGCTCTTCCCGGATGTTGTCATCAAGCCAGATCGACGGTGGGGCCCTCCGTACGTATGTGGGTAGGGGGTGACGTGTGTGCGCGTGTGCGCATGATGTCCCCATCAACTCTCCCCAGCTGTGAAGATTTCGCCACTGGTGAAATAAAACTCTTGAACCACTCCAGGATGTTAGGATCAAGTCTTTGAAGCTCCTCCTCAGTGAGATACGTGTTGTCTAAAGCTGTGCGTGACTTTCATTTAATCAGGTATTTCTGAAACCTGCTGTCCGACGTTGAAACTATCTGATGGTCCAAGATATCATCTATTTTCTTTATGAGTGTGTGAAGGTTAGGTATGGGATGTAGGGGCTGGGAAGAAAGGTCAGGAAAAGGCCATGGATTAAGGGATAAATCTGGGGAATCAGGATGGGTGGGTGAAGGGCCGGACAGAGTATCAGTGGTCCCCTGAAAAGTAACCAGATCCTCCACGTTGAATGTGGAACTAATTCCCATGGAAGGTGGAAGATCTACCTCGTACGCATTGAGACCGTTTCATTTTATAATTTTGAAGGGTCCAACACTACGCGCGTATAATTTACGAACGACCCTCGGAGGATAGCGCTCGGGCCTGATGTAGACTATCATAGAGTCCCCAATATTGAATTCTTTGAAACGTATATGTTGGTCTGCAGAAAATTTGTAATGTTCATTACTAGTAGTGATCTTTCGCCTGATTTCTTGATGTAATGAATGTATGTGATGAGCAAAAGACTCTGCAGACTCTGATGGCCTATGAGACAATGACATAGGGACAAGATCAATGGGCTTCCTAGGCTTGTAACCAGTAATGACTTTAAAAGGACTCAGACCTGTAGACCTATTGACATAACTATTGAATGCAAACTCGATTATGGGTATTACGGTGTCCCATGTCCTAGTATGCTCCCCCACTAAATATCGGAGCAAACTCCCTAGGCTTCTATTAACCATCTCAGTTTGACCATCGGTTTGAGGGTGGTAGGCAGAAGATAATTGGAGCCTAGTATTCATCATGTGCGATAGTGTCTTCCAAAAGTAACTCATGAATCGCACATCATGGTTTTTGGTAACCCATGCAGTTTGACGACCTCACTAAAGAACAGATTGACAACATGAGGTGCGTCGGAGGTCTTAGAATAATGAATGAAGTAGGCCATCTTAGAGAAACGGTCCACGACAACAAATATGGAATCATGTTTATGAATAGTCTTAGGAAGTCCAAGCACGAAGGCCATACTGATGTCTTGCCAAGGGATGAATGGAACTGACAAAGGAGTATATAATCCTGTATTTTGTTTATTTTGCTTTGTTAGTTGATAAGTACGACACTACCCTATAAATTTGGCCATGTCTCGCTTGAGGCTCGGCCAATGAAACCTATCCTCCACCAGGGCAATAGTCTTGTCTCAACCAAAATGACCTGCAACCCCTCTTGAATGTAACTCCCAAATAAGGAAATCGCGGAGGGAGGTGTGTAGTATGCACAAGTGGTCACTCTTAAAAGCTACATGTGATGGACTGGATGCATGAAAGACTCAAACAAACTAACCCTAAATAAGTAATGTATTCCCCTATAAGAACCCTAAGCTCTGATACCAAATTTGATGCAAAACATGAAGTTAAAATATGATATGCAAGAATTTAGGCGTAGATCAAACTAATGCAGAACGATCACATAATAATTCCACATCCCACATAAGAGATCAAACATTCAAGTAAAGAGGATTCTGCACGAGTTTAGGCCTACATAGGCTAGGACTGGATCAGTAAAATTATGGACCAAACTGCAAACAATGCTCAAAGAGAAATAGAATTCAGCCACACATGCATAACAATCAGTCCTCAATTTAAGGGATTCTCTAATTTCAAATCAAGGAACTTTAGGGGTGAGAAAATGGGCAAATAAATTATGGAAGATGCAATCTAGGGTTAGGGTTATGAAAATCGGTATAAAAAAAGAAAAATAGGAACAAAACCTGAACTTGGAACAACTCTCGCGTGCGAACAGCGGACGCAGTAGGCTGACCGCACGTGTGGTGGGGGCCCGAATCCCCAACCTCCTTCCTTGACCTCGGTTGGCTGTGGGGGTCGGGGCGTGGTGCTTCGTTGAAGTTTCAGCCCTCCTGCAGGGCCAGATTCTGGAACTGGCTGTAGAGAGACGAACAGCTGCAAAACAAGCTTATTTGAAACAAAGATGGTCGTAAAATGGATGAAATAAGATGGAGGGGTAGATTGGGATAAACGTGGCTTTGCACCACGATAGTTAGCGATTCGAAAAGGGAAGGCTTTGCACCCACTTGAATTTTTTCACAAATCAAAAATTCAGATAGTAGAAAAATACACAGGAATTTTTATTTAACTTCAATGAATCAAAAGAACTACAAGGGGTGCCTATTTATAAGAAAACCTTATACCCCAAAACTTGCGCCATGTGCACAACCTATTACTTGGTGACAAAGTAAACAAAAATAAAAACTAATCAAAAAAATCTAAAGCGTTTATGATGTTCTAAATAGCATAAATAAATAAAACTTAAAATATGATCTTAATTCGATTAGTGGGCCACGATCATGAGATCCCATGATGAGCTTTTTTTGACTATCGGGCTCACTCTTTTGAATCAAAACTTTGTCTTCTAACTAAGAGGCCCTTCGTGGATGTCTTCATCGAGCCAAATTGACGGTGGGGTTCTCCTTCTTCGTGCGTACGTGCGTGGGGGGTGGTGTGCGTGCGCGTGTGCGCACGATTTCCCCATCAAAGTCGGTTATCAAAAGAGTTAGGCGCTTCCTTCATTACTCTTATTTCAAAATTTTTAGGTGCAGATTCGTTAAAAGATTTCAGGCCGATCAGTTTAATTGGCAGCCCATATAAAATCTTGGCAAAAGTTCCAGCGTCAAGAATGAAAGGAGTGTTAGGGAAGATCACTTCAGATAATCAGAGTGCATTCATTCCAGGTAGGCAGATTATTGACAACTCTCTTATTGCTTTAGAATGTGTGGACTCGATCCATAGATCCAAGTGTAAATGTATTTTATACAAAGTAGATATTGAAAAGGCCTACGATCATGTTGATTGGGGTTTCTTACAATACATGCTTCAACGGATGGGGTTTGGTGACAGGTGGAGGAAATGGAAAAGGGAATGTGTGAGTTCTGCTTCTTTTTTCTGTTCTCATTAATAGCTCCCCTAAAGGCTTTTTCAAAAGCACCAGGGGTTTGAGACAGGGGGATCCGTTATCCCCTTTCCTGTTCTTGATAGTGCTGGAAGCTCTTTCAAAAATGTTGGATATTGGTCAAGATCGAGGCATTATTGACGGCATCAATGTTGAAGGCATGAATAGGTTGATTTTGCACATTCCGAATGATATTCTAGTATTTAGCAAAGTAGAGGATCAAAAAATTTCTAATCTTCCTACGGTAGTTCGTTGTTTTGAGGTGATCTTGGGTCTCAAGGTGAATACGGCTAAATAAAAAATGTATGGTATAAACATGAAGGAAGAAGAGGTTTAGGCTTTTGAAGTTTTGTTTGGTTGTGAAGCGGGTTCTCTTCCGACTACATTTGTGGGCCTCCCCCTTTGCTTTGGAAAACTCCCGTTATTCATGTGGGATAAGGTAATTTCCAGATTTGGGTCTTACCTCGCTAGATGGAAATGCAGATTCCTCTCTCTAGGTGGAAGAATTACACTTATAAAGGCAGCCCTCAGGAATCTTCCTTTATACTTTATGTCGTTGTTTTCATGCCCAGGTGCGATCTTACAAAAATTGGAGAAGCTAAGGAGAAATTTCTTATGGCACGGTAAGGAAGATAAAAAAAAGTTTCATCTTTTGAATTGGAAAGAGGTGTATAAGCATATCCAAGATGGAGGGGCTGGTATAAAAGGTCTTAAGAAATGAATAGGGCTCTCCTAGGAAAGTGGATTTGGAGGTTAGGATCTGAAGATGGTAGTTTGTGGAACACCCTAATAAAGCTAAAGTATGGGTCGTCTAAAGGGGGCTGGTGGACTAACCCCTATTCCTTACACAGATCTTCAGCGGTGTGGAAAGGGATCTTATCTACTCAGATGGAAGTCTCTAATCATCTCGGCTTCTCGATAGGGAGAGGAGATAGGATCAGTTTCTGGTATGATTCCTAGGTAGGGGACGGAGTGCTAAAAGATAAGTTTCCTCGCATCTTCTGCACGGCGACTAATCAGGAAACTTCTGTAGCAGCCAGTTATTCTGTGATTGGGGGAGTGGTAATCTGGAATGTTGAGTGCAGAAGGAATCTCCGCGACCATGAGGTTGAAGAGTACGTGGTGCTTTTAAATTGTGTTCACAATGTCAAGATAGATTTGGAAAATGAAGACAAGTTAGTTCGGATCAAACACCAATAAGAAAAGTTCATGGTAAAATTGTTCTACAGGTGTATTGATAAAGGGGCGGATAAGAAAGAAGAGATCTACACCAATAAGATATGGAAGTACAAAACTCCTCCAAAGATAATAGGGTTTACGTGGTTAGTGGCCAAGAATAGAGTCCTCAGGATCGATAACTTGAGAAAAAGAGGGATGATCCTCCCTAATGTATGTCTTTGTTGTATGTCTAATGAGGAAACGGCGAATCACCTATTTATTCACTGTACCTTCATTAGACATATCTGGAAAGGTATCCTTTTTCGATTTGAAATGAACTGGCCAGCTCCTCTGTCGACTGGTACTTTTCTAAAGGCTTGGCATGGCATTTATTTTGACAGACAAAGTTCTCTTTGGAGAATGGCGATTCTCACTGTCTGGTGGGCTGTTTGGGAAGAAAGAAACGACAGGTGTTTCAACGGGATATCCAAATCAGCTGACTCTGTCGCTTCCAGAGCCAGATTTCTAGTCGCTGAATGGGCTGTTAACGTAGAAAATTTAAAGGGCTGTAATTTGCTGTTTTTAGGATCTTAGTTACCTGTGTAGCTCCCTCGGCGGTGCAGGCTTCTTTATTTTGTTTGTTCCTTAACTTTTTTTATATAATATAATATGTGACTTTTCAAAAAAAAAAAAAAGATTATAGGCCTTGTGGACAGTTGGAGTGGTGGGCTTTTGAGTCAAGAGTTTAAGGAGGATGCTATGCTAACCACCATATGGGGTATTTGGCTAGAAAGGAATAATAGATTTTTATTTTTATTTATTTTTTAATAAACAGTTCCTCCACCATAGCTCAGGTGGCAGGAAAAAAAAAAAGAGATGTCCTTTGGGGCTATGTGGCTCAAGTGTTCCAAGAAATTTGCATCTTTGATCTTCTTTGCGATTGGAGCAGCATGATTGATGATTACTAGTGGTAATCTTCTAAAGCTGAAGCTAAGCTAGAGTAATCATCTATGCCAGAGGAAGCCTGATATCAATGCAAGCTCTTTGGGTAACCGGTAACCCTATTGCTTTTGGGGTTAGGGGCATTCTAAGGGATGAGCATGGTTCTATCAACTTAACATTATCTGGCAGGTGGGGTCTAGAAACTTGAAAAAGGCAGAGCTATGGCCATGATATTAGTGTGAAGTTTTTTTTTTTTTCCTTTTCTTTTTTCGCAATTCGGGTTGCAAGCGATTCTTGTAATGTGACTACTTATGCATCAAGAAAATGCAATCCCTGTGGGATCTAGTTTTTATTTGCAATAGCATTAGGTTGTGTTCCCATTCTATGGATATTACCTTTCATTATATCCTAGAGAAGCCATTGGTCTTACCAAGTCCCTTGTGAAGGAAGTGCTCCTTAAATCTTCTCTTTTTAGATGGGATTCCTTATCTGCCGTGATGGATTTTGTATCTTTTGCTCGTTGGGCTTGCTTAATAAATTTTCTTCTTATTGATTAAAATAAGAATTGCATCTCACCAAAGGTATTCCAAAACAGCATAATGGCTGTAATGACCGTTATGTGATGCTAATGGTGGTAACCATTGCAGATTATGGGGTCGTAATGGCTGTAACAGTCCTGTAATGGATGGTTACGGGGCTGAAATAAGTAGTTTTAAAAAGAAGAAAAGGATCTGTAATGAGCGTTATGGCCCATATCATAACAGTAATGTCAGTGGCCGTTTTGGCCACCGTTAATTTTATTGAAGACCTTAATCACACTTTTATTTCCTGGAAAAATATCAACTTGTTCTGTAAAATCCAAGATAAAGGGACACGACAAAGCTTTTTCTTTTTTTTTTTCCTAAATGGATTTAGAGGGCTGAAATTCTATGGTTGGTGGCTGCTCTAGTACTGGATTAAATCAGGTAGTTGTATGCATCGATTGGCTATTTGTACTTTAAAATCCAAAAAATCGTTTAAATGTGAAACCTACGAGGGTGTTGGAAAATAGTTTGTGTTTAGGTTATGCTATTTGGCTTAGATGAGAAAGTGTGCCATGATCAAACATGGTGTATATGGAAACTTTTATTATATTAGTAGTTAGGACATTTATATGATCGTACTGGGATATTTTATTATCTTACCATAGTTCCCGTAAGCAAATTAAATCTATCTTGGGTTGTTGAAAGATTAGGTTGTCTATGTCTGTTTCAAAAGAGAGCTTTTAAGCCATCATGTACTCTCCATGTCATCGAATCACTGCATCAGAGGTGCACTTTTCAACTACTAATGTACATGTGTACATGCATACATATCATCACCATCAGAGCTTTTCCCTAGCTATTTGGTGTCAGCTTTATGAATCCTGTTTCTTAAAAAATTCTTAATGCCCTAACTTCTGTGAACGAAAAAGCTTTCGTATCCATTCTCATGTTCACTAACCCAAGTCCGTATAGGCCTTTTCTTGTCCTCCTTTTAGGCTCTTTCAACACCAATCGAAGTTTCCTTTCTTATCCACACATCTCTGGTTTTCTTAGCACGTGGATGAACCGTCTCAGTCGGCTCTCCATCGTTTCAATTTCAGATTATTCCAAAGTTGCTTTGAATGACCTTATTCTTAATTTTATACTTCCTAGCTTTTGTAGGCATTCATCTCAATTTCGTCATCTCTAAAATGTTCATCCTTTGTTAATGTTACCTCTTAATTGCCCGGTACTCTGCCCCAGGTAGCATAGCTGATCTGATAGTTGTCTCATAAAAATCCCTTAAGTTCCATTGCCACGCGGCAATGACACAGCACTCTAGAAGAGGGTGTCTTGTCTGCAGGACGAATCTGAAAGGCTGAGAAAACAGCATGTTTTTCAGAGCTAGGAAGATTTGGTCGTTAAAGACCGATGGATGTTTTTCATAGACAGATCAGACCAAGGTGAGTTCCAGAGCCTTTGGAGCACTGCTACCCTGTTGAAAATTAAGGTGTTTTTCGTAGACAACTTGAAAAGAGAAGGTATGGGCATTCCAAATAGATGTGTGATGTGTTGTAGGGAAGAAACGACAGTAAACTGCTGTTGCCTGACTAACTGTCCTATGGCCAGAAATATTTGGGCTGAAGTGTTTGAGAAGTTTGGCATTTTTCGGGTGCTGACAGGTTCAGTGCAGTGCTTCTGGCTAGAGAGATATAAGAAGATTTTCCGAGCAGGTTAGGGACATTGTCAGCTGGATTTTTCGGTTGCTTCTGATGTGGAGCAGGGCTGATGGAGGGGTTAGAAAGAGCCCCTTGCTATTCCTTGAGGTAAACTGGAAAGATATTCTTCAGTGGAACCCACATGTTCCAAAAGAGGTGCCATCATGGATGCCACCTCCAAGGGGCCATTTCAAAGTCAACTTTGATGGCTGCTCCTTTGGAAATCTTGGTTTTTCTTGCATTGATGTGTGCATTGGAGAGCCAGGCCTTGATTTTGTTGGAATTTTTGGGTCCTGTTGGAATCGAGGACTCAAATATTGGAATTCAGGAAGGAAGAGCATTACTGCAAGTGGAAAAGTAATTGGTGGAGCATAATTTTTTCCAGGCTGAGGTTGAGGGGAATTCCAAAAAATGTTATTTCATGAGCCATCATGGGAAGCAGCCCTTGAATTAAGCAGAGATAGATTTCTTTCTGGCAGGTAGAGAGAGAAGGAAATGCTGCAGCTGATTCGTTGCCAAAAGGAGCTTCCAGAGGTGAATAGAAGTGGTTAAGTCGGGATAGGTCTCAGTTGTGTTTTATGTCTGTTGGGATCTTGGATGTCTCTGTATTGGACAATGTTTTAAATAGCTACACTATGTAGCGTAGCATAGTCTTAATGCTATGTAGCTCATGAAAATAGCTAAAGTCGCATTTAGCCTATGCTACATGATAATTTGCATACGCTACATGCTACATAGACTATGCTACACTATGCAACTTACATGATGTTGTCAATGATTTGTTACATTTTTCCATTTCCAATAAAAATTAGTTAACCATTTTAATGCTTTTAGTAAAATAATATAAATAACAATATTACTTTAGGTTGCATTTTGTTGCACCAACTATCATGAAATTTTGTTAAATTTCATTGTTAATCAGTCTAATTTCATATAAAATATCATGACATTGGTGCAACCAAGCATCTTGATTAAAAATCTTGTAGTTGCGTGTAGCTTACCCTACATGCTATGTAGCTTAGGCCTCACCCTTCAAAGGGGTGAACGGTATGCTATATGCTATTTAAGATACTGGTATTGAATAATTATGCACTCACAGGGATGCCTGGTAGGGCTGTCAACGGGCCAGGCCTGGGGTTGGTCT
This sequence comes from Magnolia kwangsiensis, assembly GCA_037074715.1. Lineage (NCBI taxonomy): Eukaryota > Viridiplantae > Streptophyta > Magnoliopsida > Magnoliales > Magnoliaceae > Magnolia > Magnolia kwangsiensis. Next base: position 130,569,755 of record CM073575.1, read on the forward strand.
TGGCCTGGATTTTGAACTGTTTCGGGCCAGGCCTATTCAAAATTCTGATTTTGGCAAGCTTGAGCCTGGCCCATTGACACCCCTAATGCCTGGGTTGCTGTTGCAATTGCATGTTGTTTGTTTTGAAATAAAAATGATTACCCTTAAAAAAGAAAGAAAGAAAGAAAACGAAATCACACGACACTCTAGAAGCATATTATCACTTTATCCACCGAACTCTAATGCTGTTGGAAACAACCTCACGCAATACATGTAATCATCATCATCTAAAAAAAAAAGATGACTACTGTATAGAAATGTCACGGATCTTTCTCTTTAAAGTCACCATGTTTGGCTCCTTGTAACCTTGTCCAACACCTGCATGTATCTGCATCCAAGGCTCTTGTTCCAAGACCTATTGGGTTTGGACCCAGCTTACCTATCAAAAACAGAAGAATGTATGGATGTCGTGAATCCGACTAAAAACCATCATGTTTGGCACTGTGTAACTGTGTGTCCAGTACCTAAACACTTAATCAGCATCCAAGACTCCAAGGTACGTTGATTCTAAGAGCTCTAATCTCTTAGTAAGCTATTTACATGGGGGTTGACCCCTAGTGGTTTTTCTTGCCCATATTCTAACAACTTTCTTCTACTTTCGGATCTGCAAATTCCAGTCCTTGCATTTCAGAGAACTGCATGAACTGCAGTTTTTGAAGATTCATTTTCTATTTGTATCACTTGTTCCTATTGTTAATGCTCTTAACATTTTATCTTCTACATATGCCCTGTTTGTATTACAGCTTACCCTACGGGAGTATGACAGAGACTGTGATAGTGATGATGATGGTTCATTCACTGCTGAAAACGAATCCTTTGCACTGAAGCTGAATCATGCTCTTAAAGACCATGTAATGGATGACCTTGAACTCGATGAACAGTATAGAGTTCCTGGTGATTTCATTCATGGGGATCAAGAATCAAGCAAAGGGAAACAAATGGACTTCTCTGCTGATGTGATCCGCAAGTGTGCAGAATACGCTGAAATGTACAGTAATGAAAACCAAGATAATGCAGACATGATGGTTCTGCAGGAAAGCAGCGATGAATCTGAGGTGTGGGACTGTGAGACTATTGTTTCTACTTATTCAAATCTTGATAACCACCCTGGGAAAATACAAGCTCCAGAAAAGCCTAGGAAGAGACTTGCCATAGCTATCTCTGGTGCTTCGAGTAACAACAATCATGTGATTTCTCTTCGAGGAAAGGAGAAGCTTCCGGTGGAGTTTTTGCCAATGGGTAGGAAAAATGTCGTGGAAAAGGAGAAGAAAGCACCAAGCTTGGGAGATCACCAGCAGAAGAGGAGGCCACATGGTGAGGAGTCAAAGGAGGAAAAGAAAGAACGCAAGGTAATTGTTGATAATATCCGACTGTATCTTCATGTATTCATAGGCACTCAACCTAGACTTGCAAAACTGTAGAAGACTGATCTATAATGAAAGAAAATGGTTTTATTTCTTCTTCGAAAAAAGGAAAAAAGAAAAAGAAAAAAAGAAGAAGACTTTTTATTGCTAATCAAGGATGTTTCGACATCCAATTAATTGAAAATTTGTGTATTTTAACACCCAAAGTTCAAAAAGGCCAAGTTGATCAAACTTTCAGCGTTGACAATAGAAACAGTTTTCTGGTCACTTCATGAAAAATCAAGGGTTATCAGTTATTGCAATTTTTAGAGTTTTGACACTGAGAGATGTCATTTTTTTCTCTCTTTCTTCTTCTTACTCTTCTTCCTCTTCTTCTTCTTCTTGATACATTAGACTGGTGTTTCATAAGGTTTACTTGATGCTTATGTGGTTGCGGTTGAGTTCTTTATACACAGTCTGCTATAAAAGAGGAGAGACGGGAAGCACGGCGTGCAAAGAAAGAATTGAAGGAACTATACAAGTGTGAGGCTCAGCGGGCTCAGAAGGTTGCTGCTATTTCAGCGCCATCTTCTATCCGTCTCATGTAAGCTTTGATGGCCAGCATTAAATTAATTTACTTGGAATTTACTTTTGGAGCTCATTTCAATAATATTCGAAGATTCGATATTTGTATTTTAATTAACTTTGACATATTACAGATTTTCTAGTTAAGTCTCCGCCATTAATGGCCAATGCATTATAGGGGGTCCATTGTTCCCTCATTTCTTAAGCATAAAACATCCATTCGTTATGACCATTTGTCTGCTTCTCCTAAGATGATTTGATGTTAGTTCACATCTTTATCTGCAAGTCATCCAAATGCAATCACTCTTGGTAGCTCTGGATGCAACTCAATATCTGTTAGCAGTATTAGAGGAACTATTTCCTGAAAAAGTGAATTATTTTTCTGTGTCCTTTTTTTTTTTTTTAACACACCCACCCACCCACTCACACATATACACCCACACCACATGAGCACTCAATCCTAGGATCCCAGTGTTGAAATGGAGTCTGTCTACCACTAAGCCATGGAGCGACCCATGAAAACAATAATGAATTATAGAATGCACTTTGCTGAAAGGAAAAGAGCAGCAATATTCAATGCTCTATCCCCTTCTATCTGACTCTCTCTTGCAAGTATTTCGTACTATTATAGTTAGCAAACTGGTATGGTCAACCCAACATTCACCCGAGTCAACCACGTTGGGTCATTCACTGTGTAGCTGGGTCAGGAAACCATTCCATCCTGCTTTATGTCTGACTCGGCCTGGTTTTATTGGTTGGTGTGCAACGTGGCTGATTCTTTTACTAGTTCCAGTGTTGGTCGGCCTGGTTTCCTGGGTGGACTTGGACTCATCTAGGTTTTCCTGACGCCAAAGAAAACAGGTTTCTCAGTTGCTCTGGTATTTGGTATGGAGATGGGTATGTGGTACACCACTTCCTCTGGCATGTGTTACATTGGGGTTTGGATCATTTGGTCAATCAAGTACAAAATACTAAGTATGTGTTGTACACTGGGGTTAGGATCATGCGGTCACTCTATTACAGAATACTATGTGCAATATAAGTATCATCATCATCATAATCACCGTCATAGCCTTGTTCCAGCTATTCATGGTGGCTTTGCTAATTCTGTTTAAATAGCAAGTGTCATGATTGCCTGGAAAAAAGTTTGACAACTGGCTTTCCAACTGACATCAAACGTCTCATTTAGCGGGTCTGGGGTCTGGTTGGCACAGTGGGTACCTGGTAGAGTTGAAAGTAATATTACCATATACACAAATTGTAGTGGTAATTTATATACAATTGAATATTATTAGGATGAATATTGCAAGCATAGTAGTATATAGAGCCTTCTAAGCCCACATGCATCTGCAATAAATCTCAGATACACACCACACATGTGCCAGCATGGCACAATAAGTCCAAGATCCAATACATCCATCAGAAAGTCATCACTATATTCATGCCTACCCCAAGAATCAGGTTCATCCACTGGTCAGGTGGGCCACAGCTTACAAAACAAATGTGCGGCTCTGAAAAACTTGTCTGAAGCTTTTTAACCCATCCACCTGTTTCAAATATTGCAGCCCACATTCTGAGTGGACCAGATATTTTTAGGTAAACATGTAAGTCTGACCAACCCAATGGGTGGATTGGACCTCACACCTATGTGCCAGGCTGGAACATATGTGGCATGTACATGAGCTTTATTGCACACAAGTGTGCGCTTAGCAAAGCTTGTATTATATATAATATAAAATATATTAGTACCATATAAAACTACTGAAGTGATGCATTAAAGCGTACCATTATTATTATTATTTTGAAAGCATACTATTATATTTTATGCATTGATGTCCAAATTTCTAGATCCTAAACTGTATTGTGCAATGTGGATCATAAAATTAGGATGATCAATGATTTAGGTAATGTTGATTGTGATCCACCTATAGTTGCATGAAACGTGAATAGAAGTAGCAGTAAATTTGGGTGCAGGAATGATGAAAACTATGTTTAAAAATAATTAGCAAGTATACAACAGAAGCTAGCAGGAGCGCTAGCTAGTCCGGAGCGCTATTGAAACAAGGGCAACACCTCATTAAAGTTGGGATTACAGGCATATAATTACTTACAATAGTATTTTTTTAAAATAAATTTAATTATATATATATATATATATTACACACACACACTCACGCTGTAGTGAAATTTCACCACCTATGGATACTCGAACCCTTGACGAGGTGTTGAAACTCCTAAGAGTCTACCACTGGAGCAAGAGGAAGGATCCACAACAGTATGTTGTTGATTCTTATCGGACTCATGATATTTGTAATCGTAATCGTAGAGATTTTGAATCCGGAGGCATTTGTGGTGATTCCCATGATGTTCAGTTGATTTGTAATGAAACCCACTATAGTAAAAAAAAATATTTGGTGATTGACCAAAGAATTTTTCATTCCCTTAAGCTTTCTCACCAAGTTTAGAGGTCAAAGACTCGAGAACCCAGCTTTCAGCATGTCCGGCTGAAAAACAACATTCTTGTTGAAGAATTGTTTGATGCACCATTACATGCATGCATGTCAAAACAAACAATTGATAGATTCTTGCATTTTCCTCTCTCTTTCCTTTTTCCCTTGCATTACTATTGGGAAAGAAATGAAAAAAAATAAAATCGTGTTGATATGATCTAATCTGCCGTGTCATATTGATTTTGTACTATGCTGACATACCCTCCAAATCTGATTTTCAGATCGTTGGGTCGAAAGGCCATTTCTGGACAAATCAGGGTTTTTTTTTTTGGCATGTGGTAAATTCAAATTTAATGGTGGTAGAGTGCACATAACTCGGTTATAGTGTTGTTGATTTGATTCTTTGTTATGGTAGTGAGCTGTTTAGCTATATAAACATGGTGTGAAAAACCATTTCAAATGTTCTGATGAAGATAAATGAAGCTGAGTGATGTTTTAACATTTTTGTTTCCTTGTTAAAACAGGTAAGCTGCCGTTTGAGGGTGTTTTATAACCTGACGCAATTTACTCCAGGAAGATGGAAACATGGCAGCAGATATGCTAGCTTGGGATGAATGATTGCAAGCCCAGGATACTAAAACCAGCCAGTTTTCTACAGTAAGGTTAACCTAGTAGAGAACCAATCATGAGTATAAATAGCTTACTGAATTATCTGTGATGTGCTCAGGATTTGTTTGTAAACAAGGCACACAGTTTTGTTGTGTCAAATGAAATATTACAGGTAATGGATGATAATGGCTTCATGCCAAATAGAAAAAAGGCAGAAAGTAAAAAAGAACAAGGAAAATTAACAATATCATCTTTACTCTCATTTCATTAACGCCTAAATAACTGAAAGTAGCATCAGATGGAGATCAGCAGTCATAAGCATTCATGTTTCCCTTGACTTGGAAATACAAATATCATCGGAAGGTGAAGCTGATGTAGATGGTGATTGTTGATGTGGAATGGGAGCTGGTTGGACGCCGGGATCTGGGATGGGTGGGGGGTTCACACACCCAGGGTAGTCTTCTGAAGCCATGATGGAAACCGAATATTCTTCTTGCGCTTGTTTGTTCGTCCAGTCAATTTGAGCCTCTTTGATTGGTGGGTGAGAGAGGTGAGAAGCATGAGACACAGATTTATCATGTAGTGGGGTGACCAAGATCAACATCATCATACAGATCATGTATGAGGCCATCCTTATGATTGGATGTAGGTTATCGGTGATTTTATTTTTATTTTTGGTTTTCAAATGCAGTATGAGGTCCCACACACTATTTGTATTATTGTGATTTGTACTTGGTGGTCCTTATGGTTAAGCTCTTGAGTGATGGCCTAAGTCATGCTTCTTTTGTGAATGTTGTTACCAATAATAGTCGGAGATTTGATTAGGCATCTTAATATTTAGGGAAAACAAAAAACAAAAAACTTTGGGTAATCTAGACTTTAGAAGTGTGATGATCTCCATACATATAGCTGTTGTACATGTGACACACAAGTAACTAGAATATAAACAAGCAAGCCTTGGGCCTCAGCTATAGATGGTCCACACCCAAAAATTACACTGAAGGTTTGATGCTGAAACTGACCAATTAGTAGATTTTAATGGGGGATCAAAATGAAACAAACCAATGGTGAAAATTCGATCAGTAGATGATGTCTATTGATCATTGGGTCCTACAATTTGGAAGGTTTGGATTTAGTTTCATGCATGCCATGTTAACCATAGCCAAGTGCATTCTTATGCTTCTCTCCATACTCTGCTAGTGTTAAATAATTCATTAGAAATAAATGATGACGTGTGTGATAACAGTACACACTAGAAGGATGACTTGGGCTCATGATTTTGGCATGTCCACGGTTAGCAGGTAAGGCAACTACTGATTTTTTTTTTTTTTAAATTTATATAATAAGAATCATAGTCTGGTTTTTTTTTTTTTTTTTTTTCATCCTTTTTTTTGGGGTTGTTATGGTTTTTGTTTTTTTGTTTTTTTAATAATTGTTTTGAGTTTACTTCCAACCTTGAAGAGAATTGGGTAAGGTTTCATCAGATTTAATTGTCCATGGATTTATCTGTGTTTAGAAGAACCATATAATAAATGATCCAGCTTTGCGGTTTTCAGCTCTGTTATGTTGAGACTAGAGACCTTCCATGGGCGAACATGGATGGGCCATGCCCAAAAAATCTCCCTGATGATGCGACATTAACCTTTTGATTTGGTGGCACAGAAATAAAAGGTTGAAAAGAGACTAGATCTTCTGAAAAAGGCCCCAGCCAAGATTGATGGCAATAGAAATAACAGTCTGATTACAGCACTATATCCCCCACTCGGCAGCACTGGAAACCTGCGCTTGCTGAGCATAAATGCAGGTGACATCTCATACCAAGACCTTGGTGTTGAAATGAGGTTATCTTCACTCCGTCTACCACTTAAGTTATGGATCCTTGTGTGACCTGGAGTTAAGAGTCATACAATGATAAATGTGTTATATTCCCTCTCTACAGGTTGTGTAAGCCTATTTGATGGGTTGATGTAGAAAATCAAGCAGATTCAAAACTGAAGTGTATGATAGGAGGTATATATATATATATATGGGAAAAGGTTCTATGCGGTGGAGCTCAAAGGAATTTCCCATGAGGTCTGAGTTGTGTGGGCCAACCAAGATGTGGTTCACAAATCCAGCCCATCCATTATGTGTGTCCCACTTGGATGAGGGGTCAGACCAAGTTTCAGATGCATCCAAATTTCAGGTGAGCCTCATCAAGTGCTTTTATATGTTTTAGGCATGTCTTCACGTTATTTTAGATGGTATGACTCACCTGATTTCTGTATACGGCTGATTTTTGGGATATCCCAAAATTTAAAGGGGACCCATCAAATGCCATACATCAGGGTGGCTCATGGGAAGTTCCCATGAGCTCGACCGCATAGAACCATTTCCATATATATATATATATATATATAGAGAGAGAGAGAGAGAGAGAGAGAGAGAGAGAGAGAGAGGGTTGTTGAATACAAGGGGTTGTTGGTGTTTTAACATACAACCAGTTTGTATGTGATTAGTCATCATCGGTACAGGCCACCGTTTGCATGCCTCTCCCGAGGATTATAATAACTAGAGACATGATGGACAATCATATCAGTATCGAGACCTATATTATCAACATGGACAGTCCATTTTCGTAGCCATTGATCAAATGGTCAGGAGACTGATGGTTAGGATCACCCAATCAGTTTTTTTTTTTTTTTTTTTGTGCCCTACATAATATACAATCTAGATCAGTTGTCTAAATTCTCGAGTATAATCCCATCCATTTAAATAATAAATGTGTTGCCGTTTTCCAATTCATTGAATATTCGGCAAGGAGTAGGGATCGACCGTCCATGTGGGGCCCACCTTTGATTTTTCTCCCAGAAAAATACTTTGATCGGATGATCCAATCCAAAGTATGGTTAGAAATTAAAAAGGTCTAAATATAATGGATCTGGACTGTCCATCATATGGAGTCCCACCTTTGATTGGCCGTCCATCCGTCTTAATAGTCACTCTAGTTCGATGATCATAACCATCCACTAAACTGAAAAGGAATCAACGGTCCGTTGTACTAAAAAGGGTCAAATCAGTGATGTAAATTGTCTATCACGTGAGGTCCGAACTTTGATTTTGTATCCCTCCCATCTAATCAGTGGCAAGAAAAATGGAAAATCCATTTTACAACAACTATGAAGATTTTGATACTGATTTGAACTCTCCACCGTTAATTACCCATCCATCCCTTTTAAAATTGCTCCTATGTGATGATCCTGACCATCAATTCAATGACTAAGAAATGGACGGTACATATATATATATTACACTAGTCCGACTATTGACATGGTTTGTACACAATGTGGGACACCCTTTTATCCTCCCAAAACGTCACCACCTGAACAATGGCTAGAAGAAATGGACAGCCGCCACAAATTCGATTACAATAGAGGTCCAATCATTAAATCTAGAGCGTGCACTTTGTGGGTCCACCTTCCATTTCCCATACCTTTGATAAGCAGCTCTGACTTAGAGGTCCCTAACTATCCAATTAATAGACAAGAAATGAACAATCTATATTTATTATACAAGAAATGGTTGGAGCATTGATCTGGACCATCCGTCACGTGGGGTCCACATTTGATTTTGACCTTCCCGGTCCATTACAACATCTGCTCAATGGCTAAAAATGAACCGCCCAAACTAAATTAAAAAAAAAACATAAAAACAGAGAGAGAGAGAGAGAGAGAGAGAGAGAGATCCCACCTAAATAATTCAAATTAAACTGTCCGAATTGTGGGTCCCAATTTAAATGCGTCATGATAAAAATAAAATAAAATAAAATAAAAATAAAATAAAATTAAGCATGCTAGATGGCTGGCTGACCGTCCAATTGGTGGACATTTATTGGATGGTTAAAAATGAAAATATTGAAGGGTCCTGTTTCCACAAACAAGCGTCCAACCTACGAATCAATCAAGTGTCCACGAATCAGATTTCAGAAGCATTCAACCAATCTGATTTATGTACAATAACTTAGCGACAGAAAGTCCCACCATTAGTTTTAACTTGACATCATGTATGCCTCGATTGCGTATCAAGCCTCATACGTAGCCAGAGTATCAAATAGCATAGCTCGCCTATTTTTCAGAGCCACGAACTCTAGGGATTTCTACCTTACAAATGACCAAGAAATCTAACCTTATCCACAATTGAAGGAATACAGTGCTGAGAAATCTTCAGCCTTGTTTCAGAGAGAGAGGAATGTGTATGCATTTCCACTATTTTTATGGCTACCTACATCTATATTATATATAGCTAAGTGAAGCAGCTTTAGGACATTTTTGCATGCCCAATTACAGTTGTAGTGGAAAACTTTTTATATTTAAAGGACATGAAAATGATGATTTATATGAAAATCTAGGTATTTTGAGAACTGAAAAATATAGCTATTGTCAGATGTATGGTTCTGATTTTACCAACAAAAATCCTTCAAACTGCTTATAGATTTTACTGGCAACCAAAGTACTTTTGTCCTTTCAGTTCTTTGGTCTCTTTGCATAGACACATGGTAACAGGAGGCCTCGCAACAAAGGTTAAATCGCCAACTGTGATGATGGTGTGAAATCCTTACCTAATAGCTATTGTGCTGGCTTATGTTAGGATAAAATGAGGTAAATCTAAAGCTCGAATAGACAATGGCAGAGAAAAAACATTGAGGATAGGCTGCCCATTGTTGAAACCATAAGTACCCTCTGTCTCTCCTCCTTATTTTTTCCCTCTTTCCAATTTCTCCTACTTTTTAAGTAACAATTTTTTTATGAAATGCCACCTGTTTTAAAACTAATTATATAAAACCACCCAAAAGAATTTTCTTTAGATGTAACCAATGTTTTCAGTATGGATAATATCGGCTGATAAATCTTATGATATATCTAACATCCCACTTATGCAATACAGCACACACGTAGTGTCTAAAAGTTTTCATATCGCGCGGATATACCACATGGTATCACAGATTTCACGAAATATCATGACCAAACCTTTATAAGAAAAAATAAAAATACTTCGTATCAACGATATCTATCAGTATCAGCAATTAGACAATTATCGCATGAACATGTGGGAAGTCCATGGGCTAAGGGCAGAAAAAAAAATAAAAAAATAAAAAAAAAGAACTACATCCAAACACCTTTTTTCTTGATTTCTCTCCACTTCTAAATAAATTTATTATGAATTCCTTTGGAAAAAAAAGAAGAAAAAAAGAAGAAGCCGATTTTGAGCCGGAAGCAATATCCAAGCCGATTTAGGACTATTTTCAATTCGGTGAGTATTTTCAAATTTCAATCTATTTTTTCAAATAAATCATGTTAAAACAATGTCAAATGCTTATAAATCAATGATTATGAATCCATGTTTCTTCATATTTTGCATGAAAATTATACATTATGAGCTTCAATTTCAAAATTTGTGGGAAACGGGCCTAGCTGTGAAATTTTGGAAAAAAAAATAAAATCTCAATTTCTCTCAAATTGGTTCCAATCATTGTCTAAATACAAAATCAAACAATGTATGTAACCTGGTCTGGTGATTCTTAGTAATTTAATCATTTTTAAGAAAAACAAATTAGTTAAAAATATTTAAATTTTTTTGTTTTTTGAAATTCCACTTCAATCAGCAGTCAATTAACCCCTAGTTCAGAGTATTCAAGAGTGTTTAATGAAATCATCATTACATAAACTCTAATTTTGAGATCCAAGGGAAGATGGAATGATTTATGAAAATTGAAAAAAAAAAAAATCAAAAATTTTCAATTTTTCATAAATCAATTGTAATCTTAGTGTCCAAATATGAAAATAAACATGTATGAGACTTGATCTAGTGATTCTTGGCAATTTGTGGATTTTTTAGGGAAAAAATTAATTAAAATTTTAAAAATGTTTTAATTTTTTTTGCCCTCAAAATTCCACTTCGAACAATAGTCCTTTTTTATGGGGTTAGCTTGTTAGTATACACCCATGTCAGTACACACACTCCATGTTAGCCACCCCCGCCAGGGATTGATACCAAGACCTCAAGTGTTGAAACGAGGTATCTCCAGGAGTCAATTGGCCTCTATTTGAAAGTATTTAGGAGTATTTGATGAAATCATCATTGCATGTATTTTAATTTTGGGATTTGGGATATGTGGAAGATGGACTGATTTGCGAAATTGAAAAAATTTCAAAATTTTCTCAAATTGGAGAGGAAGAGTACCAGCATTATGCTGGAGAGTATCCTTATTGGTTTCACTCTACTATGACCTGATCATAGTATTGTTGGTTTGTGAAGTAGCAAATACTATTCCTCCTCATTAAGATGGATATGATGATTTTTACCCACCGTGCAACTCTATGTGGGTCTGAGCCATGGCCACATATATTATTCACAGGTACATTTCAAAATTTTTACTTCTTTTGTTTTTGAATGCATTGCTTGCATTTCCATACATGTCTTTTCACATCTAAAAATTATATGAATGGACTTTAAACATAGTTGCATCAATTCAGTCAAACAACACATTGATAAGGACCCCATACAAAGGAAACATATTATGCGCATTTGTTTTTTGTGATGCTTTGATTTTTACAAGTATTAATGGCTTGTCTAACAATCACTTAAGTTTCATTGAAAAACATCGACCAATTTTCCAATGTTTCACAATAACAACAATACATTACACGATTCAACCGATATATCCCATGCAATAACCGATATGTGTCCGTATCCCAATGGTGTAGTACATTACACGATAAATATACAAAACTATCTACATTTTAAAGGGTCTCTTGTCTTACCATTTTCTATCAGGTCATTAGCCTATTCTTGAAAATGACAAAAATGCCCATAAGAAGTGATAATCTTGGACAAGATCCGGACCTTAGAAAAGTACGTGGACAGCAATCTGAACCATTCCGAGTTAGTGAGCAGTGATCTAGATTGTTCAACACTAGGTGGCTAGCAATTTAGACTGTTCGAAAGTAGGTGAACAGCTATTTTGTCAATTCAAAAGCACATGTACACCAATCTGGAACTTTACAAGACAGTGGACAACAATCTAGACCATTCAAGGGTAGGTGGACAACAATATGGAGCGTTCCTAGATGGTGGACAATCATCTAGACTAATCCTTCCATCAATATGTACAAAGATAATGACCACTTCTTCGAGAGTATTTTCGTCATTTTCAAAAATAAGCTAAGGAACATAACTTAGATTTGATAGTGGTAAAATAAAGAGAGAGATAAAAAGGGTGGCATTTCATAATGTTGAGACCAAAACTGGGAACAAAAACAGCAAAGTTCTCATCTAAATCAAAGGGATTATGACAAAAAAAAACCTCTCAAGCTTCCAATGCCAACCTGCCTTGTTTAGTTTTTGTTCCAAACTGCCTCTTGCATCTGAGAGAGAGCTCCTCCTGCTTCAGGAAACAGTGGAAAACATCAAATTCTTCTCTAATTCTGATAATATATCCCAAGCCTATTTCTATGATAATTCATCACCATTTTAAAAATGGTGGTGACTCTTCAACTATACGCATGGTACGCTTAAGATTGCTCAACCAATCACGCAGTCATGGTGGGAAACCATCCTAGGAGTCCGCCCTTACACATGTGGAAGCAGGGATTGGAATTCGAAGGGCCCACCATGTCATATATTTGAAATCCGCTCCATTCAATAGGTGTGCTCCTTGATTCTAGACAAATGAGCTAAAAAATAGTACAGATCTATAACTCAGGTAGGCCATGTCATAGGAAACAATCGGGATAGGACGCCAGCCATAGGTCTGTCTGTGGGGCCACCATTGTGTGTATGCCGACCAGAATCCAGTTCAACATGTGTTTTACACAGCGCCTAAAACACCTATATGCTCTGTGGTCCTACCTTGCTGTCCAGTTGACATCCACTCCATCCATTAGGGGTTCTAGACTGCGGCAAAAATCAGCCAAATGTAGAACTGAGGTGGGTCACGCCCACACCACAGGAAACAATAGGGATGGGCCACCAACTGTAGGTTTGTCTTGTGGGGAAACCTGGTGTGTATTAAAACCATTCATTAGATGTTGGTCACAAGGAAATTGGCCTCATCCAAAACTCAAGCAGGCAATACTGCTTTTTTTTTTTTTTTTGGAAGACACAGGGTGTCCCCACCTCTTTTTTGAAGTGAGGTACAATTTCACATTGTTAGCATGTTTGTGGCTCATATGTGCGTTTTATTGGGATGATCTTTAGCATGTATGATGAGCTTACAGATTCCCACCTGATGGATGGAGTGGATTTCTCAAATATAATACAGTGGGTTCCATACAGATTCGGTGTTTTACACCAAGTGGTTTGCTGTGGACTGGAATCCTCTACAACATGTTTTAAGCAGTGCAACACAAACAAGTCTGTTGGGACCCACCATTTTGTGTATGTAAAATCCACTCGTATCAGGTTCTATCCTAGATGGTGGCCAAAAATCAGCCAGATCCACAACTCAAATGTGCCACACCACATGGAACAATGGGGAAGGGATGCCAAACATGAATCAAGATCCTCCGCTTGTGGAAAACAGGAAAATCCTGTTTGTTGTAATTTGATTGGGCCATATCATCACACACTGCATTTAATGCAGCAGTGCTGACAGTGACGTGGACCAATCACGATGCAGGAAAACAGGATTTTTCTGTTTTCTGCAAGCAGAGGATCCAGATTCGCCAAGCATGGGTTTGTTTGTGGCACCAACATGGTTCTTATCTTTCATCAAACCCATTAATTAGATGTAACTCACTATGATGAAGGGAGGATACAAAAATCTAACTGATACAGAACTCGGGCAGAGCACACTGAGTAAACTTAACCGTTTGGAATCAATTTTACATGGTTCCCATTGGTATAGTCCGAGTTTGTAGTCGGGCTTATCAAAATAACGGTTCTCAGATGATGACCAGAGTGGATTTTACATATACAACATGGGGGATTCCGCAGAACTTAGTGCTTTATGTGTGACTGTGTAAAATAGTTGTTGTTGAGGATTCAAGTCCCGTTTGTTGTAACACACCCTGGTATGATCAGATAGGGCATTGTACTTGGGTTTCAGTTCTGACAAGTTGGGTCCATTTTTGGGTAAAATCCAGACCATTAGTTTGTTACTTCCACCATGGATGGACAATACCCCATAAATCTCAAATAAAATAAAAAACCTACACTTTGTTGGAATGAAAACATAAAAAGGGATTGGAGATACTGTAAAATCAAGTTAATATTTTGATCAACCAGTCATTAACTGAACATGATTATATAGAATAAGTAGGAAGAATAAATCATTTACCTGTTCTGGAAAATTTACACTATCAAAATTTCCTGTTGATATAAGAAGGCTTTGCACGATGAGATTCATATAGATGTGCTGACATTTCTTTAAAAGCTGCACAAACAGTTTTTGTCCCACGCCTTCAGCACAAGAAAATCAAACTCCGTTAGGTTGGATTTTTGGCAAACCTCAACGCACTTAAGCAAAACTTGAATAAGGGTTGCATTTCGTTGCATCAAATAGCATGGAATTTCTTGATATTTTGCACCAAATTAGATTGATTAATCATGATATTTGGTGCAACCAAACAAACCTTACATACTGAAAGATTTGACTAAATCCAATTAATTTCATTGAGAACACAAAGGAGTTCATGCCACAATGTCTACAGAAAAAGCAATGATTCCAATTCTTTTTTCTTTTTTTTTTGACCAATAAGTGAATTTCATCATCATTGATCTGGAAATAGCCCAATCTAACCCTACCCAACTTCACACTGAACTAAAAGCGGTCAAATGTAAGTGATGTCACCACACAATTACAAGAGTAAATAATCATCATCCATTTACAGCCATTTGCCATTGTAATTGGAAAACCAAACAGGCCCTTGAAGGAAGAGGAATAAAAAAGGAACATGGATTGGAAACAAGTAAAAACATAGTTCCACAATAGGGATTAAGGGGCCACAGTAGGGATTAAGGGGCCATTTGAGTAGGGCCAGAGAGAGAGAGAGCTCTTATGATCTAATACCATATCTGTGAGAAAAAAGCCTTTGGGAAAGAAAAAACTCTACCCGAAATTCAGCCCCCTTCTTGTTTATATTAAGTGATATCCCAGATTACATAAAATACCATTCGAACCAAGGGCAGAGACGACCAATGGTCCATAGCATGAAGGCCCACAATCCAAAGAGAGAAGGCCCACACTCCAGAGAGAGGGGCCATGGTCTAGAAATATACTTGTCTACAAGATGAAGTGGCTTCAAACTTTTATGTCTTATAAGGCTTAGATAATTGACAAGTCTCACAATGACAACTCTTATAATTATCAAACTTGTTTGGAAATAACAAACAACGATATTTTAATGATCATTGTCATAATCGAATATGTCATATGGTTAGGCGAATATAAGTATCCTTAATGTCATAATCAAATATGTCATATGGTTAGGCAAATATAGATATCCTTAATGTCATAATCCAATATGTTGTATGTCATAATCAAAATAATAAACATAGATACCTTAATGATTAAAGTCTTAATCGAGGGTACCCTTAGGAAAATCGAGAGAAGGAATAGAAATAAAAATAAAAATAAAAAAGGAAAAAATAAAAGAAATAAAAATAAGCCTTTATATGTGTTTCAGCCTCAGGCCAATACACTTTGACCAAGTCACATCCAATACCACCTCTACCTACCAATACAGACCCTTTCTTTGCTCTTTGTTTGTGTGCTGGGGTATCTGTATCTGATCGTGCCACTACAGATCTGGTACCATCATATTGGGCAATCCGATATGGGCATTCTAAACCTTGTTGATTCGGCCTATGGTGCTTTTCTATCTTAAGCTTCAGCTTGCTAATCATATTCCAGGAAGCCACATTTGTATTGCTCCATCAATAATGACCTTAGAGCGCTTTATCATTACAAAGCATTTGTGTGGAAGAAATTGATTTGCAACCAATCTTCATTCTCCTCCTTGGGATGTTGATATTCGCCAAACCATTAATGTCAGCAAGTTTTTTGTGAGGCCATATAACTCATCATTGTCATTTCCAATTCTTCCTCCTCTTTACATCTTCCTCGCTATACTGTCTTCCTGCTCATGCTACAGATTTCGTGCAGAGAAAATGAAGTGGTCTCATCCACCACGTTTGAAGCATGAGTGGTATGTCCTTTCCTGACTCTAAGCAACAGTCTTGCTCTTCCCTTCGTTGCTGTGTTGAGGAAGCATGGACTGCTAATTTTCCCCATTACCATCTGCAGAAGTGTTCTGGACACTTCTATTATCTCGAGAGACAGTACAACATGGTGCAATGAAGTACAAAACTGAAGAATGTGACATGGAACCACTTTTAGTAGCATAGGATAGCAAACCCCCCTCCAGCTCAGAGATTATTGCATCCAGCTGCTATTCGTCTACCATGCACCTGAATTCTTGCATTATCTGATAGACCTCATCCACACTATTCTGTGTGACTGTCCCCATTCTTTTCTGAATATTTGTTCTCAATGCATTGCACTGGAGTGGAAGTTGTTGTGGTATTTTCGGTATGACTATGAACCATTAGATCGTACTCTGCATATATTCTTCAACAGTAAGGCTACCCTACAGAAAGGAGATATCAAAAGGAAAGATCATGGCCTAGTGGTATGGACCTCCTCTTTGGTCTTCAGTTCCTCCTAAACAGATACAGGAGGAATGCACCACAGCTATGCTTCAAATCTACTTCGACCGGTACACCAGGTCCTAGTTGACTCCTTCAGCTTCAAAGCCATCAAATGCAACTTGAAATCATCCATTATCTGGTACTAAGTATCCTTCTGCCAGTCTTGGCCTGTTATGGAAGGCATTGAGGTTGAGGTTATCAGCATAGTGTCACAGGCAGATCATTTCCGTGCCCCCATGTGTCATGGACTTAGCTAAATTTATGCTCATCATGTACACTTTGGAGGTTTTGCACGTAAGTGTAGAGAATTCTAGAATAAGGTAGAAGTGTGTAGAGAAATATAGAGTTGTGTATGGTTGTGAAGAGATCTTTGGAAGTTTAGGAGTTGAAGAAGTGCGGAATGTTTCTAGAGTATTCTAAGCCATTGGATGATCGCCATTTAGCATCATCTTCCTAGTCATTCCTGTAGAGACTGGAAGCTTCCTAGCTCCATATAAGGAGAGGTCCTCATTTGTAAAACATCCAAGAAAGTTGTAAACTCTCTCTTGTTCTAGTACAATACAAATTCTCGTCTTCCAAGCTCCCTTAGAGCTTGGTTGGTTTTCCAATAACAACAGCAAATGACCGTAAATGGGTAATGATTATTTACTTATGTAATTGTGCGGTAACATCACTTACATTTGATTGCAATGATGATTTTGCTACATTTTTTGTTTTGCCTGGAAATCGTAGTGAAAATGGTAGATTTATAATGTGAAAATGTAATTGTTATAATTTACTTACTTTTACCAGTGTACTTGACTCTTGATTTACAAGCCATAATTCATGTTTAAACAAACACCTAGAAATGATAATGATGGATCATTTAGTTTACATTTCTTAGGAAATTGGAAAACCAAACAGTGCTCTCTTCTTTTCAAGTAGCAAGGTTAGCATGTGGGTGGTTGGCTAACTTGCTCATGATGGTACTGTGATACAAGTGCCGCACCATCTATACTTGGGGAAGCACTTGGGCCATGACAATAGTCTTTGATATCGACTTTCACATGCTTTGACAGATCACTACCACCTCTCTGGGTAATTTGGGCAATCATGACTAGAGGGTATGGCAACCTTTGTCCTTACCAGTGGTAAGGGAGCTGCTGATATCCACGGGCAGGGATCATGCTCATACGCAGAACTAACTTCATCTCTGACTTGCATACAGAACTCTGGTTGCCTAGAAGAGACTGCATGATTCCATGAATCTCTGTGGACTGAAATGTTCTTTAGACACCAGTACCATGGGTGGAGTTAATTCTCTTGATATGTATGTCAACCATCCGTCCATCCAAAAAATTAATCTGTTCCATCAATCAGCCCTCACTGAGGTCGTCCATCCACAATATCCATCCATTCTGTCCCTCAGGTCATTTATCTGCTTATTCATTTTGTTCTGCTTGCAATTTTATTGCCCTCATCACGTCACCGCCATCTTAAGACTAATGAAGTTTATGTAGGACTATTAACCACTTGCTCTAAAAGCTCGAACTGATAGAGCATGATAAATTAATCCATTTATCTCATTAGCCCAGGCCCCATATCACATGGGTTAGGACCTCAGCCGAACCCCTCTCGTGGGCCCCACATCACATGGGTACCGCTTCACACGGGCCGCCCACCCTGAGTGTGTCCCTGCATCCCACAGGCTACTCCACTCGAGCCCAATGTGAATATGCCCCTACATTAATCACCCCCAGTGAGGAGTCTTGAACAAGAGACCTCCCACTCTGATACTACTCTGATGTAGGACAATTAACCACTTGCTCTAAAAGCTCAAACTGATAGAGCATGGCGAATGGCTCCACATTGCATGGGTTAGGACCTCAGCCAAACCCCCCTCGTGGGCCTCACATCACACGAGCCACCCACCTCACATGGGCCACCCATCCCCAGTGTGTCCCCACGTCCCAACTCAAGCACGGTGTGAAAATGCCCTTGCATTAATTCTTGCTTCTAGCTGGCATATATCATTGGTATGAATTACTAGTAAGCTATGCAACAGAGTGTTTGGATGAAAGAATACAAAAAATTTGTTTGTTTAAACCGTGAATTCTAAGCATTGAACAAGAAGTTTCTACGTCCTACGTTTGTGATATTTTCCTCATAGGCTTGGGGGGGGGAGTTTAATTACCATACCATACAAGCTCACATACTAGTACGTACCACTTCACTCATAGGAGATGATGCCCATGGCTCCAACCGCCTAAAAGCACGAGAACGATGTTGGTACAATAAAAACGCTTTGAATATAGGCATCTGTTCAACAACTCAATCAGACCAGCTTTGCCATATGTTATGCACAAAGAGGCCAAGAACATGTACAATCAACTGGCCCCACATCACTCTAAGCAGCTGCAGCTTGCATGCTATGCATGTGTTGTGCACAAGAGGTGCGCTCCAGTGGTAAGTTGATGGTGGTACCAGGTGGACATGGACTATGGAGCCCAAGTGATGTATGAACGCCATACAACCCGTCCACAAATGGGTCACCTCACTTTTACCCAAGGACCTGTAACTCATCCCAATCCAAAACTCAAGTGGGCGACAGAAAGCAGAATAAGACAGGATGAGATGCCCACCCTTTGTTTTCACCAGGGCCCACCTGAGGTGCCAAACCATTTCCACACACGAATCAAAGGTTGGCATCCACTCTCAAATTGTTCCCTGTGCTGTGGCAGGACTTAGTTTGGGGTAGAGCTGATTTGTGTGACCTTGAGGCAAACTAAGGTGATGCATCTGATCAAAGGTTGGATTCTGTGAATACATCACGTGGGCCCCACATCTGCCCAGTACCACTGTAGTTTAAGGTGCTACCGGCACCACTGGAGTGTGCCCCTACACAAAAAGACAACAATTAAACAAACCTGACCAACCAATAACAAGTATAACCAGAAGGAGATGTGCCACTACAAAGGCACACAAAAATGGTAGATCCTTTTCACAACTAATTTTCAGACACAAAATGGTTCATAAAAAGTACCATCATACATACCCATCCACATTGCAGCAAGTATAAACTAGAGCATACCTGATAATTTTGGTGGTTAGGCGGGAGCTCAAAGTGGGAAGATCTTCGTTTTGCCAAAATGGATCGCTCTCCAACTCTTTGAATGAGAGAAGAGGTGTAGTTACAGCATGTGGTCTTGGTTATTATCATTTAATTATTTAAACAAGGGCCCATCAAAAGGTCTAAGCATTGGAAATCGATTAAACAGCTTTTTTGGGTGACAGATTTTGAGGCTTTTCAGGGGGAAACTGTGGAAAGGGATATGGTTTTCCACAGCACCTTAAAATCAAACAATGGAATAGATTGGTCTCCACAGAAACTGGATTAATTTTGAGGGTATTTTTCGTTCCCAAACACCTCCTAAGGAAAATTGATGGACTCGAAGAATGTACGGAGGACGGGCTGTAGGACAGTTCAATGGTTGAAAATGGTTGTGGTCAGTGCTGCTGCTTTAGGTCCAAATCGGGGACAGATTTAGGGGCTGGCATGTAAGATCAGTTATGTTGATTGGGATAAACTCAGGACAGTTGAGGAGGTCGAACTTGGGTTTAAAAAGGCTGTGGGGTGATTTTAGAGCCTATCAGTCTAGAGCAAGGTGTGCCAAATCCATTACGTAACAGAACCAGTGGCTGTAACATTATGCTATTGATGGGGCCTGTTATGCGATATGGGGGGTGTAACAGCCACCCTGATTTTTGGATGAACAGCATATTTTATGAAAAAGCAAAAACGAAAAAAGGTATTTTTCTTTGAAACTTATTGTTCATGCCTTTTGCAAGCAATCTAAGCATATCAGATCATAAAATCATTAGACGGACGAAGACAACATTCTCACCAAAGAGTAAACCATTAAGCCATCACAAACATGGTTAAAAAATAAATAAATACACACACACATATTTGGAATCCTCTAATTATTTGGGATTTTTCCCATATTTTTCTGGGTTTTTTTTTTTTTTTTTTTTTAACCTTAATTTTTTTAACTGTTACAGGGAGTGTGACAGCTGTTAGCCGTTAAGGGAAACCAGGGGGACCATTACGCCCACCATGTCTGGAGGGACGATATTTGAGGCAACAATAAGGGTTTGCTGAGTGTAAAATGGTATTTCTTGGGATTTGTATATGGATATAGAGGCTGGAATAGGTTTTGGGGCTGTGAATAAGTTGCAGCTGCAATTCAGAATTAGTTCAGGGCTGTGGCTAGGTCTAGAAAGTATGAGGTAATGGAAATTAGGGCTAGGGAAAGGAATTATGAGCTGAAGGTGGCCGTTGGGTTTGGGTAATTACTATTAACAAGTTTTGGGACTAGGTCGGAGCCTGTGGTTGGAAGGACGGTTTTCCAATCCCTTGGGTGAAGAATCCAAGCTGGATCAGTTTTGAGCAACCCAGCAAGGTCACGAGAGGGCATCACGTGCTCCATCTTTTCCTTCTCTCCTTGGATCTTGTACACATGCCATAGCAGCACATATAACTGCACATAACATGGGGAAAAAAGGCGCAAGGGTTAAAAGAAAAAAAAAAACAAAAAACAAAACAAAATAAAACTGTACATATACCTGGACCAGCTTCTTCTTCTTCTTCTTCTTCTTCTTCCATCCCTTCCTACCTTTTTGTGTTCCAATCCCATCAAACAGGACTAGACATGGATTTATTTATTGCTTCTGTCACTCCACCTAATGGGAGATGACACGGTTGAGCTGGGAGGACCGGAAAGTGGTAGGAGTCATCTATTTGCAGTACAAATGACAGGGTGAAGTATCAATCGGAGTCCATCTAAGGGGCCCAACTAAGATGGTAAATGGTTCAAGATACACTTTAAGAGGGTTATCATAGCCATCTGAGCAGTGGGTTACAATGTGAATGGTAAATAAAGAAAAATTGTTAATGGTCAACATCAAGGAAAATGAAGATAAGTTATGCTATGGTTGTCTGATTAGTGTTATCTTCGAAACATATAGTCTCCATAATGATGCAGAATAGCTGGACAGTCTTGATTGACACATCAGCCTGACTGTGTGTTTTGGAGAGAAGGCTCTAACATATTCAAGGTATTCAATAACGGTAACGGTGGCCATAACGGCTACCACCATTACCTTTACGATACGGATCGTAACAACCATTACAGTTTCTTTTTTCATTGAAAGAGAAAACCCAAAAAATCTGTATCTGCCCGGTAACGTTGAAAAAATAATAATCCAGAAAAACAGTATTTTCCCTATAACAGACCATTACAGGGTTGTTATGGCCTTTACAAGGGGCACAACGGGCCATTAACGGCGGTTACAAGTCATTTTTTCCATAACGATTGTTACAGCCGTTATGACCCCGTAATGCATAACGGTTGCCACCGTTACCTTTATGGTCCTGTAATGGCCTTCACAGCACACCATGTAACATATTCTGGTTCTTCTAGCTCTACTATATCATCTCTGGTGCATTCGCCTGAAGCATTGTGTACTTTGATACCACAATAGAAATATAATATCTTTCAAAAAATTACTTTTTATGACTTTTATGCTTTTAATCAATTTGATTGTGATGTCCTCATGACATAAACATTGAGATATGTGCTCGGGGATCTGGGGCGAATTAAGGATAAGAAGGCTAGGAGTGTTGGACAGATTTGTTGGAAATTACGAAGAAAAAAATAATAATTCAAGTTCCTTAGAAGACCTTGCTGGCATACCAATACTGATGCAAGGAACTGCTACACAATATAGAGCTACATTCCACTTCAAGAAGCCATGCGATCAAGAAGAAGAAAAAAGACCAGATAGGGGACTATGATTGGTATATGCCAACAGTCAACTAGTCAAAACTTGTAATCACACGCATATAAATATGATTAGCAAAATATGATTAACCTGCAACTGATATAAGAACATGGATGTTAGTAACAAAGAAAATCAATAGGAGGAAAAACCGGTCAAGGTAATGACAGTAGAAGACAGACAGAAATATGCACTGAGAAGGACCGAGGTGCAAGAAGTATCTCTGCCAGTGCCGTCTTTGTGTGGTTTTGGATCCCTTTTGATGCAGATTACGACATGCTAGAACAAAGGTTCAAAGACAAGCCAGCATATGAAGCTAATTACAGCTCCAACCACTATTCAGCGATACTGAACCTAATTTATCCCTCCATAATACAACATTCCCAGCATGCAAATTCTAACTAAAACCAGAAGAATGGTTCAGGCCTATTTAAGGCTGCATTTGGATGCACAAGTGAGCTGAATTATGAATGGACTGTTTAGTCAAGATAATATGGTAAAAACTGGCATCATTTCCCAGCATTCTTACATTGCGGGTTCATCCAACTGAGTGCAGTCAAAGGCGTTCCAGGCAGTGTTTTAAATATCGACGATATCGGCTGATATATCCCACGATATATCTTGTATCCCACCTGTGCGATACGAAATGCATAGGTAGTACCGATATATCCCACCTATTCAATCCGGTGAGCATATTTGATTTTTGATCCTTTTTTTAAAATGTAAATCACGTTAAATCAATGTCAAATGGTTACAAATTTATGATTCTTCATGTTTTCCATGAAAAACCATGGATTTGGAGCTTGGATTTTGAGATTTGGGGGAGATGGGCAAGTTGTGAAAGATAGGGAAAAATCAAAATTTCTCAATTTCTCTCAAATCAATTGCATTCTTTGTATCCAAACACAAAATCAAACATGTAATCTGATCTAGTGATTCTTCTTTTGCTTTTGAATATATTGCTTGTGTTTCCATACATGTCTTCTTACGTTTATAAATTATATGAATAGACTTTAAATATACTTGCATCAATTCAGTTGGACAGTGCATGTATTAGGACCCCATACAAAGGAAACCCCTATTATGTGCATTTTTTTTTTTTTTGTAATGTTTTGATTTCTAAGTGTGTATTGATGTCTTTTTCAACAATCCTTGAAGTTTCCTTGAAAAAATCGACCAATTTCCCAATGTTCCCATGTTTCCTAACAACAACAATGCATTATGCGATACAACTGATATATCCCATGCGATAACCGATATATATTTGTTTCCCAAGGGTGCGATACATTACCCGATAATGATATTTAAAACATTGGTTCCAAGTGCACGCCAACGCATTTTGGGCCTGTTGCAGCTCACCTGGACCCTGGGCGAGGTGTCACCTGGGGCTTTTTATGTGAGGTTCCACCCTGATGGATACCACATGTGTGGTTTTTTTTTTTTTTGGTATTTTACCACCCAATAAGGGAAATAAACAAGAAAGGGCATTTACGCCCAATTTCAACAACTTTTCTTATTTCTTTTGAGATTAGAGCATAGGATATTCTTCCCTCAAATTTCAACATCTTATTTCTCTCTTCTTGATTTCTTTCTTCTAGTAATGTGTCAAGGTCGTCACATTGGAATTCGTAAAAGCAATTTCAGCTTTTGCTGGTGTCATGCAAGAGCTTTAAGGTGAATTGGGGGAACTGAAAATTTTAGGGTAGGGGATTTCGAAAATTTTGGATTAAAGGGTTTTGAAATTTTTAGGGATTTTGGCAAAACTGGGTCTTGGATTGGTGAATTTAGAGGATTGGGAAAAATGCAAAATGTAGGGTAAGGATTTGGAGAAATCAAGAACTAAGGATTTAGAAATGGGGAATTTGGGATTGGGGATGAGGGGCTTTGTGCTAAGAAGAATTGAATAATATCAACTTTGATTATATAAAAAAGCAAATTATATCTATAATTAATTTAATATTAGTATTTATCATATAAAATAAAATAAAAAATGCACCTGAGGCATCTTCAGGGGCACGCCGAGGTGTATTGCGCACTACAGGTGCAGGATTGCCTGGGGTGCACCTAGTGCCTTTAGCTATACTGTCCAACTTAGAAGTAATGCAATTGCAATTTGGAGCGTAGACTAAACTATGAATGCTTATGAAGGAAATAACAATTTGGTTATTCTACCCTAAATAATAATTGCAATTCAATTGGATAGTGCATCCAAATGCACCGTAAGAAATACATGAGACAAGTCATGTCTGAGGATTTTTCCTTCTTGTTAAACACTAACAAACAAAGAACTACTACAAGCTGTTACAAAAAAAAAAAAAAAAAAACACAGAAATTTCAACTGCTTCCTAGAATATTTATTTTACAAGGAGAAGAGGTGCCTATCGAGCACTTCCATGATCTATTTCACACATGACAACAGAACAGTTTACAGGATCTTCAAACACTTGATGAAGATTCAAAAACTAGCTAGGAATCATTTTGGGAGCTCTTAGAATGCAAACTAAAGAACATGCACTTATCTTTCATGGCTTCAGATTCACTTCCGTATTCTTTGAACTTATACTCTTCCTGCTTGAATGTGGATGGCACCTTCCCTTCGCTATAGCAGCGGTTACATAAGCTGAAACGAGACCTCATCTCTTTGAATCGAGACCCTATTATAGGATACAGACATATGGCACACGTGTGGCGGCCATGGCGGTTCCTATCACCATTTTCAAGCTTCACCACAGTGCCCATGATGCCAAAACCCCAATCTGGATCATCAAACATCTCGAGGAATTCGGGGTATGAAATCACTGAACTGTCTGCTTCTCCGTGAACTTCCATCATGTCACTAATCCCAAGAGAAGGGATGTAAATTACTCTCAATTGCTTGATGTAATTCACAGCATCAATTTTCCGAATTTGGGCTGAACCTTCATTCACAGGTCGCCATAAAAGTGAATCAAAGACCATCCGTTTACGCCTGTCAGGAGGACCACTGCAGATTGGCGCAAGAATGGCAAAGAACATGCCCAAATCCACCCGACCAGTTCCAGGGCTGTCCAAGACAGACAGAATCCGCTCATTGATTGCTTTGACAGCTCCTTGGAACGTCTCAGCTTTGAGAGAACGAAGCAATCTACGTAGGATTCCCTCCAATGCAGCCTTACGGATTGATCTCTCAGGGGCCCCACCACCAGAATATGAAATGGGGACATCAGTTTCATTCATTTCCTTCTTGAGAAGTTCCACATCACAATGGCTAAATCTGGTGACCCTCTGGAAAGCCCTAATCTCAAGAGCACTGGCCAGCTCCTGCCGTATGGTTGTCTTCCTACCTACCCTTTTGAACTTAGAGGCCTCCACAACAACAAAAGCACCCTCCCCGTCGGCCCCGCCTCCATTCCCCTTGGGTTTCTTCTGCAGCACCTTCAGGTGAGAGATGGCATCATACAATTCGACCCTGTTCGTCATCTTAAAGGCCTCTTTTAGAGCCTTCTTGGCTTCCTCGGCCTCCCCAGCCCCCAACAGCGCCACTGCCTTGTTCAGCTGGGCCCGCCAATGGTTGGGCCACACTGCTAGAACCCTCGTATACATCTCCGATGCCCTCTGATACCTCCCCGCATCCATAAACAGCCCACCCAGATTGTAGAGAGCATCCACATGCCCCGGCCTCAGATCAATTGCCTTCTGGAACTCCTGAATCGCCCTTTCATCCTCACCCATCGCATGCAGAGCAGACCCCAGATCGCAGTGTGCATCCGCATAGTCCGATCTCAAGAATATTGCCTCTGCCAATGCCTTCTCAGCAGCCCTATACTCACCCACCCCAAACAGAGCACTGCCCAGAAGCTTCAATGCACGGAAATGTGTCGGGCAGAGGATTGCAGCCTCTCGGTAGTGCTCACACGCGCCAAGAACCATGCCTTCGCCTTCGAGGGTGATTCCGAGATTGACGTGAATCTGAGGGAGGAGATAAGCCCACTGGGTCCCACCAGCCTCGGCGGCCTCCAATGCCAGAAGAAACTCTTCCTTCGCCTCACTGTGCATTCCAACAGCATACAGAGAGTTCCCGGCCCGGAAATGGGGCCGGACATCAGTCGGTTGCAGTTCAAAGGCCCGCTTGAAGCTGACTAAAGCCTCCTTGAACAGCTGGTACTCATATAACACTCGCCCAATTGCCATGTGCCCGTCGAACGCCTCCTCCCTCGACCTCGCGGCATCGGCCCGCCTTCTCAGGACCGCCAAATCCTTGAGGAAGGTCACATAATCATGGCCGCTCTCTTCCCACAATACCGTCTTCTCTGACTCACTGGGTCCAAGCTCCCTCGACCACCCGGGGTCGGAGAAAGCATCCAAATTGTCCACCTTCATCTTCCCATCTTTAATCTGCTTGGTCCGGAGCCGCTTGATCAGGATCTCGAGGTCGTCTACGATCTTCCACGTGTCATCATAGACAATCCCGTGATTGGGAGACGCAGCCCATGCGGCAGTGCGGAGCTTCTTGTGTGGCTCGGAGGCGCGCTCGTCTGCAATGGAGGAGGAGGCCTCGGAAGGTGGAGCAGCTGGGGAAGGCTGGAGATGGAGGTCGAGGGCGTCGAAGTCACGGTCGACATCACCAGCACCATCATCGTAGGTGCGGAGGAGGCCATCGAGGGTGAGGCCCTTCGGGCCGTCGATGAAGTCGGAGTAGGTGCGGAAGACCTCATCGAGTATGGCATTGATCTGCTCGTCACTGAACTTGACGCGGGGGTTCACCGCCACAACGAGTGCTGCCATCTCTTCTCTGTCTAGACCGCCATCGCCATTGGAATCGAACTGCTCGAATATCCTCTTCACCTTCTCAGCTCTGCTGCCTCTCGAAGACGCCATGTGTGCTGGTTGTGGTTGTGGAGATAGTAAGAGCTGAGTGAGACAGAGAAAGAGAGAGCTTCCCTGAAAACCCAAATCAGAAAATGGGTTTCTTCATCTTCCAAGAAAAACCCAAATCAGAAAATGGGTTTTTTCATCTTCCAAGAAAAACCCAAATCAAAAAATGGGTTATTATTATTATTTTTTTCAAAAAACCCAAATCAGAAAATGGGTTTCTTCATCTTCCCCATCAAAACCCTCTCTCTCTTTCTATCCCCAGATCTGGAAAAGCAAAGAGAGTGAAAGAGAGGAAAGCGGAAGAGGGGGGGGGGGGGGGGGTGGGGGTTTGGTGCCTTGGGATGAGTGATTAAAGGGTAAGGAGGGGAACGGAGGTGTTGGTGATGGAGTAATGAGAGATGAAGCCACTGATCTTATGTGGGACCCACTTCCGAGTCCGGTCTGGACTGCTGTGATAGTTTACCCCTCTCAAAAATGGAGGTGAATCGGCCAAACAAATGAAGGCGTCTCATCCATCTCAGTTCGCCCACATGTCATTCATGTACGGCGGCTATACTGACCATTCAAATTTGTGGGGCTGGTGGCAGCATGTCTCTGGATTGATCAAGCAATTTCCACCGTCCATTTGATGGATGTATGATGGGAGGCCACTTCCTCGCCTATGCTTATAGATGAGAATTTCATGACACTTGCTACGCATGGACCCACCTACCCTGATGTGTCTATGGCATCCAAATCCACCATGATAATGGACACGGACTGCATACTAACACTTTGTTATTGGACGGTTCCCTCTGGGTCCCACGATAATGTATATGTTTTATCCAAGCCGTCCATCCATTTTAAATCATTATTTTAAGACTTTGGGCTAAAATTGAGGCAGATCCAAATCACAGCTGGACCACACTGTAGGAAAACAGCAGAGATTGAACGCTCACCGTTAAAAACTTTCTAAGGCTTACTATAATGTTTATTTGCCATCCAAACCGTCAATTAAGTCACACAAACGTACATGAAAGGAAGCAAAAAATATCTGCTTGATCTGGGCCTTAGGAAGTTTTTAATGGTAGGTTTTTAATCACCACTATTTTTCTGTGATGTGGTTCACCAATATTTTGATCTGCATCTTTCTTTTACTTACAATATCTTTAAATGAACTAGAAAATTTGATGAACGGTGTAGATGAAACACATAGGTCATGGTGACACCACATACCAACTAACCACCAGTTTCAGTGGAAAATCCGCATCCCTCCGAATCCAACCGATCCCGCAATAAGTACGTCCACCGTGACAACGGATGCATTGAGTACTGACACCGTTAGCAGCGAACAGTGACATGTGGGCCCTACAAAAGATGTATATGTTTTATCCACGCCGTTCATCCACTTTTCATCATTATTTTAGGGCATGAGCCCAACATTAAGCTACATCTAAATCTAAGGTGGACCACACCATGGGAAAACAGTGTTGATTAAATGCACGGTAATAAAAACTTTATATCTATAATAATGCTTATTTTCCATCCAAACCAAAAGCAGAAGCTTTTAATAATGAACATACAATAACCACTATTTATTATGGCGTGGTCCACCACCCAAGAACTTGATTTACCTCAATTTTTAGATCATGCTTTAAAATGAGCCATCAGAATATGATAATACTTCATCGGAATATGAAACTGTGGATGCCATTGATACTCCATCAGAATACGACGATGATAACCAGTCCGAGTATCATCTAACTGGCTAAAGTTGTTAGATTGATTCAGTCATCAAGACGACCCGTTTTGGATAATAATTTACCACCACTTATAAGCCTTCAGATTCCTGGAGTGGCCCACCAGATGATTGAATCTGGTTTGATGCACGTGCTATGATGGGCTGCACTAGCTGTTAGTTGCATGAAATTGGAGGACCGTAGAGAGACCGGCATCAATCAAATGGACGGCTATTTGTTGCTATCATCGTCTCGGTGTAATTTTGAATTATCAGGATCTATTGGGTCAGCAATTTGGACGGTCTAAATTGTCATAAGACTATGTCATGTGGATCGTTCAAGAGTCACCATCGTTTTAAAAAGGGCGTGGACTATCACAGAATTTAATCGTGAGCGGCTGAGAAAGACTGACAGCATGGCATTAACCGACACCACTAGGATTCGTGGATAAAAATCCTCGTTTCTTTCAATGGACTCGCGCGAGTGAGATGGTGAAGGGTGTAGCTTTGTACGTGACATTGTGACGGACGTGTGTGTGATCCGGGCTGTTCGTTTGGTGGGGACCAAAGTGATCTGTATCCCCTACAAAGAAATCCAAGATGTTACACTGTATTGCCCCTATTTTCTGTGACATGCACCAATGGTTGATCAACGGTCTGTATTCAATGCATGCTCCTCGCTTATGTGATGGTGGACAAGAATGATTTTTGAACAAGATAACTTCCGGCAGGCCTCACTCGATGAATGGCTCGGATCTATGCCACTTGCATCACTTGCCGGCTGGATTCTTCTCCATCAAACTCGCGTGACACCTGGTGGGAAACACGTTCACACGTGTCAACTTGACATCCCCACGGTTCAGCCACTGACAGATTTCATGGCCCGAAAAATCAGGCCGATATGCTCATTTGGTCACACGTGGTGCTCCCCTTTAGGCCACGCATGAACATAGATGGCGGCACGTGATGAACATCCAGAATATGGCACAAGTGCACGAAGGCCTCCGTCCATCGCAGCCGTGGAATTGGACCATCCTCTGCAGGAGGAAGTCTAGAGTATACCAGGATCTAAATATAGAGAGTTCAGAAGAGACAGACATCAGCGGTTCGTATACAACCGAGAAATGGTCCATGATTGATAGAAATAATCCTCCAATCTGGGATACTTTTCGTCATAGTCCATTGGAGATTGGGCCCACGGGACCAACGGTCTGGATCACCACAGCATGCAACCAAGCTGCACAAACTTAAAACGCCATCATACCGCGCATCATTCTCTGCGACTGCAAGAGAGAGTGCAGTGCCGGACTACTTAATTACTCTGTCCCGCGGGTCCCATGGCTACCAGAGTCGCCTAACTACGAAATCATCTACATCATTAATCTGGTGGTCCATCAATTTTTCAGCAATCAGATCTGCGGGCCCACCATGATGTACGTATTATATCCACTCCTTGTGTTCATTTCGCCAGCTAATTTTTTGGTGCGGCCGGTGGATCACCAAGGTGGGTGGGATCACTGACCGTGGGGCCCACCGTGATGTATGTGCTTTATATCCGTGCCGTTCATCTGTTTTGAAATCACGTCCTAAGCTGGAAAAACGGACGGATGGATCAGTGTGGAAATTACTCATACATCTCGGTGGGCCCTACTGCAGCAATCGTGGTTGGTCGTCTTGCGTCACCAGCATTGGTAAATGATGGTGACTGAGCCAAAGTGACGTGGCACATAACAAAGCAACATCAGTCACAGACCGTCTAAATGATGGGCCTCATTTTTGTACGGTGGATAGCCTGAAAAACCATCCAATTTTATCACTTTCACTGTTCAATTGATGGCAATCAAAAGAACGATTGAGAAAATGGATTCAAATTCAAAATGTGAGATATGATGGTTAAGATCACCTGATTAGCTAGATTTTTGGGTCATATACCGTTTGCAAAAGAGGTCACCAAAAATAGTCAGATCCAAATATCCAGCGGCTGGAATTTAAGAGCAGTTTTACATGGTTACCATTGGTGTGGTCCATCATAAAAGAGGCTGATCCTTTTTTGTATATAAGTTTAAATTATGGGCCCTTACCAAATGGACGGAGTAGATTTACATATAAAATAAAACCCACAGGCTATTGGGTCCCGTGGGCCTTCAAATCCAATAGGGTTGAGACCTTCCCTGAAGGGTTCAAAACCCGGGCTGAAACCAATCCTAAGTGGCTCACGAGAATATGGAGGAGATAGCAGTAGCACTACAAAGTGAAAAGATAGGGAGTGGGCCACTTATCATGCAGACGATTGCGTAAGGATGTGCTTACAGGGGTCATGTATAGATGTTGCCTTGTCATTTTATAAAAGAGAATCTTTACTTTCGGCGGCTGGCTTTTATCGCATCCTTTTTCACGGTGAGTATGCATTTCTCAATCTTTATCTTATATTATGCAATTTGATTGGGTCATGTACTACTATTATATATAAGCCTATATTTACTCTAAGGTACCTCATATCTAACAACAAAAATGACCAACACCTAGATCTATATCTTAATTGACAGATTGAGTAGAGATACCTTATTTCAACACCTGAAGTCTTAGTATCGGCTTGGTGGGGGTGGCTAATATGGAATGTGTGTGCTAATTAACAAGCTAATCCTAAAATAAATTTTTTTCTTTTTAAAAACTAATCTTATTACGCCATGCAAAGAGTTCAAATCCATTGAATCTACATTTCCTTTTGTTCCTGGGGACATGGCCCATTTGTAGATCGGGGCCCACCTTGATGATGTATTATATATGGGTGTTGTTTCTCCATCCTATATTAGTATGTGGTCCGAAAAATTATATCCAAATCTCAGGTGATCCACATCATAGGAAACAATGTGATTATCTCACCATTGAAAGTTCAAAAGGTTCTTTATTAAATTTTCGATAATATTTATTAGCCATCTAACTTATTAATAATGCCAACAAGACTTGGATGAAAAATCCCCTTCACAATAACTTTTGTAGGTAAGGAGAAGTTTTTAACGGTTGATTGCAACTATTTTTTATATTATGGTCTTCCTTAGGTTCATTTTATTTTCGCGAGCTTTCGTTTATTTTTGAGATCATGACTAAAATTAGTTTTCAAAACTCATAGATGACTTAAAAATAAAAATAAAATATAGTTTTCAAAACTCATAGATGACTTAGACGTGAGACAAATCAAAGTGAGCGAACAATGCCACCTACCTCGGTGGATCTGGGATCCACGGAAGCCGCACGTGCCAGTCAAACATGCTTTAGTTGGGTCACCTATCGAATCCGTCCACGTCACCGGGCAGTCCACGTCCGCTAACCAGGGTTCATAGGAAATCTTCATCCCTGTGATGATCTAGACCGTTCATCTAGAAGTCACGACAATAGTAGCTCCGATTGAATGAATCTCAACCTACCTTCACATGAACGGTGACGATCACCGATCTTCCCACCTTGACCAAATACCAAAGGATGATGCTTCTATGTGAACGGTCCAGATCATAACGTGGCGCGGGGAATGGGTCAGAAGACAGGGCGAGCCTCCATGGAGAGGCTTGCAAAGTACAAACTTCGCGGTCCATCTCCGCGTCCATTCATTCAAATAATCGCACGTGCTAATATGCCATACGTGTATGATATCCAACCTTTCCATCATGTGAAACATCCTCATTACATCATATGACTGAAATATTATGTGTTTTACACCTTAGGTGGGCCACAATATGTTAAACAAACCCATGATTAAAACAATATTTCATAGCCGTTCATTCATCTCTGGCCTGCTGATGACTGAAACGACCTGATTTTAAGGCTGGAAGATCTAAACAGATTGACCCATCCGACGAAAAGCTTGTTTGCTAATATCTGTTCTGCTTTGACATGCGTCCTTGCACGTGTAAGGGTAAGCTCACACGCGCGCGAGAAACCCGTGGGTACAGCTGCCAGAGTATCTAAGTGAGAAGAATCATGGCTTTACAGATTGGCAACATTGACGAGGCACGATTTCTACGAACTAACAAAAAGGCCGGATCTTGGTGTGAGTTCACCACCATTTGTTAATGTTTCTGACTCATCCACCGTACATACAATATGTTGCAACATACTTTTACTTTAATCCAAGCTGTCCAAATCTCAGGACTCCATCTTAACCATCCATTTTCTGGCTATCTATGGACTTAAAAATAAAACGGTCCTCCATGAAGATGCCATTTTTGTGAATGGACGGTTGGGATTGGCAATTTGAATTAGGGATGCAGTATGGGTCGATATCAACCCCAACGCTCTTAGCCCGACTTGAAATTTTGGTCCGTCGAATCATACAGAGGTTGCGTTTGGCTCTGAATCCGACCCTATGTAGAGTTGGGCTGGGTTTGAGGTCTTGCATGGCTCGACCCTATCTTATATCTAAGCAGTGGGAAGAAGTTCTACGTGATGATTTAGTATGTTATCTTTTAGAAAAATATTCGAATGCCGGATAAGCCCATCCAACGGCTCAGATGATATAAGGCAGGCTCAATCGGACTCATCCAACAGTCGAAATCTTGCAGAACCGCTGGATGAAGATATGTTAACACCTTGTGGTGCTAGTATTAGTGGACGCATGGGTAGTATTTTGTAGTGGGAAATTGATATCATGTAGTATTTTTTGTAAGGGTTAGAATGGTTGATAGAAGAATTTGTAGTATAAAAGATATTATGCAAAAGGGTCCGACCGTCTTGTCCATTTCTTGTGCTTGGTTTAGGAGATCAGTTCAATAATGAGGGAAATCCAATCCTCAAGTGGGCCACGCCACAGGAAATGGGAAGATCAGAAGATATTATTGTGCAAACGGGTTCGACTGTATTGTCCACTTTTTTGTGCTTGTTTTAGGAGATCAGTTCAATAATGAGGGAGATCCACTCCTCAAGTGGGCCACGCCACAGGAAATGGGAAGATATGTTCTTAGGTGGGGCCACACCATGGGAAATAGTGTTTTCTGGTGTCTTCAATATGTACATGAAATAGGGGTCTTGAGTGGTTGATTAGACTAATCGATCGATTGAGTTAGCCCTAGCTTATATAGATTGGTATCTTGATAGTTTGGAGAGGTTCAATTGATTAATCTGAAGGCTCGAATGATCGATTATGTTCGGAAAATACTTAAAAACTCTTTAAACACTTTTGAGTCAAACATGTGGAGCTCGATTGATTGAATGTTGCTCAATCGATTGACATTTACATTAACGACACACAAATTTGTTTAATTGGTCTATTAGTTTCCTATTCCAATTGTGCTACTACATATGTGGGTGTAAAATCGGGATTAAGACAAGAATAAGAGAGCCTAAGCATTTCTAAAAGGATTTAGAATGGAAGCTAGGGTTTTATGAAGGGTTACACATTTATAAGCTCTTCAATCTCTTATAATTTATTATTCATAATGAATTTTGTTATCGCTTTGTGACGTAGTTTTTTTTCGGCGAGAATTTTCCACATAAAATTCATGTGTCATTTGTCCATGCTTAATTGCATTTATCTTTCACTTGTTTGATTCGAATTCAGGGTTTGTTTCTACGGCTTCTCAACAAGTGGTATCGGAGATATACGTTAGGAATTCAAGTTTGGATATGAAAATATTGTTAAAAGGATAAAAGCTTAAATATAAAATAGAAAAGTTCATCAGTAAAAACAAGAACTATGGAAAGTGAAGATGAGATGCCTTCTAATTTAATAAGGATTGCAACAAGCACTCAGTCGACATATATGTTTATAAAGGTGGTTCACATAGAGAAGTTCTGATTATATTCGACTTCTTTGGGTTTGACAAAAGTTTGATGAATACCGAGTGTGCACGAGAAGTGATGACGCTGGTGAAGCTATGATGTGGGTGATTAGAGATGAAACTTGGAGCTATGGTTTATGATTAGTGAAGTCATGTGGAATTTGTTGTTAAATCTGTACATGAAACAAGGCTCTCAAATGATTGATCAAGCTGATCGATTAATCGAGTGAGCCTTGGATTATACTGATTGGTCTCTAGACAATTTTGGATAAGTTTGGTTAATCGACCTGGAGGCTCAAGTGATCAATGATATTAAAAAAATACTTGTAAACTCTCTAGATACTTTGAGCATGTTCGAGCAATTGAACGAAGGTTGCTCGATCAATGTTGATAAATCGACACTTAGATTGACCGCGCACGCAATTTTACATAATTGCGCAATTAGTTTTCTATTCCGATTGTGTTACGATATATATGGGTGTAAAATCGGGATTATGACAAAATTAAGAGAGCCTAAACATTTTTAAAAGGGTTTTAAAGGGAAGCTAGGGTTTTTTAAAGCGTTTGGCATTTATAAGTTCTTCAATCTCTTGTAATTTGTGATTCATAGTGGATTTTGTTGTTGCTTTGTGTAATGGTTTTTGCCTGTGAGGGTTTTCCACGTAAAATTAATGTGTCTTTTGTATATGTTTTGTTACATTTATCTTTTGCCTATTTGACTCAAATTCGGAGTTTGCTTTCGTGGCCTCCCAATGTTGCAGTTTGATGTTTGAAAAATTATATCTATTTGTATAAGTTGATGAATGATTTGGAATCACTTAGCTTGAAAATTGAATTTACCCTCGGATTGCATTCCAAGCGCAAAAGGATTCTTTGGGCAATCGACCTTCAGGATACAATGACTATAACACACTCTCAACGGTGTACTCATTATACATGGCTCGAACCATTTGTAATCTTAACTCGAATGAGAAAACACTTAACCATACTTTGAAAGCAAAACCAGACTTTTGTTATATTCTTTTTTCATACTTAAAAACCATACAAAAAGAAGTCTATTTATAGACTATGTGAAGACACCCTTTTAAAAAGGGTTATGACTATTAGGTTTAAACTTAATTGGTTTTACCCTTGGGTCTGAGAAGACATAACTTTTCAAAATAAAAAAATATGAAAGGGTGTTACCTTTCAAACTTGCGTGAAAAGACACATCCGCGGATTTGTAGGCCACAACGAAGGCCGGACCCAACGAAAATTTTGAAACACCAATTTATTTTCAAAACAACTTAAAAATACAATACCTAACAAACAATGGATATTGAATGCTTGCCCTTGAAACCACCTTTAATCCATGAAAATGTTGATTGGTGTTGATATTTGTGTATTTTCATTTACGGGGAATTACCTTATGAATGGGTTAGATGGCGTAAGAACATGATGGTGGACCTAAGATGTAATAAATAGTCAAGGTTTCCATCCTGATGGAATCTTGTGGTGGGGGTTCACTTGTTGTTAGAGATGGGCATTGAGTCCAGTCAGATTGAGTTAGGACTGACTCGACTCGATCTGGTTTTGAAATAGGCCTGACCTGAACTCGATCTGACTCGATACCGAGTCCAGCATGCCTAACTCGATTCGAGTTCAGTTTGGCCTGAACTGATTCAGACCAAGTCCGATCCGGTTAGAAGTACTGAGTCGAGTTGGCATCGAGTCGGATTGAGAGATGAGGGAGGGAGTGGAGAGGAAAGAGAGGAGGAGGAGGAGGGTGATAGTGGTGGGTGGTTGTTGGGCTTGAAAGAGGAGGATGAGGGAGTGGAGAGGAGAGAGGAGTAGGAAGAGGGTGATGGTGGTGAGTGGTTGTTAAGCTTAAAAGAGGTTTGCACCATCTGATCCCACGATATAATCAAATAAAAAATTAATAAGATTCCTAAATGCAATTAACAATAAAAGTAAAAAAGGCAAACAAATACAAACATATTAACCAGAAATACAATAGATTTTTCTTCTCACTACACAAACAAACAAAATAAATAAATAATTCCATAATAGTTCAAATAAATAGCTATATCAAGAAAGAGGAAATTCCTACCTAAAACGGAGTTGTCGATCTTACTGACTTGGCGAATTCGATCCAAGGTGACTCAGGAGAATCAATTTGAGAGAGAGAGAGAGAGAGAGAGAGAGAGAGAGAGAGAGAGAGAGAGAGTAAGGCATGAGAAGAGGGTTGGGAAAAGTGAATGAGGGAAAAAACAAAAAGGGTGGTGAGGTGAAAAAATACAAATCACAAGAAGAAGCACGAGCAGTTCTTTCTTCTCCAGAGAGAGAGAGAGAGAGGAGGATGAGGGAGGGAGAGAGAGAGAGAGAGAGTTTGGGATCGGGTTGGGATAGGGTGCGGTGAGTAAGGTTAGAGAGTTGGGTCGAGTCGAGTTTTGGATCAAGTCGAGTTTAACCGGATCGAGTTTCTGGTTGAGTTATTGGGCAACTCGAACTCAACTCGGTTTGAGTTCGGATTGGGAGAAGCCTACTCTATTCGGACTGACTCACCTATTTGGTTCAATTCGAGTCAGATCCAAACGAGTTGGACGAGTCGAGTTAGCCAGATTGAGTCATCCCGTGCCCAATTGTACTTGTTGTCCTCTCAGATGCAGAATTCGGTTACCTGTAATATTTGTGAGCATGTTAGAACTGACTGTGGGGCTCGATTCTAACCAAACAACTTTGATCCCAAGCTCCAACATATACAGATACGTCAGAATTGATAATATATGACCGAGATCTGAGAAGATTAGTCTCCTATTCAACCACTCACAAGATTTTGTTTAAAATGATAAGGTGATTATCAAAGGGTAGGGTTCATCCTTAGAGAATGGATTGCACCTTACCTTCTATACGAGAGGACTTATAAATATAAAAACAAATAAAAAGAAAACACTTACAGTCGATTATAATGAGTAAATGCAAAAGAGCTTTTTGAAAGAGGAACTGTCTATATTGCAATGGAAATTCATCCTGTATATGAGCATGGCCTTGGATTACGGCTACTGGATTACTGCTACTCCTAATGTAAGATTAAGCTACTGGTTACATTAAGAAACGTGAATGTAAATGACAAATTATACTAAGGAATATAAAGGATAATTGAAAGATAAATTTGATTTATTTAATTGGATTGTATGACACACTTTGCTTCGTTGAAATCTTTTGCTATTTGTAGATTTCTTATGGTAGTAATTTAGATGCTTCTTCCCCATGTTCAATTGATAACAATCGCTTCAACATCACTCCGGCCTTTTAGACTTTTCTTAGACACTGTTCCAATAACTGCGTCAACACCGTTTTTCTCTTGATTAAGTCATGTATTTGGGCTTCTTAGTTACGCTTCATCTATTGATGACGTGTAACACTTTGAGCAGTGTCGACTGTAATTCCACAACATGCGCTCAAAATATCTTCATGAATCTTAGACGTGCTTTATACTTCGTGCAATGACACGTGTCTTTTCCTAATCAATTATTGTAAGAATAATAAAAAAAAATAATACAACACATTTGAGGCTTGTATTTGACTAGTATTTATGTTAGGAGTTGTTTGGATGCCCTTAACTTTTCAAGCTATAAATAAATTACACTTAAATATGACTTTGAGCCCAGGTGACTTATGATTAAGTGAAGTCACTTTCTTTCTTTTTTTTTTTTTTCAGGATTTTAAATATATGTAAGAGTTGAAAGTCACTTATGAGCTACTTGTAAACCATTTGCAATTAATAAAACTTACAAGCATTAGAACTATCCTTTAATATCCTAAAATATGCATACAAGAGAGATAGACGGAATGCATATAACTTTAACATGAGGGTGGGCCTTATAAAATTTGAGGTTTCCCGTATCCACAGTTACATGCAAGTCATGTCCATTTAGGACTGGAATTTCTGTATTATTTATTGTATGAATTTGTTGTAATGGAAACTTTGTAGGACCCATTGCAGTGTATATGTGTAATCTTGACCATCCATCTCTTTTATCAGATCCTATTAAACTACACATCAAAAGATGAGACGGATTCAAGATTGAAATAGGTTACACCACAAGATACACTATGTTCGGATGTACCAACCGTTGAAAATGCTGGGATCCTATCCTTAACTTCTGTGGACCATCCAACTTGTACATAAGGTCATCCTCTTTGAAGTAGTGGGCCTCACAAACTATACGAATAGGTTCAGAATCCCTACTAAGAGATTTTCTTATGGCCTACTTGAGTAATGGACGACCTACCTCATTAATGGGCTCTCACTCTAGCATGAGCTACTGCAGTTGATGGATGCATGTGGATTTCACATCGACACACTGGTGGGTCCCATCTACCACTTTAAGCACATATCTTGATTTGTGGAATCCAGTAGCAATCTCCAGTATCATAAATGTAGAACGTACGGCTTGGATCTATCCCAAGGATTTCCACGTGTTGAACTATACATTCGATTTGCATTGGATGCTCTAGATTGGAACACGTGGCATGTGGCTTGTACACTGGACCGACAGCCAACAATCATGAAAAGAGATTTGCTGGAATACAACTTGATGCGTTTGTACTGAAATAGAACTGAACTTTAGCTACTGGACGGTTTCCTTTTTCAATTGCTTAAATTAGTCATACGATGGCCTCGTTATGGAGGGAGCGGCTTAGCTGATATCCGGGTATCACCTAAGTGGGTGTTACCTTTACTATGGGGCCCACTTTGATGGATGTATTGTATATCAATGCCGTCCATCCGTTTTTATAGCCTATTTCAGAGGTGGTTTCAAAATTTAAGTAGATTCAAATCTCAGGTGAGCTACACCACAGGAAATAGTGGTGATTGAATGCTTACCATTAAAACCTTCTCAGAGCCCATTTAATAAAATCCGTAATGTTTATTTTCCATCCAATCCATTGATAAGGTAAAACAGATGTGGATGAAGGGAAAAGTGCAAATATCAGCTTGATAAAAAACTTCTGAGGCCTGCAAAAAGCTTTTAATGATTATTCATCATTGTTTACAGTGGCGTGGTCCATTGGTGATTTGGATATTCTTAATTTTTGGAATAAAGTTAGGAAATGACGTGATAAAACAGATGGACGGTGCAGATATATAATAAATTCATCAAGGTGGGCCCCACACGGTAAGGGTAACACCCACTCAGGTGTTACCACGGTAACAGCTAATCCGCTTCCCATTATGGAGGGTGGATATCCTAAGATACTCCAACGTTGAAATATTTCAACATCTTGATTGAAGGACGTCATCTTTTTTTAAAGAAAATAGTCAAATATTAAGGGTTTGAATTATTGAATTTTTACAACAAAATTCTTCATGAATTTATATTTTACCAAATGATGCTTGGGAGATTAGAAATTCCATTGACATACTTATTAAGGGAGGAAATTATCAAAATTTCCCTATCATTTTTTTCCCATTTAGAAGCCAGTGACATTTAGATCCGTGGGACCCACATTGTGATGAATAATATCCAACCCATCCAATGTGTGCATCCAACTTTGATGACCTCATGAACAGAAAAAAATTATAATTGACTGAATCATCAATGGACCACCAAATTTACTTTTGAGTGATGTATTTTTTTTATATGGTTTGGCCCACCTTATAATTGGATTATACTTATGTTCGGTTCATATGGATGCATTAGATGTTAAACACATACCACATGGGCCCACATTTCTCAATTTAAAGGAAAAATAAAAGAAGCACTTTTATGTAATTTACGTTTTTAAAAAGCACTGTCCGGGTATTTTGGTTCCCCAAGTCCCTGTTTGGTAAAAATCCCTTGAATTATTCTAATCTATGAATTTTGGGGCTAATTCCGGGGAAAACGGATCGGCTACTCACCCTGCCACTTGCCAATGGCTAGTGGTCGGTGCTCTGTGGGTCCCACCATGATGTACGTGTTTCATCCATTCGGTCCACCCAAATTTTCAGATCATTTTATGTTATGAGTCCAAAAATGATATTGATAGAAATCTCATGTGGACCACACAGTGTTGAATGGACGGCCCCATTAAAAACTTCTCACGGGCCATAAAAGTTTTAGATCAAGCTGATATCTTTTTTCCCTTCATCCAATTCTGTAGGACCTAATCAACAGGTTCGATGTCAAATAACCATTACAGTGGGCTCTGGGAGGTATTTAATGGTGGATGTTCAATCACTACTGTTTTCCGATGGTTTGGTCCACCTGAGATTTAGATCTACGTCATTTTTGGGATATAGCCCTAAAATTATTTTTCAAAAAGGATGGACAGCGTGGATAAAACAAATACATCATAGAGGGTCCACACAGCACCAACCATCTCTTATAAGCAGTGGAAAACCATCATTGTAGCCTTACCAGTTATAAGAACAGGAAATCCTGAGTTTCAGTTTTTGGTATTACGTTTTCCAATTGGGTACTGCCCATCAGGAACTAGCTAGAGACGGACGGTCCTCTTAAGAGCTTAGTGGGTCCACCCTAATGTATGTGTATCATATATGCCGCCCATTCATTTTGAAAAATTATTTTAGGAAATTAGCTATAAAAAAAATGTAGGCAGATCTTTGGACATATCGTGGCAAAGTATCATTGTTGCGTAACCGTTATAAACTAGGAAATCCACAGTTTCCGGGATTTACGTTTTCCACGGGCTGGATTGGTTACTACCCTCATCAGGACCGTTGGATACTCTGTCGGTGGGCCCCACCGTGATGTATGTGTTTCATCCATGCCATTCATCCGTTTTGAAAAATCATTTTAGGGAACGAAACCAAAAAGCAGGCAGGTTAAAGTTTCAAGTTGACTACACCACATGAAGCAGTGGTGACCATGACTATGACTGTTGAAAACATCCTAGGGCTCACCGTGATTTTTATTTGCCATTCAACCTGTTCATAAGGCTACATAGACGTTGATGAAGGGAAAACATAAATATCAACTTAATCCAAAACTTCTGTAGCCCCCGAGAGGTTTTTTGTGGTAGGCATTCAATTCTTACCGTTTCTTGTGGTGTGGTCAACTTAAGAAGTTGATCTGTCTCATTTTTAGGAACATTACTTAAAACGAATATTGAAAATGGATGGACGGCGTGGATAAAATACATATATCACTCC
This sequence comes from Magnolia kwangsiensis, assembly GCA_037074715.1. NCBI lineage: Eukaryota > Viridiplantae > Streptophyta > Magnoliopsida > Magnoliales > Magnoliaceae > Magnolia > Magnolia kwangsiensis. The sequence continues at coordinate 130,611,772 of CM073575.1, forward strand.
AGGTCCCACAAAGCCCCTGATAAGACGGTCCGTCTCTAGCTAGGTACCGGTGGGTTAGTACCCAATCCCCTCCCGTTTTCCACGGGCTAGGTGCAACCTTACACAATTGAGGGGATGTTGTTTTAATAGAAACAACGAAATGTCCGAATGTACGATTTCAAACCGTACACTTCCCTCATGCACTAACGTGGTTTGTATGTGCAAAGATCTGTACCGTTTATCAGGTAGAATCCACCGTTAATATGCAGTTATCCAAGATTCAGATTGGTTTTTGCATTGAGTAGGCTACACGAGTACGTCAAACCTGGGCCATTAGCGAATTCCCTTCAGCTGCCATATTTTTGGCACGTGTAATCCAAATGATGACTAAGACGGACTGATTCTCATGCCACATAACAAAAATGCTGGACCCCATCTGATAAACTGCCCAGATCTAGCACATGTGCGGAAAATCGTGCATGCTTCCTTGTAAAACTTCACATTTATCAGTTGAAAATGCTGGTCTCACATGTACAGGAAATCCTTTCGCAGGAAGTCCCCCTGCTGGAAAAAAAGTGGGGCGCACCGTGATGTTTTTTAGAAATCCACACCGTCCATCTATTTTTTGAGCTCATTTTATTAAATTAGGAAAAAGAAGAGCCGGATCCAATACAAAGTGGCCGAAAACATGAGGAATGAACGTCCACAGTTGAAATATTCGTGAGGCCACAAGTTTTGAATCAGGCTAACATTTATATTTTCAGGTCATCCCAGTATTAATGACGTTATGAACAGTATGGATGAAATCTAAACATCATTGTCGACCCAGGGAAGTTTCAATGGTAGGAATTTCCCTACCCACATTTTCCTCTAGTGCGGCCCACTTGAATCTTAGATCCTTCTCACTTTTGGTCTATTATCCTAAAATGATCTCAAAAAACGGATGAACGTAGTGGATTTATTAAAAACAACATGGTGGGCCCCACCTAGGTTTACAACACAAGAACTTCCTTCCAAAGTCCTTCGGAGGAAATCCGCGTCCATCTCACATGGACATGTAAGATAAAGGTGGCACGCAACGTGCCATGATCGGTGGAGACTGGACCCACATCCGAATCTGGTCCCATTTTTTATTATTTGGGTTGACTATGTATGTGACCAGCCATGCCCATGTTATTAACCTATACGGACCTGCCCATGTGCCCAATCAAAGTGTGAGTGGAAAACTTCCCTCACGTGCTTTCATCATCAACAAAATCTTTATTTCAATATGAGAATATGGTGAGTAACACGTGCTACTCAATGGACTTAAATAAGATAAAAATGAGTTTGTGGAATGGCCCACTTTGTGATTGAATCCGTTGTATTTTTGGTCCGTTTAATAATAATAACGTTGGTTTGTATTGGTTGGATAGGCTAGATGTGAGACATACACATGCGTGGTACTTTTAATTTTCTACCATGCTATAAAGAAAAAGCAAAGGATGATAGGAATATAATTTATCTTCTTTAAAAGTATTGCTTCGAATATTGGTCAGAAGATGGAGTCTTTTTAGAATGCGGGATTAAATGATATTAAATTGTATTAGATAGAATCGATACTATTATTACACAATGATTATATGTTTGGAAATAGTATGATATTTTGACTATTTATCCTTTTCATGCAGACATCATGAGGTTAACCCAATGAGGCTTTAAAAATATTTTGAAACATGGCTATCGTGATGTTTATGTAAAATTCACCTCAATCTTAGGTGTCGCTTAATTTTAGCCATAAGGCCCAAATATTAAATAGCCTTTTGATTCAGGTGAGCTATATGAGGAAAACAATAGCCCTCACCCTTGAAACTGCTTTCTTTTGTATGACCCATATGAATTAAGGATGAGCTTAATTTTTTTATCCATGTGATTACATTTAAACTTTGTATTTAAAATTGGAGTTGAATTCATATAATCATTATAGTACATCTTGAAAAAATTAAGAGTGAGTGTCCCTCTCCTAACTTTTCTTTTGGTATGGCCCATTTGAATCACACATCGAGTTGGCATCCACAGTAGAGAATAATAATGCAGCTTGAAAATACAGCTCTAGCCAAAGAAATCAAAACGAATAAACCTTAATACTCCCCAAACACACTTACTTTATGCCTTTACTACAAATTAGCATATTTCACTACCATTTCTAAGATGCCAAACTATTTGGAGTGGATGCTACCTGCATGAAAGGATTGAAACGACAAAAACCCTTAGTTAAGGATTTTTCTTTTAAAAATTGAAAAATCAGATAAAGCTTCCCATAGCTAACTGCAGGGGTAAAAATTGTCCAAAGTATTCTCAGCATTGTATGCTTTAAGAGAAGTAAAAGAGATGGCTACCCAACTTTCTTTTCTTAATATTTTTCCGACAACTATTATCCATACTAAGACGCTAATATCCTATTACCAACCACTCAATCTACATGTACGTGGCTCACAAGTTTGAGATCCGAACCGTTTATCTCTTTTATCGTGGTGTAGCTAGATCCTAGCCACCGATTGGAGTATTTTGGCCTATTGAAGTTTGAGAATTGGTTGGGCTTCTTCTCTTCAAGAGTTATATGTCCCACGGTTAGGATGATTTCATAAGTGTGATTATTGGGTAGGTCCAATAAATAAAAAAGTATTAATCTAGGAATCGGATTCGGTAATGACCCTCTAGTACTGAAGTGTATGTATTTTTTTTTTCTTTTTTTTTTTTTTTTCATGGAGATCATCCATTTTGCTAGTTCACTTTAGGGCATGAGCCCAAAAATGAATCAGATCTGATTCTCAGGTGGACCAGTGGTGATTGAATGCCCACCATTAATAACTTCCTTGGGTCCACTTTAATGTTTATTTGCCATCCAACATGTTGATTAGGGTCACACGGAAAACATCAAATATCAAACTTTGGAGGCCGCTGAGAAGTTTTTAATGGTGGGCACTCAATCACCACTGTTTCCTGTATGTGTGGTCTACCTGAGATTGTTGGGTCTGCCTCATTTCAGGGCTGGCAAAATGAATAGACAGCTTGGATAAAACAATACATCTTCTAGGCCGAATTATGGTAGAGTAGGTGCATCATATGACTGCATGCATCTGTTGTACCGTTTTTAATGCACGTACCCACCAATGGTATTTGTTGAATGCATGGGACTTCCACATGCATACCTTAGACACACGTGTGTCATGCATGTGCATCAATCCAAGGCAATTCGTGGGCCCAACTTGGATGGGGCATGGCATGGACAGTCCTAACCATTTTATTTTTGCTAGTAGTAGTATTGATCACCTGCATGAGCCTTGTTAGAATATTGTGTGATCTTGTTACCATACTTTGTGTGATCTTGTTATATTAGATTGTAAATCTCCAGTTATGTAATATTCTCTCTAGTTATGTAATATCCTATATTTAGTACGTATGATCTTTCTTACAACTATACATATTTACTATCAATAGGTTGTAATCATACTATAAAGAGGGTGTTCTTCCTTCGATACAATACATATTGAAATACATAATTTCTACAACAATCTCTCTCTTTCTCTTTATTTCTTCATGGTATCAGAGCCACACTCTTATGGCCTATAATTTTTTTTTTTTTTTATATATAGCGGTTGTTTGGAGTTCTTTTTCGCCATCTTCAATATGTCTCTATCTGCCTCGAGTCTTGGTTCAATTGTCCGTCCTATTGATCTTATATTGGATGGATCCAAATATAGTCTGTGAGCTTAGAATATGGAAGTCTTTTTAAAAGGACGTCGGCTATGGCGTTATGTGACTGGAGCAGTCCCTCAACCTACATCGGGGGACGGTGAGAAAGACAATGCCTTTGCATCTAGTCTGGAAGAGGGAGACAGTATTCACTACAAAATTCTATCTTGGTTCATCAACATTTTCATTCCATCCATCAATAGTCTTCTTCCACGACTTGGGAATGCTAAAGTAGCTTGAGACTTTCTGGCAAAAAGATCAATTGTACCTATGATGCTTCATTAGAGTTTCAATTGGAAGCTAAACTCTATTAGATGTGTCAAGACCGAGGTCAATCTATTGTTGATTTTTATTCTCAAACTAATCATCTTTGGGAACAATTATCTGCCGCAGACCCTAAGTTGGAATGTTCTAAAGACATTCAAACGTTTGCTACTTGGCTTGATCGACGGAAGTTTATACATTTTATGATGGCTCTTCAAGATGATTTTGAATCTACTCGAGCTTCTCTTCTTCACCATCAGCCACTTCCAACATTGGATGCTGCAGTTGCTGAACTCATCTCTGAAGAAACTCGACATTCCACTATGCAGATGTAATCTTCTGACATGGTTATGGCCATCACTTCTCATGGTGCTTCTCAGTCTTCTGTTGGACGTTCTTCCTCTCAATCCACCTCCAAGCCTGGTTTTTGCAAGTGGTGTAAACGAACTGGTCATACCATCGATGAATGCCGAAAGTTCCAGTATTCTAAGCGGAAAAGAGCTTCCCAACAGACAGTTGCGGTTGCTTCATCTGATCCTCCTGTACTTGAGACTCCACCTCAGTCCACTTCTCTTACTGCAGCTGACGTGAAGGACTTAATTCACCAGGTTTTGTCCCAATCCTCCACTCCCATGTCCGTCACCCCAGTTAAATTCCAGTGGTTTATAGACTCTGCCTGTTGTAATCACATGACATCTGATTCCACCATCTTCTCCCATAAAACAACTATCTCTCCCAATCCTGTCATATATATTGCCAATGGTTCCCATATGTCTGTTAGTCATATAGGGTGTATTTCTACCTCTAATTTATCTGTTAGTTATACTTACCTTATTCCTAAATTATCTTTAAACCTTCTTTCCGTTGGACAACTACGTGAGTTAGGTCTTAAACTGAAATTCTCTAACAAAGGTGTTGATGTATAGGATTCACAGACAGGTCAAATACTTGGGACAAGCTGTAAAGTTGGACGTCTTTTTGAGCTCTCATATCTGCAGCTTCTTTATTCAACAACCACTTCCATGGCTGCTATCACCGTCACTTCCAGTTTATGACATGCCCGATTGGGTCATGCCTCGCTTCCACGTGTCCAGTTCTTGGCCTCTCAGGGTCATATAGGATCAGTTAATTTTCAGTCATTTGATCGTGTTTCATGTCATCTTAGAAAACAGACACATTTATCCTTTAATAAAAGTGAATCTTTTTCTTCCGCACCTTTTGACTTAGTCCATTCTGATATTTGGGGTCTCGCCCCGATTCTGACTGAGGGGGGATCTCGGTATTTTGTTATCTTTGTAGATGATTACATCGTTATACTTGGATTTATCTTTTACGACATCGGTCTGAACTCACAAATGTTTACCATAATTTTCACAAAATGGTACATACTCAATTTTCTTGTACCATTAAAACTTTTCGTTCAGATAATACTATGGAATACAAAGATAAATCTTTTCTTATCCTTTTATAACAAAATGGAATAGTCTCTCATCATTTTTGTCTATACACTTCTCAACAGAATGGTCGAGCAGAACGTAAAAATCGTCATATTCTAGATACGGTAAGATCACTTCTCATCTCTGCTTCTCTTCCAGAACGCTTTTGGGGTGAAGCTGCTCTTACTGCTGTCTACACTATCAATCGTGTTCCCTCACCTACCATCCACAATAAAAATTCTTTTGAGCTTCTCCATGGTACAGTCCCTAACTATTCCTTACTTCGAGTTTTTGATTGTGTATGTTTTGTCATTCTTCCTACACATGAACACACTAAACTAGAACCACGATCCAGATTATGTTGCTTTTTTAGTTACGGTCTCACTCAGAAAGGTTATCGTTGCTATGATCCCATAGCCAAACGTCTTCGTATTTCTCGTCATGTGGAGTTTTGGGAGCATAAGATATTTACAAGTCTTTCTCCTTTTCGACAGTCCTCTTCCAGTTATGCTCCTATTTTTACTGATCTGTCTATTACTTTAGTACCTCACCCTTCTACAGAGATGCTAAGCTCCTCAGACATTCATTTTACGGCTGCTCCTGATCTAACTGAAACGTCTGCTGATCCTCCTGCTACATCAACTGCCTCTAAGTCTGTCCAGGTACCTGCACTTCGTCACTCCACTAGAGTAAGAGCCCCTCCTTCTCATCTTCAAGACTATCATTGTTTTTATGCCCTTGCTACTCTTCACGAACCACATACTTATCGTGAGGCTAGTACTGATCCTCTTTCGTAAAAAGCTATATCTGATGAACTAGATGCTCTTACCAAAACTCATACTTGGGACCTGGTGGATTTGCCTTCCGAAAAGTTTGTAGTTGGTTGTAAGTGGGTTTACAAAATCAAGACTCGGGCAGATGGATCAGTGGAACGATACAAAGCTCGCCTTGTTGCGAAAGGTTTTTCTCAAGAGTATGGTATTGACTATGAGGAGACTTTTGCTCCTGTTGCTCAACTTACCTCTGTTAGATCTTTGCTTGTAGTAGCTGCTGTGCGTCAGTGGTAACTTTTTCAGATGGATGTCAAAAATGCCCTCTTGAATGGCGATCTTGTTGAGGAAGTCTATATGCATCTTCCACCTGGCTATGATCATCTTTCTTACAAAGTCTGCCGTCTTCGTCGTGCTCTTTATAGTCTCAAATAGGCCCCTTCGAGCCTGGTTTGCCAAAATTTAGTTGTGTTGTTGCTCAACAGGGCTTTGTCCCTAGTGCATATGACTTTGCACTGTTTCTGCGGACTACTGGTGCTGGTACTATTCTTATCCTTCTTTATGTTGATGACATGATCATTACAGGGAATGATCTCTTTGGTATTCGAGATCTTCAACTTTCTGAGTCAGAATTTTGAGATGAAGGACTGATTCAGATGGTTATTATCTATCTCAGGCTAAGTATGCTTCTGACTTGCTTTCCAAAGCAGGCTTGACTGACAGAAAAACGTACACTTCTCCTCTTGAATATAATGTTAAGCTTCTTGCTACTGATGGTGAATCTCTTCCAGATGCTACTCTGTATAGGCAATTAGTCGGTAGTATCATCTACCTTACAGTTACTCACCCAGACATTTCCTACGCTATTCACTTAGTTAGCCAGTTTATGAGTGCACCATGCTCTACTCATTATGCTGTTGTTCTTCGTATCTTGCGCTATGTCAAGGGGACTTTGTTTCATGGTCTTCACTGTTTATCGCACTCATCTCTGGAGCTCCACTCTTATTCTGATGCTGACTGGGCCGGTGATCCTACCGATCGTCGCTCCACTACGGGTTATTGTTTCTTACTTGGTACTTCTCTCATTTCTTGGCGTAGCAAGAAATAGACTGTTGTTGCCCGATCCAGTACTGAGGCTGAGTACCGTGCACTTGCTGATACTATAACTGAACTTTTGTAGCTCCGATGGCTTTTGACAGACATGGGTGTTTCTCAGTCGACTAGTTCTCCTCTTTATTGTGATAATTGGAGCGCCATTCAGATTGCTCACAATGATGTTTTTCATGAGTGGACCAAGCATATCGAGATTGACTGTCACTTCATTCGGCACCACCTTCAGCAGGGTACACTACATCTTCGATCCATCTCCTCCGAGGATCAACTTGCCGATATTTTCACGAAGTCTCATCCTCCTAGTCGACTTCGTGATCTTGTTTCCAAACTCAAGTTGACTTCATCATCTTGAGTTTGAGGGGGGATGTTAGAATATTGTGTGATCATGTTACCATATTTTGTGTGATCTTGTTATATTAGATTGTAAATCTCCAGATATGTAATATTCTCTCTAGCTATGTAATATCCTATATTTAGCACCTAGGATCTTTCTTACAACTATGCATATTTACTATCAATAGGTTGTAATCATACTATAAAGAGGGTGTTCTTCCTTTGATACAATACATATTGAAATACAGAATTTCTACAACAATCTCTCTCTTTCTCTTTATTTCTTCAAGCCTGTGCTGTTATTTATCTGTAGAGCATTTTCCACCATAAGATGCAATTTTTTTTTTCTTTCTTAAATCTGGTTTTTGGCATCTTGTGGCTGGAAACGCTCTGTTCCACAAATAGCAATTAGGACCGGTGGGTGATCAGTTCTCTTTATTTGGAGAGTGGACCATTTTTCTTTTCAACACACGACTTACACAACGGATGAATAAGATTGCCCCAAGGGGTACTGTGATATTCAATCAAAGGCTCATGTGCACATGATATGCATGCCTATAAATGTTTGGCTACCACCGCATCAGGCATTTGATATAGTGAAGTAAGTGAAAAAGGCACGAAATAGAAATGTACTTAAATATATGCTTGAAGTACATTACAATGTTGCTATATGTAATGAGATATTTGCACACTATAACGACAAGAGAAATGGCTTGTAAGGGGATTGCATCACTTTGTCTCCATAATACAACAAGCCTTCAACTCCAACTTATAAAATATAAGCTTTGGCTTGCAAATCAAATTGAAGACCTCACTTGGAATACATTTTAAAGAAAATTCCAAGTCGAATCACACAAATGAAAGATAAATATAAACAAAGTAAATCAGAGAACACACGCTTTGATGTGAAAAAACTTTTGCGGGAAAAAAATCATGACATTAAGTGACAAACAATCCATTATGAAACGAAGATACAAGAGATCAGATCAACTTAAAAACCAAAGTTCCCCCCTTCAAAACTCGAGAAACAATTTAGCTCTCATTGTTTTGCTGTGATCCGCATTACACCCATATATATATGTAATGTTACAATTGGAATAGGAAATGAATTGCATAATTATGCAAAACTACGGGGGTTGTCAATCTGAGCTTTGATTGATCGACAATGATCGAGCAACCCTCAATCAATTGAGCCTTCATGTTCGATCAATCGAACTTGCTCAAAAGTGTCTAATGAGCAAACTAAAAAATTCAAGAAATTTTGATCAATTGATCAATATGGTCGATTAATCAATGACTCCTATTTCATCATAGATAACATACTCTCGATTTTAACAATCTTCACCGTGACTTTAATCTCTATGCTCCGCTGCTCCAAGCTTCATCCTCTATCTCTAATCGTCTTCATCATAGCATCAATATAGTCGTTGCTTTTCATGTACATTTTATCTTTATCACTTTAATGCCAAGCCCAGAGAAGTCAAACAAAATCTGAACTTCTCTGCAGGAATCACCTTCGTAAGCATATCCGTTAGATTTATGCTCATGTGAATCTACTTAAGAGTAATATCACATTCCTCAGCACCTACCAGATTGATTGCACTTTTGTTGTCAGAATTAATCGGCACAGCCTCCTATTGAAGCCCAAGCCCGTTCATTATTCCTCTCAACCAAACACTTTATTTGAATGCCTCCGTCATAGCCATATATGTAACTTTGGTGGAAAGAGCAACTACAAACTGAAGCTTTAACATCCAATTGATCGCTCTACCATCTAACACAAACGAGTATCTAAAATTCGACATTGTATTGTCTACGTTTCCTGCGTAATCATCGTTCACTTAGCTTACCAATTTCTTCTCAAATGTCAAGATGTAGTGTTGAGGGTCAAATATTGCATATTAGACCCCATTTATTACTTAGTTTTACGAACATGATAATACTTAATGTTCTATTTTAATCACGATTGTGTTGCAAGATGAATTCAAGAGCTTAGATTGAAAAGGATGTTAAAAGAATGAATTTAACGCTCAAGAATTGCCAAAGCTAGTGGACAGATCGACCGCTGATAGTTTGGGCCATCTGACCTTTGGATACGCCTTAACTTTGGGAGTAACCCCTTAAATTAGATGGGAAACCAGATGGACGGAGTAGATTTTCTCAAAACAGCAAGGCAGGCCCCACTTCACATAGCTGCATGTACATCACCATGGTGTTACCGCAGTGCGCTGAACCAGAGAAGTCGGTTAGCGTGCGCTGACCCGACTCCTGCTCGGATTCAAATCTTTCGCCTGTGAAATGGACAAACAGAGGCTTGCGGTCCTTCTCTATGGGCCACCATCATCATCTGATTCGATGATCCAAGCCGTTCATTGCATTTAGGAGGTCAAACCGACTGTACCCTGATCTGCTGCTCTATTTCCTCAAACATTACATGTACATAGAGATTTAAACGCAAGATGGATGGCGCGAAAAGAAATTTTGTGGGCCACACCGAATTCGAATGGAACCATGCCATCTCCAACTAGAATTTCGAGGCGGAACTACTGGACGGGGTGAATTTCTCAGACATTGGAGTATGTGGACCCCATTGATACCACCGAAACATATCGTCCACAGCAAATTCGCAGGCAGCAAGAAACCTGGATAGAACCGATCACTGCTGCATGTTAGACGGTCCAATTTGGAATTAAGAACCTGATCAAGACTGTCCAAACTCTTGCAATGATGGTCTTGACTTTGTCTAAGAAGTTAGATTTGAAAGATCTGGATGGTCAGCCAAGAAAAATTGGATCATGCGCAAGTCGGCCTCCATGTTTTCGTAGCGCAAGAGCAGAATGTGCGGAAATCAATTCTGCGAGAAAGATCCTTGGAACATGCTGGAAAAGATACAACACCCTATAAATAGGGTGCTGTCCATGGGCTGTGGAGGAGGATGTGAGCAAGGGAGAGAGAAAGCAACGATTAGGCGGAGATAGAAGCAAGAGTGGAGAGGCTTTTATTAAGAGTTATCTTCCTTCCTTGGCTTTTTATTTTTATTTTTTTATATTTTCTTAAGATATCCTAGTCAATCATGTCTATGGCTGGTAAAACCTCTTAGCTAGGGTTAAGACGTGAAGCTTGAAGTGTGATGGGTTGTTCTCTATTGCTTTGATTCATGTTAATTGAACTCTCTTTTATTCTAGTTTGATTATAAGAATACTTTCATTTTTTAATGATTAGTTGTGACTTAAATCATAATGAATTTGTGATAGCTTTGAGTATATTTTTTTTATTGAGATTTGTAAATTTAGGAAATCCTATTGTTCACCATCGTCTCTTGGGTATGGTTAGATGATGGAATTCTCCCTAACTTTTACAATTCTTTCAGACTGGTTGTGGATTGGTAAATTTGTTGTTTGCTCTGTCTCATGGGCATGGTTTTGTGATGGAATCACTTCTATTCTAATACCTTTCATCCATTGAGAATTAGATCAAAGGAAGTTCAGATTTGATGTTTAATGAGATATTTTTCAATTGAATGAAGATGGGACTCTGATTCCAGTTGTGTTCGTGAATCAAGCGTAGATCACCCTAATCTCTACAAGTGTATCCTTAGAAACCCCAGTTTTCCACTTTTGAATTTCATGAGTTTTTCATTAAGTTTCTTTATTATTCTCTCACATATTTTAGATTAGATTTTCATCTTCTTCTAGTTTTAGTCTAGTTGCTTTCAGAATACACATGAAATTAGTCCCTGTGGATTCGACTTCGGTCTCACCGAGATTATTACTACATCGCGACCCTACACTTGGGGTTGTGAACACGTAGTTCGCTGAACATCGTAGATATCGAAGTAGCCATTTCATTGCCTCCCAATATTGTTTGCTAGGGTTTGACATGTATCTGCTCATAACACCCACTGCATGTAAAATATTCGATTTCATAACTATGAAACTATGACATACATTGAACTACCAACTGCAAACGAGTAGAGCACACGAGACATAACTTAATTTTCTTCATATATAGTAGGACATTGATATAAAGAAAGCCAAAAGTAAGCTGCATGGAGTGTGCTAACCAGTTTAGCCTTGTCCATTCCAAACTCAACCAACACCTTCTCAAAGTGTTCTTCTTGAGACAACTGTAACCTACACCTATCCCCATCTCTGTGTATATTAATGTTGAGAATTCTCTTTGTAGCCCCTAAATCTTTCATCTCGAATATTCTTAATAACTGAGTCTTCAATATATTGATATCAGATATGCTATGACTGACGATAAATATGTCATCAACATATAATAGTAGTAAGATGATTCTCCATCACTCAGTACCTTGAAGTATACAAATGATTATATTCACTTCTGATAAACCGCTAACTCACTATGAAAGAATTAAATTTTTATACTACTTCCTAGGCGACTATTTCAGGCCATATAACGACCTCTTCAACCTATAAATCTTATTATGAGATCCCTGTATCTCGAACTCTTTTAGTTGCTTCATGTAGATTTGCTCTTCCAATTCTCTATGTAGGAAAGCCGTTTTTGGATCCATTTATTCCAGTTTCATATTGTATTTGACAACCAGTGCCAACACAAATCTGATAGATACCTACTTGACCATAGGTGTGAAAATTTCACTAAAGTTGACACCCTCCTTATGCGCATAACCCTTTACTACTAGTCTGGCCTTGTATCTTACACCAACGGGGAGCTCCGTTAGCTCTCACGTCTCATTCTTACATAAAGAATCCATCTCATCCTGCATTGCCGCCATCCACTTATTAATGCCTATGTCTTTCAATGCTTCATGAAAGGTATACAGATTCCCCTCATCCGTAATGAGAGTGAATGCAATATTCTAGTAATCTTTGTATCTTGCCAGTAATTTATAATCTCTCGGTGGACTTCTCCTCACAGGTGGCTACTCTACTTGCTCTTGTACCTCTTCTTGCGACTTGACTTCTTCTTGTGTCTCACCTTTTTTGATTTCAATGTCAATTATTGCAGACTTTTTTGTTTACTTGTGTTCATCCTTACATAACAAGGAATCCTCATCAGACTTGCCGTCATGGCTCATAGTGATCTTACATGTAACCCAATATATCATGTATCCTTTCACACCATCACTATAGCTCACAAATGTATATTTCATTGCCATTTGGTCTAGCTCACTCTCTCAACAGACGGTACATGAGAGTAAGCATCATAACCAAATACTCACATCCCTGTGTAGTCTACATCATGATACTCCACACTTCGTTTGAAATTTTACAATCTATGGGCGTAGATGACGACCAATTCATTAAATAACAAGTTGTATTAACGACCTTAGTCTATAGCTCATTACCCAATGCCGCATATCTCAGCATGCTTCGAGCTCTCTTAAAGAGAGTTCGATTCATTCGTTCCGTCATACTATTCTTTTCTAGTGTATGCATTATTGTATTATGCCTCACAACTTTTTCATCTTTGCAAAACTGATTAAATTTCTTAGAAGCGAATTCTTCACTGTTATTTGTCTTCAACACTTTCAACTTCTGCCCTAACTATTTTTCTACCATTACATTCCATATATATAAAGTGGTGAAAATATCGGATTTATTTTTCAAAAAATAAATCCACACCTTTCTGGAGTAATGATTAATGAATGTGACCAAAAATGATGACTCCCTCCAGAAATAATGGGCGATGAGTCCTACACATCAGAATGCACATAGTCAAGCATTCATTTACTATTATGGTTTTAAGTTTTAAAAGACAATTTTGATTATTTGCCATATATGTAGTGCTCACATACATTCATATCAAAATTCTTATAAGGAGGAATTAAACCATGATCAAGTAGTATCTTCATACCGTGTTCATTCATTTGGCCCAGGTGTGAATGCCATAAACTTGTTGATGCAGAGTCTGCTGCAGTAGTTATGGTTCCACCTGATATAGTGCTATCGATCAACTTGTAGAAGTTTCTACTTCTGTGTGCCTTCATTAAAATGAGTGCTCCTTTAGAAACTTCCAAAATACCATCGTAGCTATAGAACTTGCATCTAAGAGCATCAAGTGTTCTCAGAGATATCAGATTCTTTTTCAGATATAGAACGTGTCTTATATTTGTCAATGTACGTTCCACCCCATCGAACATTCATATGTGAATCGATCCAATCCAAACAATCTTACAAGCATGATCATTGCCTATAAGTACCAAGCCACCATCATACTCGCTATATGTGTTAAACTAATTATGGTGATGACACATGTGATACGATGCCCTCATATTCAAAATCCACTCTTTCTATAAGATAATACTTCGCAACCACTGACCTTATTGGATTCCGTTGCATTGGCTTCATTGAGATAAGTATATGATTTACCCTCTTTCTGGGTTTTAGGATTTGTGAAGTCTTTCTTCATATGACCCATTCTACTATAATTCCAGTATTTCAACTTCCCTTTGCCTTTCGACTTAGACTTTGATCTCGATTTTCCTTTTTCTCTCTTAGACATTTTTCTCCTTATAACCAGTGTGCTAAAGCGATGGGATAACAACGTCTAGGTATAAGGTATCTTTACCATGGTATAAAGTATCCACCAAATTCTCGTATGAATCTGAAAGAGACGTCAACAACATTAAAGCTTTGTCTTCATAGTCAATCTTCACCTCCATGTTCATTAGTCTGCAAATTAGTTTGTTGAGGACGTTAATGTGCTCATTGAGATTCAATCCTTCTGCCATCTTAAGAGTATATAGTTGTCTCTTTGGATATAGGCGACTGGGGAGAGATTTCGTCATATAGATGTTCTTCAACCTCACCCATAAGCTTGTGGAAGTCGTCTTATTGATCACATTATATTGGACATCATCGATCAAGCACAAATGAATTGCGCTTATTGCCTTTTGATTTAAGTCTTTCCAAACCTCATCCTTCATAATTTCAGGATGTTTGACTTTGCTAAGGAGTGCTTGCTGAATTAGGAGGGTTTTAATCTTTAACTTCTATAATTCAAAGTTATTATTTTCCATAAATTTCTGTCTCGTATTTAACATTTGATCCCTTAGAAACCATGTCTCAGATTTGATTTAATACCCCAACATAATAGCTTATGTTATGATACCACTTGTTGGGAGCAGAAGAAATAAACCTTGAGTCGAATTACACAAATGAAAAATAAACGCAAACTAGAGACCACACATTTTATATAGAAAAACTCTTGAGGGAAAAAACCACGACACAAAGTTACGAGCAATCCACTATGAAAATGAAAGTACAAGAGATTAGATCAGCTTACAGATGCGAAAACTCAAGTTTTCTTCCTTTAAAACCCTAGAAATGATTTAGCTCTCCTTATTCTACCCTAATCTCCCATTACACCCATATCTAAAGTGTCATGCCCAGAATAGGAATCAAATTACATAATTATGCAAAACTGTGCACGCCGTTGATCTAAGCTTGGATCGATCGACATCGATTAAGCAACCCTTGATCGATTGGGCCTTCATGTTCAATCAATCGAATATGCTCAAAAGTGTCCATTGAGTAAAATAGAAAATTTTGATCAATCAATCAGCCCGGTCAATCGACCGATGACCCCTATTTCAATGGCACCCGATTTCAACACCCACACCTTGATTTTTTATATTTTTACAATTTAAGCATAATTTTCAAATACCAATATTAAAGACCTAAAATTAAGAAAACACACCAGAGAATTGAGAGAGAGAGAGAGAGAGAGAGAGAGAGAGAGAGAGTGTTCGATTTGTGTAATTTTGAAAGGGTGCTCGGGTGAAAAGAACTTCTTATGCTCTAAAGCTATGTGGGGCTATAGTGATGTTTGTGAGAAATCCACCCAGTCCATCTATTTTGAAAGTTCGTTTTACGACAGGGAACCAAAAATTATGAGGATTCAAAACTCAAGTGGGTCACACGAGAGGAAAAGTGGAGAAAGAAATGCTTGCGGTTGAAATCTTCCTGGAGTCCACCTTGGTGTTTATCTTCCATCCAAACAATTCATACGGTCATTCTGCTTGGATGAACTGAAAACGCTAAAAAAGCTCAGTAACAAAACTCCTGTGGCCCTATGAATGTTTCAATGGTGGTCATTCAATTCCCACTTTTTCCTCTCGTGTGGCCCATTTGACTTTTGGATCCTCTTCATTTTTTTCTCCTATCCTAAAATGAGCAGTAAAAACGGATGGATGGAGTGGATTTCTCAAAAACATCACGATAGGCCTGATATGCCCCATGTAACGTCCAATCACAGGATCCTTCCGCCTCCTTTCTGGAATGGTCAATAATCTCCTATTTATAGACACAGATAGCTCACTTTCTCATCTCCCTTTTTCACTTGTTCAATCAAACTGATCATGTTGCTCGTGCCTTTGGGTGGTCCACAACAGTTATTATTTTGAATTTTTTTGGACTCCATAGCAATGCGGGCATGCGAAGGGAACCCAAGCCCTTGCCTGCACCATGCTCATCACGCACATGACTTGAACCCAAAGGAATTTCAACTCCTAACCATCTTATTTAAAAAGCAACAAAAAAACAAATACTTCTTTCCTTCTCATAAATGCAATTTTGAATTTGAAAATAAAGTCCACTTTTCAAAACACATGTACCTTTATTTTGAAAAAACAAAAACAGCATAATTTGATTTTGGTTACCAATGAGAGGCCTAGCAAACACAAGATTTTATAGCCAAACAGTTGGAAATCCAGGCCAAGATAAAACTAGGCCCGGATATGGAAGCATACCATCACTTAGAAACAGTCACTTCATAGCGTTTTATACAAAGAAAAACACTCGTTTGAAAACAATTACTATTTTCTCACTGGAATTCTCACTATCTGTAGTGCATAAAGGTCGTTTTTTTTTTTTTAAAAAAAAAAAAAAAATAATTACTGATGTTCAATTAGTGCAAAAAGGGGGTGCTATCTTTTCCATTTTGGGTTTGTTTTGATTTAGGCCAAGTTGTGATGTGACAAGTCATCATGGACATCATGTCTGGATTACTTGTTCATGGATATGCTATCACAAGGATACGGAGAAAAGATGGATTTTGGCACATGTGCAGAGCTTCACACATACATTTGTATATTAGACATACATATTGATATATGTGATATATTTTTAGGTCGTTAAATATTATTTGGTGATGAGATTTTCCTCCTCAGATCAGAGGAGAGATGGAGCAACGGGTGAAAAATTGGAGTATTTCATCGCGCTGAGCCACGACCGGTCGTGGGAGGCGCTCGACCGGTCGTGGGTTCGAACCCTAGCACGACTCAAAGTCTAGCGAGTTGTTGTTAATTTTCTCCTCCGTATACGACCAGTCCTGAGTGAGCTACGACCAGTCGTAGGTGGTCTACAACCAGTCGTAGGTGGTCTACAACCAGTCGTAGGCGGCTAGGGCCAGTCCTGGAGTTTCCAGGACCAGTCCCAGGTTACACAGTTTTTTCGAAAAATTGCGGATTTGAGTCCTTTCGCAACATGGATGCGGAAAGGAGTTTTCTAAAACTATAAAAAGGGGTTCATAGGGTTTTCTAGAGTTTTTCTATGTATGAGAAAAACACAAGAGGATTTCCTAAAGGCTTTGCAAAGGTTTTGCTAAAGGGTTTAGGGTGAGAGAGTGAGAGAAAAGAGAGAGAGGAAGCTTGTGGAAGGGAGCCGTCGTCTCAGCGCTTCTACGTCCTCGAGATCGGTGAGATCTCTCAGTTTTCTTTTTATTCTCTTATTGTTTATCCGCTCCTGCGTGAGCGAAGAAGGTTTGATCCAAGCGGTGTGTGCTTGTGATTGGTTGTAACGTTCTACTTTCATAGTGGATTGTTGATCTGGACGAGGTCCCGTGGTTTTTACCTCTCTGAGGGTTTTTCACGTAAAAATCTCTTGTGTGGTGTGTGATTGTTGCTTTGATTTATTTCATTGCATTATTATCCCATAATTCTGATTTGTTCGGGAGGCTAGATCCTAAGGTTTTGTGCAAGTCCCCCAACATTTGGCACATGTGGGATGCTTGAATTTAGGTGGTCATACATGTGGCGCATATTCGAACATATCATGTATGTGTATTGATAAGAGCGTACCTCACGTGTACCAAAATACTAGAGTGCAGTTGACATGGAGTTTCACGTCTTAAGGCAACAATCCATGCATATTAATGTTCATAGGTCCTTGATTATTTGTCCAAAAGTGCTAGGTTTGCATGTATGATGGGGTTGACAAACTATAGACATGTAGGGTCTCAACAACTCTTCAATGTTTCAATTTTGGTCAATGTTCCAATTTTGCTCAAGTAAAAAACAATTCCTTCAAGAAAGACTTTCATCCTCTAGCATAACCTAATGGATGATATATATATATATATATATATATATATATATATATATATATATATATATATATATATATATATATATATATGCAATGAGAATATACAAACATGACATACAAGTACCATAGAATATATAAACTGTCCCAATTGTGGGTCTGAGTTTAATTAGATGTATCTATCGATATAACCGGGTGGCTCACACCTGCGGTGACTGGAAACCATGGCAACCTGAACATGTGTTGGTTTGGAGGAGTCACTACTAGTCCATGAATCTTGAATATGTTGAGTTCTTGGGTTTGTAGAGCAACATGACCCAAAGGTTAGGAACGGATGTCTCATTATTTATTGATCAACTCGTCAAATTCATATGGTGGTCTAGCATCGATAGGGAGATTCAAATTAGGACCTTGATTAAAAGATAGAAGGTGTTAGGCACCCCACTCTATCTACACATGCATGCGATCTCTACTTGTAGGATTGAAACTTCTAGGATTAGAGCACTACATAAAAACCCCCCTATGATGATGATGAAAGCAATGAAATAGAGCACCATAATATAGAAAGGGAGGGGGATGTAGCAGGTAAGAAATGAATTAGCATTTAGAATATATACACTGTAGTGCTTGTGGATGGCCAGCATACGGAATGAGGGACAGGAAAAAGAAAAATACAACCACCTTTAGTAAATAGGAGAGTTGACGCGTCTTGTGATGATGCCTGGTCATAGACTTAATGCCTGGTCGGTCTGCCTAGCCACGAATATGTCGTGGATTCCCCTACCTTCCATATTTCAAGGAAGACCTTATTATGAGAGTAGATACATCTTGTGATGATGCTTTGTCAGAAGATGAATGCCTGACTGGTCCATAGCCATATGCTTAGATCCCCTTCACATTTTCAAGGAGCTTGTTTGAACCTATTGACTTCTCATACTCCATTCTTTGAGTTTGAGGGTGATATTAGATAGTTGGGATGGTATCTAGAGGATGTTACAAGAGTTGTGGTTAGAGCACCAAGGGTGGTGATTAAAGGTGGCAAGAGTGGCAGCTAAGGTTGGCTAGAGGTGGTGTTTAAAGGTGGCTAGAGTGGCGGCCAAAGGGTCGTTAGAAGTGTGACTAGATGTGGCTATAATTGATAGTGAATTAACTTCTTCTAATTTCTTCCATGTATATAGATCCTGTAATTAATTTCTTACTATGCATATAAGTTGTATATCCTTATAAAAATTTCTTTAAGACTGATGTAGCATACATAAAAACATAAAAGAATTCTCCACATCACGTTTGTTATCAAGAATGACAACTAAGGGTGTGATGTAAAGTGGGTTGTGAACACTTTCATGGCAAAGATGGACCAGATAAGGCAGAGGTGAAAGTGATCAAAACTGTTAGAATTTTATAACATTCATATCTCACCAACCGGAATGAGTTTTTCAAGGCGTTATATATTGAACGATAAAAAATAAAAAACACATGACATTCCTGTGTCAAACGAGTGTTCATGAATAAGAGGATGGAATTGTTCAAAGAATCTTATATTGGATCGGTTAATTTAAGTTATTGCATGCCACTTGGACTTTTTCTGAGTGCCTGCATGTCAAGTGTCATATGCTGTCATTGTATAATACAACTACCCTGTTTTAAGCCTAGCTGTGCATTCAGTGGCTAGTGTCCTTTCGTAGGCTGTGGCTGCTAGGGTTGGCAGTGTACTAGGCTAGGATTGGGCTGCATTTCTCCCTACTTCCCTAAGCCCTAACCTTAGCCCCGTGGGCCAAGCCAGGCCAAGATCAGCCTTATAAGTAAAATATTTAAATGATCAAAGGTTGAAAATAATCTAAATCTTTTTTTTTTTAAAAAAAAATCCTCCATTTACCATAAACCATATTATATAAATGGTTATGATTATTAAAACATGATTGTGAATCCAACGATTACTTTTAAACTACACATGTAGTGTGAATAAAAATTGCTGGTAGGAACTGTTAAATTTTTTAGGATAATAATTACCCATATGATAATTGGACCCAGCCCACGAGCCTAGCCGGGTCATTCATCATTGGCTTGGGCCCATTGGTATTCTTAATGGCATTTTGGCATTAGTGAATCATGTTGACCTTGGAAAGTTTTTGTTTTTTTTTTTTAACACTTTTATTTATTTATTTATTTTTTAACACATGCACAGACTGTTGAGGGTCAAATAGTGTATATTAGACCCCAAATATTGTCCGGATTTACGAGCATAATAGTGTTTAACGGCTGAGTTAATCGTGTTGATGTTGCAGGTTGATTTTATAAGCTTGGATCGAAATAGGATACTAAATGTATGGATTTAACGCTCCAAATTCACCAAAGCATGAGACACACTCCAGGGGACCAAGATTGACAGATATACACGGTCAGAAATCCGAGAAAAATAAGAAACTGAAGCTCAAGTGGCTTGAAACGCATCCAGAATGCAAGATCACATGGTTCTCGCTATCTAATTGGCTCGAAAATTCATACATATGATGGGGGCCATAAATTAACCGTAAATATTAAATTTCAGCCATTGGATCACTAAATAAGATCCCCAACTAATAGTTCAGCCCAAAAATCATTAACCTGGGGCCCACCTGATCCATGGATATGTCTCAACTTTTTCCTCAACCCCTTAAATAGGGAGAAAAAATGAATGGACGGATTGAATTTCTTATAAACATTGTAGTGGACCCCACATATATGTAGTGTGTGCATATAGTAATTGTGCACGCACCATGCACCGTTACAACAAAAGACAGTCAGAGGGTCTCTACCCGAAAGAAGAGGTTTCCTTCTTCTTTCCTATTGGCGTAAGGAAATAGGGACTTGTGGATGATCAAGGTAGGCCATCATCTCGCCCCACCAGCATGATCTGATCCATCCATTCAAACCGGACGAATGAGTTAATCAAGACATGGGTCATCTCGGTCGGGGAAACGCTAGATATCAGCCGTTAGCTTGCTGAACGCTGGGACGATCGCCGCACGATTGATCACTTGGACCACACCGAGCCTGATCCAAAGCTGTCCATCTCTGACCGTTTTTCCGACGTGATTCCAACAGACGGAGTGGATTTCTTCACCGACGTCCGGTTGTGGGCCCAACAGGGTTCTTTACAGGCTGACGTGCGTAAGCAATGCACGTCCAAGAATCTCGAAAGTTCCGGGGAGATGTGGCTCACTATCATTGATCGAATAACCGATCCGGACCGATCAGAATAGCCAACAGGGGGCCACACCCAGCGCCATGAAGGTTGAAACGAAGATGGGATGGCGATCTGTCCCAAAACGTTTCCAAAACGCAACCGCCCCTGCGTTTTTCCTCTGCGCAGCAACAGAGAGAGTGCGTAAGCTCTCCAAACCGACTTCCCTGGTACTATAAAACAGAGAGGAGAGACGTGCGAAAAAAAAAAGGATAGCAAGGGATCTTAGAAACAGCCACGAGCAGGAGAGAGAGAGAGAAATAGGGGAGGACTTAGGCTTGGAGCTGTACGTGAATGTGGAGCAAGGAGAGGCTATCTGTATAGTTTTTATTTTATTTTATTCATATGAGATTTAGTCCACTCATGTGTGGCTAAACCTCCTAGCTAGGGCTAGGAGGTGAAGCTTGTAGTGAGATGGGAGATTTTATTTTATTTTAATTTTAATTCATGAATCGACGCTGATTTTAGTTGATTATTATGAGAATATTTTTAGTTCTTAATGGTCTGTTGTGACTGAAATTACAATGGGTCTGCGATGCTTTGAATATTTCTATTTCCTTTTCATGTTTATGACGTAAGGACGTCCTGTTGTTCACCATAGTCTCCTGGGCATGGTTGGATGACGGTACCCTTCCTAACTTGCATACATGTGATTGGGTGGTAATTAGTTTGATTCTGTTGTTTGCCATAGCCTTTGGGCATGGTTTGGTGATGGAATCCATTCTAATTCATACACCTTTCATCTCTTTGAAAACTAGATCAACGGCAGTTCAGTAATTTCCATAATTTTTGATGCAAGCATAAGTTCTCCCTGATCTCTACAAGTGGATCCTCTGAATCCTTAGTTTCCTATCTCTGATTTGTTTCCTAAGTTTTAGATTAATTATTCTACAAGTATTCCACCATTGCTAATTGATTTAGAATTCATCTTAGCCTAGTTCTAGTTCTAGATAATTTTAGATAACGTACAAGTTTCAGTCCCTTGGAATTCGACTTCGGTCTTACCGAGTTATTACTACATCACAACCCTACACTTAGGGAGTGAACACAGACACCCCACACACTCACGCCATAGTGAGATTTCACCACGTAACCCTTGACCGGGTGTTGAAACTCTTGAGAATCTACCACCTGAGCAAGAGTAAGGATCCTGTTGACCTTGGAAACTTTGCATTGTATAATAAATATTGTAAGCTATGGTAATATTCTATAGACAGCTTGTTTGTCTATTTGAACTGTCCAATATTGAATGTCCCTCTTGAATAAGAGTTTTATGCAAATTACCGTGGTTAGATGCATCAAAACTTTTGAATCCATGGACTATTGCAGACCCTTATTTGAAGATCAAAGAGTAAAGTGATTAATTGAATGGTCAGGAAAATCCAAGCGGTGCAATTTTCAGCGAGTAATCCATTTGAGGGATGGCCAATCAATTGCATGCTCCAGATTTGAATTTCATTCATCCTTTTGTAGAATGTTAATTAACATAGTCCACCAGTGATGCTGAAGGTTTAGTAAAATCCAATTGAGATGAGTACGTACGTTCTCATCTCCTTTAATCCACATACGCCAAACCGTTTTGGTCAACATGGATTGACAATTTGTGGGCCCCCTTTGACTGGACCACTAGAGATGGATGTGAGTTACCTATGCCTCCAACCACATGAAGTTCCTGTGGTTTGGAAGCGACATGGGCCATAGAAATGTTTATGAGAAATTCACCTAGTCTATCAGTTTCTCTAACTCATATTAAAACATAATTTAAAAAACTAGATAGATGCAAAACTCAAATAAAACACATAGAAAATGCCGGTCATTGAAATCATCCCAAGGCGATTGTGATGTTTATATGTCATCCAAGCCATTGATAAGGTCATTCTAATTGGGATAAGTTGAAAATACAAATATTAGCTTGATCCAAAACGTCTGTTGCCCTGCAAAGGTTTTGGCGGTGAGTATTCCATCCCACTTTTTCCTGTAGTACAGTTCCTCTGAATTTTCGGTCTGCCTCTTCTTTGGGATCATGTCCTAACTTGGGCTGCATAAATTGATGGATGGAGTGGATTTATCATAGACACCTTGGTGGGCCCCATTTAGTGTCCGACTAGGGAACTTGTGGCAACCGACGTCCCATCATCAGTCTTTAATCATCTTGACTTGATATTTTAATATTTAGATTCATAGTACTTAGTGTATTTAAACTTGTTGAAACAAAAGAAAAAGTAATTAAAGTATTCACACAAAGACAATAATATTGAATGATGTGTCGGTAGTAGGTTTCTGCCTTGATTGGGAAGATTGCCTGTTTGAACATTTAAGGATGCACCTTTGCTTTTGAAACAAAAACACATTGACTGGGTGAGTGACTCAGTTGAGTCCCACTGAGTTGCATCAAGTCTGTTAAGTTTCTAGCTAGGAGTGAGTTCATTCATGATCAAGTGACTTTGTGATGTAGGGATGAACGTGATGAGGTCGATTACCATCTTCCTCAAGAGGATAACTACTCCAAATCTACGGAGCTTCTCTGGACTCCTCGTAGAGACCTCTTGAATCCACGAAGAAAGAAAGCAAAAAATAAAAATAAATTCTAATAAATTCGAAATTAATTAATGAATCCTAATAAACGAGTTCACAACCCTTTAAATAGGGATACCAAGTAATGGGAGAGAAATCAGAAACAAACTATAACTAAAACTCCTAGAATTTGTGACTTACTATAAATAGTAAACTTACTATTTATATATGGTCTTGATGTCTACTAGTGCGCAAGGTTTTCGGCGAAAAATAGTGTCCTGTTTGGCTTCACTAAACTGTTCTCCTAATTATTCTAAGCTCTTTTTACGTTGGATGCAACTCCTAAAGCCTGATAGATGAAGAGTTATAATCAAACTAAAAATTACTATTTATAACAAAAACAAAATTAAAACATGGAAACGATCGTCGATCCAGGAGTATTTCGTAAATCTAGCTTGTGTAACCTAACATAGCTTGATTGGTTGGATAAGGTAGCTCATTCTACCCTAAAATCATATATTTTATGCTCGATAACTCATTTCGGATTGTGAGATATGCTTGATCTAAGTTCCGACGGTCCGGATCACTTCTATCGTCGACCGGGCCTTTTTTGATCCATCTTAGCCATGAAACTGTTCAAGACCCTCTCTACATCACTTTGGCCAATGGTTTCTTTGAGGTTCAGATTGAAATCTTGTTGAGTTGAGTTGACTCAACGAAGTTTTGAGTCTACCCACCGAGGTTTAGTACTATATAGAAGATAACCAAACACATGAAACATATGTGGCAAAGTGATGTAGAAGCATTTGCATTGATTTTTCTATTCGAACAATGTATTTCCCTCTCTCATGAACCAAGGTTATTCAAAGAGATAATACTCTTGGGAGAGAATTCTCAAGAATGATGTGTCATGGGTCAATTTCTTCCCCCTCTAATTACAAAAATGGAAGTAGTGCCTCCAGGGATACCTTATCTTAATAGAAAATTTACAGTCAGCTTGGAGAGAGAATAGATCATTGTTTGCTTATTAATAATAGCCCTTAAATCCATTTAAAAAAAATTTCTACAATTGAGAATAGAATTATTATTATT
Source organism: Magnolia kwangsiensis (assembly GCA_037074715.1). Lineage (NCBI taxonomy): Eukaryota > Viridiplantae > Streptophyta > Magnoliopsida > Magnoliales > Magnoliaceae > Magnolia > Magnolia kwangsiensis. The sequence continues at coordinate 130,636,544 of CM073575.1, forward strand.
GAATGAAAAATGGTTCCTACGGTGAATCAAATGACCTTATATAAGTAAAGGAGTCCATGTACTCTTCCCCTGACATAAAAGAGGAAATTTTTTGAAATGGTAAAAATTATAAAAAAAATAGTAGAGATGTTTAATCCTTCCAAAACTCTTAAACCACCATTAGATGAGTAAAAGAAAGACTAAAAACCACACTTGGAGTCTCATAACCTTAAAAAAATAAAAAATAAAACTTACTATAAAAGTAATAAATTTAAGACTAAAACATGTTTTTGACATAAAAAAACCCCCAGTTTATTTTTTTTTTTTTGTTGGTTCTTTTTAGAAATCCCCAAGGGAAAACTAACCTTTCATTTTTTTTTTTTTGCATGATGTATATCAATTACTTTCCAACAATATATTACGCTTGCAAAACAGATAACTGGTTGCAAAGCTATGGCCATAAAAAATTATAATGCATGTTTCCCATCTAGGCCATTTCAGCTCAAATTATTGCAATCCAAGCCCTCTATTGAGTTATCCTCTACTTGTCTTACATCAAACATCTTAATTTCACTTATTCTAATAATTTATTTATTATTGTTATTTTTTTTAAATATTCAACCATTACCTCTTTTTTAATGTTCAAACTTAAATTACAGAAAGTTGCCTGAAAGGATCCAAGTGCACTTGATATATTGATAATCAGTGAAATTAACCAAGATCTTTATCTTTAAAAAAATATATTCTTTGAGTGAATAAGTCCTTAACCATTAGATATTTTTAAATAGAAAAATTCCTTATGAATTTCATATTTACAAAAGACTTTCTATACCAATCAAAATACTTGGGTAGTACTTTATGAGAAAGAAAGTCACCAAAGTACCCTCGTATATCTTTTCTTTAAAAAATAAAAAGTAATAAAGTAAAAAATTCTGACACCAAATGACATGCGCATGAGATCCAACCTATCAAACATACATACCATACCCATCCACGATAACTACACTAATAAAAATCTTTTTAATTAAATCACAAAATGGGTTGCATGTGAATTTTGATATTCTCAAATGGGGTGTGCCTGTTTGTGGTGTGGCTCACCTTACATTTAGTCCAATCAAAATTTTGGTTATGCTTAGCATCATGGTGGATTGCATCTATTGGACGGGTTGGATATCATACAAATATCATATGAGCCCCATAATTCTCCAATTTATCATTTTCTACATTAAAAAAAGTACATATTACATTATGGTAACTTCTTTGCTCAAAAAGCACTTTCCTGTGTACGTGTTTGTAGAAGCACTATGTGATAAAACCGAATTTTGTTGTAAAAATCCCTAAATATTAATTTTATTCTATATAAATTTTCAACCGTCTAAATTCAACACTTCGATTGTATGGCTAGGATCATCCAGTCAGTGTGATCAGGATGTGCAAAGAAAATGACTTGCAGCAACTTTGTAATTTGGTGCAAATGCACACATTATTAATATTGTAAAAGGAAAGCAGAAACCTAACCAGGCTTCTAAAAGCTAGCCCATGGGGTCTACTGTGGTCTAGTGCATGGCATCCAAACCTGGACCCACCATCAAAGTCATATATAAGCCCTCAAAATGAGGCCAATCCAACCATTTTTTTTTTGGGTGGGTGGTTATCATTGTAAATTTGATAGGCCTGAATTTTGAGGAATCCCATCATTAATGTGGGTCCCATTTGATGAATGGGTTTTATGGCATACTTACAACAAGGAGGGCCCCACACAGCCAACAGTGCTGAAGCACGTGAATAAGCATATGAATACCTTGTAGAGTAAGCTTAAATAATCTACAAGAACTCCATGAGATGAACCGGCCTCAAAAGCAATTTCGCAATGATTTTAAATATTCTCTGCCACCCACGTGAGACGTCTAACTGTAAAGACAAGGAGAGAAAAAAAGAAGAAGAAGGAAGAATCATACGGTCATGATGCATCTAGATGAGACTAGTGTCCTTGCACACCAGTCTACTCAAATAGGTCCATTAATTCGGCTATCCAGACCGTTGCTTTTATTCCAGATGGATGGTTCATAACCGTTGATTAGAAGTTACAAATAGATGATTAAGAGAAGAATATAACAACAGTCCAAAAAAGGGCCAATGGTATCATTGCTAGGTTGTGCCTATGTGGAAGAATATTGGGTGATAACCAATTTTTGGTCGTCCCATCAGATCAACGGTCTGGATCAACTTACCATTGCTTTCTTGTTTTTTGTTTTGATTACAAGAAAGAAATGATATTATTCAAGCTGATACAAAAAGCAAAGTGGCAAAGCTGATGAGAGAATGTGGGTTAAGGACAAAAACCAACATTTAAAAAACATGAAGGCAATGATTAAGGATCAGGTCTTCCTTGGTGGGTACATGATGAGGTGATGGTGGTTTTTTCTTTTTCATCATTTTGAAGTGGGGCCCATTCATTTGTGGGGCCCATCCATATCCCCTCAACAAATGGGCATATGATACATTTAAAGTAATAGTTTATATTGAACTCCTTATAATAGGGTTTTTATTAGTTGACTAAAGTGGGTTTTAGATGAGACAAGAGCATATAGAGTTATTCTTTACTTTATTATCATTCTTTTATTTATTTATTGATTTTCTGAGTTTCAATGTAACTTCTCTATCTTTGCATTTTATTTTGAAGGAATACTAATTTTTTGATGGAGGTGGGAATGGAACAGGCAGGAAAACAGGTTAACTGGCCGCGCCGGCTTCTTAGTGAAGTTTGGGTCAAGCTAAATGGGTAAAGGGTCTGGCTAAGGTTAGAAAATTGACCCATTTAAAAAAAAGGAAAGAAATCAAAATTGTAATTATTACTTAACAGTGATTTCATTTTAAGAGCCTTTTTTGATAGAAAGTAAAATTTTGTTACAGTTCTTACGTTTATTTTACTACATATCTTGTGCATGTGAATTTGGATGTTGTATTTGGATAATAATTGCTTTTTGAAATTCAAAATTTCTTTACTATTCAGCCATTATGAAATGTCTAATAATGAAAAATGTTATCCATTTTTTATTCCCAACATTCAAATATACCAACTCAACTGGCTTAAAATCCAAAACAAATTAATAGATGACAAGTATAAATACATACCTTTGATGTATGTACGTTTGTATTCACTAATTGAGCAGGGTTAGCATATTTTTTGGCCCATGTTCTATTCTTAAACCCGAGGGTTGTCATGCTGGGCCAGTCGAGCCAGACCCAATTACAATTAAATGGGTCAGCCTTGGCTTGATGAATATTAATTTGGTCAGGTCAGGGAAATGGGTCTTGGGTCGGGTGTGGGCTAGAATTCTTGGCATATTAACAAAAGGGGTTGGGCTTGGGTCGACTTTGGCCAACCTAAACCTGATCCATTGCTAACCCTAGATCTATGCTTCTTCAAACTTCATCCTCATCAGTGAAGTGCTCTTCATGTGTCAGCTTGGCTAAAGTTCTGCCATTTCCTGTGGTTTTCTCTTGAACTTTGGCTTGGCTGAGGTTCTGCCCCAAGTCAGTGTTGATGAGTAACAGTACTCAAAACCTCAATTGGAATCATGTAAATCCTCTTAAATCAAATCAATTAGCTGATGGTACTTCCAATTCAAGATATTAGACAAACCTTAACTATTGAGCTTTACACCACATTGGAATGATATATCTAATGGTTCAAAGTACATGTTGGATCCAATCCATAGTTTAAAACTGGAAGACTTAATGTCTAAGCCAGGTCCGGTGGACTTAGGGGTGCACATTTAACCGTTGGATCCGTGGAACCGGACTGAAACCGTTGGATCGGTCCGGTTTGGTCTGGTTTTAGGATGCTAATGGTCCGGTTCCGGTTCCAAAATCCCTGAAACCGTTATTTATGGATCGGTTCCTGTTTAGGGCCCTGTAAAACCGATCCGAACCATTGAACCAAACCGTAGATATGAACTGTTGAACCGAACCGTAGAACTGCCCCGTTGATCCGAGCCGTGCCATGAACCGTAGATCCATAGTTTTTGCAGAAGTATGTTAACTTTTAGGATTTATGGTACAACACACCAGCACACAAGCCGCTTAAAGTTTACAAGATCCACCAGAATGTTGGTCCAAGACAAGAAAATCCTAGAGACACCTTAGAACTCAAAGATGACCATTGGCATTAAATTAAGGTTGAAGAATTGTCTGACCATACTAGTTGGGTTCAGATACAAAAGGAAATCAGCTGATTCACCTGATTTCAATTGAAGTCCGATCATACCTGATGGGGTCAATTGACAGATACAAAAGAAAATCAGTTGATCCACCTGATTTCAAAATCAAATTCATGATTGAACAATTTCTTTTCCCAAACTGATTTCTGACAGGTTAATTAGCTGATCCTGTCTGGTTTTGTACTCATTCGATTATTTGATTGCTTGTGTGCCATTCAATTATAACACATTTTATGTTTAGATATCAAGTAGGAATTGAAATTAATGAACACGTTCATGTAAGCCTACAATATAGACGGATTTTAACAATGGTTTTCTTGTGTTAGTACTGATTAATATACAAAGAGTAAGCTTTTTGGGTAACAGAGTATCTATTAGTAATTATTACTCTGTTTCTAAGATGTTACTCCACTTTCTCTTGATTATATAGACGATGAAATGAGCAAATGGACAAGTCAATATACTCCTAATTGTATGGTTCCAAGGCCTTAATAGTGTTATTAAAAAAGTACAATTGGGCTAGACTTTAAAAAGCCCAGAACCATGGAATCGATCCAGAACCGAACCGGTTTTCACGGTTCGGTTCCAGTTTGGTTCTAGGGAACTAACGGTCCGGTTCCGGTTCCAAAAATCCTAGAACCGTAGGGAACGGTTTGGTTCCGGTTTCACCCCAAAATCGGACCGAACCGAACCGTGTGCACCCCTAGGTCGACTTGAAGACCAGAACGAGTCTTTACCTGATTTTATATTTAATAATTAAATTAATATATATATACACACACGCATAGAACGGTCATTTGCGAACCAGTTCGTACGTGCTACATACAAACTTTTTTGAGAACTCACCATATCTGATGAGTCTCGCAAATCTGAACGGTCCACATGAAGCAGAACCTCATAAAACCTCCTGGTACGGATTTTTACTTTGATCCAAAACTTCGGTCGGCCATGAAAAATGCAAACAGTTTCTTCCCTTGATTTGAATTTCTCTTTGCTATGGCCTACCAGAATCTTAGATCAGAGTGAAAATTTATCCCCTAAGGTTTCATGAGATTCCGCATCTTATGAACCGTTCGGATTCGACACTCATGACACGTGTGCAAAGGTGCACATGTGCATAGGTGCGTAGGTGAGCATATATATATATATATATATATATATATATATATATATATATATATATATATATATATATATATATATATATATGGAAAAGGTACTATGCGACTCGACCTCACGATGAGCTCCCGTGAGGTCGAGCTGTGTGGGCCCCACATTGATGTGTGTTGACCATCAACACCGTGCATTTGATGGGTCCCCTTTAAATTATGGGATATCCCAAAAATCAGCCGTATACGGAACTTAGGTGGGCCATGCCATCTAAAATCATGTGAAGACACCGTTAAAACATATAAAAGCACTTGGGGGGGCCCACCTGAGTTTTTAATGCTGCTTAAACTTAGTATGACCCCTAATCCTAGTGGGATACACATAATGTATGGGCTGAATTTTCAAACCACATCTCGGTGGGCCCCAAAAATGATTATGAATGTTTTAACGGTGCACGGCCCCTCTCCACTTTTGTATGTGGTGTGGCCCACACAAGTCACGGATTGACTTGATTTTTGAGATAGGTCCACGATGGAATGGTGCATCTGACTGATGGGATAGATGTTCAAAACGCATTAGGGTGGGGCCCACACAGCTCAACCTCATGGGACGGACCCATGAGGTCGTAGGAAAAAGGTACAATGAGGTGGACCTCATGGGAAGGCAGTGTGGGCCCCAACATGATCCATGTAGGACATCCAAACCTAAATAAGATGCACCTTTCTATGGTGAACCATGAGCCTAAAAATCAGGCCAATCCATAACCTAGGTGGGCCACACCACAAACAATAGTTGAGAGTCCCATTGAAGCCTTCATGATCATTTATAGCGCCTATTGAGATGTGATTCAGACATGTAGCCCATCCATCACGTGTGTCCCACTTGAATGAGGGGTCACACCAAGATTCAGCTGTATTAAAAGCTCAGACGGGCCCCACCAAGTGCTTTTAGATGTTTTAGACATGATTTCACACAATTTCAAATCCTGTGACTCGAGTTCCTGATATGGTTGATTTTTGGGAAATCCCGTGACCCGAAGGGGACCTGTCAAATGCACCGTGTGGATGTCCAACAAAGATCACAATGGGGCCCACACAACTCGACCTGCAATGAGGTAGACCTAGTAGAACAATTTCCCATATATAATATAATATAAAATTAATGGAAAATTAAGAAAATAAGTAATTCGTGGCATGTTGGTCAGAGCATTGCTTCTTTCACTTGAGGCTTGGGTCTAAACCCAGTTATTACAACTACTAACCGTTTGATCATTAATCTGAACCATCCATCATGCATCATCCACCTTTGATTGCTCATCCCTCTCAAAACCAACTTCAATCGGATGATCCATTCCATCAAACCAATAGCTACAATAGCGAATGCTTCGTATTGATTAAAAAGGCCCCATCATCAATCCAGCCGACTGTTCATCATGTGGGGTGGACCTTTTAATACCCATCCCTCTCAAACGACTTTGACAATGATTCAAACCATCTAACTAATGGCTAGGAAAATATGCAAGCTTTATGATTATAGTAGATACATCTAAGCATTGACATGCGCAGGTAATCAAGCAGGGCCCAACTTTAGTCCCATCCTTCCAAAAAAAAATAAAATGATTTAATGGTTTGATGGAGATAGATGAGTGGGAGATAATTTTTTGGATTAAGTTATATTTTTGGTTAATATATATCTTCCCTTGGAAGACAACTCATGAATCTTAAGGAAAGATTATATTTCCATGGAAATGGTTATCAACCCCAGACCTACTTATCAAAACCACCCCTTAATAAATGATTATTAAACAAGAATGAAATTTTATATTTCACAAGTCATTAGTGGACAACTAAACTAAGGAAGATTTCTTCGCTGTCTTAGTCATTGGTGGGTCACTTGTCAATATGAGTACTATTATTCTTTCCTTAAGCAAGTTCTTCATTTTATAGATTGTATTTTTTTTTCTCATTTGGGTTTGCACTCTCCTTGTTTTGTAATACAATTTTAGCTTACCTTCCAAAAAAAAAACATACTTCATTATTTTAAATGTTTGGATCATATGCATGTCATCATAAAAAACAAGCATTAGAAACAAAGAACCCGAGAATACTGTGTATATCCTCAGGTTGAGGATTTTATAAATTACCTTAAATAACATGAGTTAGATGTTCACATCAATTACATCATACTGACCCAGTCTGTTAGGTGTGCAAGAGATTACTTACTTTATGGCTTTATAGAACATAAAGTGATGATATAAACAATGTTTATGTGGAGTCCATGATATTTAGTTTAAAATTAATCATGTAATATTGCATGTGTCCATCTGTTATTTAACCCGTTCATCTTATAGTGTCTCAAATGTGCACATATGCCAATTTTTCACATGCAAACAACCACATCAAGTAGATCTTTCTTTGGAAATTTTTTTTGTCGAGTAAAAGATTTGAAAATTGCCTTAATTTTCAAGGAAAATCTTACAAAAAATTAGATGGAAGAAACATACATAGGTTTCTACTATTCTTAGGAAAGAACACTTCCTAAGCTACAATATTTTCTTGGTTTTCTTTTTCATTTCCAAAAATTCTGTTTAGAAAGGTGGAAGACCTTGGAAATTGATTTCTATGCCAATCAAAATTTACCTATGTAAGTAAATATAGTATGCAGGTCCTTACTCTTACCCGGGTGGTAGACTCCCAGGAGTTTCAACACCGGGTCAAGGGTTTAAATACCAACCAGTGGTGAAATCCCATGGTGTACGTGTGTGTGTGTACGCGCGTGTGTAAAACAAAAAAAGAAGTAAATACAGTATGCCAAATCATTTTCTAAGAATTAAAAACACGGATATTTGTTTCTTACAAAAAAAAAAAAAAAGAGTTGGAATGTTGACTTCCATGATTATGAGATAACCTTTATCATTGGACCGTTGACATATTAACATTTTCAAGAAAAATAACATTCTAAACAAAAATAAAAATAAAAATGGAATTACCATTCTACTCAATAACTTTCCATTTCATGAGAATTTTATAAAGCCTCATTTGTCACCCTAGTTTGGAATATCTGGATGGGCAATCTCTTGAATTCGAAATACCTTGGATTTGGAATTCATTGGTGGTGTTTGGCACCCTAGATTTGAAATGCCTTGTAATCCAAAAATAGCTATACATTTAAATTATATAGTACATTTACAAGAGTTTGAATTTAATCACTAAATCAACTTTAATACCCTTAATTAGTGTACATATGTGATGTTTGTCATTAATAAGCTCGGTGAAATATATACCTTAGCAAAAAAAAAAGAAAAGAAAAAGATTTTTCAAGCCTCAGATGGGCCATAAGGATAAGAACACAACCGAATGACTAACCAATGTCTTTTAATCATTGATTTAAATGGCCATGTTTGGATTGCTCGGATCATTCTATTAATGTAAGTTTAGTGATGTAGATCTGATTATTCTATGATTTCATTAGCAAGCTACATGTACATTAGATTAGTAGCTCAGTGACACATATGTTACACATGCAATTCTTTTACCTTTAAAAATGAATAAAACAAGGAGATGATTGATAATCCTAGCAAGAGGGATGTATTGCAAAACTCGTTAAAAGTAAGGATTTGAAATCTTCTGAATTCAAAATGCTTTCTAATCCACGCCATGCCACCAAACGACATGGTGAATTTGCAATACCCTCATATACCCTTCAATCCCCCCAAATGCAAGGTGCCAAATTCCATGCCTACATTTTGGTTCTCTGTGTCTTTTTTTTTTTCCTTCTTTAAAGGGAAATATTAATTCGAAAATATGGCTTTGATTCTTGATGCTATTTGCAGTCTCTTTGTAGACTTGTGGTTGTTACTAAATGGATCTTGTGGTCATTTAGTTGATTGTATTTGGACTTTGTTATCGTTATGGGCTTAGGTCCCTCTTGCATAAGTGGACTTTTTATACGCTTGTTGTTGCTCACATAAACATATACTTTAGAAGAAACCCCAACCACTCATCAGGTGGCCATTGTGTCTAGAAATATGGTCCAAAAATCAGGCATGTTTGCTAATTTGTTGGGCTGAATACATATGAAAGAAATGCGCGGTCAACGAAAATCGAACGTGGGTGTCAACCGGCTGAGTTAGGGCTGGTCTAGTTTATCCAAGCTTGGCTAGCATTGTTCAACATAGGTCTGAGCCTGACCGAAATGTTTATTCTAAGTTAGAGCTTGATTGGGGGGATGGGGCTTCAGTTGGAGCAATATATTACAAAATCGTCATTGCAAACCCTAATGAGCCGGGTGTTGTAGGTCTGAACCCAAGCCCATCCCATTGGTAGCCCTAGTCAATTTACATGTAGGGTGCATCAAATGAGCTGTATAACCTGATTCGTCACTTAAGGTTATAGATAGAGCTGTCAATAGGCAAGGATTTGGCTAGTATATGTGGCTTGAGGGTTGAGCCCAGTTGTGTATAAAGGCCCATCAACCCCACCGGGCCCACTTCATTTAAGGTTTTCAATGGAATTTTTGTAACATATGCCATGCATAGGGGTGTACACTGAGTCGAGCAAGCCTCAGCTCGACTCGGCTCGGTCACTAGTTGACCCCAGCTCGAACTCAGCTCAGCTCTGTCCTCGAGCCTAACTGGATAACTTGGCTCGATTCGGTTAGCAACTTGGGTTAGTTCGAGCCGAGTTTAAGCCAAAATCAAGCCTCTATGGCTTTTCCACAAGCACATGTAGTGCGCTTTCAATTTCTCACTATATGTAAAACAACAGTAGTCGTTTACAAGTATTTCATAAAATATCTTATATGCAACATCAAAATCAAGGAAGAATGATATTTATTTCATATACACACCTTCCTTACCACTAGCCGACAATTCGTTGAGTCATTTCGTCAAACACTTGGTGAGCAACATCAATATCAAAGTAACCAAGTCATTGAACTAGTTCGATCCGAGTTCAATTTGAGTTGGGTTTCAATTTGAGTTGAGTCAAAATCGGGCAAGCTCGAACGCAGTTTGAAATTTTTTGGAGCTCAAAAAATCAGCTCGTCTCAACTTGAACTCAGCTTCGATCCAAGTCAAGCCGAGCGAGCTAACCGAACTAACTTGGTTGGTATACACCCCTAGCCATACATATATATATCAAAACTCGGTAAGTAATAACATTTTCACTATCTTTATTTTGCGTTTGGAACATTCGATTAGGCAACTCTAAAAAAAAAGGATGTATTGCGTCCTACAATCGGTAAGAATTTGTGGGGCCCACCGTGATGTATGAGTTTTATCCATGCCGTCCATCCATTTTCTAATATCATTTTACGTATGAACCCCCAAAAGGAGGTAGATACAATGGGGATTGAACCCCCACCATTAAGAACTTCTTGGGAGCTGTAGAAGTTTTGGATCCAGCTGGCGTTTTCCTTCATCCAGATCTATATGAACTTATAAACAGTTTGAATGCAAATAAACATCACGGTGGCCCTGGGAAGGTTTCAACGGTGGGTGTCATTATCACAACTGCTTCCTATGGTGAGGTCCACTTAAGCCATGGATCTGCTTCATTTTCGGGCTCTTACCCTGAAATAATATGGAAAAATGAATGGACGGCGTGGATAAAATCCATACATCATGGTGGGCCCCACAGAGTCCCTACTTCGACAAATTATCATCCATTGGATCTGATCGTGAACCAATTACCGTAGTGGGAATCAATCAAAATTGATGTGGATTTCTCATTAGATCAGTGGCCCATGTTGTATTGTGTCATTTACATCAACGGCAATATCAATGACACATGCACACACCTAATCAGTCTAGGCCATCTGGACAAGTGGGCCCCATCAATTTCTATCAAGGCGTGTGATACATGATCTTAACCATTAATCATGTATTTGATCTGGGATACAACTATAGCCCACCAAATTGAGAGTTTGATCACTGATCAATGGGCCCACTCCTAGAAACTGAAAATCAAAATGTTCTCTCACCCAATTGATTAGTTTTTCATCCCTGTATATTGAGTAGTGGGGCCCACCTAATGAGCAGCCTCGATCTTACACTTTACAACACACAGGGTTGGGTTTGGGCTCGTGTCAGGTCCAGCCAGACTCTTTTGTGGGCTGGACTTAGACAGACCTTGGCTCGGTGCGTGGACAGCCCTAGATTTACCTGATAAGCCCTGATTAACAGGAGGCTTGAATAAAGAAAGTGAGAATTCTGTTATTAGCTGCTAATCCTCTGAGGTTGAACAATATCTGTTGGAGGGAGGGACCTGAGTTTTAGACTTTGATTCCGACTCAAACAACCCAAAATTGTGACTTGCTATAAATAGTAAACTCACTATTTATAAACTACCCTGTTCTTACTTAGATTTCATGGTTTTTTGCAAAAAAAAATAGTAAGTATTTAATTTGGCCAAACCATGTTATTCTCCTAACTTTTCTAAGACATTTTTACGTTGGTCACAAACTCAAAGGTTCAAAAGTTATGTTTGAATTAAAATTTGTATTTATAATAAAAATGAAACTAAATGAGACTTTTGATTGTCGATCTCACAGAATCTTGAAAATTCAGCTTGGCCAACCTGATATAGCAGGGTTGGTTGGCTTAAGTAAGTCTTTATAATCCAAAATTATATATAATATGTCGAATATATATATATATATATATATATATATATATATATATATATATATATATATATATATATATACACCACTTATTTAAGGTTCTGACAGTATGTACAAATCGTTTCTGCTTCCGATTGAGCCTTCTCTGGCCCATCTTTACCATGAAAGTGTCTGACCTGCTCCACATCCATGTCGAATGGTGAATTGACAGATGGTAGGAATTAAAATAAATGGATGAGATGCAAGAGTCAGAAAGGAGAGGTGAAATAGGCAAAACCAGTTAGTTAAATTAGGCCTAATAAATACGTGGCCATGGAACTCTCTCTTGATCTCACGATTTGGACTCTCTCGATCAAATGTTGCCCTCTCTCTATTTAGTGTTGTATGTATGTTTTCATTTTTTTTTTAATTTAATTTTATTTTTTATTATTATCTGCGCCACTAATATGTGGGCCACACCACATCATCTCGCCCCATCAAATCTACATGAATGAGCTCCATTAACCATATGCATGCACTATCCAAAAATACTGCCAATCTGGTGGTGTCGATTGATAACTATGGGGACCATCAGATCAACAAGGTAAGGCCCATGTTTGGCCACTGCAAAACCGTTTAAAAAAAGAAACGAATTTGTACTTGAATGCCTTATCAGTATTTTGGGCCATTTGATTTATGGTGCCCATTTTTGGAAGGTGATCAAAGCCAACTTGTGCAAGCTTTACAATTTAAACCTGCCGATCTAGGGGGCTTAGTTACATTTGCATTAGAGGACATGAATATATATACCCATTAAATATCCCACATTTATTCATCTGCTTGTTAAATTTCTAGTAAAATTTTTTATTTGATGAGCAACATGATGACACAGGAAAGGACGTGTAGAGGTGGAGCAACGTCTTCCTCAGGTGGATAACGATTTTGAATCCGTGGAACTTATTTGGACTCCTCACAAAGATGCCTGAATCCACCAGAAGAGATAGAAGATAGAAAATAATTCTAATAAACTTTATAATAATTTGATTGATTATGAAAATTGAGCTTACAACCTCTTAGATAATAAGATCTACCCTATAGGGAGAAGTCTTGGAATTAAACTATAAATAAAACTCCTAGAAATCATGACTTACTATAAATAGTAAACATACTATTTATATACGGCCGTGATTTCTACTAGTGCACATGGTTTTTAGCCAAAAATAGCAAGTGTCCTATTTAGACAGAACCATGATGTTTCCCTAACTATTCTAAGCACTTTTCATGTTGAGCTCGACTCCTAAAGCCCAATGGATGAAGAATTATACTTAAGTTAAAACTTACTATAAATAATAAAAATGAAATTAAAACAGAAATTCGACTGTTGATCTGATGGTATTTCACAAATTTGGCATGCATAACCCTGCATAGCTAGGTTAGGTGGTTAAAGTAGCTTGTCCTACCCCAAAATCATATATGGTATGCTGGATAACTCATTTCGGTTTGCGAGATACGCTAGTTTTAGGTTTCGATGGTTTGGATTACCTCTATCTCCAATCGGGCCTTTTCTGGTCTATCTTGGCCATGAAATTATCCACTACCCTCTGTACATCAGTCCCCTTCAGTTCAAAAGAACTCGTCCTGCTTTGGTTTATGATACTCGGTCAAGTTCGCGATGTTGAAAGTACGCGAGATCTCCATGTCATCCAGAAAATTAACAACATACGCGTTGTCATTAATCTTTCGGAGGATCGGTATTGGCCTAATCTTCTTGTTTTTCAATTTATTGTATGTCCTGACTAAAAATCTCTCCTTACGTAGATGAACCATAACTTAGTCGCCCACCTCGAACATATTTTGTCGCCGATGCTTGTCGGCCTACTCCTCGTACTTGTCGTTCGAAGCCTGTAACTTGGTTTCAACCTTTGCAGGAATGCCCATGATTCTGTTTGCCATATGTTCTACTCTAATTCTCATGCCTGGGAACTTAGGTAAAGGGACTAAGTTAAGTGTGTGGTGAGGCACTCGACCATAAATAACATGGAACGGGGACTTTCAGTCAAGCTGTTTACCATGTTGTTGAATGCAAACTTCACTTGAGACTATGCTAAATCTCACTGCTTTGGTTTTTCTCATGAAATACATCAAACGAGATTCCCCAACGTGCGATTCACAACTTTAGTTTGTCCATCGGTTTGTGGGTGGTAGGCATTGCTGAACTGAAATAGTGTACCGAACTAGTTCCACAAAGTTTGTCAAAAGTGGCTAATCAACTTCATATCATGGTCAGAAGTGATAGTCTTATGGACCCTGTGTACCCACACGATCTCTCTGAAGAATAAATTTACCACATTCGTTGTATCGACGATCTTCTTACATGGGATGAATTGTGCCATCTTTGAGAAAGGATCTACCACCACGAACATCGAATCTATGTCACGCTGTGTTCGTGGGAGACCTAACATGAAGTCTATTAATAGGTCCTCCCAAGGGTCGTCAGGTACATGTAACAATGTATAGAGGCCCATATTCTGAGAATGTCACTTGGAGACCCGACAAACATGATAACACTGCACCGCTTTACCCACATTACATACTAACTGTAGGTAGTAGTACCATTCTTCAACAAGAGCTCGTGTCTTGTCCAGTTCAAGGTGTTCACTAAGGCCAATTCTATATAGCACTTGGATGATATGCTCCCTCAGTAATCTTTTGGGGATACATAATCGATTCTCTTTGAAAGTAAACCCATCTTGCATGTGTTGGTTATTAAGTGACTGTTGAAGGTCAAATATTGCATATTCGACCTCAGTTATTACCTGATTTTACAAATATGATACTGTTTAATTGCTTATTTTAATCGTGTTTGTATTGCAAGGTAAATTTAGGAGCATGGACTAAAAAAAGGTACTAAAAGCATAAATTTAACGCTCATAAATCAGCAAAGCAAGGGATGGATCCGAGGAGACCGAGATCGAAGAATTTACACTTAAAATATCCTAGAAAATCACATAATCAATAATAAAGAAGCCTGAAAATCATCCTGAATGTAAGATCACAGGGTTCCCACCATTTGTTTGACTCGAAACTCTATATCCGTTTGACTTGATTTCTCCCAATTGAGTACCAAATTCTTTTCTTTACATCTTTTCAACACACATTTAAGACTCTCTAAGTACTTACTGAAAGATGGACTGAAGACAGAGAAATCATCCATGAAGACCTTTAGATATTGCCCTACCATATCAGAAAAAATACTCATCATGCATTATTAAAAAGTGGCAGGAGCATTACATAGTCCGAATGACATCCTTCGATAAGTAAAGGTGCCGCTAGGACATGTAAATGTAGTATTTTTCTTATCTTTAAGGGCTATCTCTATCTGAATGTATTCCGAATACCCGTCAAGGAAATAGTAATAAGAATGACCAGCTAACATTTTCAGAATTTGATCAATGAATGACAAAGGAAAGTGGTCCTTTTTTGTGATGGTATTCAACTTTCTGTAGTCAATGCATATTCTCCAACCAGTAATAAATCTAGTTGGCACGTGTTCATTATTGACACTGGCTACAATGGTGATTCCGGACTTCTTAAGAACACCTGAGTTGGATTCACCTATTGACTATCAGATATAGGGTATATGATATCCACATCTAATAGTTTAAGAACCTCGGCTTTAACCACTTCCTTCATGTTTGGATTTAGTTTACGTTATGATTGTCAAGAGAGCTTCGCATTATCCTCAAAATAAATGTAGTGAGTACAAATTGGAGGGTCAATTCTCTTGAGGTCTGCAATCGTCCATCCAAGAGCTCCCTTATGCTCAATGGGAGTAGATATTAACATACTCTCCTGTTCTGATTCAAGGTGGGATGAAATCATCACTGGACATGTCTCATCTTAACCTAAATAGATATATTTTAAATTAAAGGGCAAAGGTTTTCGGTCAAGCTTCAGTGCCTTAAGGTTAGACGGCAGATGCACTTATTTGGTTTGAGACAATTCTTCAAATTGTGGCCTCCATCGGTTAACTTCAAGTATCGACGCAGTATCAAGCATTGCACCCATCTCCCCAATCATGTCATCATCAAAATCATAGGAGTGGGCCAAACACATTTCTAGAGGATCAGAGGATAAGGTAAGAGACGTTCTATCTTCAATGAAAGAGTCAATCATGTAAATGTCGTGAATATTGTCATCATCCTCTAACTGTCTGCCCGTATTGAAAAGATGTTCAACTCCAATTTCATATTCCCGAAAGACATACTCATGATTCCATTCTTGTAATAATGATTGTGTTTGAAGTGGCAAGGAATGGGCGATCAAGAATGACGGAAATCTGAGTGCTCATGTTACTGATGGGTTCTGTATCCAGGATGATAAAATCTACGGGATAGTAGAATTTATCAACCTATACTAATACATCCTCAATTATCCCTATCGGTACACAAACAGAATGATCAGCAAGTTGTAATGTGGTTAGGGTGAGTTTTAATTTATCCAAACCTAACTGTTTATACACCGAGTAGGGAATTAGATTTACGTTCGCTCCTAAGTCAAGACGTGCATGCTCAATTTGGTAGTTCCTGATTACACATGGTATATATGGTTGGGCTACTGGGATCCTTGAATTTCTGCGGTAAATCTTAGTTTAGGATGATACTCACTTTCTCAGTCAAGAAGATTTTCTTTTGAATATTTTACCGTCTTTTGGTTGTACACAAGTCTTTCAGGAATTTGGCATATGAAGGTATTTGTTTTACGACATCAAGTAGAGGAATATTGACCTTCACTTGTTTCAACACTTTTAGAATATCTTGAGAGTTAGAGAGAGGTTTTGGTACAACCAACCGTTGGGGGAATGAAACAATCAGTTTCCCTTGAGGTTTCAGTTCCAATTCTTGTGGAGCAGTGCTACATTTATCATTGTTGTCCTCTTCCGGTTCCTTAGGCTTTTTAGCCCTAACTGGAATGGTTTTGTCAATGGTCTTCCCACTCTTAAGAGTGGTAATAGATTTAGCTTGCTCCATCTGATTTGAAGATTTTTGATCACTTATCTCATATTGCGGTTGAAGATTGGGGAGAGGTTGAGTAGGAAGTATCCCCTTTCCCCCAATTGTTAAGTGCGACTCTATTCTTTGAATAGATGATGTAAGTAATCCCAAAGCCAATTTGATTTCCTGGTTGAATAGCTCTTGGTCTCGCATACGTTTTTGAACCGGATCCTCTTGAGGTTTCACTTGATTTGGAATTCGATTGAAGAAACCTTGAGGGGTAGCTGTTTGTCCATTCCTCCAACTGAAGTTTAGATGATTTGTCTAACTAGGATTGTATGTATTGGAGCTAGGTCCTTTGAAAGGCCTTTGGTAATTGTTCATAGCATTGAATTCCTTATTTAGCAACTCTCGAAAGGCAGGTATTGTTTGATAATTTTTAGTTGTGTGAATGTTGCTATCATAAATACCACAAACAGTTTCATTAACCTTATCCTTATTTAATTCGATGGCCTCGAATTTCCTTATGAGATTAGTCACTTTAGAATTGATATCATCGTCCTCTTTCAGGAGATACATTCCACCCCTCTCCTTAGATTGAGTCAGCCTTGACATGGTGCTTGATTTTGGGTATATCCTATGATTGTGTGTTTTCAGCAAATCTATCCAAATAGTCCTACACATCATCGACATTTTTATTCATGAATTCTCCATTGCTCATTGTTTCGACCAATTGGCGCATTGAAGATGTCAGATAATCATAGAAAAAGTTCATGATGTGCCACATTTCAAAACTATATTGTGGGCATAAACTGACAAGATCTTTAAATTGCTCCCAACATTAGAAGAATATTTCATCTTCCCTTTGGGCAAAGTTCATGATCGACTTTCTAAGGGTGTTTGTCTTATGGTATGGGAAAAATTTCTTTATGAACTCCCTTATCACATCATTCCATGTGTCAATAGATCTAGGACGTAGTGAATGCAATCACGTCTTAGCTTTCTCTTTCAAACAAAAGGGGAAAGTGTTTCAGCTTGACTATGTCCTCAGATATGTTTGAAAAATATAAAGTGACTATGATCTCATTAAACTCTTTTAGGTGTAAGTATGGATTTTCTGACTCAAGCCGATGAAATTTTGGAAGGAGTTGGATCACCCCTTACTTCATAACCATGTGTCCCATATTTTCAGAAAAAACCATGCATGAGGGTGTGCTCACCCTCGCCGGTTGTAAATAATCTCGTAAAGTACAAGACGGGGGTGCTTAATGCACCTCATTCTCATCATGGATGTCTTCCTCCCTAGGTTGGGGTAGAAGAGGTTGGTTTGCATCCATCACTTCAATTAACTTTGGGGATCTCAAGCGGTGTATAGTCTTGCTATGGATAGTTAACCCCTTTACCAATCCTCCTTGCATCAAGAGACGTCGAGTGTTGTCACGAACCCACTTGGGCGTGAAACACTCGCAACTTTCAATTCAAATTCTAAACATAAACCTAAAAAGGAAGGAAAAAATAAAAATCTAGAAATAAAAAGAAAAGAATTAGAAAGAAATTACCAAATTAGAAGTTCCTAAGTTAAAAATCTACAAAACAAAACAAAACATGTCAGTTTCTAAAAATAGAAAGTCTAAAATTAAAAAGTTCCTAAAGAATAGAAAGTAAATTAGTTTATAAAATTAAAAGAAAACCTATAATTAAAAATTTCTAAAAATAGAAAATAAAACCCTAATCTTACCTATAATTAGAAATTTCTAAAAATAGAAAGTAAAACCCTAATCTTAAAAATAGAAAAGTAGAGAAATTAGAAGGAGATTGCCAATTTAGAAAATCTATATCAAAATCCTACAAAACAGGAAAGTTAGGTTAGTTTCTAAAAATCAAACCAAAAAACCTAAACCTAAAATTAAAAACTAGAAAAATCCTAATCTTAACCTGGTTCTAGTTCTAGTTACTTTCAGATTAAGGTTTAAGTTTTTTTGTTTGATTTTTAGAAACTAACCTAACTTTCTTGTTTTGTGTAACACCCCGGATTTTGGCCAATCTGGGATTTGACGTCCTTAGGCAATGGGTCAATTAAAACACCTGAAAATTCGCTTAGAACCCAATTCCATAGCCAAAGAAACCACTTAGAATCAATTCCTTTAGAAAATATGACTAAGTTAGCTAGTGCAACGTTAGAATAGCTGGGAAATGGTCCCTGATCGCTTTAAATACGTTCTACAAGGCCCAAAGCGAGTGGAACCAAGGGTGCTATAATGCTCTAAAGCCTCGGATCAAACTCTAAGCCGGTTTGTCCTCGGGACCTCCTTGAAACTTTGTATTGGATCTAGACCGCGCGTCGAAAGTCCGATACCTCCTATCTTAGACCGTTAGAACCGTCTAGCTGGACTTGACACTCATTCCGAAAATCAAGTCAAACCGATAATCACAGGCTATTTCATTGAGCCCGGACCGAAGAGAGTGTGAATAGGGACATAGTTGGAATTTCAAATTCAAATCTGGCACACAAATTTGACGCATCAGTATTAAGCATTCTGACCGTCAGAATACAGCCAAATTACACCCTTGGATCAGGAAAAATATCTATTATATATCACGAGACTTATAGGCCTGATCTTGGTGCGGTGACCGTTAAACTGAAACTGGGCCGCCACGTGCGATCTGGGAACCCAACCGGTCTGAAAACTGGATGTGTGCTAGATCCAGTATGCATGAGCTTAAGTCCGACCGCATTTGGCCTGGGGACCTCCAGAAATGCCCTTTTGGACCGAAACGGCCCCGATTTGGTTAGGCACCAAGTAAACATTGTTCCCAAGCCTATTTTGGGAATGTTTTAGGCTATAAAAGGGGTTGAAACCCTCACTCCTCTCTTCCATCCGAATTTGAGAGAAACCCTAGCTTGGGAGAGAGAAAAAGGTGGGAGATTGTGAGAGTGTGGGAGAGTTCTTCCTGCCACTTGTACTACGCGTTGCACGTGCTTAAGCAACACACCTCTACCGCTTTCCCGGCGATTCCACCGCGATCCTAGGTAAGTAAAAACCCTAAATAGTTGTTGATTTGAGTTTCCCTTGTTTCCATAGCGATGTAGCTTATGGATCTTGTGTATTAGGTTCCTTATTCGCCGTAGACGAAGCGTATACGCTCCGTTTCAATTTCCGAGTCTAC
The DNA here is from genome assembly GCA_037074715.1 of Magnolia kwangsiensis. Taxonomy (NCBI): domain Eukaryota; kingdom Viridiplantae; phylum Streptophyta; class Magnoliopsida; order Magnoliales; family Magnoliaceae; genus Magnolia; species Magnolia kwangsiensis. The sequence goes on from CM073575.1 coordinate 130,656,621, forward strand.
AAGACATAAGGTGCGGATATTAGACGCTTTGATTGACTGTTTCCAAAGCTTTCAATGTCGTTTAATAGTAGATTCTTGACGGCATCGCCGTTTGACATGTACAAAATGCTCTCCGTTTCCCGTTTCGTAAGCTAACGAAGAATATGAGATTTAGGGCATTTTAGTCATTTGTAGGAAGTACCGTTTACATTCATATTTTGCTGATGTGATTGACATGGTTTGTTGTCGCATTAGGAAGTTAGGAATGCGTGCATAATTAGTTTGGCGAAGAGATTCGCCTAGTTGCGCACTTTGGGTCGACATACTATATGTAGACTTAAGTGTGTAGTGTATGTGTTTGTATAAATGCTTGTATTAGTATGTATTGAATTAAATGATGTTATTTGATAGTTTGTGATTGATTTTTCAATTATTATGCTGCCCTAAATGATTTCCTACATGTTGACAAAATGCATGATTTCATCACATGCATGGAATGTATGTGCTTGAGGATTTGCTTAAGTTGAATATGCATGGGAAGTATGCCTTGAAGATTTGCTTAAGTTGAATGTTATAACATGTGCTAACATGCTCACATGATGTATTTCAATTCCAACACCTTTGTATAGTGTTAATGTAATTCCATAGATGTGTGGGACTTGACTTAGTCCAGGCAGTCGGTAACCGAGCGAATTCGTGGCTGACTGGTCATAGCCACGAACGACGCGTCGATGAATGTGATTCGTGTTGAGAGTTGGCGGCAGTGGTTAGGCCACGCGAAGTGTTTCACGCACTTCATGTCGTTCAATTCGAGATGCGATCGCACTAGTCGAGCCCGTCAAGTAACCCGACTGGCCGATGTTTGTTCACCTTGTATGTATCATAACTGCTTGAACCTAGGGTACTGAACTTACCATTGTAAACCCTGTTAACCATGGTACCTTGATCCATAAAGACTCATGAGCCGGGCATGGTGGTATGGGACACCGTGGTCGAGCTGTCGGCCTACGCTGGGGCCACAAACCTCCCCGTAGTGACCAGTGAGCACCTATGACTCGTGAGCAGATTATGGTGGTATGGGACACTATATTCTTGCTGTCGGCCTACACTGATAAGGTGATGGGGGAGCGGTGCAACGAGTGCGAGCAACAGCCCTGGCAGCCCTTTGTAGTGACCGCGAGCGTATTCTGAGTTCACGGGAGGCGACGACCCTTCCGTGCAGTAGAGTACAGTAGGCCTGTATTGATAAGGTGATGGGGGAGCGGAGCAACGAGTGCGTGCAACAGCCCTGGCAGCCCTTGCAGCGACCTACGAAATGTACATCGTATGAGATTACTAGGAGTGACGACCCTAGACAGGATCTGTGTTGGGATTGATATAAGGGAGGTACCTTAGTTTCCCAATATTGCTGTATGAAAAGGACTAATAACAACTCGGTAATCATATCACCATAGCATTGCATGTGCCTGGAAGATGTGGAGCACTCTAGGGAGTGTGGCATGCCGCGGTCGTAAGATGTTGCCGCATGAGGGTGATCGTCGGTGAGGGCATACATCACGTCATGTCATAATTGCATTAACAACAGTATTAGGATTGTTTGATTTACTGCGTTACTATTATCGCATGATTGATTTGATAACATGTTAATCTTTGCTCTATTATTCCACTGAGTTAGCTACTCACTCCCACGTTACGGGACGGTGTTCCGGACACCCACCAGACCTTTTTGTGATTGCAGATGATGGCGCGGCCTGTGAGGCAGAGCCGGACTTGATGATGATGAGGAGGATCCCTCCTTTATGCGTGTTCTGATCGACGGGATTACAGGGAGGTTGATTAGATACTTTGACATTTGTCATTTTATATTTTTAGCGCACTCATGTATATTCATTTGGTTTACTTTTGAAGTATACATGTATATGTCTAACCTGGTAATATATTCACACTCTGGAGACATACAACAGTTTATATATGTTATACATACTATTACAGACTTCCGCTGGTTAATTTAACTGTCTCTGGAGTATGATATGCGGTTCTAGCTTAATCTCACTCATGTTTAATACATTATCACAGACAACATTCAATCATACATATCTATGTTGCATAAATAACATTTTGGAACTCGGGAGTTGGGTTTTTGCCCGACCCCCCGATTTTCGGGATGTTACATTTTGTTGGATTTTGATATAGATTTTCTAAATTGGTAATCTCCTTCTAATTTCTCTAATTTTCTATTTTTAAGATTAGGGTTTTTATTTTGATTTTTAGAAATTTCTAATTCTTAGTTTTATTTTAATTTTAGAAACTAATTTACTTTCTATTCTTAAGGAACTTTCTAATTTTAGACTTTCTATTTTTAGAAGCTGACATGTTTTGTTTTGTTTTGTAGGTTTTTAACTTAGGAACTTCTAATTTAGTAACTTCTTTCCAACTCTTTTCTTTTTATTTATAGATTTTTATTTCTTTTCTTCCTTTTTAGTTTTAGGTTTTGAATTTGAATTGAAGGTTGCGAGTGTTTCATGCCCAAGTGGGTCCGTGACAACACTCGACGTCTCTTGACTGAAGGAGGATTGATTGAGAGGTTAACTATCCATCATAAGACTAGACACCGCTTGAGATCCCTAGAGTTAATTGAAGTGATGGCTGCAAACCAACCTCTTCTACCCCAACCTAAAGAGGAAGACATCTAAGATGAGAATGAGGTGCATTAAGCACCCCTGCCTCATACTTTATGAGATTATTTACAACCGGCGGGGGTGAGTACGCCCTCATGCATGATTTTTCCTAAAAATACAGAATACATAGATCATGGATATGAAGTCAGGGGTGATCCAACTCCTTCCAAAATTTCATCGGCTTGAGTCATAAAATCCATATTTACACTTGAAAGAGTTTGATGAGATCATAACCACTTTATATTTTCCAAACGTATCTAAGGACATAGTCAAGATGAAACTCTTTTCCTTTTGTTTGAAAGAGAAAGCTAAGATGTGATTGCATTCACTACGTCCTACATCTATTGACACATGGAATGATGTGATAAGGGAGTTCATAAAGAAAATTTTCCCATACCATAAGATGAACACCCTTAGAAAGTCGATCATGAATTTCGCCCAAAGGGAAGATGAAATATTCTTCCAATGTTGGGAGCGATTTAAAGATCTTATCAGTTCATGCCTACAATATGATTTTCAAACGTGGCACATCATGAACTTTTTCTATGATGGTCTGACATCTTCAATGCGCCAATTGGTTGGGACAATGAGCAATGGAGAATTCATGAATAAAAATATCGATGATGTGTGGGACTATTTGGATAGATTTGCTGAAAACACACAATCATGGTACACATACCTAAAATCAAACACCATGTCTAGGCCGACTCAATCTAAGGAGAGGGGTGGAATGTATCTCCTTGCCTTTCAAACATCTTGGATATGGAACCCATCAGTAACATGAGCACTCAGATATCCATCATTCTTGGTCGCCCATTCCTTGCCTTTCAAACACAATCATTAATTGCAAGAATGGAGTCATGAGCATGTCTTTCGAGAATATGAAATTAGAGTTGAACATCTTTTTTAATACAGGTAGACGGTTAGAGGATGATGACGATTTCCACGACATTTACATGATTGACTCTTTCGTTGAAGATAGAACGCCTCTGACCTTATCTTCTGATCCTCTAGAGACGTGTCTGGCCTACTCCCATGATTTTGATGATGACATGATTAGGGAGATGTGCACCATGCTTGATACTGTCCCAGTACTTGAAGTTAACCGGTGGAGGCAACAATTTGAAGAATTGCCCCAAACTAAAAAAGTTCTTGACATCTAACCCATACGTCCTTAAAGTGGTTGTCATTGACATATATGTCATTAAGGCGCTTGAACCCAAAAACCTCACTGCTCATAATGATTAACAGAGTTACACAGTGACTCAGTGCATCAGTCACTTTGTTCTGCTGCCTAGACTTATGTTTCAGCACATGCATAAGTTCTTACAAAAATGAAACCCACATAACGTGCACGCGAGTCACGTTAGCTTGGCTATTAATGAATTAAAGAGCTTGATGGTCCGTGTAAAGAATGAACTCCCTTTGAATCAAGTAATATTGCTAATGTCGCAGTGCATGGACCACTGTGTACAATTCGAGCTCATATGCCGACCATTTTTTGTGTGCATCATTAAGCTTTTCATTGTACAGGCTACCAGTCGACCTTTTTGAGACAAGAATCCCCCAATCTCGTCATATGAAGCATCACATTCAACTTCGAATAGTTTGTCGAAGTTGAGAAGTAACAAAATCGGGGTTGTGGATAACTTGTTTTAAATTTTGGCAAAGCTCATTTCGGCTTCATCAGTTCACTGAAATTGTCCCTTCTTCATGTAGTATGTAATTGGAGATACAATGATGTTAAAATTCTCCAAGAACCAATGATAGAATGTCGATAATCCATAAAAACTTCGTACCTCATGAATGTTTGTTGGGACCGGCCATTCCCTGATGGCTTTTACCTTTTTCTCATCTACTCGAATACCATAGATGTCACGAAAAAGTCCAAAACTAATAGGTTTTCAGTTAAAAAGATGCACTTTTTAAAATTGAGATATAACTTATGTCCTCACTGTATATCAAAATGTCATCGAAATAAATCACAACGAACCGCCCAATAAATGACTTTAGAACTTGGTTCATCAACCTCATGAATGTACTAGGCGCGTTCGAAAGACCAAAGGGCATGACCATCCATTCATACTACCCTTCCTTGGTTTTAAAGACCGTTTTTCACTCATTACCCAGCTGTATTTGAATATGATGGTAGCCGCTCCTTAAATATAATTTAGAAAATAATTTTACACTGTCAATCATGACCAACATATTGTGCAGCCATGGTATAAAAAATATATTTTTTAATGGTGATTTTGTTGATGGCTCAGTTGTTGACACACATGTGCCAACTCTCATGTTTCCTATGAGTTAATAAAGCTGGTACAATGCATGAGCTCATGCTTTCTCGAATAAGACACTTACAGATCAGTTCCTCCACTTGCCATGACAGAATTTTGCACTCCTTTGAACTCATCCAATAGTGAGGACGATAGGGTAAGTTGGACCCAGGGGCAAGGTCGATATGATGTTAGATATCTTGCATAGGAGGCAGTCCATCAGGAAGGTCATCAGGCCAATTTTTTTTGAATTCATGGAAGGAGGGATTTAGTTTTTTAGGGATGATGGTAGGCTCAAGTTCCTCCCCTTTTATAATTAACGCATATGCTTATCCTATTTCTTTGAATTTCTCCATGAAGTTCCATATGGTTAAGAGAAAATGACCCTCCACTTTAGAAGTTTTGGGTGGCTCTTTTAGATCCATAGGGGCTAATATGATTTTTCGACCATGGTTGACGAAAATATACGCGTTATCTCGCCCTTTGTTAGTGGCGTCACGATCGAATTTCCATAATCAACCTAGTAGTATGTGATAGGCATCCATGTCAGCTATACATTGCATACTACTTCATCTTTATAATATTTAGCAATCGAAAAAGATATAGTACATGTTCAGTTACCTTCATTTCACTGACCTTCTTAATCCAACCGATCATATATGGAGAGAGATGATGTGGTGTATATAATTACAACTTTTTCACTTTGACCTTGTAGATGATGTTCTTGCTGCTCCCACTATCAATGGTCAAGTCACGAACTTTTCAATTTACTGTATACCTAGTACGAAAGATGCAAAGTCATTATGGGTGTACTTCTTTCCTTGGCATATACAATAGTTGTCTTATGACGAGGGACTCGTCATGATCTTATTGAACTCAACATGTCTCATCCGCCTCGTCATCTGTGGCGTGCTCTAGTTTCTCAATATCTGGGTCTTCATTGACATTTTTAGCGTTACCATTATTGATGATGAGGTTCACCACTTATCGCTGGGGACAAGTATTTGATAGGTGACTTGGTTGGCCATAACAACAATAATTATTGGGTCTTGGCCGAGCATAGGAGTTCGAGATCCTGCTCGGACCAGTAGCAGTCGATACGCTTCTTTGGAGCCTAGCTTGCCCTCTTCCCTGATCTCGATTCATGGGTGTATGAGGTTAAGTGCATGCTCCTAAAATTTCTTTCCCTTTGGGCTGTAGCGCTCCCTAGGGCAGACTTAACATGGTGATCCTAGTTATAGGATGGGTTTGTGTGTTGGGACGTTTAAGCTGTGCTTCTGCTTAGGTAGTGCCAACTTAACTGCATCATTTATCGTCTAAACCGACTGCATCTGGACCTAATCATGGATCCCCATACATAATCCACTATTGCATTAGGTGACTTGTTGTGATTCAATCTTGAATAAATTGTTACAGGCCGCCAAGCGGTAGAATTCTTCTACATAATCTCTCACCGATCGACTACCCTGCTGACAACTTTGGTATTATTGGAATATTATTTGATCATAGTCACTAGGGAGGAATCGCGCATGTAGCAACTGCTTCATTCACTGTTATGTGTGAATTAGCGCTTTCGTCTATCTCGTTCGTATGAGTTGAAGTTTCTCCTACTAACCTGAAGCTCTACCCTTCAACTTGTAGGCCACATGCTTGACCTTTTTCACTTCAATGATTTTCCATATAATCGAAGATTCGCATAACTTCATAAAGCCAATTGAGGAAATCCTCAATATGAAGTTGGCCATTGAAGCTAAGAATATTGACCTTTATCCTGAACTCTCGATTTACTCGATCATAGCCTTGCCTCAACCTCCTCATGGCTGGATTCCCTTTCCTCAGGAACGACCCATTGGTTCACTGCTAACACCATCTTGTGATCATGACGATTACAAATTCCAGTAATTGCTAGTGAAAAATTACTGCCAGGAACACGTAGTTGCGTTATGGCCTCCGTCATGCGATTGATGGAAACCTGCAGCTCTTATATGACTTGTCGATTCTATCGTTGTGTTGCTTTAAAAGTTGTTAAAAGACTATTCCATAGAGCACCGTCCATGAGATTGTTGCTCTACCCATCGTTAGAAGCCATCGATCCGAGGAGAAAGCCTTGCTCTGATACTAAACTGATGCAGGGAAGGACGTGTAGAGGTCGAGCACCATCTTCCTCAAGGGGATAACTATTCTGAATCCTCAAAACTTCTTTGAACTCCTCACAAAGATGCCTCTAATCCACGAGGAGAGAAAGAAAATAGAAAATAATTCTAATTAAATTTGTAATAATTTGATTGATGTTGAAAATATGCTTACAACCTCTTAAATAATAACATAAACCCTAGGAAGAAGTTTCGAAATTAAACTATAAATAAAACTCCTAGAAATCGTGATTTACTATAAATGGTAAACTTACTATTTATAGACGATCATGATTTCTAATAGTGCGCATGGTTTTCGGCCAAAAATGGTAAGTGTCCTGTTTGGCTGAACCATGATGTTCCCCTAACTATTCTAAGAACTTTTCGTGTTGTGCACAACTCCTAAAGCCCAATGGATGAAGAGTTGTACTCAAACTAAAACTTACTATAAATAGTAAAAATGAAATTAAAACAGGAATTCGACCATCGATTTGATCGTATTTCACAAATTTGACGTGCGCAACCTAACATAAGATGGCTAAAGTAGATCTTCCTACCCTAAAATCATATATGGCAAGTCGAATAACTTATTCGGGTTTGCGAGATACATTCGTTTTGGTTTTTGACGGTCTGGATCACCTCCGTCTCTGATCGGGCCTTTTCTGGTCCATCTTGGCCATGAAATTATCCACGAACTGCTCTACATCAGTCCCTTCCACTTTAAAAGAACGCTTCCTCGAGTTCTCGTCCTACTTCGGTTCATGATACTAGGTCAAGTTCGCGATGTTGAAAGTACGCGACATCTCCATGTCATCCAGAAGATTAACAACGTACCCGTTGTTATTAATCTTACTGAGGATAGGTACCGGCCCAATCTCCTTATTGTTCAATTTGTTGTATGTCCTAAGAGAGTAGGTCACGGATAATTTCATGGCCAAGATGGACTAGAAAAGTCTTGATCAGAAACAGAGGTGATCTGGACCATCAGAACCTAGAACGAACGTATCTCGCAAACCGGAATGAGTTATCCAACATGTCAATTATGATTTTTGGGTAGGACGAGCTACTTTAGCCACCCTATGCTAGTTTGTGCATGCCAAATTTGTGAAATACCATCAGATCGAAAGTCAAATTCCTATTTTAATTTCATTTTTACTATTTATAATAAGTTTTAGTTTGAGTATAACTCTTCATTCGTTGGGCTTTAAGAGTTGTGCCCAAGAATACTTAGGTGAACATCATGGTTGGGCCAAATAGGACACTTACTATTTTTGGCCTAAAACCATGAGCCGTCTATAAATAGTAAGTTTACTATTTATAGTAAGTCATGATTTCTAGGAGTTTTAGTTATAGTTTAATTTCGAAACTTTTACTAATAGGGTTTATGTTATTATTTAAGAGGTTGTAAGGTTGTTTTTCACAATCAATCAAATTATTATGAATTTTATTAGAATTCTTTATATTTTCTATCTCATCATGGATTCGAGACATCTATGTGAGGAGTTCAGGGAAGTTTCGAGGATTCAGAATAATTATCCCCTGAGGAAAACGGTGCTCGACCTCTACACGTCTTTTCCTACATCAGTTTGGTATTAGAGCAGGGCTTTCTCCTCGGATCGATGACTTCTAACGATGGGTTGGGCAACAATCCCATGGACGGGGCTCCATGGAATTGTCTTTTAACAGCTTTTTAAACAGCTTTCGAAGCAATGCAGCGAGAGAATCGGCAAGCCATGCAAGGGTTGCAGGCTTTCATTGATTGCATGACGAAGGCCATAGGGCAACTTCGTGTTCCCGGTGGTAATTTACCACCAACAATTGTTGGAACTCATAATCGTCCTGATCGCGAGATGGTGCTAGTGGTGAACCAACGGGTCGTTCCTGAGGAAGGGAGATCCAGTGATGATGAAGTTGATGACATGATCCTCCAATATCCTAGGCAAGACAGTGATTGAGCAGATCGAGAGTTCAGAATGAAGGTTGATATTCTTAACTTTAATTGCCAACTTCACATTGAGGATTTCTTCGATTGACTTTCTAAAGTTGAGAAATTCTTCGAATATATGGAAATCTTTGAAGCGAAAGAGGTCAAACTTGTGGCCAACAAGTTGTAGGGTGGAACTTCATCTTGGTGTGAGTAACTACAACTATTCTAATAATACCAAAATTATCAGCAGGGTAGTCAGTCGATGAGAGATTACGCAGAACAATTCTATCGCTTGGCGGCTCGTAACAATTTGGTTGAGACTAAATCGCAGCAAGTCACCCGATTCAATAGTGGATTGTGTATGGAGATCTAAGATCGGGTCTAGATGTACTCTGTTTGGATGATGAATGATGTAATTAAGTTGGCTACCTGAGCAGAAGCATAGCTCGAACGTCCTGACACACAGACCTATCCTACAATTAGGTTCGCCACGACATGTCTGCCCTAGAGAGCTCCACAACCTAGAGTAAGAACCTGTAGGAGCGTGCCCTCAACCTCCTACACATGAACCGAGATTAGGGTAGTACGCAAGTTAGGCCCCATAGGGTGTATTGACTGCTGTTGGTTCGAGCATTCTCCTGAACACTTATGCTCGGTCAAGACCCGACAACTGTTATCGTTGTGGCCAACTAAGTCACCTATTAAATACTTGTCCCCAACGATAAGTGGAAAACCTCATCATTAATGATGGTAATGCTAAAAACACCGATGAAGACCCAAATATTGAGGAATTGGAGCACGCCACATAGGACGAGATGGATGAGACAAGTTGGGTTTAGTAGGATCATGGTGAGTCGCTCGTCATGAGGTGACTATTGTACATGCCAATGAAAGAAGTTCACCCACATCAACATAACATCTTCCGAACTAGGTGTGTAGTCACTCAAAAAGTTTATCACGTGATCATTGATAGTGGAAGTAGCGAGAACATCGTCTGCAAGGTCATGGTGGAAGAGGTGCAATTATAGATAGAGCGTCATCCCTCCCCATATATGATCGGTTGGATTAAGAATGTTAGCGAAACGAAGGTAACTGAACAATGCACTATATTTTTTTTCGATTGGTAAATATTATAAAGATGAAGTAGTCTGTGATGTAGTTGACATGAAGGCCTGTCACATACTACTCGGTCGACCATGGCAATCTGATCGTGACACCACTCATAAAAGGCGAGATAATGTATATATTTGCATCAACGACGGCCGAAAACCCATTGTAGCCCCTATGGATCTAGAAGAGCCTCACAGAACTTCTAAAGTTGAAGTTCATTTTCTCTTAAACCTACGGGACTTTGTGGAGGAATCTAAAGAAATATGACATGCTTATGCATTAATTGTAAAAGGTAGGAACTCGAGCCTACCATCATCCATAAAATACTAAAGCCCTTATTGCATGAATTTAGAGAAATTTGGCCCAATGACCTTTCTGATGGACTGTTTCCCATGCGAGATATCCAACACAATATCAACCTCATCCCTGGGTCCAGCTTACCTAATCGTCCTCACTATCGGATGAGTCCGAAGGAGTGCGAAATTTTTAGGGGCAAGTAAAGGAATTGATCTGTAAGGGTTTTATTCGAGAAAGCATGAGCCCATGCGTCGTATTGGCTCTATTGACTCCGAAGAAAGATGAGAGTTGACACATGTGTGTTGACAGCTGCGTCATCAATAAAATCATCATAAAATAGAGGTTTCACATACCACGGCTGGACAATATGTTGGACATGCTTAAGGCACACAATTATTCTCTAAATTTTATATAAGGAGCAGTTACCATTATATTCGAATATGGTCGAGTGATGATGCAGGACATTAAAATTAACTATGATATGCAAGATCTTAGGCTTTAGATCAAACTAATTCAGAAACATTCACATAAAATTTTCACATCTAACACAAAAGTTTAAACATTCAAGCAAGGGAAATTTGTGTGGGTCTAGGCCTATACATGTTAGGGCTGGATCAATAAAAATTATGAGCCAAACGATACTAAAAGTAAAGTAAAACTCATCCACACGTGCACAAAAATTTATCCCTAATCTAAGGGATTCACCAATTTCAGTTTAGAGAACCTAGCGACAGTCCATGCGTGCGGACAACTGGCCAGGCCTGACACACATGTGCAGTAGCCTGGTCGAACGTGCGAGTGAGCCTCGATTCTATAAATTGACTTCTAGGTTGCGGTCAGCCAAGGGAGGACTTCAAAACTCCCAATTTTTAGGCTGATCCGACGTGCGGTCTATGCGTGGTGCTCCGCCGAAGTTTTAGCCCTCCTACAGGCTAGATTCTGAAATTTTGTTGTAGGGATAAGAATGTTGTAATAAAGAATAGATTCAAAGTGTAGAGAATCTGGCGACAGTCCATGCGTACGGACAACGGGCCAGGCCTGACACACATGCGCAGTAGCCTGGTCGCACGTGCGAGTGAGCCCCGATTCTAAGAATTGACTTCTAGGTTGTGGTCAGCCAAGGGAGGACTCCAAAACCCCTAATTTTTAGGCTGATCCGACGTGCGGTCTATGCATGATGCTCCGCTGAAGTTTCAGCCCTCCTACAGGGCCAGATTCTGAAATTCTGTTGTAGGGATAAGAATGCTGTAATAAAGAATGGATTCAAAGTGTAGATGATTGTAAGAGATGAGAAGTAGAGATGATAGAGGATGGGGCAGAGTCAGGATAGATGTGGTTTCACACCACAGTAGTCAGCCCTTCGATAAAGGGAGGGCTTCGCACCCAATTGGATTTCCACAACTTAAGAACTCAGAGGAGTAAAAAAGATATAAATTTTTATTAATCTTCAATAAGAATAAAAAACCTACGAGGGGTGCCTATTTATAAGAAAACCTTATACCCCAAAACTCACGCCATGTACGCAACTAATTACTTTGCGATGAAGTAATAAAAAAGAATAATTAATCAAAGTAATCTAAACCGTCTATGATATTCTAAATAATAATAATAAGTAAAATCTAAAATAAGAGATTAATTTAACAAGCGGGCCACGATCATGAAAACCCATGATAGGCTTTACTATACTATCGGGTCCACTCTAACAAACCAAAACTTAGTCTTCTAACTTGGAGGCCATCTGTGGATGTCATCATAAAGCCAGATCGACGGTGAGGCCCTCCTCCTTGCATATGTGCATAAGGGGACAACGTGCGTGCGCGTGCGCGTGTGATGTTCCCATCAACTCTTCCCGGTTGTAAAGATTTCACCACTGACGAAGCAAAACTCCTGAACCACTCCAGGATGTCAGGATCAATTCTCTGAAGCTTCTCCTCAGTGAACCACGTGCTGTCTGAAGCTGAGTGTGACTTCCATTTAATCAGGTACTTTTGAAACCTGTTGTCTGTTGTTGATACTATCTAATGGTCTAGAATATCCTCTATTTTCTCTCTGAGCATGTGAAGGTTAGGTATGAGAGGTAGAGGCTGAAAAAAAGGTCGAAAAGAGGTCATGTATCAAGAGGCAGATCTGGGGAATCAGGATGGGTAAGCGAAGGGTCGGACAAAGTATCAGTAGTCCCCTAAAAAGTAAATAGATGCTCTACATTGAATGTGGAACTAATTTCCATGGAAGGTGGAAGATCTACCACATACGCATTATGACCGTTTCATTTTTGAAGGGTCTAACGCAGACCATCACAGAGTCTCCTATATTTAATTCTTTGAAACTTTTATGCTGGTCTATAGAAATTTTGTAATCTTCATTACTAGTAGTGATCTTTCGCCTGATTTCTTGATGTAAAAAATGAATGTGATGCGCAAAGGACTCTGCACACTCTGATGGCTTATGGGTCAATGATATAGGGATAAGATTAATATGCTTCCTAAGCTTATAACTAGTAACGACTTCAAAAGGACTTAGTCCTGTGGACCTATTGACAGAACTATTGAACGCAAATTCGGATATAGATAGTATGACGTCTTATGTCCTCGTGTGTTCCCCCACTAAACATTTGAGCAAACTTCCTGAGCTCCTATTGACCACCTAAGTCTGACCATCAGTCTGAGGGTGGTAAGCAAAAGAAAATTGGATACTACTATTCATCATGTGTCATAGTGTCTTCCAAAAGTAACTCATGAATCGCATGTCACGATCAGACACTATGATTTTTGGTAACCCATGCGGTTTGAAGACCTCACTAAAGAACAACTTAGCAATATGAGATGCGTCGGAGGTCTTAGAACAAAGAATGAAGTGGGTCATTTTAGAAAAACGGTCCATGACAACAAATATAGAATCGTGTTTTTGAATAGTCTTGGAGAGTCCAAGTAAGAAATCCATAATGATGTCCTACCAAGGGATAAATGAAATTGACAAAGGTGTGTATAATCCTGTGTTTTGTTTCTTTTGCTTTGATAGTTAATAAGTATGACACTACCCTATAATTTTGGTCAGTCTTGCTTGAGGCTTGGCCAATGAAACCTATCCTCCACTAGGGCAATGATCTTGTCTCGACCGAAATGACTCGTGACCCCTCTTGAATGTAACTCCTAGAGAAGAAAATCATGGAGGGAGGTGCGTGGTATGCACAAGTGGTCACTCCTAAATAAATATTCATTTAAAATAAAGTTCTCACTGCTAGCTCCTGACGGATTCTCTAAAAATGATGCACACATAACTTCAAAATCAGAACTCTCAAAATAATCTTCTTTAATGCGCTCGAGGCCTGTGACTTTGACACTCATGGAATTGAGTAGTTGATGAGGACAGCACGCACACACGCGCATGCACACCACCCCCTATGCACGTACGTAAGGAGAAGGAGGGCCCCACTGTCAATCTGGCTCGAGGTGATGTCTAGGGAAGGCCTCCTAGTTAGAAGACTGAGTTGTGGTTCGTTGGAGTGGGCCCGATAGTCAAGTAAAGCCCATCATGAGATCTCATGATCGTGGCCCACTAGTTTGATTAATATCATATTTTAAGTTTTGCTTATTAATGTTATTTAGAGTATTATGGATGGTTTAGATTTCGTTGATTAATTTTTATTTTTATTGACTTCATATACAAGTAATAGGTTGCGCACATGGCGTGAGTTTTGGGTATAAGATTTTTCTATAAATAGGCACCCCTTATAGGTTTTTTTTTTCTTATTGAAGCTTAATAAGAATTCTGTATTTTTCTACTCCTCTGAGTTCTCGAGTTATGGAAATCCAAATGGGTGCGAAGCCCTTCCTTTATCGAAGAGCTTACTGCTGTAGTGCGAAGTCACATCGATCTTGATTCGCTCCCATCCTCTACCATCTCTATTTCTCATCTCTTACCACCATCCGCACTTCAAATTTGTCCTTTATTGTAACAGTTTTCTTCTTTATAGCAGAATTTTGGATTATGGTCCTGCAAGAGGACTGAAACTTCAGTGGGGCACCACGCATAGACTGTGCATCCGATTGAGTTGAGATTTAAGAGTTTTGGAGTCCACCCCTAGTGACCAGGGCCAAGGTGGCCTTTTTTTGAATAGTGGGCCTCACACATGTGTGGTCGGGATCACACGAATGTGCGTCTGGGCCATTGTTGCTGTCCACACGTGCGGTACATCTCTTATTCGTCTCTCCTCTCTTTCACCCCTCTTTCACCCCAAATCTCTAACCCTAAAATACCTTGTTTCTTGACTTTCATGTGAGCTAGACTCGACAATTTTTTTACCCTTATCATCCTTGGGTCCGGGTTAAAAACTGTTGGGAGGTTGGCCTTAGCACTAGAATTGTGAAACTCAAATCGCTTTTCCATAGGTGCTTTGAAGTATTGCTCGACGTCTAATACTACTTAATACAACTGCTCATTAGTGTGTATATCTTTAGCGAGAAATTATCTCCTAATGTCGGGACAGAAGCTTGTTTTAAAATAAGTAAGGGTGAGTATGAGAACCTCATCAACCTTGCAGCAGGTTAAGTACTCTTCGAACTTCTTAATGTAGTCAGCAATACTCATGAAACCCTGTTGAAGAGACTGTCACTCCTTAACTAACAGTAAGTGATAAGAGAAAGGGAGGTACTTCTCTTTAAGTGTTTTTTTCATTTCTCCCTAATGGACTATTGAGAGTTCTCTTTCTCTTTCTTTTTTTTTGCTTTACCATCACCCAAAACCTCTTTGCTTGGCTCACAAGCTTCATCTTGGTGAACCGGACTAGTTGAGCATCTGACATATCATACCACTCAAAATAGTGGTCCATATCCGCCAACCAATCTAAAAGGACTTTAGGGTTTAAGTGGTTGTCAAACGTTGGGGCATCTACTCTAACTTTCTTGAGGAGTTGCGCGTTTGAGTTATATTGGTCATAATCTCCTTTGCGGGTTGGGTGCACAGGTACGCGCCCATGACTAACTCCTTGACCACCTCTATTCCTTGGTCTAACCTCCTAACCACCTGCTTGATATTGGACATCCTCCCCAATGGTGGGGTTTGCCCCGAGGGAGGCTTCTAGTTGGGTAACGTAATCATTAAATTGGTCAAGACATTAATCTATACATTGTTCCAAGCGCTTACTCAAAGAATCAAGCTGTTGGGTTAACTTGCTCACTGATTCTTGCAGTTGCTCCATGTTTAGTGTAGGGTGCAAAACAAAATCATGACCCGTACGTGTGGGCATACAACTGCTAACTCCATCTAAAGACTTTTTACTACAACTATATGCAACTAAATGAGATTAAATGATCCTATAAGATTCTATATAAGGGAAACTACGCAGTGCTACTAAAATCCAGCAATATAGTTATCAAAATAAGGGAATAACAGAAAGCAACAACAATGTGAATTGCTAGCTTCCTGATAATAGAAATTTTAACAAATAATATCAGTAACTACGGATTTCTAAACAGTTATATATGATGAAACTGGATGCATGATGGACATAAACAAACTAACCTAAGCATGTAATGCATTCCCCTATAAGAACCCTAGGCTTTGATACCAAATTTGATACAGGACATGAAAATTAAAAATGATATGCAAAATCTCAGGCTTTAGATTGTACTAATTTAGAAACAATTAGATAAAATTTCACATCCCACACAAAAGTTTAAACATTCAAGTAAGGAGAATTTGTGCAGGTCCAGGCTTACACAGGCTAGGGCTGGATTAGTAAAATTATGGACCAAACGATGCTCAAAGGGAAGTAAAAATCATCCACACATGTACAACAATTAGTCCCTAATCTAAGGGATTCACCAATTCCAATTCAGATAAGCCTAGGGTAAGAAAAGGGGTAAATAAATTTAAAGTAATGTAGTCTAGGGTTAGGGTTAGAGAGAAAAGGTATAAGAGGAGTAAAATAAGTGAAAATCTGAACATAGAGATAGCCCCCATGTGCGGATATCGGGCCAGGCCTGTTGCATGTGCGCAGGGGTATGGTCGCATGTGCGAGGAAAGTGCCTCCTTGGCTCTGGTCGGCCAGGGGAGGGCTTCAAAACTCTCAAGTTTTTTGTTGATTGGATGTGCAGTTTGTGCGTGATGCTCTATCGAAGTTTTAGCCCTCTTGTAGGGCCAGAATTTGAAATTCTGCTGTAAAGAGGAAAATTTTTACAATAAATGATAGATTTGAAGTGCAAATGGTGGTAGGAGATGAGAAATAGAGATGATAGAGTATGTGGGTGAATTGAGATAGATATGGCTTCGCATCACAGTAGTTAGCCCTTCGATAAAGGGAGGGCTTCCCACCTAATTGGATTTCCATAACTTAAGAACTCTGAGGAGTAGAAAAATACAGAATTTTTATTAAGTTTCAATTAAAAAAAAAAACAAGGGGTGCCTATTTATATGAAAACCCTATACCCAAAACTCACGCCATGTACGCAACCTATTACTTAGTGATGAAGTAAACAAAAATAAAAAATAATTAACGAAATCTAAACCATCCATGATACTCTTAATAACATTAATAAGCAAAACCTAAAATATGATATTAATCAGACTAGTGGGCCATGATCATGAGAACCCATATTGGGATTCACATGACTATCAGGCTCACTCCAACGAACCAAAACTCAGTCTTCTAAATGATGAAAACATCACATACACACGCACACTCCCTACACATATAAGTAAGGAGGGGGCCCCCACCGTCGATCTGGCTCGATGACAACGTTTAAGAAAGGCCTCCTATTTAGAAGGCTAAGTTTTGGTTTGTTGAAGTGGGCCTAATAGCTAAGTAAAGCCCATTATGGGTTTTCGTGATCGTGGCCCACTAGTCTAATTAATTTTATATTTTAGGTTTTGCTTCTTATTATTATTTATAACATCATAGATGGTTTAGATTACTTTGCTCAGTTATTATTTTTTATCACTTCATCACTAAGTAATATGTTGCGTACATGGCACGAGTTTTGAGGTATATGGTTTTCTTATAAATAGGCACACCTTGTAGGTTTTTTATTCTCATTGAATATTAATTATAATTTATGCATTTTTCTACTCCTTTGAGTTCTTGAGTTGTGGAAATTTAATTGGGTGCGAAGCCCTCCCTTCATCGAAGGGCAGATTACCATGGTGTGAAGCTACATCTATCCCGACTCGCCCCATCCTCTACCATCCCTACTTCTCGTCTCTTACAATCATTTACACTTTGAATCCGTTCTCTATTGTAGTAGTTCTTATCCCTAAAGTGGAATTTCAGAATCTGACCCTACAAGAGAGTTGAAACTTTGGTAGAGCACCACGTACAGATCGCACGTCGGATCGGCCAAAAATTAGGGGTTTTGGAGTCCTCCCTTGGCCAACTAGACTTTATAAGTCGGTTCTCATAATCGAGGCTTGCTTGCACATGCGGCCAGACCCTTGCGCACGTGCGTCAGGCCTAGCTTGCTGTCCACACGCGTGGACTATCGCCAGGTTCAGATTTTCTACTTATTTTATCCCTCTCATACCTGTTTTCCATAACCTTAACCCTAGATTACATTATTTTCACTTTGTTTGTCCCTTTTCTTACTCTAGGGTTATCTGAACTGAAACTGGTGAATCCCTTGGATTAGGGACAGTTTGTTGTGCATGTGTGGATGAGTTTTACTTCCCTTCGAGTATCGTTTGACTCATAATTTTTATTGATACAGCCTTAACATGTATAGGCCTGGACCTGCACAGATTCCCCTTACTTGAATGTTTGAACTTTCGTGTGAGATGTGAAAATTTTATGTGAATGTTTTTGAATTAGTTTGATCTAAAGCCTGAGATCTTACATATCATAATTAATTTTCATGTCGTGCATCAAATTTGGTATCAAAGCTTAGGGTTCTTATAGGGAAATACATCACATGTTTAGGGTTTAGTTTGTTTATGTTCATCATACATCAAGTCTCATCACATATAACTGTTTAGAGATCCATAAATCCAGATATAAGCTGTTGAAATTTCTGTTAACAGAAAGTTAGCAACTCACATTGCTGAAATTTTCTGTATCCCTTTATTTTAATAGCCATATTCCTGAGTTTTAGTGACATTGTGTGGTTTTTCCCATATAAAGTCCCATAGGATCATTTAGTTTCATTTATACGCATATAGCCACAGTAGAAGGTCTGTAGGTTGAGTTAGTAATTGTATGCCCACACGTATGTGTTGTGGTTTTAGTTTACATCGTACACTAAACATACAACAACTGCAAGAATCGGTGAACAAGTTGACCCAGCAGGTTTAGTCTTTGGGTAAGAGCTTAGAATAACGTATGGACCAACGCCTTGAGCAGTTTAATGTGCGTGTTACCCAAGAAGAGACCTCCCTCACAGAAAACCCCACCATTGAGGAAGATGCCCAATCTCATGCGGGTGACCATGAGATTAAACCAAGGAATGAAGGTGGCCAACGAATTGGTAATGGGCACGTACCCATGCACCTATCGTGCGAGGGACATCATGATCAATATGACCCAGATGCGCAACTCTTTATGGGAGCTAGAGTAGATGCCCTTACATTTGATGGCTACTTGAACCCTACAACCTTTTTATATTGGTTGACGGATATGTACCACTATTTTAAGTGATATAACATGTTGGATGCTTGTTGAGTCCGATTTGCCAAGATGAAGCTTATGGGTCAAACAAATAGGTTTTGGGCGACGATAGAGTGAAAGAAAGGAAGAGCGAGAGAAGTCCCAATATTCTATTGGGGAGAAATGAAATAAACACTTAAGGAGAAATACTTTCCTTTCTCTTATCACTTACGATTGATTGATGAGTGAAATTCTATTCAATAGGGTTCCATGAGTGTTGCTGACTATATTGAGAAGTTTGAAGAGTACTTGACCCGCTTCGAGGTTGATGAGGACCCCGTACTAACCCTTGCTCATTTTAAAATGGGTCTCTGTCCTGACATTAGGAGAGAATTGCTCACTAAAGAGATAGACACAATTGAACAGTTGTATAAAGTAGTATTAGATGTCGAGCAATACCTCAAAGCATCTGTGGAAAAGTGGTTTAACTTTTGTGATTCTAGTGCTAAGGCCAACCCCTCTGGGGCTAAACTTAATAGTGGATACCAAAACAAACCTTCTAACAATTCTTAGCCCAAATCCAATGATGATGAGGGTAAAGAAATTGTCGGGTTTAACTCACATGGAAATGGGGCAACTAGGAATTTTAGGTATTAGGGGTTTGGTCACTTTATCTACCAGTGCAGCACGAGAGAGGATACTAAAGTATTCCTTATTGATGGGCAAGTAGAAGTAGTGCCCCCAGAGAGTGACAGTGAGGAGGAAGAATATGAGCCAATAGAAACCCTTAGTGATGAGGAAGAGGGAGCGCAAGAGTCTACAACCCTCGCAATTGTAAGTTGCGCCTTGGGTCAAGTAAAAAACATTGATGACTAGCGCTGCAACACGATCTTTTATACTTATGAAAAATGTAGAGAAAAGAGCTTTAAGATGATCATAGATAATGATGGTTGTGCCAACGTGGCATCGACTAGCAGTGTGAGCCATTTAGGTTTGAAGCTTGAAGCCCATCCTTAACCCTATAGAGTGTCCTGGGTTGATGAAACTTCCATTCCATTTTTGCACCATTATTTTGTTCCTATTCAGTTTGGATCATATAAAGACATACTTTGGTGTGATATATATTATTTTCATGGATGTTGGGCATATCATTCTAGGTAGACTATGGCTCTATGACAGGGATGTTACCATATTTGGTCATTTAAATGTATGTATATTCTAGTTTGAGGGTAAGAAGTTCAAGCTAAATCCATTGCAATCCAAGAACATAACGGGAAAGGAGTCCACCACACAAAGTGGTGTGAATGGCTCAAAATAATTGTAGGAGTCAAAATCTAAGTCCAAACCTCTCCATATTCTAAACGCTAAAGACTTTAAGTGAGAAACGGAGGTGAACTCGATGGTATACGCCCTTATAGCTAGGGAGAGTGTACTAAAAGCTAGTATAGAGTTACCCACTGAAGTAATTCAGGTAGTGCATGAGTTTCATAATGTCTTTCCTGATGATCTACCAGATGAACTTGTTCTATGAGGGATATACAGGATACCATTGATTTAATCAATGAGACGACTCTACCAAATATCATGTATTACAGAATGAACCCAAAAGAGCACATTGACTTGAAGAGAAAGATTGATGAACTCCTAGAGAAGGGTCTCATTTAAGAAAGCATGAGCCTGTGTGTTGTACCCTCCCTCCTTACACCTAAGAAGGATGACACATAGAAGATATGTGTTGATAGTAGCGTCATCAACAAAATCACGATAAAGTATCGATTTCTCATATTGCGTCTTTATGACATGTTGGATATGATGACCAATGCTACTATCTTCTCAAAAAATGACCTCAAAAGTGGTTATCACCAAATCTGTGTACGCCCTGGTGATGAGTGGAAGATAGCCTTCAAGATGAAGGATGGGCTATATAAGTGGCTAATTATGCCTTTTGGGTTAACTAACGCCCCAAGAACCTTCATGCATGTGATAACCCAAGTGTTGAGGCTCTTCATGGGAAAATTCCTGGTCATATACTTCGATGATATCTTAATTTGTAGCATGACTAAGAAACAACACCTCAACCATTTGAGGTAGGTTCGTGGGATCCTTAGAGTCAAGAAATTGTACGCCAACCTAAAGAAGTATGTGTTCTTGTCTAGTAGTATTATCTTCTTAGGTTTTATAGTGTCAGCTGAGGGCATATTAGCGGATCTCGAGAAGGTCAAGGCCATCATCAATTGGCCTGAACCTTGCAATATTCATGAGGTGTGAAGCATTCATGGCCTAACCACTTTCTATAGGCGATTCATTCAAGGTTTCAGTTCCATTATGGCTCCCATCACGGATTGAATAAAAAATGGAGAGTTTTAATGGACAAAGGTAGCCTCGTAGGCCTTCGAGGAGATAAAAGTCAAGATGACCGAAGCTCTAATCACGTAACTTTCAAAATTTTCAAAAGTTTTTGAAATCGCATGTGACGCATCAGGAGTCGGCATATGAGTACTTAGTTAGGAAGGGCACCCTGTCGCCTTTTTTAGTGGGAAGCTAAATGAGGTGAAACAAAGATATTCCACTTATGACAAGAAATTTTATGTGGTAGTGCAATCACTATGCCATTGACATCATTACCTATTGCTGTAAAAATTTGTATTATTCTCAGATCATGAGGCCTTGAGATATATGAACTCTTAGAAGAAATTAAACCCTAGGCATGCCAAGTGGATTCAATTCCTTCAAGAGTATACTTTTGTACTTAAGCAGAAGGCTGGCGTAGAGAATAAGCCTACCGACGTGTTAAGTTGTTGAGTCGCTTTACTCAACTCTATGAGATTGAATTTACGGGCCTCGAGCGCATTAAAGAAGATTATTTTAAGTGTCCAAATTTTGGAGTTGTGTACGTGTTGTTGTTAGAGAGTCCATCATGAGCTAGCAATGAGTACTTGATTTTAGATAAATATTTATTTAGGAGTGACCACTTGTGCATACCACGCACCTCCCTCCGTGATTTTTTTTGTCTGGGAGTTACATTCAGGAGGGGTCTCGGGTCATTTCGGTTGAGATAAAACCATTGCCCTATTAGAGGATAAGTTTCATTGGCCAAGCCTCAAGCGAGACGTGAACAGAATTATAGGACAGTGTTGTACTTGTCAACTAGTAAAGTAAAAGAAAAAAAATATATGATTATACACACCTTTGCCAGTTCCATTTATCCCTTGGCAATACATCAGTATGGATTTCATGCTTGGACTCTCAAGATTATTCAAAAACAGGATTCTATATTTTTTATCATGGACTGTTTTTCTAAAATGGCCCACTTCATTCCATGTTCTAAGACTTCCGACGCATCTCATGTTGCTAAGTTATTCTTTAGTGAGGTCATCAAACTGCATGGGTTACCAAAAACCATAGTGTCTGATTGTGACATGCGATTCATGAGTTACTTTTAAAAGACACTATGACACATGATGAATACTTGTCTCCAATTTTTTTTTTCTTACCACCTTCAGACTGATGGTCAGATTAAGGTGGTCAATAGGATCTCAGGGAGTTTGCTCAGATATTTAGTAGGGGAGCACACTAGGACAGGGACGTTGTACTACCTATAGCCTAGTTTGTGTTCAATAGTTCTGTCAATAGGTCCACAGGTGTAAGTCCTTTTGAAGTCGTTACTAGTTATAAGCCTGGAAATCCTATTGATCTTGTCCTTATGTCATTTTTTCATAGGCCATCAGAGTTTACAGAGTCCTTTGCGCATCACATTCATTCATTGCATCAAGAAATCAGGCGAAAGATCACTACTAGTAATGAACATTACAAAATTTCTACAAACCAGTATAAATGTTTCAAGGAATTCAATGTAGGGGACTCTGTGATCGTCCACATTAGGCTCGATGGTATCCTCAGGGGATCATTCATAACATGTGTAACGCTGGACCCTTTAAAATTATAAAATGAAACGGTCTCAATGTGTATATAGTAGATCTTTCACCTTCCATGAGAATTAATTTCATATTCAATGTGGAGGATCTAATTACTTTTTAGGGGACCCGTAAGACCCGTATCTTAGTCCGTACCATTCCGTAGACTTCCACGGCCTTATCGATCGAATTCTGACAACCTTTGACCCTTAACCGATATTTACACGCGATCCTGATTCATATGCGGTCAACCCGTATCGACTCAACACAAGAAATTTACCATAGCGACCGCACCATCGCTGCGGTTTCGATGCCATAACTTGCGCGCTGAAGCGATACCCTGGTCAAGAGATGTGGGCCAACGTTCGGTGTGAGGAAAATGCCGCGCATTGCGAAACCTAAGAGAATCTCTACGAGATATCACATCAATCCATCAATCCATCAATCTCAACATGTCAAGTACATGTCAAGTACACATCACCTTTCACCTTTTTCCAAACAAGCCACAAAAGTCAAAAAGTTCTTACACTCCCATGCCTTTCTTACACAAATGGCCACAAAGGTCAAGAATTTCTTACACACCCATCACTCACTACATCCATCACCTATCACTCTCTCTCTCTCTCTCTCTCTCTCTCTCTCTCTCTCTCTCTCTCTCTCTCCCTTTACAACTCTCTCTCATTTCTCAAACTTCATTCCAAGCAACTAAAAATCCCATACGTATGAACCTCTCCCTCTCTTTCAAAACTCCAAGTGTGGTCCACCTTTCCTACCCTTTCATCTCCCATCTCAACCATCCAAACCTTATCTCATCCATTGGAATCAAAGCTAAGGTGCTAAGGAACCCATAGGAGCAAGAAGATCGAACGGTGGGTGCTTAGTAATAGTAGTTTTTCATGTTTTTAAGATGGGCTAAGTGAGGCCAACCGATCAATGGTTTGGATCTCACTTGGGACCCTAAGATGTGGCCGATGGCCCACTAGGATCATCATGATCATTCCATGATGGGGCCATTCTCCATGGACCCCATCATGATGTTTATTTTCTTGTATATCTAGGGTCATCTAGACCATCTACTTTAGTGGAGAAGGGATCTCCACCGTTGGATTTTGGATTTAATGGGCCCATGTGTAATGGGACCCACTTGATGTATGTTTGGTTACAAGGGAGGGCCCATAATGTCAGGGCCCCTCCATCACACCCATGTCCCACTCTCTTCCTCTCTCTCTCCCTCTCTTTTTCATTTTATTTCATATTTTTTTATGAGATGATGATATTGATATGATTGTGTGGCCCACTTGGATGGACCCCACCCTGAAGCACGTATTTTATCCCAAGTTATCTTCAAGTGGGGCCCACCTTATATGTATTGTATCCACACCACCCATCATTTGGTGGCCCACGTGTGCAGCCCACTGGAAATGGGCAACCGGATGCTGGATGAATGAATAGAAAACATAAATATGAGCTTGTTTTAAAGCTATTTGGGTGGGCCACTCATGCAGGCCCCACCTTGATGTATGGACTTAATCCACACCGTCTATTCCGTTTCCAAGCTCATTTTAGGCGTTGAGCTGAAAAATGAGGTCCATCCGATCTTCAAGCGGGCCATAGTCTGTAAAATAGTGGATTTAACCGTTGAAAAGCACCCTGATATTTTTTATTCGCCGAAAAAATATCGGATATAGGACTCATTTAGATGGTCTTGAGCCACTGAACTCAATGGGCTAGTTGGATTTACTTGATGTGGGCCCCACCTGTGAAAAACCACATGAAATATGGTTTTTTTTTCAAAAAACAAGGTAGCAGCATCTGCTGCTGCCGCTGTCAGTGGTGCAGGCGGCTCCTATGCACGGGTGTGCATGGGCGATCAGACAGCGACCCACGGCTCCAGCCGTGGGCCCCACCATGATGTTTATCTTAAATCCACACCATTTATGAGGTGGGCCACTCCCAGTAATGGGCCCCCTCCAAATTTCAGCCCCATCCATGGCTTAGGTGGCCCACACTGCAGGAAACAGTGGGATTGAACCTCTACCATTGGAACCCCTTTTATGGGCCATAGAAGTTTTGAATCAATATGAAATTTATTTTTCCTCTTCGTCCAGGTCCTTATGACCGTATGGACGGGTTGGATGGAAGACAAATATTATGGTGGGCCCCACATGGGACCCACACTGTTGTATGTGTTGATTTCAACCGTCCAACAAACGGTGGAGCCCACTGTTGTATGTGTTTTATTACCCCATCCAGCGGACAGTGGAGCCCACCTATATGCATGTGTTCTATTCACACCGTCCACCATGAACGGTGGAACCCACCCTGGTGTATGTGTTTTCACCACACCGTCCAGGGCTGGACGGTGGGACCTCATTGAGGCATGTGTTCTCTCTGTGCCGTTCATCTATATGTGGGCCCCCACCATGATGCATGGGTTGCATCCAATCCATCCATTCATTTTGGAAGCTCATTTCTTGGCATGAGCCATAGAATGAGCCAGATCCATTGTCCAAGTGGACCCCACCTTGGCATGTTTTGAGGCCCATCTTAATGTATTTTTGATAGTTCATTGGGACCCACTTTGATGTGGATGTAAGGCCCATGTCATGGGGCCATTCGATGTATTTATGGCCCATGGTTGAGACCCACTTGATATATATAAGACCCATGGGTCGAGGCCCATTTAATGTATTCTAGGGCCCACGGAGTTAGGCCCATTTGATGTATTATAAGGCCCATGGGTTAAGGCCCATTGAGATGTACTAGGGCCTATGGGTTGAGGCGCATTTGATGTACATATGGGGCCCAATTGGTGTGGCCCATTTGTTACATATAATGCCCATGTGATTAGGCCCATTTGATGCATTCAAGACCCCATGGGTTATGACCCATTGCAATGCACATAAGGCCCATTGGTGCGGCCCATCGATGTGGCCCACTTGATGAACATAAGGCCCATATGATATGGCCCATTTAATGTATTTAAGGCCTAATTAGATGTACCTAATGTCTATTGCAATGTGTGATCCCAACATGGATTATGTAACGATATTTATGATGATTGTGCCGTGGGAGCAATGTTGGTTTGACGTCCACATTGTAAGTATAATATTGGTTAAATGTCTACATTACGACTCTCCCTAGGACCCATTAAAAGGCCCGTACTTGTTGGGTGTAGGCCATTTAGGCCCATCTGCGTTGTAAGGATAGTTCATTATTTTATTACATGTTCAGTATAGTTTCATGACTCATGATCATACGCATCATATGTATGCTTGATATGAGAAGTGACTGATCATAGCATATGCCTTCGGGTAGATTATTTATGGAACCCCGATTAGGCGGTGTTACCCTACATTAACGCCCTAAAAAAATCCGTACTTGGACTCGAGTACCAACTCGACCAGAAATCGCGTAGGATTAATTCCTTTGAAAAATAAGTATAAGTTAGCTAGCGCAATGCTAGAGTAGCTGGGAAATAGTCCCTGATCACTTTAAATACGTTCTACAAGACCCAAAGCGAGTAGAACCAATGAAGCTATAATACTCTAAAACCTTGGATCAAACTTTAAACCGATTTGTTCTCAGGACCTCTTTGAAACTTTGTATTGGATCTAGACCGCGCGTCGAAAGTCCGATACCTACAATCTTAGACCGTTATAACCGCCTAGCTGGACTTGACAATCATTTCGAAAATCAAGTCCAACCGACATTCAGAGGCTATTTCATTGAGCCTGTAGTGAAGAGGGTGAGAATAGGGTTAGATTTGGAATTTGAAATTCAAATCTGACACACGACTTGACGCGTCAGTATTAAGTATTCTGACCGTCAGGATTCAGCCAAATTACACCCTCGGATTAGGAAAAATTTCTATTTCATATCATGAGACTTGTAGACCTGATCTACGTGTGGTGACAGTTGAACTGAAACTGGACCGCCACGTGCGATCTACGAACAGTATTGGTCTGAAAATGGGATGTGAGCGACATCCGACATGCATGAACTTAAGTCCGATCGCGTTCGGCCAGGGGACTTCATAAATATCTTTTTGGACCGAAACAGCCCCGATTTGGTTAGGCATCAAGTGAACATTGTTCCCAAGCCTGTTTTGGGCAAGTTTTAGGTTATAAAAGGGGCTTAAACCCTCACTTCTCTCACCCATCCGAATTTGCTAGAAACCCTAGCTGGTGAGAGAGAAAAGGTGAGAGAGAGTGGGAGAGATCTTCCTGCTGCTTGCACTACCGGTTGCACGTGCTTAAGCAACGCGCCTCAATCACTTTCTCGATGATTTTTTCACGTTTCTAGGTAAAAAAATATCCCAAATACTCGCTGATTTAAGGTTCCTTTGGTTCCTTAACATGGTAGCTTATAGATCTTGTGTATTAGGTTCCCGGTTCGCCGTAGACGAAGCGTATATGCTCCGTTCGAATCAATACACTTCTAGGATAAAAGGTGCGGATTTTAGACGCTTTGATTGACTGTTTTCAACGCTTTCAATGTCGTTTAATAGTAGATTATCAACGGCAACGCCGTTTGATATGTACAACATGCTGTCTGTTTCCTGTTTCGTAAACAGACGAAAAATATGAGGTTTAGGGCATTTTAGTCATTTATAGGAAATACTGTTTTCATCCATATTTTGCCGATATGATTGACATGGCTTTTTATCGAATTAGGATATTAGGAATGCGTGCATAATCAGTTTGGCGAAGAGATTCGCCCAAATGCGCACTTTGAGTCGACATACTATATGTAGACTTAAGTGTGTAGACTAAGTGTTTGTATAAATGTTTGTAATAGTATGAATTGAATTAAATGGTGTTATGAATTAGTTTGAGATTGAATTCTCAAATAATATGTTGATGTAAATGATTTCCTACATGTTAGCTATATGCATGATTTCATTATACGTGTGAGATGCATGTGTTAGATGATTTACTTAAGTTGTATGTTATAACATGTGTTAACATGCTTACATTGTTGTATTTCATTCTCATTACTCTTATGTGATTGCTGATGTGAATTCATAAATGTTTGGGACTATACCTAGTCCAGGCAGTCGGTAACTGAGTAAATTCATGGTTGGCTTATCTTTGTCACGAACGATGCGTCGATAAACGCGAGTCGTGTTTTGGGGTTGGCGGTAGTGGTTAGGCCATAGGAGGTGTTTTATGCACTTCATGTCGTTCGACTCGAGATACGCTCGTGCTAGTCGAGCCCGTCAAGTAACCCGACTAGCCATTGTATATTCACCTTGTATGAGTCATAACTTCTTGAACCTAGGGTACTGAACTTACCATTGTAAACCCTATTAACCATGGTACCTTGATCCATAAAGACTCATGAGCCGGGCATGGTGGTATGGGACACCGTGGTCGAGTTGTCGGCCTACGCTGGGGCCATAAACCTCCCCATAGTGACCAGTGAGCACTTATGACTCGTGAGCAGATTATGGTGGTATGAGACACTATATTCTTACTTTTGGCCTACACTGATCAGGCGACGAGTCCTTTGTAGTGACCGCGAGCGTATTCTGAGTCTACGGAAGGCGACGACCCTTCCGTAGCGACGAGAGTACAAGTAGGCCTGTATTGATAAGGTGATGGGGGAACGGTGCAACGAGTGCGAGCAACAGCCCTTGCAGCCCTTGCAGCGACCTACAAAATATACATCGTATGAGATTACTAGGAGTGACGACCCTAGACAGGATCTGTGTTGGGATTGATATAAGGGAAGTACCTTAGTTTCCCAATCCTGCTGTTTGAATGGACTAAAAATAACTCGGTAATCATATCACCATCACATTGCATGTGCCTGGAAGATGTGGAGCATCGAGCGGTACGTAAGCATGCCGCGGACGCAGATGGTGCCGTATGAGGGAGAATGTCGGTGAGGGCATCCATCATGTCATGTCATATTGCATTAACAATAGTATTAGAAATGTTTGATTTACTTCTTTACTATTATCGCATGATTGATTTGAGAACATGCTAATCTTTGCTCTATTATTCCACTGAGTTAGCTACTCACTCCCATGTTACGGGATGGTGTTTGCAACACCCACCAGACCTTGTCTTAGATGTAGGTGAGGCAGCGATTCAGGAGGCAGAGCCGGACTATGATGAGGACCAGGACAAGTTCTCATATATGCAGTACCACGACGGCTTTGCTTAGGGGGCCTGAATTGGCGGGACTTCTCAGTGGGACTCTTTTTGGACATTTGATTTCTGTTTATTTACATGTATATGAGACTCAGAGATGTATTCATACTTTGGAGACAGTTGAGATCTACTTTATTTTCCATACAGTGATATATATATTCTTTAGTCTTCCGCTTGCTTTTATCACTGAATCTGGAGTATGAATTGCAGTTTTGGTATACTTTTACTCATGTGAATGCTTTAACTCAGACAACATTGAATCATAATCATTTTTGTTGCATAAGTGACGGTCTGGAACTCGGGAGTTGGGTTTATACACGACCCCCGATTTTCTGGGTGTTACAACTACACATGCAAAATGGTTCCTTTTCAAAGGGAATCGACTGTGCATCCCAAAAAGCTTTCTGAGAGAGTAGATCATCTAAGAGCTACATGGATGTGGCCTTGGTGAACACCTTGGACAGGATAAGACACGAGCTCTTGTTGAAAAATGGTAATATTGGCCATAGTTAATACGTGATGTGGGTAAAGCGGTGCAGCGGTGTCATGTTTGCTAGGTCTTTAAGGGAAATTCTCAGAATACGGGCTTCTACACACCGTTACCTGTACCTGATGGCCCTTGAGATGACCTATTAATAGACTTCGTGTTATGTCTCCCACGTGTGACATGGATTCGGTGTTTGTGGTGATAAATTGTTTCTCGAAAACGACACATCATATCATGCAAGAAGACCCTTGACGCGATGAACGTGATAAATTTATTCTTCAGAGAGGTCGTGCGGCTACATGGGGTCCTCAAAACTATCACTTCTGACCACGATATGGAGTTCATTAGCCATTTTAGCGGACTTTATGGAGCCGGTTAGGTAGACAACTTCAGTTCAGCAGTGCCTACCACTCACAGATCGATGAACAAATTGAAGTTATGAATCACACGTTGGGAAATCCTAAGAAAAGTTAAAGCAGCAAAATTTAGCTTTGTCTCAAGTGTAGTTTGCATTCAACAACATGGTGAACTACTCGACAAGGAAGTCCCCATTTCAAGTTATTTATGTTTGAGTGCCTCGCCACACACTTAATGTAACACCCCGAACTTCTCAGTACCCGAGTATTAAAAGTTCTTGATAGTTACCATGAAATTTAACTTATTATGTATATGTGTACGATACCAATCTAGCTATCCTAACCTTACATCCATTCTCCAACACGAATATGACCATTCGAAATAATCTCCATTCATAAATCAAGCCATCTAACCAATGATTTTGAGATAGGATCATCATATACCCAAGTATTCTCACTTGTCCATCATAACCAACCATTCAGTCAACTATTTATAGCTAGGTAAAGATATTTGACCATCTATACTGAATTTGTACCACTTGATCATAGTAAACTAGCTACTTGATCTTCGCATCCACTCGTACACATATCAAATTGAGATTCTAATCTGTTCATCTTGTTCGCCACTTATGAATATACTTAACCCACCATCAAAACAATAATATGAGAAACTTATACATGTGAATAAGTTACTTGAATGTAACGATATCATGTTCTACCTCTTGACCACTCCAAAAACTCACTTGTGATTATCCGTTTACAAAATTGACTATGCACCTACTTATATACATGATCAGAGTAGTAACCATCAAGTTTTTCTATTTTTAACATGTCATCAAACCATCCATTATGTTGGCTGATATATGTATATTTTCCTAATTAGTTTGGTGAATAATTCCTTATTCATAATGATTTAAATATAAGTTATTTTGTAAGAATTACTTAGAAAAGTACTTACAACCATGTAGAACCATTAGATTTATCAAAACTCTTATATTAACAATAATTATGAAAATGCCATTAACCTGACCCCTGAATTTTAGATCACATGGTTCCCACTATCCGTTTAATGTGAAATTTTATGTCATGCCTATGTATCATAAATTAACCATACATGTCAAATTTAGGCCCTTAGATCATTATAAAAGTGACCCAATTGACAAATCAGCCCCTTAACCATTGATTTTGGTGTCCATTGGGTGAGGAAACCTCATAGGTAATCGTAGTAGGATATTTTTCTTTAGTGATTCTGATTACTCATCATATAGAGTAAGTACAAAATATGAAGACCCCACTTTGGTACACTTTTCCTTAGGCGTGAAGTTGTCTTGTCAAGGCCTACCAATTCCTTATAAATCTGGATCTTTCTATTTAACCACTTCATTCCGTTTATCACAATTCAAATTTGGACCACACTCTGATCTCATATGAGTATAAGGTTATACAAAATTTAGGCCTCAATCTATGATCCTACACCATTGAAGGTTGAAGCCGGTTCATTCATTTTAGTACAAAAGGTAAAATTTTAGATTTAGACTTTTTCCACCATCGATTAACTACTAAATTTTTTCTAACCATTTTTCTATCCTAACTACACATTTCTTCAAAATTGGGCCCTGATCATTAACTGTGGACCCTTAATTGAGATCAAGTTCATTTTGCCACTCGTTAAGAAAATTTTTAAGAGTGGCTAATCTAAATTTTGGATGACTAAGAAAATTATATACCCAGAATTTATTTAACGACTTTGACACAATGGACTAATTAGATTTAAAGAAAGATCGTCAAAAAAGGAAAAAATGGAGAAACCCAATCCAAATGGGACGTGAAACACACCCTTCTCACACGCCCACTCCTTTTAAAAAGGAGTGTGTTCCCTCCTCCACTCACACACCCAAATCTCCCAACACACACACACACACACACATAGAGAGAGAGAGAGAGAGAGAGAGAGAGAGAGAGAGAGAGAGAGAGAGAGAGAGAGAAAGAGAAGGAGTAGCCTAGATGCCCTCTTCCTTCTCCATATGCATGGTGTCTCCCTCTTGCTCTAGCGATGTCATGATTCATGTGGAAGCTTTTCATGTATAAGCTTTTCTACATGGATATTTACCTAGGGTTTATATCTAAGACTAAGGTGAGAGATTCCTTTAAGCTTACGGTAATTTAAGTTGATATACTATATTTTACCTCTTACATGTATGCTTTCATGTTATTATGATTATCTCTCTACAATTATTTAATTTACCCTCAACAATTATTTATCCTTTGAAAACTATAGTTAATATGTGATTTTAATTACATGCAATTTTTATTAATTTATGTGGGATGATGGGTACAAGCATTGCCCTTGCCTTTACCAATTTTATTAAGTTAGCCCTTGCTGCTCTCCTCTTGGTTGAGTTACTCATTGTTACTCTCCTCTTTGTTGATTTAACCCTTACTAATCTCCTCTTTGTTGAGTTAGTCATTGCTACTCTCCTCCTTTATTATGTTAGTCTTGTGTTATCTACCTTTATAGCTTGGGCATGTGTCTTGAAATTTTAAAATTCTCATGATTCAAATTATTTCTCTATCAATGCAAGTGATGTGTTAGAGGTATCACAATTAGTAATTTAAATATTTATCGTAAACATAATGCATTACGGGTAGCGAGCCTCTTGGTTGGCATGTAATTCCGTGGGTTGGTTGGCATGATGCACAATTGATGTAAGTGGATCTCGCACAATCGATGTAAGTAGATCTCCATGTATGTTACATCACTTTTCGGGATTAGATGTCATAAATAGTCACTTTATGAACACATCGTGTTACGTAAATTCCTCAACTGCATTATTGTGTTGTATTGATATGTTTGCATAAATCCACGTTAACGTTGGACACGCTGGCGAATCTCCGTAGTTATGAGGATGCGGAGCGAGTCGGGTTTTTTATTAATTATATTCCACATTGTGATGTTCACTACGTATGATGAGTCGCACACACTTTGCTAGGTATGCATTTATGTAGATTGGTTGTGCATGTTGATACGTCTCGTAGTGGTGAAGTATGAGACGTATCAAAATCCTTACATTACTTTTAAGAATCTCTTAAATTACTTTTAATCTTAAAGGATAACCATCACTATGAGTAAGGCATTGACCCTCTCTAACTGTATACATGATGTAAGTGATGTACAGTTGAAGACTTAGAGGACCATTTCCTTAACGAGAGGTATCAGCATGCACAAACAATCTACATGAATGCATGTTTAGCAAAATATGTGCGGCTCATCATACATAATGATATCACAATGTGGAATATAATTCATAGAAAAACCAACTTGCTTCGCATCTCATAACTATGGAGATTTGTCGGCGTGTCTAATGTTAACGTCGATTTATGCAAACATATGAAGGCAATATAACAACGCGATTTAGGAATTTACGTAACACAATGTATTCATAAAGCGACTATTTGTGACATCCAATTCCAAAAAGTGATGTAACACGCATGTCGATCTACTTACATCGATTGTGCACCATGCCAACGAAGAGGGCCGCTACCCGTAATGCATTATGTCCACTATAAATATTTGAATTACTAGTTGTGATACCTCTAACATATCAGTTGCATTGATAAATAAATAATTTGAATCATGAGAATTTTAAAATCTTAAAACACTTTCCCAAGCCATAAAGGTAGATAGCACAAGGCTAACATAATAAAGGAGGAGAGTAGCAATGACTAACTCAACAAAGAGGAGAATAATAAGGGCTAACTCAACAAAGAGGAGAGTAGCAAGGGTTAACTCAATAAAATTAGTAAAGGTAAGGGCAAGACTTGTATCCATCACCTCACATAAATTAATAAAGATCACACGTAATTAAAATTACATCTTAACCATAATTCCTAAAGGATAAATAATTGTTGGTGATAAATTAAACAATTGTAGAGAGAGAATCATAGTAGCATGAAAGCATAACATGTAAAAGGCAAGATAAAGTATATCAACTTAAATTATTATAAGCTTAAAGGAATCCCTCACCTTAGCCTTAGATATAAACCCTAGGTAGATATCCATGTAGAAAAGCTTCGACATGAATCACAACATCGCTTAAGCAAGTGGTAGACACTATGCATATGGAGAAGGAAGAGGGCGTCTAAGCTTCTCCTTCTATTTCTCTTTCTTTCTCTCTTCCTCTTTCTCCTTGTGCATTAGGAGATTTAGGTGTGTGAGTAGAGAGGGGAACGCACACTCCTTTTTAAAAGGAGTGGGTGTGTGAGATGGGTGTGTTTCACATCTCACTTAGATTAGGTTACTCCAATTTTTTCTTTTTTAATGATCTTTTTTAAAATCTAATTTCTCCATTGTGTCAGGGTCGTCGAAGATTTTCTTGGTCATTCAAATTTAAATTGGCCTATTTAAAAAAATTTCCTAATGGGTGCTAAAATATTTCAATCAACGGTCCACACTTAATGATCATAGGCTAATTTTGGAGAAAATGTGTAGTCAGGATAGGCAAACGGTTGAACAAAATTTGATAGTTGATGGATGGTGGAAAAAGTTTAAATCTAAAATTTCACCTTTTGTACTATAAGAAAGGAACTAGCTTCAACCTTCAATGGTGTAAGATCATACATCGGGGCCTAAATTTTATATAACCTTGTAGTCATATAAGACTAGAGTGTGGTCTAAATTTAAGTTACGATAGATGGAAGGAAGTGGTTAAATTGGAAGATCCATATTTATAAGGAGTTGGTAGGCACTGACAGGATAATTTCGCGCCTAAGGAAAAATTTATAAAAGTGTGGTCTTAATATTTCACACTTGGTCTATATGATGGGCAATTCAAGTCGTTCACATAAGAAAAAATATCCTGCTACGATTACCCACGAGATTTCTTAACTCGATGGACACCAAAATCAACGGTTAAGAGGCTGATTTGTCAATTGGGTCACTTTTACAATGATCTAAGAGCCGAAATTTAACATGTGTAGTTAATTCATGATACATAGCATGATATAAAATTTCACATCAAACGGATCATGGGAACCATGTGATTTAGGATTCAGGGATCTAGGTTAATGACATTTTCATAATTATTATTAATATGAGAGTTTTGAGAAATCTAATGGTTCTACATAGTTGTAGGCATGATTCTGAGCAATTCTTTTGAAAAGAACTTATATTTAAATCATTATGAATAAGGAATTATTCACCAAACTAATTAGAAAAATATACATATAACATAATGGATGGTTACAGGACATGTTAAAAATATAATAACTTGATGGTTAGTACTCTAATCATGTATGTAAGTGGGTGTACGGTCAATTTTTTAAACGGATGATCACAAGCGAGTTTTTAGATTAGTCAAGAGGTAGAATATGTATATCGTTAAATTCAAATAACTTATTCACATGTGTAAGTTTATCACATTATAGTTCTGATGGTGGGTTAAGCATATTTATAGGTGGCGAACAAAATGAATGGATCAGAATCTCAATTTGATATGTATACGAATGGATGCTGAGATCAAGTAGCTAGTTTACTATGATCAGCTGGTCCAAACTCAGAGTAGACATTTAGATATCTTTACCTAGTGGTGAATAGTTGACTGAACGATTGGATATGATAGAAAAATAAGAATACTTAGGTATACGATAATCTTATCTCAAAATCAACGGTCAGATGGCTTGATCTATGAATGAAGATTATTTTCAACGATCAGATTTATGTTGGAGAATAGATGTAAGGTTAGGATAGCAAGATTGGTATCATACACATGTACATAATAAGTTAAATTTCATGGTAACACTTGAGAACTTTCAATACTCGAGTATTAAAAAGTTTAGGGTGTTACAATCTACCCTCCTTGAACAAAATTTGGTCCTCAAAATTTAATTACTTGTACCAGTTACACTAATTCATTTGGTTTATTTTTTCACTATATTACTCGTGAGTTGGATGTATATGTCTAGGTGTGCAAATAATTGGCTATATGAAATCGAGAACTTTCAATACTCAGGTATGAAAAAGTTCGGAGTGTTACAATATACTCCCTTAAAGAAAATTTCTTCCTCAAAATTTAATTACTTGTACCAGTTACACTAATTCATTTGGTTTATTTTTTCACTATATTCCTCTTGAGTTAGATATATATATGTCTAGGTGTGCGTATAATTGGCTATATGAAATCAAGACACTATACTTGACTTGGTCCATTTGCACAAAGCTCCTAGGCATGCGTACTATAATGAAACATATGTCAAATAGGATCATAGGCATTCATGTGGGGAGGTCGAAGCTAAGTTACACGCCTCGAACAACAAGTACAAGGAGCAAGCTGACAAGAATTAATGACAAAAGGTGTTCGAGGTGAGCGACCAATTTATGGTCTATCTATGCAAGAAGAGATTTTCGATTGGGACATACAAAAAATTAAAAAAATAAGAAGATTGAGCCAGTAATAATCCTCTGAAAGATCAATGACAATGTGTGTTGTTGATCTTCCAGATGACATGAAGATTTTGCGTACTTTCGACGTCGCGGACCTAACCAAGTATCATGAATCGAAGCAGTATGAGAACTTGAGGACGAATTCTTTTGAAGTGGAGGGGATTTATGTAGAGAGAGTCGTGGATAATTTCATGGCCAAGATGGACCAGAAAAGGCCCAATTGGAGACGGAGGTGATTCAGACTGTTAAAACCTAAAATGAACATATCTCGCAAACCAGAATGAGTTATTTGACATGCCATATATGATTTTGGGGTAGGACGAGCTACTTTAGCCACCTAACCAGGCATAACTAGGTTGCGCATGCCAAATTTGTGAAATACCATCAGATCAATGGTCAAATTCCTATTTTAATTTTGTTTTTATCATTTATAGTAACTTTTAGTTTAAGTATAACTCTTCATTGAGCCCAACATGAAAAGTGCTTAGAATAGTTAGAGTAGCATCATGGTTCAGCTAAATAGGACACTTACTATTTTTGGCTGAAAACCATGCGCACCAGTAGAAATCATGATCATTTGTAAATAATAAGTTTACTATTTATAGTAAATCATGATTTCTAGGATTTTAGTTATAGTTTAAATCTAAAACTTCTTCGGAGAGTTTATGTTATTATTTAAGAGGTTGTAAGCTCATATTTCATAATCAATCAAATTATTACAAATTTTATTAGAATTATTTTCTATTTTCTATCTCTCCTTGTGTGTTCGAGGCATCTCCGTGAGGAGTCTAAAGAAGCTTTGAGGATTTGGAATAGTTACCCCCTTGAGGAAGACCGCGGTCGACCTCTACACGTCCTTCCCAGCGTCAAAACCTATCCGCATGTCATTTATACCAACTGAAATCATTAAAATATTAGCTTGATATAAAACTTTTGTTGCCCCATGAATGTTTCAATAGTGGATGATCAATCCTTACTATTTCCAGTTATGCAGGCTACTTGAGTTTTAAATTAACCTCATTTTGGGACACATGTCCTGACAAGACCTGAAAAAATGGATGGACAAATGGACTTTTCACATACTAGTGTGGATCCTCTGTTCTCTTGAAACAGAGAGTCGCTAACTCCCTCATTTTCATTGGTCCACCACATTTTCCTTACCACGTTATTTAAATATATTAAAAAAAAACTTCAGTAAAAATTTCGAACGGACACAACAACCTCTCTAATAAGACTTTCTATTTTGAGATTTTTGTTGAAATCTTTATCTTCTATCAAATCTTCTCGATTTGATTTTCAAAATCTTTCCTATTTTAATAATTCCTTCTATCAAAGCTTTCATTAGAAGAAAAAAAAAAAATCAATTTTTCTACAATTGATTCATGGCTCCTTCTTCCTCAATCTCTCTCTCTCATGCGCTCTCGAGTGCATGCATACTTAATCACCTCGAAGTTTCGACACGCTACCTGCCGATAGCTGATCTCCATGCATTAAAGCCCCTTTCATCCATTCTTCCTTCGAGGATTTATGAAATTTTACAAGTATTTTTTAAATATTTTTTTTATAGATTATTTCAATAAACGACATATATTTCTAATGCATACATCAAAGTGGGCTCTGTAGACACGTCCCCACTCACATCACATGACTTGGGGTCCCAATAAATCCCTATCCATGTCACCAATACACCAGTTGCTAGGGCTGTTCACGAGTCGAGCTAGCTTGAAAAACTCGCTCGACTCGGATCGAGTCAGCTCAGATTGACTCAGCTTGAATGGCCGATTCAAGCCCAGCGAAGCTAATTATTTGAAGCTCGAGTTAAGTTCAAGCCAAGTTCGACCAGGGAGCATTTCAACTCAACTTAACTCGAACTTGAGCTCGACTCGGTTCGATTAATAAATATATTAAATAATATATATATATATATATATAGAAGTTTTAAGTTTAAACTTTAAAAAAAAAAAAAAAAAAAAAACCTAGAGTCTTTATCCAACCGCACGCACCCCCTTTCCCTTTTCCTTTCTTCTCTTTCTCTACCTACTGTCAGCTGCACGCCTGCCCGAACCACCACCACCAGTTTTCATTTCAGCTCCACAATAGTATGATTTCAATCTCTTGAGATCTACTTCTTAGGCGAGAAACCCAAGAAATCCTAAATGGGTTCTTCTCAGATTTGTTAGAG
Source organism: Magnolia kwangsiensis (assembly GCA_037074715.1). Lineage (NCBI taxonomy): Eukaryota > Viridiplantae > Streptophyta > Magnoliopsida > Magnoliales > Magnoliaceae > Magnolia > Magnolia kwangsiensis. The sequence continues at coordinate 130,695,131 of CM073575.1, forward strand.
CTTCAAGAAAATCCAATGATTTGATTGGATAGAGCTCTTTACTCGAATTTTTGATTAGTGTTCTGCTCTATTTCTTTTCTAGTATTTGGATTTCTGTTAGTGAAAGAAGATCAAGAACAGATCGGTTCTTACAAGTTTCCTCATACAATTCGAAGCTTTGTTTAATTTTTTCATCAGGTTTTGCTTTGATTCTCTTAAGATTTTTGAATTTTTCATCAATGAAGGAGGATCTAAGAACAAAATCCATTACGCTTTCATCCAACAAGCTCGAGCTTGACTTGAGGTAAACTCAACTCGACTTGAACCACTATCTCAACTCGAACTCGACTTGATAACTTTGGCAAACAAGCCAAGCTTCAATCTACGTACGTAAGAGAAAGCTTTGACACACACCGTTGAAACCTTTCTAAGGGCCACCATGATGTTTTTTAACCATCCAACATATTCGTAAGGTCATGCATACGTGGATGAAGTGAAAAATAAATAAATATCAGCTTGATCCGAAACTTCTCTAGCTCCTAAGAAGTTTTTATTGGTGGACTTTGAATCCCCACTTTGTGGTCTACTTAAGCATTGGAGCTACCATATTTTTTGAAGTATAGATTAAAATGATATAAGAAAAACGATGAACGGCGTGGATAAAAAACTTACATCATGGTGGGCCCCACGGAGCCCTGCCTGGACGGTAGGACGCGATCCGCGTCCCCTATCTTCCGTAAGAGGAAGCTTTCGCACGCGGACGCGGATTTCCTGCGAAAGCCTTAAGCAGGATTTTCCTGCGACGAGAAGTTAGGTGGGGCCCGCCGAGATGTTTATGGTAAATCCAACACGTCCTTAAGTTTTGCAAGATCATGCTATAGCACGGAACCATAACTGACGGAAATCCAAATATTATATGGGTCACACGACAGAGGATTGAATTTCTACCGTTGAAAAAGGCGTGGGGCTATAGAAGATTTGAATCAGGATAATTTTTATTTTATCAGCTCATCCCAGTAGGAATTACTTTATGAATGGTATGGATCGTATATAAACAATAAGGTGGACCCCAGGAAGGTTTCAACAGTAGGAATTTACCTATATACGTTTACCTGATGTATGGATCACTTGAACCTTGGATTTAGATCATTTTATGGCCCATCATCGAAAATGATATTCGAAACCTGATGGACGTAGTGGATTTCCCATAAACATCACAGTGGGTCCCACCTAACTTCCAATGCAGGTAGTTCCTGCGAAAGGCTTTCGCAGGGAATCCGCGCTCTTCCCACGCAATCTGCGTCCTATTTCCGCCCGTCTCCAGCTGGGAACGGGCAGGAGCTTTGAGTGGCCATCGTGATGTATGGAACTTATCTACACCGTCCATCCATTTTTTTCGTTTCATTTGAGCATATAAACCCAAAACTGAGGCAGATCCAAGACACCGTTGAAAACTTCTCGGTGGCCACAGAAATTTTGTGTGGAGCTTATAGTTGTTTTTATACGCCGATTGCAAGGCTGTATCAAGCGCAGAGAGATGCCTGTGACAAATCCACTCCGTCCACCAGTGCTGGAATGCAACAATAGCATGGGAATCTAAAAATAAGACAGATCCAACACCCATGTGAGCCTCACCACATTAAACAGCGAGGACTGAACGCCCACCATTGGTAACTTTTGGTGGGCACAGAAGTTTTGTATCGGGATGATATTTGTGCGAATAGCTTATCCGAGTAGCAGTAATCCAATGGACGGTTTGGATAGCATATATAAAAACAAGGGTCGGCTCTAGTGTTTGTATGGTGTGGCACACGTGAGTTTTGCATCGTGGCCTTGAAAAACTTGTGGATGGAGTGGATTTGTGGAGGGCATCTTCATGGGCACCATAGCTTCAGACTACACGAATTTGGGGAGGCAATCCTTTACCGTTTCCTTCCCTGCAAGTCCTTCAAGTTTCCATACAAAGCTTATTTTACAAGTTCTATGATTGAGCCACCAACAGGTATGTGTTTCTACGGCATCCAACCTATTCATCGGTATCAACCCAGCTCGGAAATTTGACACCCCAAAAATCAGGCTGGTTGAACTATTATGTGAGCCACCGTGTAAATTTAGAGACTTTTGTATGTTGTCCATTGATTGCTGACATAGAGATGAACATGATGAGGTCGAGCACTGTTTTCCTAAGGGAATAATTGTTCCGAATTCATGGAACTTTTCTGGACTCCTCACAAAGAAACCTTCAATATATGAGGAAAAGAAAATAAAAATAATTCTAAAATATTTGAAATAATATTATTCACAACGAAAATTGAGTTTACAACTCATTAAATGAGTCTACAAACCCTAGGGAGAAGTATTGGAATCATACTAAAAATAAAACTCCTAGAAATCATGACTTACTATAGATGATAAGCTTACACATTCATGATTCCTACTAGTGTGCATGGTTTTTGGCAAAATTAGTAAGTGTCATATTTGGCTGACCCATCATGTTCACCTAACTATTCTAAGCACTTTTCATGTTGGGTGCAACTGCTAAAGCCCAACGGATCAAGAGACTAAAATTATTAGAAATAGTAAAAGCGAAATTAAAATAGGAATTCAATCATAGATCTAATGGTATTTAAAAAATTCGGCATGCGCATAGATCGTCCAACCCCAAAATCATATTGGTATGATCTGATAGCTCATTTTGGTTTGCAAGATATATTTGTTTTAAGTTATGACAGTCTAAATCACTTTTGTCATTGACCGATCCTTTTCTGATCCATCATGGCCATGAAAGTGTCCACTACCCACTCTACATCAATTGCTATGATATGGACCTAATTTATGGTGCATCCTAGGTTTGGATGGCACATGCATAAAACGTTGAGCCACACCATAGAAAACAATTAAGGCTGTAAATGGGCCAGACTGGAGTATCATGTTCCAAGGTCAGGCTAAGAAGCTGGCCTCTCTTCCCCTCTCTCTTATCAACGTTCCAATCGTACCAACTCTTGGCTAAAGCCTGGAATTAACATTTCAGCCTAGGCTCAGGCTAGACTAGTCTTGCGTATTATGGACTCGGGTCAAGGTTTGGCTGACGTTGAACAATGTGGGCCAGACTTGAAAGGGTTTTGCCTGACCCTAGTCTCAACTATTGACACTTCTAAAAACAATGGACAATCATCCAAATCCTCTAAATTCACATGCCCAGCAGGCAAGGGTGGGATCCTCATGACTTTCAATGCATCTAACTTCACGGTGGGGAGATCTTAATGAACATGTGGGATGCCATGCATACACACCCAGTGGTCTGTTCTCTCCCTGAAATTTTAGTTCACAAAATCTAAAAATTTCATAGAGTGTATATTATTATTTTCTTTCGCGGTTGAGATCCCTAGTGGGGTTTTTTTTTCTTCATCTTCATACATATTTTCATGCAGTGAAAAACAAAATGATCATAATTAGATATTTAAGGTAATTATGTTTTTGAAAATGTTAAAATTAACATATTTTTTCAATGATTCCGCTTACACCATATTCCAATCATGATGTGTCTATGATCTAAATGCTAAGTACTCCACTAGTGAAATTTGGTTCAAACAAGTGTTCTTTTTATTTTTTTATTTTTTGTCCGTAAAGACTTATGTTTGGTCTATTCAATTCATTGTTTGGATCCCATCATGTAGGGTCTTTACTCATGGCTTAGTTGTACACTCACAAGAGTCTCAACACTGAAGTCATGGGTTCCAATACCATTGGATGTGTGCGGGTATTAAAAAATAAATAAAAATAAAGACCTCATCATAAAAAATTTACACATGCGCTAGTTCCCCACACACTACCACCACAATGGCCACAATGGGTACATGAACCCATGACCTCGTGTTGAAACTCTTATTAGTCTATCGCTCATGTATGAGTACGCCCCATTGAACTTGTTCATGCATCTCATTAATCATGCATTTGCATGCTATGAATGGGAAGGTTAGAATTGATTGATTGAGGGAATTTTTTAAGAATGGTACCTTCGTAATGTTGGCATCAGATCAATGGTTTAGATAAACCAACCATAGCCCTAAATCTACAAATTAAGTTTCACACAAGTAACTTTCTTATATCAAAATAATAGAAAATTCAATGTCTAATAATAATAATAATAATACAAAAAACTAAAATTACATACCGCATCCTGATTTTGTATATAGAGAGTAGAAGAGCAATAAGCCATGGGTGAAGAAACCATAACCAAATCAGGCCTGTTAAAGAAACTCCATAGAGCATAACCAGTCTGATTGTCGAAGGGTCGCTACAACATCAAGAACTCCGGGCAGAGGGCGGATGAGTCCCTCATGAGAATATGGCCAACCTTTTCAACAATACAGCAAGAGATTGTGTTGTATTTCCTCCTACTTGCAAGGATAGAAAGAGAGGTAAAAACGAATCTTATTTATATTCAACGCTCGCAAGCCTACTCTAATTCAAATTGATAGTGTTTGTATAAACCTTTACGTTTTGGGAAAGAGCGTGGATTGTTGGGAGCGCGGATTTCCTGCCAGAACCCTGCGCAAGGATTCCGAGTGGAGCCCACTGCGATGTTTGTTTGAAATCCAACTTGTTCATCCGTTTCTCGATCTCATTTTAGGACATGTAAGAAAAAATACAATGGATCTAAAACTCAAATAGTCCACAAGAGAGGAAAAAGTGGAGATTTAGTTTTCACTGTTGAAATATTTATATGGTCACAAAAATTTTGTATCGGTTTAAGTTTTTGATGTTTCCACTTCATCAATAAAAATGACCTTATGAACAGTTTAGATGGCACATAAACATCAAGACAGAGCGTAGGAAGGTTCCAATGGTAGGAATTCATTTCCCACTGTTTCATCCTGTATCGCCCAGTTGAGTTTTGGATTCTCATAAATTTTTGTCACATGTCCTAAAATTAACTAGAAAGATGAATGGACGAGTTGAATTAATCATAAACATCAAGGTGTACCCCACCTTGTATCCCATATGAGGAACTTCCTGATAAAGCCTTTCGCAGGAAATCCGCGTCCATCGTTCGTGCCGAAGAAACCGGAAATAGGACGCGGTTTGGCTAGTGACACTGCCACGGTGGCCAGTGGTCGGTGCTATTTAGACCCACTATGTTGTACGTGTTTTATCCATGCCTTCTATCCATTTTGAAAGATAATTTTAGGTAGATCTAAATCTCAGCTTAATCACACCATGGGAAAGCAATAGTGATTGAATGTCTACCATTAAAAACCTCTTAGATCCTACTTACATCAATTTTATTTGACATCTAACCTATTAGATCATACAGACTTAGATGTGTATATATATATATATATAAGCTTGATCCACCTAAGAAGTTTTTAACGGTGGGCGTTCAATCAAGACTATGTAGTTCAATTGAGATTTGGATCAACCTCATTTTTTATCCATTGAATGGGTGGATAGCATGGATGAAACATATACATCAGTGGGGCTCACAGATCACCAACCACTGGACGTTAGCCAGGGCAGGTCGGTGTGGATTTACGCGGATTTCCTGCAAAAGCCTTTTGCAAGAAGTTTCTGTACAAGGATGCTGGGTGGAGCCCACCGAGATGTTTGTGAACCCCGTTCATCCGCTTTGTGGGATCATTTTAGAACACGCGACCAAAAAATACGTGTATACAAAACTGAAGTGGGTCAGACGAGAGGAAATAGTGGGAATTCAATGTGAATGGTTGAAACATCCTCGGGGCTAGAAAATTTGTGTCAGTTAATTTTTTTTAATTTTTTTTTTTTTTTTGGTATTTTCACTTTATCAGGTGGCATTGGCAATGACCTTAAGATCAATTTGGATGGCGTATAAACATTAATGTGGAGCCTTACGAAAGTTTCAACGGTGGGAATTTATTTTTCCAAATTTACCTTCCACACACTCGAGTTTTTAATCCACCTCGTGTGGGGTCGCATATCTTAAAACGAGCACTCAAAACGGCTGGACCGGGTGGATTTCTCAAAATCATATCTGTGGGCGCCACCCTGCATCGCAGGAAATCCGTGTCCGGCGCGGATTGTCATTACCGACGGCTGATTAGGTACTGAACTTGAAAGTAGTAAGTGACGTCACCACTTTCTTTGGGCCCACTATGATGTATGTGTTGTATCCAAGCCGTCCATACATTTGGAGAGATCATTTCAGGGAATAGTCCAAAGAATGAAGCAGATCCAAAGCTCAAGTAGACCCACATAAAAAACAGTGGAGATTGAACTTCTACCATTAAAAACTTCTTTGGTCCACAAAAGTTTTCGATCAAGCTAATATTTGTGTTTTCACTTATTCTATGTCTGTTTTAACTTATAAACAGGTTGGATCTCAAATAAACAACATGATGGGCCTCATAAAGTTTTCAATGGTGGTCGTCCCTGTCCTCACTTTTTTTCTGTGGTGGGGTCCACTTGAAATTTGGATCTGCCTCATTATTTGGATTATGCCCTCAAATGATCTCTCCAAATGGATGGATGGTGTGGATACAACATGTACATGGTGACGTCACCTCAGTAAACAACTCTCTTCTGTCGGTTTCAGTAGCTAATCCGCGCACGGTATTACCCCGACTGTTCGGAGCTACGCACAGGCATAGGGTTTGAGTGGGCCACCGAGGTTCCACCTTGATGTATGACTTTTATCTACACCGTCTATACACCTTTTTCATATCATTTTAGATTATTAATCCAAAAATAAGGAAGATCTAATGCTCAAGTGGACCACACTGCAGGAAGCAACGGTCCTTGGTGATAAGGACGTTCTCCATTGAACCCTAGTTAGGGCCCACCATGTTGTTAATTTTCCATCCAACCTGTTTATATGGTCGTATACACATGGATGAAGTGAGATATATATATATATAAATATATCGAAAGCTTTTGTGGTCTCTGATCATTTTCAACGGTAGAAATTTAATCCCTTTGTGTGGTCCACCTGAGCCATGGATATTTCTCATTCTTCGAATTCTATCTTAAAATCATTTGAAAAAGTGGATGGACGGTGTGGATGGAATACACACGTCACGCCTGCCGGTCGGAGTCCAGCCAGTCCCGAGCTCGTAACAGGCGGGGGAGGAAGGAAGCGGATTGCGTAATGAGTAAACTCTGTGAGGTCCACCGTCATTCATGCATTTTATCCACTCCGTCCATCCATTTTAAAAGATAATTTTAGGCGTCAAAACAAAAATGAATCCTATCTAGTGATCAAGTGGACCACACCAACGGAAACCGTGTGAATTGAACATCTACCGTTGAAAAGTTCATGGGGCCACAGAAATTTTAGATCAAGATGATATTTTTTTCATTCATCCATGTCTATTTGTTCTTATGAATAGTTGGATGACAAATAAACATCAATGTGGGCCTTAGAAAGGTTTCAACGGTGGAAATCAATATTTTCACTGTTTCCTATTGTATAGTCCACTGGAGCTGTGGATATAAATCAATTTTGAGCTCAACACCCAAAATGATATGTAAAAACGGATGGACGGCGTGGATAAACCACATGCATTTACGATGTGCCCAACAGAGTTTAATTAGTACGAGTAGCAACCGGATTTCGGGTAAGAAACGGACGCAATTTTCCTGCCAAAGCCTTTGGAAGGAAGTCACTGCGCTAGAAACCTAAGTAGGCCCACCGTAATATTTATGAGAAATCCACCCGGTTCATCCGTTTTTTGAGATCATTTTAGGACATGGGCCAAAAATGCGCCAGATCCAATACTCAAGCGTGCATAAGACGTGAGTATTGAACGTCCACGGTTGAAATATTCATAGGTCCATCAAAGTTTTGAATCGAGATAATATTTTTGTGTTTTTAATTCATCTCGGTAGGAATGATGTCATGAACGGTGTGGATGGCATGTAAGCATTACTGTCGACCCCAAAGAAGTTTCAATGGTCGGAATTTCTCTACCCACCATTACTTAATATTTAATAGTATTAATTTAAATTAACAAAATCCAAGCTAATTGGATCCGAGATATCGTCCAACCAATAGGACTTGAGAGTTGAGAGTGCCTCTGTTTACAATTTAAGTAGTAAAGAGAAGTTACATTTAAGAAAATTGGGCAGGATATCATGCTTTGAGCAATTAGTACAAAACTAAAAAATGGATGGACAACCTAACATTTAGGATTGGATGGTTAAAAGAAATAGTCAATGGTCCACATTCAAATGGATGACACCATTGGTTTGATGTTTGGGATAATCATGGGACCATAAATGGATGGTCGAGATCATAGTACGATTGGCGGAGGTGAAAGGTTGAAAAGGTTGATCCAGTTTCCCTTATTGGGCAAAGGGTTGAAAAGGGTAATCTAGTTTCCCTTACTGGTTGACACAGGAAGGACATGAGGTCGAGCACCGTCTTCCTCAAGATGATAAATATTCTAAATCCACGGAACTTTTCTGGACTCCTCACAGAGACTCCTCGAATCCACGAGAAAAGAAAGCAGAAAATAGAAAAAATTTCTAATAAATTCAAAATTGATTAATGAATGAAATAAAACAAGTTCACATCCCTTTAAATAAGGGAACCAAGCAATAGGAAAGAAATCAGACTCAAACTACAACTAAAACTCCTAAAATGCGCAACTTACTATAAACAGTAAACTTACTATTTATAGACGGTCGTGATGTCTACTAGTGCGCAAGGTTTTCGGCCAAAAATAGTAAGTGTCCTATTTAGCTTCACCAAACTATTCTCCTAATTATCCTAAGCACTTTTCATATTGGACACAACTCCTAAAGCCCAACGGATGAAGAGTTATAATAAAACTAAAACTTACTATTTATAGTAAATACGAATATAAAATATGAAAATGACCGTCGATCAAGGGGTTTCTCGCAAATTCGGGCTGCGCAACCCAGCATAGCGGGGTTGGTTGGCTAAAGTAGCTCGTTCTATCCCAAAATCATATATTTTATGTCAGATAATTCATTTCGGATTGCGAGATATGCCCGATTTAAGGTCTAATGGTTCGGATCACTTCTGTCGTCGACCGTGCCTTTTTTTATCCATCTTGGCCATGAAATTGTCCACGACCCGCTCTACATCACTCGTTGTCGATGGACTGGTCTAGGTTGTGCCACGATTGACCATAGATCATCTGTAGTCCTGGTATGCGCTCTACTACAGCTAATAAGACCTTCAATGAGGAAACCTGTTTATGCATTTACTACAACACGATCACACCTAAATATGTGAATCCAAACACGCCCTAAAGGTGAATTCTCAAAACCTTGGTTGCATCATGTGTTGAAATATTTAATTAAATCAAATATATTATTTAAAATTAATTGTCAAAAAGAGAATAAAAGAAATGAGATAGAAGACTTATAAACTTGAGTCGAAGCGCAACGTGAGTTACTTGGCTTGAAATTGAATTTTCTCCCATTAGATAGTGTCCCGAGGGCAACACGTTTCCAAAGCAATCGACCTTCAAGATACAACAACGATAATCGGGTCCTACCGGTGTACTCATTGTACAAGGGCTCGAATCACTTGTAGTTTTAGCCGAAAGTATTGAGTTAACTTAGTGATGAACTCAGCAATCAAAATTCGAAAAACAAAAAATGAACAAAGAGAGCTTTTCATAGGAGACCAAAAAAAATTTTGTGATTTTTTTAAAAATGGAATTTAAGTCCTTAAATAGACCTCGAAATGGTACATTAAGCACTCTTTTGAAAGGGTTTGGTCTGTTAAATTTAAACCAAACTTGTGCGACCAACCGACCATGCACATTTCTCTATGTCAAAATGAAAAGCCACATGTCATGTGCGAGTACACTCTTGCACAAATTAAAGTCCTATGAGTATCCAAATAATACACTTGTGCAAGTATACCCGCACCTGCGGTCCAACCCGATGTGTGCAAATGTGGTCAATGGCATAAATTAGAGCCATTAGCATAACCCCCACACGACCAAATTCACATGCTTCCTAGATGGGCTCAATCTCCAAAGCAAAATGCCTATCTTATATGAAAGAAAACCTTTTTGGGCAAATTTGATATGATACTAAACCCGCTATTCAAAATCAACAGAAAATTTAAATTTGAAGGCAAATCAAAATATTTGAAAATTTTCCTTTTTTTAAAAAAAATAAAATAAATTTTGAAACAAAATGCAACATGATGTATCAGAGAAACCCTGCCAGAAAATCACATTAATTCATGAGCCATGGTTTACTAAATAAGTCAATGTTAGCAGTCCATTTGCTCCTAAAGCCAATGTCTACTTTTGGATTGGGCAAGCCTGATTTTTAAGCCAAGGCATATATATGGTGGATCCCACGAAATAGATTGGATCTCACACTTGCATGTAACATGGAGCATATCTAAGTGACTGGGCCAGGCAATTGGTTATTGGTCCCATCGAAAGGCCTAGATCTCAAGCCCATGCCTAGAACTCAAGTCTAGGTCGGCCTGGCTCTAGATTTCAATATCTTGTTGGGCTCTCAGGCGACGATTAGGGGCCCAGGCCCTGTCACATATCAACAACCACTCACCTGGTTCGGGTAGGGGTGTACACGAACCGAGTTAGCTTGGTTAGCTCGCTCGACTCAACTCAAAAAAGCTCGATTCAACTTGGTTTGAAGCTAAGTTCGAGCTGATTTTTTGAGCTCAAAAATGAGTTTGAGCCGAGTTCGAGCAGGCCCCAGCTCGACTCGACCGGATCGAATCTGGCTCGAATCAAACTCGGATCAAACTAGTTCGGTGACTCGGTTATTTTTCCATTGATGTTGCTCACCAACTATTTGATAAAATGACTCAACGAAATGTGGCTGGTGGCAAGGAAGGTTTGGCTGGTGGTAAGGAAGGTATGTACATGAAACAAATACCTTTTTTATTTTTTTATTTTTGGCTTTTTATGTTACTTAGAAGGCGTCTGAGAAAATATCTATAAAATCATTGCCTCAGTTTGTAAAACAGTGGGATTTTGAAGTTGCAGTTCAAGTGTTCGTGGAAATGCCTCAATAACAAACTCAGCTTGATCTTGGCTCAAACTCAGCTCGAGTTAGCCCGAGCTGCTGATTGAACCAAGTTGAGCTAGCCAGTTATGCTTAAGAACCGAGTCAAGCCAAGTTCAAGCTGAGGTCAGCCACGGTTCGAGCCAAGTCAAGCTGAGGCGAGCTCGACTCGATGTACACCCCAGGTCCGAGTCAGGCTGCCCATGGGCAGCCTAGGGTCAGCGCATCATGCTCTTCTGTCCGGTGAGTTGGACTGAGATGGGTCCGTCGCCCATTTGCCACAGCATCATGGCCATCCAAACATCCTGAGACCTGCTACAAAAATCACACGTATCAGGCAATCCTGACCATCCTATAAGTGGACCAAATGATGGTTGAGAACACAAACAAATAATGGTCCATCAATGAGCAAAAGTGCATTAATCGGACGGATAGAATTGTCCCAACTCACCTAACGTAGATCCAACTAACTTGTGGTGGAGATCGCAGTCATATGTATGGTGGTGATTGGGAGTGGGCCCATACCAGTGTAAGTCCCCGGCGAGAAACCTCTCGTCTATTCACACATTGTCTTGTTCGTTAGTTCCCTTTCCCGAATCGTTGTCTAAGACGTACACCTCAACGCCAGGTGGTGTGATGGGCCCCTTTCATGCAAATGAGCTGGCATGGCAAGCTTCCCACCGTTGTTATGGGGATCCCAATCCCATCAGAATCCAATCAGACATCAGTGATCGCAATTAAAGGAGAGTTTTAAAATTTATTTATTTATTTAAAAAAAAGGGGAAACTGAGGACCTCAAATTCTCATTGGAAAAAGGATCCTCTACCATATATAAGCTGCCTTTTTCTGTGACATGAAAAAATCAAACGTCATTTTCTTGATCTTTCTACCACATATATGTTACGTGACTCGGCATCTTTGCATAGTAATGCTTGTTTTAAATTCCTGTAAATAGGGCCCATGGTTTGATAATCCAGACCATTTGTTTATTGTGTCCTATCCATGCTGGCGGTGGCCAAAATCTATCAGCAATAATTTTAGGGGTCGTTTGGATGCCTTTAAAGTTTTAAAATGCAAACACTTTTCACATTAAAAGAGTTTCAAATGTTAAACTGTTTCATATTATTTTGTTTGACCTTTAAGTGGTGATTTGTTTAACATTTAAATGATAATTTATTAAATAGATTATGTGTTTAACTAACATGTCAAGTGTTTACAATGTATAAGGTAAGTATTCACACCACAAAAAGCTTTGGGCAGTGAATCCTGCCAAAATCTATATGTCATATAAAAATGACTTTTTTTCCCCCTTAAAAGAGCATTAAAGCATGCATGCATTGGACGGAATGGATATCCTCCACCCTATTATAGTAAGCCTTCAATGCAATTTGAAAGTTTTTAATGTGATCGTTTCATTCTTTACTCTCATTGGGTTTTTAACAGTTTTTAATGTGGCATATCAAAGTTTTTAATAGTTTTTAATGTGGTATATCAAAGAAAGCACGCGCGCACACACACACACAAACACACATATATATAGGTGGATCCATAAATTAGGAGTATATATCAATCATAGTATTCTTGTAACATTATGGATTTTTGACATTTGGATTTCAAAAATCTTTGAAATTTTTTTGCTATAACTAGTTTGTGTTGTCACTCATTGACTCTTAACACTCAATGTTAGCCTATATGTAGGTGTTACCAGTAAATAACTGCACGAATCTGATCAATTAGACATAGGAAGCTAACAAATTCACTCTATCACTTAAACATCAAGTCTAGCATCGTGATTTACTCTTCTAGGGCTACGAATGTAGCTGACCTATCACTGACTAATCACGACAGTCGTAACTAAACAAAAACTACCTAAAACTAGGGTTGTACATCGATCTGAGTCGAGTTGAGCTAGGCCAAGCTCGGCTTGACTCGTCCGTGCTATACTCGAGTTCAAGCTCACCCTTGAGCTCAACATTGAAGCTTAGCTTGTTTGCCAAAGCTTTGGAGCCAATCTCGAGTCGAGCTAGTAGTTCAAGTTAAGTCAAGCTTACCTTGAGTTGAGTCGAGCTTGTTCATATGCCAACCCAGCACCCAGCCCGACCCAAACCCGTACCCAACTCAACTCGGTGCCCAACCCAACCTAACCCAACCCCCACCCCGACTCAATCCAACGCGGTCGGGTAGGGTGTTTTAGTAAAAACTTTTAAGTTTTAACCTTTTTTTTTGAAGTTAAACATATTATATATATTTAATATTAATATTAATATATATAGATAATATTAAAATATATTATTCGAGCTCGAGCTTTAAGTCAAGTTGAAATGCACCATGGTCAAACTCGACTTGAACTCAACTTGAGCTTTAGAAAACAAGCTTGACTCGCCCCAAGTCGGCCTTTCAAGCAAAGTCGATCCGAGCTAACTCGAGCTGAGTTGAGCGAGCTTTTCGAGCTAGCTTGACTCATGTACAGCCCCACCTAAAGCTGAGACAACCAGGGGTCATGTGGCACCCCGTCACTGTGTGGTCACATGTGGGCGGGCGCACTTGTGATCGAGCTCTGAGGTGGCTAGCAAGCTACTATGCACACAATGAAGGTGGAACTTTGTCCCCATATTGGAAGCGTCGTTTGAAGTTGTGGTGGCTATAAGTTGGATTCCTTTCTTAACAAGCATGACACATTTTAAATCCGTAAGCTTCGGCAAAATAGACAATATCATATACTGTGGGGGTGAGCCTTACTAGTGGTATCAGAGCCGAGGATGACTTTGTCCTTGGTGGGGATATTATGACTTCCCATCACTATGTGGTCACATGTGGGAGGGCACACATGGGCACACACATGTGGGCGGGCACACGTGGGTGAACGCATATGTGGGCAGGCCATGAGGTGGTCGGTAGGCTACTGTGTACACAATGAAGTTAGAACTTTGTCCAACACTGAAAGCGTCGTTTGAAGTTGTGGTGATTATAAGTCCGGTTCCTTCCTTAACAGGCATGACACATTTTAAATCTGTGAGCTTCAACAAAGTGGATAATATCATGTGTTGTGGGGACGGGCCTTATAGGTCATATCTTAATTAGCAAACCAAATTTACCCAACTACTCTTTTAGTGTAAGAACCAACGATTTATGGTGATTATAATTGGATCGTCATTTTCGCTAATTGTGAATATGCCACAATTTAGCTAATCCAAACAGTAATCATTATACATAAGAAATCTCGCTACCCAATTCATTTCAGAAATACTCTAATTATCTAAACAAGCTCTAAATCCCTAGTTAGCGGGCCACTAAACTCGATACTATAAAAAGACATTCTTCTTAGTAGGTTTAACGTCCATCGTGAGACATCAAATCGAGATTGTATCTCGAATCAAGTTGAACTTTCAAGGCTAGTGCATGAGATGTGTGAATATTTATAAAATTAAGTGTGAACTCAAGTTAATTGTATATATCTGGTCTTTGTCAAAGTTGTGACTTTCAGACCGTTAAATGATGACCAAATTTAGGGCATCGATTGAGATTATTACCTTTCTGGCATTCGTATAGTTATAGACCCAATCGATGCTCAATGACCATCTATCTAAGGTAGGACCTTCCTGGTTGATCAGCACGTTTGATTATCGGATGATTATGTCCAAACATAGATCATCTATTGGGACACTTATCCCATAACTTAGATTGACCCGCACACCTCCCAGTGAGTCCTATTGGTTGGAAACAACCTCCTCTAGAATTAATATAATAAATAAAGCATCATTGGGGCTATTTGTGTACCATCTAACACTATAAAAACGTTTCATTTCACATCCCCTCTCCCCATACGAATTTTTTGTAAAAATTGGGGTGAAAGAGAGAAAGGAATGGAGATAGAGAGAGAGAGAGAGAGAGAGAGAGAGAGAGAGAGAGAGAGAGAGAGAGAGAGAGAAGTTCTTAGTATTTGCTTGCATAAGAATTTATTCAACAAAATTCAAACTATTACCGTTTTCCTCTATCGAATCCATCCCTACGCGCGATCGGATGTAAGAAATGTTTCTTTGCTCATAGTTAAAGTATTTCATGTTAAATTCTATGAATCTTACCTAAGTTTTCTTTGATTTGATTAAGAATTGATATTTTTTTCGTAAAACACCAACCCTAGATGCACTAAGTCGGGCGAATCATTGTAAAGGTACAAGCCATTATTCTTAGGTTGTCGTTTATCGACCCTTTAGGGTCTTAGTTAATGATTCTTGATAGCGAATGATGTCGTGTATGATAACATGTTTACACTTTAATTTTTAATTGCATGACATGCTAATTTTTATCTATTGATGCTCACATGTTTGATGAAATGCTTGAATGAATAAGTTGTTAAATTTATGGTTTATGCAAAATCTCAGTATGATTATCTAATGAATTGTTAATCCTTAATGATGTTTTGAATTTCTTACGATATTGGGTTATTCGGTAAATCATTTAAGCCAAATGGTGGCCTGAGTTAAGTCAGGCACCCTAGGCTTCTTTGATTAAACTGGGTTGAACATGGACGAACAACGATAGCCGGACTATACGGGATGCTTGTATCCAATGCCGGTTGCATTAGAGTTCTCCTAGGTCAATAAAATTAGTCTAACAACTGATTGATTATATATGTTCACCATGTATGTCACAATCAAATTGAATCTATGATACCAAGTTCACATGGATAAGTCTATTGATAATTGTTATTGCATTGTGATCCTATAAAGACCCATGAGCTGGACATAGTGGTATGGGACATCATGTCTGAGTTGTTGACTTATACTGGGATGATGAGCCTCCCCGTAATGACCAGTAAGTACTGATAGAGGTGAAAGATTGTTGTTCGAACAACTCACGTAAAATACTCGGCCGATAGTTTCATGTCAAAGTACTGTTTGAATAACTTGGGCATGAATGAAATTGGGTGACAATCCCTTTCCTTTGTGTTGATACAGTTTTTATGTGACAAGCCCACGCCTTTAATGTAACATCCTGAATTTTTACTGTTTTGGATTTCCAAAAATCCATGAATTTTTTTTAATTAACTAACTTATATTATCCCTTACTGATCATTAGCACTCAACGTTAGCTTATACACGAGTGGTCCAGTCTGGTCATGATCAGACCGTGTGCAGACCATTAACTCAGATGATCGGTTTATACTCGGTGACAGCTTGTGCAGGCTGTGGAGCACCCGAGGAAGGTAAAAAAAATCTAAAATTTTGAAAAAGCATAGATCTCACTGGGCTTGTGGTCCATCACGGACCATGGACCCAGTGCACACCCAGAAATAAACTATTCAGGCCGTCCCAACAGCACTTGTCAAATGCAACCCACCAATGCTAGAATTGGAATCTGGCACTGGTAAATAAAACTGAGATTTTAAACATTTTAGCCGTCAGATTTCTTTCAAATTTACGGTAAAGGTCTAATGTATTTGTCTATGCTCGCCCACAAAATCTGGGTCCCGATCGTGGCACTGTGACTGTTGATCGCGAATCGGACCCGTGCAACCAAACCCCATATCCGATCATTTCTAAATTTTTTATGGCCCTTCATCGGGCCATGGACCACCTATCCTATAAGTTTCATGGCCAGTGGGCCACCAGAACTACCATTTGAAGATCGAAACCATATGATCAAACTCCACATTCGTTGATCCGCTTGTTTTCAAACTTTGCATGACCCCTCATCGGGCCATGAGACACCTACACACCAAATTTAGTGGCCTAGGGGGTGTTGGGTCTGCCTCTAAGCCAATATGGAGTCCTAGAGGACCATTGTGGGCATTTGAGAAAACTTAAGGCCAAAGGGTCTAAGTCTAGGAAATAAACCCTAGCTCTCTCCCTCATAACTTTCCTCATTCTCCAACTACCCTAGCTCACTCCCTCATAACTTCCCTCATTCTCCAACAACCAAGCTCTCTCCCTCATAACTTCTCTCATTATCTAACAACCAAGCTCTCTCCCTCATAACTTCCACCATTCTCCAACAACCAAGGAGAGTAAAGAGAGAAAGAGAGTGTGAAGGAGAGTTAGGTGGACCCTAGATCGAGGTAGGGCCCGAGGAGATCAAACCTTATAACTCTCTACCTCTTCTCCAAGAAGAAACCCTCATCCACGACTGTCCTTTCATTCTATTGATCGTCTAGGTAAGATCCATCACCTTTTTTTCTTGAAACCCTTGTGATGAGAGGGGATTTACATTAAAATCTAACATACAATGTTTGCTTTAGGAATTCTTGCCGATCAACCTCGAAATCCGCATTCCTAGGTCATTTTTTAACTCTCCAACGATCCATAGGTGCGGACTATTGCTTTTAGGTGGCCTAGCACCAATTTTAATATGAATCCAATGATTTTGTTTGTTAGATGATGCATTTTGGTAATCTATCAAAACCTAGGAAAGACCTTACACTTTAGATTCCCCCCAAATTAATGTGCAATGATGATGGAACGCTTGTTGTTTCTCAAACATGATTAGGTATGTTAATGATGATTGCTTGTACCTTCCTTGCTCGGTTCATGTATGATGTTTTCCCCATAACATGTTTGTTACACTAACCCTTGTGTATATTTTGGTATTAGGAGATATATGAAATGCTTACCTTCCACACTAACCCATACAACACTTGCAATTTTATTTCATGATATTGTTAGTATTTTTCTTGTAAAAATCTAGATTCTATGATGGGAAGTATGAATGCATGTTATTACCTATGCTAGTTGATGACCCATGTTAGTCGGCATGCTATACATTATCACCAAACCCTTGGGTTGGTTAGGAATATAAAGAGAGTGAAGATGGTCCTGATGGTAGGACTATCCTGAGGTTAAACCCATGAATTTGGGCGAGTGCGCGTGGGTAAAAGTAGTTAGACTGCATGGGTCGCTTGTACCCGATGTAGTTTGTCACGTGCTTACCTAAACTCGTACAGTCTAGCCTATTTACTGACTAATCTTAATTGTTACCCATGTTTGCTAGCATATGTATGGAACATAGAACACCCTACAACCGTTGTAATCCATCGATCCACAATCTCGTGAGCCAGGCATAGTGAAATGAGACACTGTGTCAGAGCTGTCGGCCTACACTGGGGTGACGCGCCTCCCCGTACTGATCGCGATTGATCTCAGTTCTCAGCACTCCACATGTGCTTGAAGTTAGGGATGAGAAATCCGATGGGATCAAGGATCGCGGGGTCTTAGCCTCACACGTTGGGGGGTCTTGGCCTTGCAACTAGTTCAGGGCATTTGATATGTGGGGTATATCAGATTTCCCAACCTGCTGGATAAACGGACTTAACTAAGAACTCAGCTAACATTATCGTATTACATCGCACTAGCTAGGGTGGTGACTCGACAGTTGAGGTCGCTCTGAGGGAGTGTTGGTCATACACGATCGTCAGATGGAGTCACTCGAGGGAGTGTTGTGGCGAGGGCATGCATCATATCATTTGTCATGCATGCGCATTAATAAGATTAGTTAGGTGCTTATGAATGATTTTTTTTCATTAAATTCATAACATAATCGATGCTTATTACAACTTAAGACTAATAGCACCCACTGAGTTGATCACTCACTCCCACTCTGGGACGGTGTTTTAAAACACCAATCAAACTCTTTAGTAGTTACAGGTGACACCAAGTACTAGGAGCCTTGCGGCGCGAGCTTGGATGAGGAGGATGAGTTGTCTTATTTCTAGTTGATTGGCGATTCGTCGTAGAGTTCGCGAGTGAACTTGGATCGTTGAGTGTTGGACTTAGCTAATCATTCCTTTTGGATATATTTTTATAATTTTGTTGGGCAACGCCTTGTACGACCCTTTTATATTAATTTGGACTTGTATATATTTAGATTCCTTCATCTTAGTAGATAAGTTGTGAATTGTGATTCATGTTTTCAATAATTCTCAGTTACACATTTAAACCTGATTTATCATAAAACTATAAAAAAAATTAGCTATAGGTGATACCCGGGAACTTGGGAGCCGAGCGTACGCACGACCCCCGATTTCCAGGGCGTTACAAGATGGTATCAGAGCATGGTTTGGAATTAATTGGGCCATGGGTCATGAACTCACTACACGTTCGCTGACTTGAGAGGATATGTATTAGAAAACGCAACAGAGATTAAGGATGTTAGGATCCATCCCAGACCCCGAACCGACAATCTTGGATGGATGGTGAGACTTCCTAGGAATTGAAATTTGGTAGCAAGAGAAGGTAGCAACGCTAGAGAATGGGTTCAAGAGTCGTACCGGATCTCAACCCATCAATAAAAACGAGCTAGAGACTGAATGATTGGACGGTCGGAGCCAACATCCACATATAAATGAGTTAGTTTTAGGCCAAATTTGATAGTTCTGGCCCGTTCGAGGATAGGGACTTAGGGGTGAACGAGATTTTACTGAACATAGTGGAATGGGAGAAAAATAGGATTATAGCCCCTAACTGAAAATAATCTCCCAAAACTGATAGGCCCTTTGCGTAGATCAACTCATTCTACCCCAAAATCATATATGACATGACCTGGGGGACTTTATTGGCGCCCAAAAAATCAAAAAACAAAGGGACCCTATCAGGGCCCTGACGTGCCCACGCCCAATCCCAGCCCACTGCCCACGCCCACCAGCATGCCCACGCCCAACCCCAACCCACTGACCACACCCAGAACCCAGCATGCTGGCGTGCCCATGCCCAGGCCAAATTCGAGCACCCCCCTCCCCTTTAGTACATGCACACTAGTGGGGTCCCCTCTCCTTGCAAATAGGACTCAAACCACTTTATTTCCTTCCATTTCCTTCCTCTCCATTACTCCCAAACACTTGGAAAAACCCTCTCCCCTCCCTCATCTCTAAACTCCATTCCCAAAACCCATTCCTCCAAACCATTTTCTTCTCTTTCACAAAACCCATTCCTTCTTGTTTCATCCATTCAACATTAAACCCACCTTCATCTCTTGCACATTTCTCATCCTCTCTTACCACCCATATTTCTTTCAATACTCATTCACCAAAACCCTACTCTTTTCACTCTCTTCTTCCCCATTTCAAAATTTCATTTCCCAAAACCCATCTCATAACCCTTCTTAGCCATTTCTTCAAACCCACATCTCAACTTCCAATCTCCAACTCTATTTCTCATAAAACTCATCTCAAAACCCTGCTCAAATCTCATACCTTCAACCCATCTTCAAGTTCATTTCTTCAAACCCACACTTAACCCATTTCCCCCAAACCACATCTTTAAAGTCCATCTTCCTTAAAAACCATCTTTCTCCCATTTTCACTTCCATCTCCCTAACCCATCTCCACTCTCTCATTTCCAAAAATCCCCTCTAACACCCAATATCCATTTCCACCTAAATCCCTTATTTACAAAACCTAACCTCAACCATCCACATTCAACCCATTCCTCCCCATTCCAAGACCATCCTTAACTTCATTTTCCAACCCCCATTCTAATCTCACTTTCAAAACCCATTCCTAAAACAAACTCCCAAAACCCATTATATTCTCATTTCCCAAAACCCCTTCAACAAAACCCATTCAAAACTATCCACTCATTCACTCCCATAATCTCATTCACAAAACCCAATGATTTGTAAAAAGTAATTTTATATACTTTAACATACATTGATCATTAGATTGTTGTAATTGAAATTTTTTATATAAGGTTTGATAATAATTAAGAGGCAACAATTTATTGTCCATTTTCAACTTCATTTTAGCCTAATTATTAATCTTTTCTATTCCCTTCCTTTCATAGGTCAATTGGTATTGTTGCCACCAAACAAGCACACCCTTTGAGTTTTGCGGCCACAGACCTTAATTTCTTACCATTCTTCCAAGTTTTCCAATTAAAGAAAGTTGCTAAGGATTCTATATAGTCCACATAATCAATGGGATTTAAGTTACCTCAAGGATCCAAAACATCGACCTGGATGGTGTGATCTGATCCTTCAATAGCTTGGGCTAGGTATTCCATCTGATAAGTTGCCTTTGTTGTCCTGTTGGAGTTGTAGAAGAAGTTGAGTCTTGATTGACTCCATTAGCTCTCTCCAAATCACCCTCATCACTTTCTGAGCCTTGAATTGCTGCGGTAAAGGGGAGGAGGCACCCCCGTCCTCGTCCGACCCAGAAGAATAATAGCTTAACTTTACAGAAATTACTAGTTGTTCTGAGTTAGTTAGGACTACTACCATGTATTGAAGATAGTTAAAACTCTTGCTTAATTTATCTGCTTTTTTCTTTATATTTAGAGTATCTAGTAATATATGTAAATCTATACTGTAGGATATAACTAGCTATACTAATAACATTTTGAATTTAATATGAATGTATGGATTGTTTTGAAATTTTCTTGTCGTCTTGTGAATGCTTCTATGAATAATTGTCTTATTGTGTCCATATTAGCATTATTAACACTCTGAACCACCAGAATATCTTAAAACTTTCGATTCTTCCTTCCTTGTTAAAATTTATGAAACTAAAGCGTGATTTTTTCATAACTCACTAACCATAGGATCAAAATGGTAATGTCGAGAGGAACCTTAAGTTCCTGGAAACCTTTATAGGATAGTCATTTGATCATAGGCATTGTAGGAGACTCACCACCCACTAAATATTATAAATGAGAAACTTGAACTTTTAAATAAATTTTGATATCTTCAAAATGTTAAGAATAATCGAATTACGGAATTACGGAACCATATATTTGCGAAGTATTCGCGGCCTAACCCAATTCTCAATCCTAGACGACTACCAATGGACTTACTGCTTTGACTGGTCAGAAGACCAAGATCTACCAGGACTAGGAAGGGATACAACGATCTTTCCGCCCTGGTCAGGCGAAAACTTTATTATCGGATTTGAGCCTACCACAACCGTTTTTCTGGATTAAGCTGATCATGAAGAGCATAATATACCGTAGTTAAACTTTATTATCAAACACTTAGCACGATAATAATGATTTTGATTTATGTTTTTAAACCTCAAAGGTGAAAACTTTTAAGGGGGTAGATCACCATGAGCTAGGCTAGTGTATTTATTATATACCCTAAAACGTATATAAATCCAAAACCAACAAAACTTAAGCAAACGAACTGATAATATCTTTATTTATTATCCTTAGGCAATTTCGGATACGAAATTATTTTTAAGGAGGGTAGATTGTAACATCCTAGATTTTCACTGTTTTGGATTTCTAAAAATTCTTAAATTTTTTTAATTAATTAACTTATATTATCCCTTACTGACCATTAGTATTCAACATTAGCTTATACACGAGTGGTCCAGTCTAGTCACGATCAGATCGTGTGCAGGCCATCAGTCAGATGATTGGTTTGTACTCGGCGACAGCTTGTGCAGGCCGTGCAACAGTCGGGTAAGGTCGAAAAAATCTAAAAATTTAGAAAAGCATAGATCTCACTAGGCTTGTGTTCCATCATGGACTAAGGACCCAGTGGACACCCAGAAATAAACTATTTATGCCGTCTCAACAGCACTTGCCAAATGCAACCCACAAATGCCAGAATTGGAATCTGGCACCGATAAACAAAACTGGGATTTCAGACATTTCAGCCATCGAATTTCTTTCAAATTTACTGTAAAGGTCTAATGTGTTTGTCTACGCTCGCCCACAAAATTTGGGTCCTGATCATGACACAGTGACCGTTGATCACGAATCGGACCCGTGCGACCAAACCCCATATCCGATCATTTTTAAATTTAGCATGGCCCTTCATCGGGCCATAGACCACCTATCCTATAAGTTTCATGGCTAGAGGGCCAACAAAACTGCCTGCCCCAATAACCAGAATGAACCCCACAGGGCTATTGAAGATCGGAACCATATGATCAAACCCCACATTCGTTGATCCATTTGTTCCTAAACTTTACATGACTCTTCATCGGTCCATGAGACACCTACACACCAAATTTGGTGGCCTAAGGGGTATTGGGTCCGTCTCTAAGCCAATATGGAGTCCTAGAGGGTTATTATGGGCATTTGAGGAAACTTAAGGCCAAAGGGACCAAGTTTAGAAAATAAACCCTAACTCTCTCCCTCATAACTTTCCCCATTCTCTAACAACCCTAGCTCTCTCCCTCATAACTTCTCCCTTTCTCCAACAACCCTAGCTTTTTCCCTCTTCCCCCATTCTCCAACAACCCTAGCCCTCTCCCTCATAACTTCTCCCATTCTCCAACAACCCTAGCTCTCTCTCTCATAACTTCTCCCATTCTCCAATAACCCTAGATCTTTCCCTCATAACTTCCTCCATTCTCCAACAACCAAGCTCTCTCCCTCATAACTTCCCCTATTCTCCAACAATCAAGCTCTCTCCCTCATAACTTCCACCATTCTCTAACAACCAAGGAGAGTAAAGAGAGAAAGAGAGTGTGAAGGAGAGCTAGGTGGACCCTAGATCGAGGTGAGGCTCGAGGAGATCAAACCTTACAACTTTCTGCCTCTTCTTCAAGAAGAAACCCTCATCCACGATCGCCCTTTCATTCCGTTGATCGTCTAGGTAAGATCCATCATCCCTTTTTCTTGAAACCCTTGTGATGAGAGGAAATTTATATTGAAATTTAACATACAATGTTTACTTTAGGGATTCCGATCGATCGACCCTGAAATCCGCATTCCTAGGTCATTTTTCAACTCTCCAACAATCCATAGGTGTGGACTATTTCTCTTAGGTGGCCTAGCACCAATTTCAATATAAATCTAATGATTTTGTTTGTTGGATGATGCATTTGGGTAATCTATCAAAACCTAAGCAAGACCTTACACTTTAGATTCTCCCCAAATTAATGTGCAATGACGATGGAACACTTGTTGTTTCTCAAACATGATTGGGTATGTTAATGATGATTGCTTGTACCTTCCTTGCTCGGTTCATGTATGATGTTTTCTCCATAACTTGTTTGTTGCACTAACCCTTGTGTATATTTTGGTATTAGGAGATATGAAATGCTTACCTTACACACTAACCCACACAACACTTACACCTTTATTTCATGATATTGTTAGCATTTGCCTTATAAAAATTTAGATTCTATGATGGGAAGTATGAATGCATGTTATTACCTATGCTATTTGATAACCCATGTTAGTCGGCATACTATACATTACCACCAAACCCTTGGGTTGGTTAGGAATACGAGGGGAGTGAAGGCAGTCCCGTTGGTAGGACTATCCTGAGGTTAAACCCATGATTGTGGGTTGGTGCGCGTGGAAAACAGTAGTTAGACTACATAGGTCGCTTGTACACGATGTCATCTGTCACGTGCTTACCTGAACTCGTGCGGTCTAGCCTATTTACTAACTAACCTTGATTATTACCCTTGTTTGCTCACATATGTATGGAACCTAGAACACTCTACAACCATTGTAGCCCATCGATAGCGAATTGAATATTGATCTACAGTCTCGTGAGCTGGGCATGGTGGAATGGGATACTGTGTCCAAGCTATCGGCCTAAGCTGGGATGACGCGCCTCCCCGTAGTGACCACGAGCTATCCCAATTCTCAGCACTCCTATGTGCTTGAAGTTGAGGATGAAAAACCCGATGGGATCAAGGATCATGAGGTTTTAGCCCGCAACTAGTTTAGGGCATTTGATATATGGGGTGAATCAGATTTTTCAACCTACTGGATGAACGGACTTAACTAAGAACTCGGCTAACACTATCGTATTGCATCGCACTAGCTAGGCTGGTGATTCGGTAGTTGAGATCGCTTTGAGAGAGTGTTGGTCATACGTGATCATTAGATGAAGTCACTCGAGGGAATGTTGTGGCGAGGGCATGCATCATATCATCCGTCATGCATGCACATTAATAAGATTCGTTAAGTTCTTATGAATGATTGATTTTCATTAAATTCATAACATAATCAATGCTTGTTACAACTTAAGACTAATAGCACCTACTGAGTTGATCACTCACTCCCACTCTGGGATGGTGTTTTAAAACACTAACCAGACTCTTTAGTAGTTACAGGTGACGCCGAGTACAAGGAGCCTTGCAGCGTGAGTTGGGATAAGGAGGATGAGTTATCTTATTTCCAGTTAATGGGCAGTTCGTCACAGAGTTCACGAGTGAACTTGGATTGTTGAGTGTTGGACTCAACTAATCATTCTTTTTTTATATATTTTTATAATTTTGTTGGGCAACGCCTTGTGCGACCCGTTTATATTAATTTGGACTTGTATATATTTAGACTCCTTCATCTTAGTAGACGGATTATGAATTGTGATTCATATTTCTAATAATTCTCAGTTAGGCATTTAAACCTGATTTATCATAAAACTATAAAAAACTGGGTATAGGTGACACCCGGGAACTTGGGAGTCGAGCGTACGCACAACCCCCGATTTTCAAGGTATTACCTTTAAACTAAGTGATCATACTCAGTGTTTGGGTGATGACCCATCTTGGGTTGATCCTCATACCTTTGGGTATCATGCTATATTTTTAGCATTGTTAATTTGTGAGATATAATGGGCGATACCTAAATTTGAATTAAGAGACACTAATGAGGAGCCACAACGAGCCACATAATCCAAATAAGGACTCTGATATAATATCTGTATTTAAGTTTCATCAATTTGTTGTATGAACTAGAATTAATAATAACTTTACTAATCATACATATCAATTGCATTGCACTAAAATAGGATGTTACGACTTGGTGTCGGAGTCATGTGATGGGGGAGTACTGGCATTTGTGAAATATGTGTTGAAGTCGCTTGTGAGGGAGTGTTGGATTATGAGGCTCATACATCATTTCATAATCTCATTCGTGCATTTAACAAGAGTATTTAGAAAGTGCTTAATTTCTTATTTATCATTACCTACACTGATTGAGTCGATAACATGTGTAACTTAGAACTAATAAAACCATTGAGTTAGCTACTCAGTCCCACATGGGATGGTGTTTTAAAACATAAATTAGATGATGTTGTTGATGCAAGTGTTATTAAGATCTCCAGCGGGTAGGCTTAGACCAGCTTACACTTTCTCCATGAAATCTTATAAGTGTCAAGCGAAATTAGAAAACCTCATATTTATTTTAATTTTATGCATGTGTACGTTGGGATCCTCGACTGGGTGTGCTTTTTGTATTGATTTTGTTGTGTTCATTATGGTTTGTATAATCCCATTTTAAGCAAGCACCACTATTTAAATTGTACATTTAATTGCAAGCAATATATCTTTGGAATTTGTTATCTCTGCATGACTTTTAATGCCGCTAATTTAAGGCTACTTTGATTATTAATCATGGATAAACGTTAACTGGATTTTGCGGGCACTTGAGAACTCACTCATTTGCATTTTTTTATTAGGTTAACATTCGATTACCTGTAATCTCTTTACGGTATCAAATGGCCTATAAGCCTATTTGGCTAACACTTGAAAACAGTTTCATCTCTTTTTAGATAACAATAATCATATATGAGGTGTGTTCCAGTAGATGTGAGGCCCACACGATGTATGAAGAACATCCATCCATTCCATCAGATACGTGAGCTCTTTTAACCTTGTATATAAAGAAATCATCCCTATCAAAGCACTCACATGAGTCACATTATAGGAAACAAGATGGGAGGGAACACTTCCCTTGATTTGTATTGAAGCCCACCTGAACTGCAGAATGCCTGATTTTTGGCCTGTGCTTCATCCAAGCCATATGAAGGATCTGAATGGCCTGGATTGCATATAATACACGATGGTCCTCCTATTCAAATCATTGGTAATCAGAGTGATTTTTCTATACCTTGGATTAACTTGAATCACACATTTGTTGGACAGTTTAGATGTCCTTAATACATCACATGGCCCCTACTTTCATACAATACTACCTCAGCATAAGGTGGTTAGAGCCTACTTGATTATTTAATAGAAATGATAGTTTTTTATAACTCTAGCTTCTTAATTGAGTTGTTAGAGAGCATCCCAACTAGGGAAATGACTAGGCTTGAAGCCCCATAAGTTCCTTAACTTCTTCAAGGTGTGTGTGTGTGTGCGCGCGCACGTGCGTGGGAAAATGTTCTATGCGGTAGAGCTCATGGGAAATTCCCATGAGGTCGAGCTGTGTGGGCCCCACTGATGCGTGTCAGACATCAACACCATGCATTTGATGGGTCCCCTCTAAGTTATGGGATATCCCAAAAATCAACCATATACGGAACTCGGGTGGGCCATACCATCTAAAATCATGTAAAGACATGCCTGAAACATATAAAGGCACTTAGTGGGACCCACCTAAAATTTGGATGCGTCTGAAACTTGGTCTGACCCCTCGTCCAAGTGGGACACACACAATGGATGGGCTCGATTTTGTGAACCACATTTCGGTGGGCCCAATAAATTATTATGAATGCTTTAATGGAGGGTAACCCCTCTCAACTTTTGTATGTGGTGTGGCCCACACAAGTCACAGATTGACTTGATTTTTAAGCCCTAGGCCCAACATGGAATGGTGCGTCTGACTGATGAGGTTGATGTCTGACACACATCGCAATGGGGCCCATACAGCTAAACCTTATGGGAACTTCCCATGAGTTCGACCGCATAGAACCTTTTCCCTATATTTATGTGTGTGTGTGTAGAGGTGGGCATCGAGTCGAGTCAGACCGAATTGGGTCCAAATCGACTCGGTCTGAAACTTTCAATGCTCAAACTGTAACATCCTATCTAACCAGAACAGTGTCCTGAGGTGTCCACGTATGATTTGTCGTAGGATCGTTCGTTTAAACTACTTATGGTGGGGTACCACAAGTTAATTAACCTAGGATTAACCCATTAGAATAGACCAGTCTAGTCATGATCGGACCAAGTGCGGGCCGTCAAGCCAAATGACCCGTTTACACTTAACAACAGCCCATGCGGGCCATACAGCGACCAAGGAAGGTCAGAAAAATCTAAAAATTTAGGGAACCGAAGATCTCACTGGGCTTGTAGTCCATCGCGGACCACGGACTCCGTGGACACCCAGAAATTAATTATCCGTGTTGTTCTAAGGACACTTGCCAAATGCAACCCACCCAAGGCCAGAATTAAAATTTGGTACTTGTAAATAAAACTAAGATCTAGGTTTTTCAGCCGTCGGATCTCTTTTACATTTACAGTGAAGGTTTAATATATTTTTCTACGCCCGTCCATAAAATCTGGGACCTGATCGTGGAATGGTGACCATTGATCGCAGATAGGACCCGTACGATCAAACCCTATATCCGATCGTTTTCAAATTTTGCATGGCCCTTCATCGAGTCATGGAGCACCTATCCTATAAGTTTCATAACCATGAGGCCACCAGAACTACTCCAACAACCAGAATGGACCTCGTAGGACCATCTAGATCAGAGCCGTGGGATAAAACTCCCTCATCCGTTTGTCCCCAAATTTTGCATGGCCCTTCATCCAACCATGAGACACCTACACACCAAATTTGGTGGCTAAAGAGGGTGTTAGGGCCACCCCAAAACCAATAGGGAGTCCTAGAGAGCCATTTTAGGAATTTACGGAAACTTAAGGCCAAGGGGCCCAAGTCTAGGAAATAAAGCCCTATCTCTCTCATAACTCTCTCCTTTACTAAAACCACCAAAGAGAGTAAAGGGAGAAACAAGAGAGAGTGAAGAAGAGCAAGGGTGTACCTTAGATCGAGGTGGGGCCCAAGGAAACTAATCTTGCAACTCCCTACCTCTTCTCCAAGAAAACCCTACGCCTCAACCGCAAGAATCGTTTCTGTTAATCATATAGGTAAAGCCTTCATCCTTTTTTCTTGAAACCCTTGTGTTGAGAAGGGATTGACATGAATTTTTAACATGCAAGTGCTTACTTTAGGGATTCCGACTGATCGACCCCAAAGCCCTCATTCCTAGATCGTTTCCCAAGCCTTCAACGATCCATATGTGCGGACTATTATCCTTAGGTGGCCTAACACCAATTTTAATATGAGTTTAATGATTTTGCTTTCTTGGATGATGTATTTGGAGGATCTAAAGAGAACTTAGGAAAGGTCTTACCTTGATCCTTCCAATTAATGTGAAATAGTTATGTAATGTTTGTTGTTGTTCACAAGATTGGGTATAAATTGATGTTTGCATGTTCATGCCTTATTGATTCGTGTATGATGTTACCTTATAGTATGTATGATTTGTTAACCCATGTGCTTTTTGATCCTATGATGTATATCAAATGCTTAGTTTCCTCACTAGCCGACACAATGCACATGCACTTTTATTTTACAACATTGTTAACTTGCTTGGTAGGAAAATTTTTCGAGCTCGTCAAGTAATCCGATTGACCTAATGTGTGTTCACCATGTTTGGACGCTACTGCTTGAACTGAAGGTACCAAACTCACCAGTAAAAATCATGTTAAACCTTGGTACCTCGATCCGCTAAGACTCATCATTCAGACATGGTGGTATGGGACACCATGGTCAACTTGTCAGCCTACGTTGGGGCGACGACCCTCCCCGTAGTGACTAGTGAGCAACCCAGACTCGTGAGCCAAATACGGTGGTATGGGACACTGTATTTGAACTGTCGGCCTACACTGATCAAGTGACGAGCCCTTTGTAATGACCGCAAGTGTACTCTGAGTCTACGTGAGGCGATGAGCCTTCCGTAGCGACTAGAGTATAACCTAGGCCTACACTGATCAGGTGACGAGCCCTTTGTAGCGACCTAGAACTATAATATCGTATGAGATTGACTAAGACTGATGACCTTAAAATGGATCATTGTTTAGGTGTTGATATAAGGGAGGTATCTTAGTTTTCCAAATCCTACTGTATGAATGAATCTAAGTAAGAACCTGACTAATCACGTGCATGCACCGCATTGCATGTGCTTTGGAGAGGAAGAGCACTTTCGGGAGTTTGCCATGTACGGCGTAAGATGAAGACGCCGAGGGAGTGCAAGCGAGGGCATGCATCATTACTGCATATCATTCTCGCATTAATAAGAGTATTTAGGACGTATTTGATTGTACTGCTTTATCATTACTACTTGACTGAATTGATAACATGTTAACCTTTGCTATATAACTCTACTAAGTTGATCACTCACTCCCACATTCTGGGACGGTGTTTGCAACACCAACCAGACCCTGTCTTAGCTGCAGGTGATGGTGATGCCTTCGAGGAGAAGTCAGACTTTGAGGATGATGAGTTGGCCTTCTCCTACATGCAGTTTTCGGGCGGATTCATGTAGACTGTTCGGATTGACGGGGCTTCGAGGTTATACCTGTAGTGGACTATCACATTTGTTTGACATTTTAACATTTTATATTATAATTATTGAGCTGGCAGTGCATACATATTTTGGGGACTTATACTGGCTTATATAGTTATACAATTTTATTTCAGACTTCTGCTTGCGTATTACAACCGTCCCTGGATTATGTTTTTGCTGATTTGGCTTAATCTCATTCATGTTTTATGCACTAATAGAGACAACATACAATCATCATTAAATATGTTGCATAAGTGATGTGTTGGAACTCGGGAGTTGGGTTTCTACTCGACCCCTGATTTTCAAGGCGTTACACCTTGCCACCGGCCCATGGCTGATGGTTGGTGCTTAGTGGACCCACCATGATGTATTTATTTCATCCATGCCGTCCATCTATTTTTCTAGATCATTTTATGGTATTAAACCAAAAATGAGGTATATCTCGATCTCAAGTGGAAAACATTACAGAAAATAGTGTTGAATGAACATAGTGTGGATCGGATCGAATTAGATCGGATCTCGGATCGAATCGGTCCGGATTGCCTAAATTCGAACTCGATCCGATGAACGATTGGATCTGATTGGCCCTACTCGATCCGCACTGATTTAGGCAGTCAGTTCGGTTCGGATTGGGTCGGATCCACCGAATTGGGTTAGAAATGCCCAGCTCTTTGTGTGTGTAAGGTCGAGCTCATGGGAACTTCCCATGAGGTCAAGCTATGTGGGCTCTACCATGATGTATGTCGTACATCAACATCGTGCATTTAATGGGTCCCTTTTAAATTATGGGATATTCCAAAAATCAATCATATACGGAACTTAGGGGGGCCATACCATCTAAAATCATGTGAAGACATGCCTAAAACATATAAAATCACTTAGTGGGGACGACCTGAAATTTGGATGCGTCTGAAACTTGGTCTGACCCCTCATCCAAGTGGGACACACTTAATGGATGGGCTGGATTTGTGAACCACATCTCGGTGGGCCCAACATATAATTATGAATGTTTTAATGAAAGGGTAACCCCTCTTAACTTTTGTACGTGATGTGGCCCATAAAAGTCACGGATTGACTTGAATTTTAAGCCCGAGGCCCACCATGGAATGGTGCATCTGACTTACGGTATTGATGTTCAACACGCATCATGGTGGGGCCCACACAGTTCGACCTCATGGGAAGTTCCCATGTGTGTGTGTGTGTGTATGGGAAAAGGTTCTATGTGTTCGAGCTCAAGGGAACTTCCCATGAGGTTGAGCTGTGTGGACCCCTCCGAGATGCGTGTCAACCATCAACACCCTGCATTTGATGGGTCTCTTTTAAATTATGGGATATCCCAAAAATTAGCCACAGAACTCATGTGGGCCATAGCATCTAAAATCATGTGAAGACATCTTAAAATATATAAAAATACTTGGTGGGGCCCACCTAAAATTTGGATGCATTTAAAACTTGGTCTGACCCCTCATCCAAGTGGGACACACATAATGCATGGGCTGGATTTGTGAACCACATCTCAGTGGGCCCGGCAAATGATTATGAATGTTTTATTGGAGGGTAAACCCTCTCAACTTTTGTATGTGTTGTGGCCACAAAAGTCACAAATTGACTTGATTTTTAAGCCCTGGTCCTACCATGGAATGGTGCATCTTACTGATGGGGTAGATGTTCAACACGCATCACGGTGGGCCCACAAAACTCGACCTCATGGTAGTTCCCATGAGCTCGACTGCAACTTTATATATATATATATATATATATATATATATATATATATATATATATATATATATATATATTTCTCAGGCCCGACCATAAGTTGCTGTCCACCCAAGAGATAAGTTGAACCTGTCATATGCGCCACATCCACTCATTTACGTCCACTCAATTGGTGAACAATGCTTGTATTTTGTTTTTTTACCAATGGTTACGTATTGTTTTCAATGATGTGGCCACATGATGAGCAATCAGCCTGAGTTTTGCAAAAAGTGGTCCTTGTCATGGGGCCCACCTATTGGAAAAGTTGGACGTGGCATGCACACCACAGGTTGGAATTCTGTCCAATCTTGAGGCCTTCTATGTGTTATAAAGATTTTTTATTTTTTATTTTTATTATTATTATTTTTTTAAAATATCATCATCCATGCATAATTACTGCTAACTAAAATGAGATAAATTCATACTTTCGGGGGCAATCAAAAGGGGCCTCAGGGCTTCTTCTTCTTCTTTTTTTCAGTTGATTGTGCACGTACGGCAACCAAACAGGGCCTCAGTACTCTTTTCCAGTTGATCGCAGACCTCTGGTAACCAAACAGGCCCCAGGACTCCTTTTTCAGTCGATTGCAGACCCAGATTGTATTTCGGGAGCGGATTAGCTGTTACCCGGGTAACACCTTAGTTGGTGTTACACGAAACTTGTGGGAACCATCTTGATGTATTTTTATATATCCACACCGTCCATCTGTTTTTTCATCTCAATTTAGGATATGATCCCAAAAATTAAGAAGATCCAAATATCAGGTGGGCTGTGCCGTTAGAAACAGTGGTGAATAACAATTAAATACTTTTTATGGACCACAAAAGTTTTGGATCAAGCCAATATTTATATTTTATATTCAAACAGATCTTTTTGATATTATCAACAGGTTGGATGTAAAATAAAAATTAAGTAAACCTTACAATGGGCCCTTTAGAATTTTTATTGGTAATATATTCAATCACCAATGTTTCCTGTTGTGTGGTCCACTTGATATTTCGATATGCTTAATTTTTTGGACCCCGTTCTAAAATGTGCTGAAGAAACGGATGGACGGCATGGATATACAACACATCATCAATGTGGGCCCAACAGTAAGGGTAACACCCACTAAAGTGTTACCTACCCGGGCAACACACCTAATCTGCTCCCTTGTCATTCTGACATGTCTTGTGAATGCCACAAATTGAAAGGTCAAGATTCTCCCATCCATGATATTTTCTCAGGTCGTAATCCAGAGACATTGGCATGAATGATCAATGGTCTGAATTACCTGATCATGGTCCCCACCTGTCAAAACTGAAAACATTTAAGTAATGGTGAAATGCCCTTGCCATAGTATATATGTTTGGCTGTAATTCAACCAGTGGTCCTGAAGGGATGGTCCAAAGGAGTGTCAGATATCTGGTCAGATGGCACCCATATCAGAGATCTGGACTGTTTATCATCTGGGTTACAATGTGAACATGCCATGGACCAAAAACAATGTTAGTATGTTAATCAGAAAAATGGACGGCTAAGAAAGAATTCCAACAATCAAAATTCAACTTAGAAGTGTGGCTCACTTGATGTGTATACCCACCTGATATTTTACATACAGTATGATCACAGTGCAAATTACATGATAAACGGTCTGGATCTCTAACATATGTTCCGCCAGCTCACATGAGGGGCCTTCCGATCACAACCGTCTATTTCCCATCTTCTTCTTTTATCCCCAAAATTTGATCCATGTTTTGTAACCAACAGGGAACTTCCCTATTGTGCATCTATTTTGTACATGTGGGTCCCATGCTTGTTTTATCAAAGCCATTGATCTGATGGGCCCGTACTTAGATTGACGGTGTCCAAAAAAAAAAAAAAAAATCTGATCAGTTTATCAACTCTCAAGTTTATTCAATGGTTAGGATCTTCCAATTTGAGAGATTTGAGGGGCCATGGCAAATCCATGAAGGGGCTGTCAGATCAATGGCTGGGATTAAACCCAAATTCATGAAATTCAGATAAGGCCCACCCATCAAGTGGACCACTCAATAAAGCTTGAATACAGACCACATGTATATGTCATCTTTATCCTACCCTTTATATTTTCTCATGAATGAGTGGCCCACCTAAAATGAGAGTATGTCACACACGTGTTTCAGTGGTACGTGTGCACATGAAACCTAACTCTGTCACATTTTCCAACTTACGGTTTGCGGGATGTACCTCCAATCACTACCCTTACCATGCAGACACAGCAAGTTATCAGACACGTGGCAGGCTCTTATTGGCTAATGCATGTGAGCCTCAAACGAGACATCTCTTAGGCACGATGTAAAATTATAAATGGAGTGTAAGGATAGCCACTTCAAGCTGTGTTAAGCTAAGGAGTGAACGGTGTGTGTTTACAGGATTCCGATAAGAGAGAAAAACCGTTGGGTCGACCAGAGAAATGGCGTCGGCATCTCTCTTAAAATCATCTCCGGTCCTTGACAAATCCGAATGGGTGAAGGGACAGTCCCTTCGCCTCCCATCGGCCACCGCCAGCTTCCGGTCCCACTCCGCTCCTTCCACGCTCACTGCACGTGCCGGTCCCTACTCCGATGAGCTCGTCAAGACCGCGGTATGCAAATTTTCTCTCTAGATTCATTTTCAATGTATCTTTGTTTTTCAATAAGCCTAAGTAGAATATACTATTAAAACTTGCTGAGTCGACTCGAAACACATCGAATAACTCGACTCAATTGAATTTTGAGTCGAGTCATGCTTTATATCAAGAAGAAGTGCAGTGCAGGATACTCTGAGCTGGGGATATGGAATTTGTATAATTAGGCTCATGTTTCATTGACCCAAAAAATCAGCCCAGTCAAAAGATATATCCTAGTGAGTTCGCTTGTTTTTGGAACCTGGATTTGTAGGCCATAAATTAAAGGTTAGGATGAGTGGATTTTTGGACATGGTCTATGTTGAAAACTGCGGAAACACTTAGAAAACAAATCCTTCACTCACACAATTCTGTATGTATTTTTTATGGGACTTCAATGGCATCGACTACTTATCGATGACCTGTTAATGACAGCAAACTTACTTCGATGTTATCGAGTAGCAACACTAAAAAGTTCTAGCGACTAATATAAATTTTTTTAGGTTTTCTCAATGGGATTGAACATCTGTCGATGACATCGATACCTACTCAGTAACATCTTAGATAGGATTTTGATGGCATCGACAGATCCTATTGCTTACATATTTAAGACACTGAAAGAGACTAATACTAGGATCATTGAACCATCGCCCCACATGTACAAACTCAAGACAAGAAAATGAGGCATACCATACATATCATTGACTAGAGGATTCTACCGCTCCTATTTTTTAGTGGTCTCTTGAGGGGCTGTTTGGACACCATAAAAAGCCAATACTAGGAGGTGGAACCCTTGTTTTGATCTGAAACCAGGATTCCGTGGCCTGTTGGATCGTCACAGGCAATTGTCCTTTCGAACCCACCTGATGATTTAGGTGAAAATTCCAAGAGAACCCAAAAACCAATCCGATTGCTTTTTCATGAAATGAGGATTGCGGGTCGGCTGTCCAAACAGGCCCTAGAGCAATTAAAATGGGAGCAAGATGTCTATTAAGGCTTTTCTTTCTAAAGTTGGGTATTTTATCTGTTCATTTAGTTTCGTAATGCAATAAGTGGACAACTTTCCCCTTTTCCCCAGTTTTACAACATGCATATGCTAATTCATGAATTATGTTTGATATTTTATGGGTTTTTCTAATGTCTCCAAATCTTTTAAATGCCACACATGGTGACCTACTGTCAATCTCATTCATACAACTACGAGCAAGCTATGGTGTAAGAATTATGCCGATCGGATGATCCTAATCCTTGAAACAGGACCAATTTATTTCAACCATTCACTATTCACCAGTCATAAATCACATGGTTAGAATCATTAAATCAAAATGTTACTTTATAATCATAAGAAATACTAAGTGGGATATATCTACTAAATGTTTCCAAGATGATGATTGGACCTATTTTGTTTCTTGAATCAATCTTGACTGTTCATTTTTATGCTATTGATTGGAAGCTTAGGATCCATTAATTGGCTTGATTTTTGCACCATGGTCAACCCAAGCCCGACCCATTACCCATCGAGGTTGGCCAAAACCCACCTTAGAAGTGGGTCGGGCCAGTTGAACCACAGGTCGACCCAGCCCATTCCCACCCCTAATTTTGGTCATGTCTCACAGGCAGGATCTGTACTTTTGTTATCTACTCCTCAATGGACCATTTAGCCCAACTTAATAAACCCAACTGAGCCTGAGTTCTCATTCATGGTCCAGGCCAGGCACAGCCTTGGACCTGGCCCAGATTAGCCAGCTCGGAGACGGTTCACGTAATTGACCAAATTACCCTTGTGACACCTACTTATTTTCCATGGCATTGGCAGAAAACCGTTGCTTCTCCAGGGCGCGGCATCCTGGCCATGGACGAGTCGAATGCGACATGTGGGAAGCGACTCGCGTCCATTGGGCTCGAGAACACAGAGGCGAACCGACAGGCTTACCGCACCCTGCTCGTCTCTGCTCCTGGCCTTGGCAACTACATATCTGGAGCCATCCTGTTCGAGGAGACGCTCTACCAGTCCACGGTCGATGGCAAGAAGATTGTTGATGTCCTTGTTGAGCAGAACATAGTGCCAGGGATCAAGGTTGACAAGGTAATGTATGGATGTGATAGTTAGGCCCACTATCATTTTATCCTCTCATTGTATCTTTAATGATTTGATTCATGTCATGTGTTTGTTATCTTTCAGGGTCTAGTGCCTCTGGCCGGCTCGAACAATGAATCTTGGTGCCAGGGCCTCGATGGCCTTGCTTCCCGCTCTGCCGCTTACTATCAGCAAGGCGCTCGTTTTGCAAAATGGTAGAAATTCACAGAAAATCGTTAGTAGCAGTGTTTCCAATCAGAAAATCTTTGCGACTGATCATGGTCGTCGCTGACAAGAAGCGGGCCCCCACTAGCTTCTTATCACTGTGCAATTTTGATCAAGATGATGAGATTCATCAACACCTCTCTCACTTGATATTTTCATTATATAAGTACATTCATGTATTGAATTTCTTAGCTGTTGGTTGTAGGAAGTGGGTGTTACTTGATCCTGTATCCTCCATGAACATTCAAAACAAGTGGGGCCCACTTCTTATCAGTGTCTGATCTTGACCCAACAGTGGTTCAGATTCACTTCACACAATACATACATGCATTTGATGGTCTTTATAAACCATTTCCCATAATTCAAGGACTTCCTTCTTTAATAAAATGGAAAACAAGATCAATCATCGGCGAATTAATGTTCACTTCATCTCGGAAAGAAATTTGCGGGTGTTGGACTAATATCAATTTCCCTGACAGGCGAACAGTCGTGAGCATTCCAAACGGCCCATCTGCACTTGCAGTGAAGGAAGCTGCTTGGGGTCTTGCACGCTATGCTGCGATCTCACAAGTAAGATTTCAGCTATTTATACTCCTCCTTAATTCCCTTACATTGCAGTTAAGGATCAACTGATTGGTCTAGATTGGCAGGATAATGGCCTGGTCCCAATCGTAGAGCCAGAGATCCTGCTCGATGGTGAACATGGTATTGACAGGACATTTGAGGTGGCCCGGAAGGTGTGGGCTGAAGTCTTCTTCTACCTAGCCGAAAACAATGTGATGTTTGAAGGGATCCTCCTCAAGCCTAGCATGGTTACTCCTGGAGCTGAGTGCAAGGACAGGGCCACACCTGAACAGGTCGCTACATACACCCTCAAGCTTCTCCAGACCAGAATTCCCCCATCCGTTCCTGGAATCATGGCAAGTCTCTCTCTCTCTCTCTCTCTCTCTCTCTCTCTCTCTCTCTCTCTCTGGCAGTTGGAAATCTATAACTAGCTTTTGAATATTTGAAATGTCCAAACTGCTCCTAATTGTTCTTGATGATGATTGTGAGAAATGGGGGCCATGTTAAGATGGGCCACTATTTGTATTTCCTTGGTTGGCTGTCAGCCTGATATGCAAATGGGGTGACATCAATGGATGAGATAATCTACAGGTCGCCCAATTCATGGTTGGCGGGCATCCAAACAGAGGCAACCAAGACTTCCAAATTAAAATTCAAAATTGTAACATAGAAAAGTTCTGATCTTGATAAACTACTGACTCATTGATTCCTTGTTTGAAATTTGGAATGTTTCAGTTCCTGTCAGGTGGGCAGTCGGAAGTGGAAGCGACCCTCAACTTGAATGCCATGAACCAAGCTCCCAACCCATGGCACGTTTCGTTCTCCTACGC
Organism: Magnolia kwangsiensis; assembly: GCA_037074715.1. Classification (NCBI taxonomy): domain Eukaryota; kingdom Viridiplantae; phylum Streptophyta; class Magnoliopsida; order Magnoliales; family Magnoliaceae; genus Magnolia; species Magnolia kwangsiensis. The sequence continues at coordinate 130,733,446 of CM073575.1, forward strand.
CAGAGCCCTTCAAAACACTTGCCTGAAGACATGGGGAGGAAGACCTGAGAATGTGAAGGCAGCTCAGGATGCTCTGTTGATTCGGGCCAAAGCCAACTCTCTGGCTCAGCTCGGGAAATACACGGGTGAGGGCGAGTCGGAGGAATCGAAGCAAGGAATGTTCGTCAAGGGCTACGTTTACTAAGCTGCACAACTAGTCGACGCCACCCTTACAGAAGAAAAGTGGAGGAAGAAGAAGAAGAAAAATTGCCTTGTGCTCCCTTTTCTATAGATAGGCATGGAGACTATTTTTGTCCATTGTACTTTTAGCCGTTTAATAAATCTTGCCAGTGATACTATTTAGTGTGCTGAAATGCATATCTTGATGAATTCTTACATAATTCACTTTTTGAATTGGTTTTAACAAAACCCATATGATTTTTTTTTTTAGAGATACCATATTTTATTAAAGCTGATCCATAATGGCTGGAAAAATGCTATAATGACGATGGTGATTAACATAGCAGGTGCGTGGAGAAAGGAGAAGGACGAAATCACTGTCTTCTTCCTCAATGATTAAAAAAAAATCAAATAGCATGGAAATTATGAATTGTTTCTTTACAATGCAATTGATATGGCTTATATAAGTTCTGGCCTTGTAATTTACCTAAAATAGTAGAACTTTCTAAAAATAGTAAAAACATCTAAATTGACAAAGTGACTTAAAGTTATTATACGATTCTGTAACCCTAAAAATAACTACAAAAATAGCAAAATTGTAACTTATAATAAGTATTGGATTTGAATTGAAATTTGACCAAGGCAGATTTATTTGCAAAACTATTCAGAGGTCAACGGACCATGTTCCATTGGTTAGGTTGCAGGGCTCATTGATAGTTTTCCAATGATCTTATTTGTATGATTCCAATAACTGGTTGCAAAGTTATAACCATTGAAGTTATAGATTAAGCCGACTCTTAGTTTGTTTTTTTGACCAGATAAGAAACCTATGCCCAACATGGACCTACTGATCTAAACACCTAACCCAAACCCAGTTGGACCGGTGGTATGGCTCTGGCTAGGCTAGCTTATTTGTCACCCTACCTAGAGACGAAGTCATGAATCCTGCCAAAGAGTCGAAGATAGAACAATACTCAGGTCACCATTTTATAGTTTGGTTTTTTGGTAAATATCTTTAATCCTTCTCTTAAATGCCTTAGCTTTTGCTTCATTGAATAATTCCCACTGGTCGATCTGGCCGAGGCCATTTTTCTATTGCCCTTATATCTAAGGATTGAACCTCTTTTGAGGAACCATCAAAGTTCAATTTCTAATCAACATCTAGAGCAGCATGCAAAATGAAGAACACCCATAGTTCTCACTTGCTATCGACTACTGCTTAAATCTCTTGAAATTTTGATGCCAAAACCAACACGCGCCTGTTTAAAATAGTATGAGGTTTGCCCATCCTTGAAAGAGAGATAAAGATTGGTTGTAACTAGACTGATTAGAGGTTGATGCAGCTTGCATCTGCATTCAAAATTTTCAGAACTACCGATCGCTAGTCAGTCCACGATACAACTATCCAAAGCTTGCATATTGGCTTATCATATGCGGATCATTATTTATAAAAAAAAAAAAAATCCAGTTGGAGTTATTATCCAACCACTGGCCCCACGGCCCCACTTCAATGTGTGCAATCAGAAGATCAGCCCTTCTTCCCCACAAATCAAGCCTCGTGGGTGATGTCCAACCCATGCTATAGCCCTTCTCCCATGCACCCAAATGGACCCAAATCCTTTCACTATTAGTGTCATCCACTCTTGGCGTGAAGTCCCACGCAAACTTAAAAGGTGAATCACAAAAAGATCTAACCATTAGATTTTCATTAAGCTTTTGATTTAAAAAAACACTTCAATAATGAAATCAAGAAACCGAATGGTTCAAAAAAATTGTAAAATCTTTTGAAAACATTTTTGAGATAAAGACCACGTATTTAGAATTTGCTACAGTTTCTAATAAGCAAGATATAGTTATAGATTTAAGTCTAGGCTGACCCGCAAATCCCATATTAGAGTACGTCAAGCTTCAACTGAAGTTTCATGCATGTACCCAATCACACATGCATCTATCACATTGATGGAATTAAAAGGTGTCTCAAAATTGACTATTCAAGTCAAGCCTTGAACTCGATAGATCTGATTGTCCCATTATCTTTTTCCTCTATTCTTCGTTGTGTACAAGATTCATCATTTTTCCAATAGTACATAGGGTTTCAACTGAATTTTAATGCATGTACAATCACACCTGTGTCTATCACATTGATGGAATTAAAAGGTGTCTCAAAGCCATAACACTAAGACAACAGAGTCCCTCTGTAACCTTAGGTCTAAGGATAAGTCCAAGCTTGTGTACTATCAAATCAACCATATCAACCGCAATGCGCCAATTTTTAGGTGATTTGATACAATCCATACAATAAAATGAGATCTATACCCCGCGTGGTGAAGGGCATTGGCAGCTAGGTGCACAATGGTGGAGATCAAGCCATCCTAACTCTTCATCATTAGCTTCACACAAGATAATAATTTATTTTATTTTTTTTAAATGATCTTGGGTAGCTGAAATCCAATGGGGTGGTTATGGATTTTAGGTAAATAACCATGGTATTATAAATCTCTCTCACCCATCATGGTAGTTGTGTCCATTTCATTCTTTCCCCAAAGGCTTGCTACTCCATGAAGGAATCTACTATAACCCACTAAGACATACAAGACTCCACACTCACTAATGACGCTATTCCACTTCCAATCAACAAGACCTTGGCTTCTAGAGTACACACATCCAACAGCTATTCTGTTTTTCAGCTACACTTATGTTTCATAAAACTCTGGCCCACCTGATGAGTCAACCGGTAATTTTTTTGGCTAAGGCATCTGATGGACAGCTTGGATTTCACACCGATATTCCATGCTGTCATGCTTGTGCGTACAATTACCGAAGATTTTTATCAGAAGTCTGAAAATAGTTAGGATCATTCAATGATTAGTTTTTGAGAGCTTTGGCTAATTGCTGTCTATCCCTCATGGACAAGCTGCATGACGTTGTGATTCTGGAAAATTGTGATTTAAGATGGCCAATCACTCATTAATGCACAAAAAGAAATTTGGAGTACTAAACTTTCAATCTGCAATTTGAAAGATTAAAACTTAATCATCCCACTCTAATCCACAATTTGGAAAATGGACTAAGAGATTTTTATTATTATTATTTATTTATTTTATTTTTTTTACACGCGCGCACACTCACTCTAGTGGAATTTCACCACCTATGGGTACTCGAACCCTTGACCTGGTTTTGAAACTCCCAAGAACCTACCCGGAGCAAGAGTAAGGACCCATGAGGTTGACCTTTGTGGCCCCACGGTGATAGTTTTCAAACATCCACCTTGTGCATCAAATGAGCCCTTCCATGGTGAGACATGAGGCAAAAAATTCAGTGCAATCCATGACTTAGTTGGGCAAAACTACACCATGTGGTTCAGACATTTCGTCTGTCCATTGTGTGTGTCCACTTGGAAGAGGGGTCATAAGAAATTTCAAGCCATTTTAAAGCTTAGGTGAGTCCCCCTAAGTGATATCAGATATTTCATGCATGATTTCACATGGCTCCAAATGGTGTGGCCTACTTGAGTTCTGGATATGGCTGATTTTTGGTACATCCCATGACCCGGAGTAGACCCAACAAAGGCATGGGGTGGATGTTTGATACAAATCACGGTGAGCATGTAGAGTTTGACTTCATGGGTCTGGACTCAGGTGGGGTTCAACTTGGGTGGGCTCAACCTACAAGCAATTTTGAGTTAGCACTATATGCCCTCGAAAGTAAGCCGATGTTCTTTATTTGATCTTGTTTATTTTTAAAACAATACTTCTTGTCTCATTAATTGTATATGGAACTGATGAAACATGTAGATATGCTTATCTATATTGGAGAGGGTTTCTCGTGGGTGTCCTTGAGATTGGCCACAATAGCCACTAGCCAAGGAAGAGTTGTGGGTCATGGATATTAATTACTCGTAATGTCGATTTGGTAACCAATGATGAATTGAGATGGACAGTCTCCATTAGAGCTAGGCATCGAGTCAAGTTGGACTCGGTTAGGGCTGACTCAACTCAATCCGGTTTTGAAATAGGCTTGATCTGAACTTGATCCGACTCGATACTGCGTCTAGCATGCCTAACTCAATTCGAGTCCGGTCTGGCCTGGACTGATCCAGACCAAGTCCGATCCGGTCGGAATTACCAAGTCGGGTCAAGTTGGCAGTGAGTCAGATTGAGAGATGAGGGAGGAAGAGACCGAAAGAGTGGAGAGGAGAGAGAGGAGGAGGGGGAAGGTGATGGGTAGTTGCTGGGCTTGAAAGATGAGGAGGATGAGGGAGAGAGAGAGAGAGATTTTGAGATCGGGTCAAGGTAGGGTGCGGCAGGTAGGGTTAGAGAGTTGGGTGGGTTTCGGACTGAGTCGGGTCTAACCGGATCGAGTTATTAGGTAACTCAAACTCGACTCGGTTTGAATTTGGATTGGACGAAGCCTACTCGGTTCGGACTGACTCACCCATTTGGTTTGGGTCGAGTCGGAACGAAACGAGTCGGACAAGTCGAGTTAGCCAAATCAAGTCGTCCGGTGGCCACCTCCCACCTCTAGTCTCCACCATCAGCCCACATCCAGTCCCCACCATCAGGAATTAGGCGTTATTATCCAATAGTAAATGAAGTGTAAATATTCACTATGTATGTGTATTCTTGGTCTTAGTGCGGATTGGACACTTGCATTGGTACTTGGTAGGCTGGATCAACTCTCTAGTTAAAGAGGTCCATCATGTCTTGACTGAATTGAGTTGATCATGTACTAACTTTCACTAATCCTTAAGAGTAAAGGCCACCTCGAGGCTTCATGGTTCAAATATTTTGTTATTTAGGTGTCTTGCTAGGATACATTAATGAATGACATGCATGTGTTGTTGGACATGGTGTCCACTTGGGTACCTTGAATGCTTAGTATGGACTGATCTTTATATTTGGACAGTCCAACAAGTGGTTTTGTAGTTGTCACATTTTAAATGTTTAAGTTTGAATAATCGATTTTAACAATTGAATTATTTTAATTATGCTTGATAGTACATCCAATGGTTCATATATGTTGATCCATCACTTAAGCTTGCATGGAATTTATGGCCTACCATGATCACCATCAAGAGTAGAAAGATTTAATCAATTTGGGTGCATGAGTAGATAAGATTATAAACTTTTGATATAATAAGGTATATTGAAGTTTATAAGACCGAGGAGCAGCAACGATGGAAATTAAATCAATGGATGTAGTAGAATGGACCGTTTCTGTGTCCAATCGAGTTGTAATTTCGTCTTTTTTAGATCTTGATGTATCTAGCATCATGGATGGCCTAGATTAAACTGAGTTTCTTTGCACTTAGATACAAATATTTTATTTTAACCATTCAAGGAAGAACCAGGTGAAGGTGGCCCATCATCAAATGCAAAATTTTCGGCTTCACATATTCAGGGACAAGGAAGAGAATCAAGCATGTGGGGTTCACACGTGTGGTTGATCACACGATGGCATGGGAACGTCTCATATCTTCACTTTTCTTATCAATGCACGCTCATGCATAGGAAAGTTTGAGCCATCATCTAGACCCTTTTAGGGTATGTCCCATGTCCAGCAAACCATATAAATCGTGTGTGGCCTTCTACATGTGGCCCAATCAGTAAAAAGGCAATATGGACCGTTGATCAATGGACACCCCTACTTGAGTAGTTTTAATGGATAATCCAACCAACGTCAAGTCAGTGCTAGTATGATCTGATGCTGGACTGTCATTACCATGGGCGGCCAAGAGTTTTGATATACAGTTTATGAACAATTTGGATGGATATGATTGTTCAAAACATGATCGGATGATATCTTTTGGATGGATATGATTGTTCAAAACATGATCGTATGATATCTTTTCCATCCAGGTCAGATTGACCTGAAATTTGATGCAGACACACTTTATGACGTGCTCTAAACGATGGATGGAATGGATATGATATTCGAACGTCAGATCTGGTTTAATTTAAATACGAGCCGTTTATCTTGTTTTGGATGAATCTTACTTGATGATCTAATTGAGCTGAAACTTGGTCAGTAGCTCAATCTCAATATACTAAACACATGTGACGACTCAGATGGACAGACGAATTGCCCAATACGTAAATTTTAGCCAGATCTATCCACATGTGTATGGAGCACACTCTTCCAATTTGATCCTTTTATGGATGGTGCATCCTTAGGTGGCTGAATATATCGTCGGAATGGGTCCGATGACATGCAAAGATCTGAGGATGTAAAAAATGATTACATTCATTTACATATTCTAATGCATGTGATGGTGCAAATAATCCATAACATGCCTTAGATTATGTATTTGGAGAATATGGCTATGATGGTTCACATAATAGATGGCATTCATATTTTGGGTATGTAATGATGTGACGACTCATTCATGACTATGATCTATGCATGTGTATTGGTGTACAAAATCTAATATCACTCATCTATGTTGACAACTGTAGCTATTGAATCATGGTATTGGAAGGGTGTATAATTCGATTAGCTTGGTACCAAGCATGCTCAAAATGAACACCTGAGAATGAGGTACAAAATTCCCACACATATAATGAAAAGGCAATTTTCCATGTACATGTATATATCCCCATTTTAGTACCATTGTCAATTTCTTACCATCTTGTCCATACAATCAATGTTGTCGAATCGCATATGTGATCACGTGCAATCGCATATGCAACTACGTATTTTAAAATTTAAAATTTAAAATTTTATTTTTAAAAATAAATAAATAATAGAAAAAATATGAAAATTTTCAACCAAAAAAAAAATATAAGAAATTAAGGGTAACTTTCCTAAGTTAATAGATAACTAATTTTACATAAGTTAATAGATAACTAATTTTACATATTTAAAATATATTTGCGAGAAATAAAATCAATTAGAGAGAGAAAGAGAGAGAGAGAGAGAGAGAGACCACTCGGAATAAAGAAATGTGAGAGAAGAAGAGAGTAAGAGAATTTTGGAGTGAGAATATTGTAAATAGGGGAGGTTTGGAGGCCTTTTTATAAACAAAAAGTTTTTTTTTTTAATTACAAAAATAAAAATAAATATGCCAACCATTGGCCAATTTGCGATCACATATGCTGTATGTGATTTCATACAACTCATTTGCGATCACTATTTTCACATATGCCATATATGCGATCCCATACGTGAACTGCATATGCACATATGCAAGGTTGCACATGACAACAATGCATACAGTATCTTTAAACCAGGATACACTCTCTTTTGGATTGACATTTTCAAGGGTTCTATGGACAATGACCAGTCCTGCTATTCCTCCTAGTGGAGGCATTCTATTTGATTACCTCTTTTATTTTAAGTGATTCTACTTATTCCTCAAGTGTGAGTACCATGATTTTGAATTCAAGGAAGAGACCCACAGAAAACAATTCTTTTTTTAAAAAAAATAAAATTTATGGCCTACTTGCCTTGGTCATCTTAACACAAATAAACTTGAGACGCTGATTAAAGATGGTACTTTGACAGGAGTGAAAATTGAGCATTTGCCTACATTTGAAGCCGGTTTATGTAGAAAGATGACCAGGAAAACATTCCCTAAAGGGAACGTTGAGAGTGCTACAGATCTCCTTCTGCTTGTACAGTTGGATGTCTGTGGTCCCTTGAATGTGAGTGCAAGGAGGTTATGAGCATTTCGTGACGTTTGTCAGTGATTTCTCCATATTTGGTTGTGTATACCTTTCACACAATAAATCAGATGTCTTTGAGCCATTCAAAGAATACAAAACTAGTGTTGAAACAATTTGGTAAAATGTACAGGTATTGAGATCATATTGTGGTGGACAATGTCTTGATCAAATAATTTCGAAGGTGATCTCAAGAAAAGAGTGTGAGAGGGTATTGCCACTCAATGGACCACACCCTACAATTATCAGTAAAGCAGGATTGCCGAGAAGAGAAATCGTAACTTGCTTGACGTGGTGGGTTCCATGACGAGTGTTTCCATTATGCCCTTTTAACTGACAAGTATCTCCTGAATAGGATTCAAACTAAGCAGCTCCCAAGATGCCATTTGAACTAAGGACTGGGTGGAAGCCCAAGTTCATTTGGTGATTTGAGTTTTCCTGCTATGGTCAAGAAAATATAATCAAGTTGGAATCTAGGAGTCATTGTCATCATTATTGAAGCCTTATACTAATTAATTGGGGTTGGCTACATGAACCTTTTTCCACCATTCCACTCCATTAAGGGTCATATCATAGATCATTAACTCGTTTCTTACAACCTCAATCCACGTCCTTTTGGGCCTTCCCCTTGCCCTTTTAGAGCCTTCAACTTGCACCAACTAACTCCTTTTGACTAGCGCAGTTCTTGGTCTCCATTGCATGTGACCAAACCATCCAAATCTATGTCCGCTCATCTTGTTACCTATTGGATTTGGTGCTACTCCTAAATTCCCCCAAATGCATTCATTTCTAATTCTATCCTTCCTCATCTTGCGCACATACATCTCAACATCCTCATTTCAGCTGCACTTATCGTATCAACATGTTGTTGCTTAATTGCCAACATTCTGTCCCATAAAGCATGGCTGGTCTTTATGACCATCCTATAAAATTTCCCTCAATTTGAGTGGTACACAACGATCACATAAAACTCAAGAGGCACGTCTCCATTTCATAAAGTTGCAATCTCTGAGTATTAGGTGCTTTATATATATATATATATATATATAGAATATCTCATGGAATATAAAGAGTACGAGTTCTATGATCATGCAGAGCAGAGAATTATAGTTAGCAGGGATGTTCTTTTCCTTTTTAGTAAACTTCATGCAGGATAATAAAATTGATCACAGTGTGGACTTTCTTGAAAGTTCAGATGATATTTTTCCCAGTATTCCCAAGACATCTAGTCCAAAGAGGTGGATTCCTGATCCTCAGCCTGCACCGGTCTTATATCATAACCAGAGACAACACTGGGAATGTAACAGATTCGTCTAAGTAAATGAAGTGTTACTAGCAGCGCCTGACAGATGTGAAAATGATCCTAGTTCTTATTAGGAAGAGATCATCGATATTGATTTTTTTTAGCGATGATGAAAATTTATTGAAAAGGCAAAGAGAAATTACAAAACAGAAAGAACTGTACAAACATCCCAAGAGACCGTGAGCCCTTATAAAAATGGGCCCATGTAAGTCAGCCCAATTACCCACAGACCCTTATAGATCAGCCCATGTTGCCGGAAATTGGTCTACAGCCCTCATTGCCACTGCCCACTCTATCATGAGTGATTTTGCTTGCTTGAAGACTTCCTCAACTTGCCTCGACTGATTCCTGAAGCATCTATTATTCCTCTCCAGCCATAAAGACCGCCCTGCCAACAACGCTAGACACCACACTTTCCGGCCCACTTCCAAATGCGAATCATCGTGCCACATACAGAAGAGCTGACTAATGGAGCTTGGAAAAATCCATATTACCCCAAACAGATTTAAAAACCTTTGCTACAACTGAGTCATGAAACCGCAATGGATGAAGAAGAGCTGATCCACCGACTCCCCGTCTTGGTAAACACATAATGCATACGTTAGGCAAAATCATCCTTCTTTTCCTGAGATTATCAACTGAGGGACCTTACTACAACCTACTAATGACCCAAATGCCACCACCTTTGGGGATGCTCCATAGCGCCACACCTGAGCAGTCGAACTTGGCTCACAATTAGCAACTCCTCCCTCCAAGCTCTTGTAAAAGGATCTAACAGAGAACTTCCCGGACTTATCTCTCAACCAAACCAACAAGTCTGGATCTGAGAGCACCGGCTTCAATTTAACCACAGTGGTTAAGAGTCTGACTAACTCCTCTGTCTCCACTTCATCCAAATTCCTTCTACACGGAGGAGTCCAGATAACCTCGTCTCCTTGAAAGGAGAAACACGTTGCCACCACTATCCCCTCCCCCGATGCCAACCTAGCTAATCTCGGGAAGGCCTCCTGCAATTTCTGATTCCCCATCCAAATGTCTTCCCAGAACTTTATCTTCAAGCCATTGCCTAGAGAAAAACTAACTCCTTCACACACCTTCGGCCTAATCTGCGCTGCTGCTTTCCACACCAAAGAGGCTCTATACAATGATGATCGATATTGATGCGCGATACTAGGTTAAGATGGACGTCGAGAAAAAGTCCATGCATTCCAATCATGCGTGAACGCTTGTAGATTGCCCTAACAATATTGTGTCAATTCAATGCAAGTGGATCTACATGAGAAGCGCAAAGTGAATGGAAAAGTGGACACTTTCAAGGATAGGCTTGTAGCCAAGGACTACATGTACAAGGAGGGCATTTGACCAAGGTGAAATGTTTGCCCTGGTCACCATGATGAAGTACGTTCATGTATTGTTGGCCATTACTTCCCATATGGATTTAGAGATATGGCAGATGGATGGAAAAAAGGCTTTCTTCAATGGTTATTTGGAGGAGAAAATAATGGAGCAGTCTGAGGGATTTTTCTAGCCTTGAATTGACTCCAAGGAATGCAAGCTCCAGAAATTTATCTTTGGCCTTAAGCAAGCATCAATCTAGGAGCTCGAATCTGCGGTTCGATGAGGAAATTCATATGTTTGATTTCACCAAGAACCTAGAGGAGCCATACATTTGTTTGAAGACCTAAGGCGCCAAACTATGCTCTTTGGTCCTGTATATTGATGGCATGCTCCTCACCTGAATGATGTGGGATTCATGACTGATCCATTGGTTGTCTTCCACATTTAGTATGAAAGACTTGGGAGAGGCTTCTTACATCCAAGGAATTAGGCTCTATTGTAATACAACCGCTCAAACTTTAGGACTCTCTCAAGCCTCTTATATCATTATATGGAGAAGATCTTGAAGAGGTTAGCCATGCTTGATTCTAAGAAGGGAGAAGCGTCTTTTAGGTACAACATTGCACTTATATCAAACCACCACTCTTCTCTAAGAGCTTGAGCCATTAGAGGATGGTGTAACAATGTATATTAAGGGACTTTAACACTCCGTGTGGGGTGAAACTTTGCATGGGAACATACCGGGCAAGGGTGGAGGTACACACACAACTCACACCATAAACAGCCCCCCATGGGTGAATATACTAGGGAGGCATATTTGTTGTTCCTGGGATTTGAACACAAGACCTTTCACTCTAATACCATGTCAAACCACCACTTTACTCTAAAAGCTCGAGCTATTAGAGGATGGTGTAACAATGTATAGCAAGGGACATTAACACTCCCAACACTTTCTAGGGATGCAATGTTGCGTACAAGACTTGATATAGCTTTCACTGTGGGAGTTGTGAGCTGCTACCAAAGCAATCTAGACACAAATAACTGGAAGATAGCGAAACACATTATGAAGTATTTGAGGACGATGCATCTCACTCTCGTGTATGAACATGAGGATTTATCAATCGTTGGTTATACCAACTTGGATTTGTATGTACATCTGGATTCTGGGAGATCGACGAGTAACAACATTTTCTCAATGGATAGTGGTGTAGTGAGCCGGTGGAGTGTCAAGCAAAAGTGCATCATAGATTCCACTATGAATGCAGAGTATGTGGCAACTAATGAGGCAACCAAGGAAGTTGTTTGGCTTGGAAAGTTCCCCTTGGAGCTACAAGTTGTCCCAACAGTTGAAAAGCCGTTGCCCATCTATTGTGAGAACAATGGAGCAATAGCACAATGAAAGGAGCTTTGAAACATAAAGGTCCAAAGCACACCGATCAAATATCACATTATTTGAGATTATGTGGAGAGTCGTATCATAGATGTCATGAAGATACTTCCATTGAAAATCTTGCGGCTCCTATTACCAAAGAGTCATCAACAAAAATTTTAATACTCATTTTAGTAACATGTGATTGAGCATGGAGGTTGATTGGCTTTAAGGCAAGTGGAAGCTTGTTAGTGATAAGTGCATTTGAAAGCCAATGTTCTTTATTTCACATTGTTTATGTTTAATAGAATACTTCTTCCCTCATTAGTTGTTTGTGGAACAGACGAAACATGTGAATATGCTGATGGGTTATTGGAGAGAGTTTCCTCTTGTTGTCCTTAAGAAAGATGAGATTAGATAGAACGACGACCGGTCAGAGGAGAGTTATGGGTCATGGATCTCAAGTACCTAGAATGTCCATGAGCACTTTAGCAAGATTGGGCAGCCCGTTATCATGTTTTGTGGTCATCCCATATTGGGAAGCAATGACAAGCTAGGATCGACAATTTCCACCATTGCACATTATTTGTCGTTGCCCTAGTCCACATGGGATTGTGAGTGTTGTTAGGTCTGACTGGATGCTCACACTGGTGGATCACAGTCTCTAGTTCAGGAGGCCCATCATGTCTAGATTGGATCGACCTAATCATGTACTAGCTTTGGCTAATCCTTAGACTTAAGGCCGTATTAAGACTTCATGTTTCAATGTTTTCTTTTTTGGCTCACCCTGCATGGTTATATTAGATATTGACTTATGGGTGTAGTGGGACGCATGCATTAGGATGTGGCTGAAGTCCACGTATGCTCTAACTTGGGATCCACTGTTATTCGGGAAACGTATTGTGGATTGATCTTGATGTTTGGAACATCCATCAAAGTGGTTTATAGCTGTCTAATGTGTTTCAAATGTTCCCTGTTTTGGCTCACCCTGCATGGCTATATTAGATACTGACTTATGGGTGTGGTTGGACACATGCATTAGGATGTGGCTAAAGTCCACATATGCTCTAACATGGGATCCACTCTGTTATTTTGGAAACATATTGTAGATTGATCTTGATGTTTGGAACATCCATCAAAGTGGTTTATAGCTGTCTAATGTGTTTCAAATGTTTTAAATTTTTAATGATCAAGTTCAATCGCTGAATTTTTGTTTTAACTATTAAAGTGTTTTACTAGTGCTTGATGGGACATCTAATGTTTGATATTTGTTAATCCACCACTTAGCCTTGCACGGATGTATGGCCAAAGATGGTGGCCATTGATAGTGGAAGGATTTGGTCAGTTTGGTTGCATGAATCGGCAGGATTACAGACTTTTGATGTAGCAGGGGATACTGTATGAGGAGCACCATATTAAGAGTGGTTTTTCTCCTCTTCTCTCTTTGTAGATAGATTGGAGAGAGACCTTTTCTCCTCTTCTTTTTGTTGAGATAGATTGGAGAGGGACCTCCTAAATTAAAGGATTGTCATTGTACTTCAACAATGATCAAAGTACGCATTTCCAAGGTAACATCCTAGACCTCGGCCTACATCCCTTTTAGAATTCATTGAATGTAGATGGGGGAACTTTTTGCTAATAAAAAATGTAGATTTTTAAACAAATGCTTCCATGTCTTTCAAGATTCGTCAGCAGACTGGCACAACAGTAAATGTTGGTCCAGTTATTGAGGTCAGGTTGGGCTGGGCAGAAAATCCCCAACTCAACCTCAGGTCAAGTTGGGCTTGGGTCGAGGCCTTGAGCAACCCGACTCAACAAAACCTGACCATAGTTAGTTGTATAGTAAAAATTATTATATTTGATATATGTATAGTAAGATACAAAATTACTAATATAGTATAAGATACTAAATCTTTACCCAAACTCCTCCCAACCTGAGATGGTTGATGATATGGTATGCCGGGTTTGATTGGATCAAGGGCTAAGACAACTAGATGTCAGGTTGGTCTCAAGTTGACCATCAATCCAACATGACCCGCCCAACTTCCACCCTACATGCAACCTAAGGGCTTTTTTGGGTGCCACTTAAAAATGAATTCATGTCATTTAAGTTAATAGTAATTATGTATTAGGTTGTGCTTGGTTGCACCGATTTTAATGAAACATAATGAAATTTTGCACAAAATTAGACTAATTATCATGAAATTTTATGATATTTGATGCAACCAAATGCACCCTTAGAGATTATCGCTTATATAAATTATTGGTCATCAAGATTACTATTAACTGTTATAAAAAAATCTCTAACACATGATCATTGGTACCTAAAATGAGATGAACTCATTTTAAAGTGGCACCCAAAAAGGAACTAAAACTTGCATCTTATACTCAGGTACAACTACTTACCCCAGTAAACAAAAGCTTTCTACTTCTTCTTCCACTTCTTCCCAATTTGATGAGGACGACCTAATGTTGATGGATCGGGCTGATTTACTTGTTAATGAGTTTTGGCATGGGTTTGAGTGTGGAAAGGGGCCCAAATATCTACCATAATGGGCCAAACCTGTATCAATGGATCAAGCATTATGGTACCCATGGTACACTTTTGGGTCTACAAAAGTGTCTCTTTTTTTGTGGCATTTTTGTTAAGTTACAATTTTTTACTTTATTTTTGGATGAATTTTAATTTATTTTTTGCTTTGCTTATGCCTTAAGTAGATAGGGATAGTTTAGTCTTTTCCCTTTAAAATAATATTATAGGGTTGAGATTATAGCATCCAACCATAGCTATGCTTTGATGTAAGGCCCAGATTAGTTCTAGGACTTTTCTTTTGTTCCTTTCATATAAAACTCAATAATAAAATTTGTCCAACCATTTTTGGGATAATTTTCTTATCTTTCCTACAAACCCAGGGTAGGGTTTAATACAACTGCGTGTGGGTGCCAATTTTCATCCATTAGCTACATCACAATCTAATCTAGTTTGACAGGAAAACTTACTTCCAAATGGCCGAGCTACAAGATGGCTAGCTCACTTACAAGTTCCACTTCTCTCAATTCTTCTCCTCCCTGAAGAAAACTAACATCAAACACAACCTTCGAAAGATTATGCTTATCTCAACAGAAACTTATACTAGCAAATGGTAGTTCTTTCCACTTTCTTCAGATAATGTTCCTAGTTAGAATTAGAAATCTATAAATATTGATAAAATTTCCTTTTTTCTATTTCTTTTTTTTTTTTTCTCAAATCCATAATCTCTTGTATGTTCACATTTTCTCTTTTCTTCCACTTTTAAAATTTTAAACTAGCTTTTATAAAAAATAATAGCAAAACCGTAAGCATCAAGTCACCTAACTCAAGTATCGGGTTTTTGTATCAATGTCATTTTAAGACTGTATCAGCAATGGGGCCATTCTTGAAATGGCATCACCACTAGTTTGAATGAGTACGTACCATAATTTTGATCATGTTCCAATATGTTGTTATTATTATTATTTTCTTGGTAGACATCATGTTCCAACATGTTATTTTATTTTATTTTATTTTTGCACACACTTCACCCCCACACACACCCACGCACTCACACCGCAATGGCTTTTTCACCACAATGGGTGCTCAAACCCATGACCTCGTGTTGAAACTCTTGTGAGACTACCACTGAGGCGTGGGTAAGGACCCAATGTTCCAACCAATGTTCGAAATATCGGTATCGCGTTATATACCACATCCTTGGGATACATATATGTATCAGTTATCGCATGGGATATATCATTTGTATAGGGTAATTTATCGTACTTTTTGGGAAACATGGGGAAACATAGGGAAAAAGGTTGAATTTTTCAATGAAAGTTCAAGGATTGTTAAAAAAGACATTAATAGTTTAATACACACTTTTAAATCATAACATCTCAAAAAAGAAGTGCACATAATAGGTTTCCTTTGTATAAGATCCTAAGCTAAGCGCTATCTGACTGAACTAATGTAACTATATTCAAATTGAATGCATAACATTTAGAGTTTATGTGATGATCATTTCATCCAACACTCCTAAATACTTCAAAAATAGCCTCAATTGACAGCTTGTTGAAGGGAAATTTCAAAAAAGCAAAAAAAACAAAATTTTAATAATTTTTAATTAAAAATGATTTTTATTTTCCGAAAATTGAGAAGGACTTAACAAATCAGTAGATCAGCCCTCATACATGCTTGATTTCATGTTTGGAATGCAATATTGCAAGCGATTTGGGAGAAATTAGGGAAATTTTGAATTTTCCCCAATTTCCCCAAAATTAGGCCACATATTTCGAAATTAGAGTGTATGTGAAGATCATTTCATCAAAAACTCTTAAATGCTTCAAAATTAGTCTCAATTGACAGCTAGTTGAAGGAAATTTTTGAAAAAAACATGGAGAACATGAAGAACCAATGGATATTGAAATCAAAGCTCCAACTTCATGATTTTTCATGCAAAACATGAAGAACCAATGGATTTGTAACCATTTGACATTGATTTAACATAATTTCAACATATATATATAATAAAAAAAAAAGGGATCGGAAATTGAAAATGCTCACCGGATCAAACGTGTAGGATATATCAGCACTACCTGTGCATTTCGTATTGCACAGGTGGGATACATGATGCATCGTGGGATATATCAGATGATATCGTCGATATTTAAAACATTGGTTCCAACATGTTAAATTGTCTAAATGAAATGAAAACAGAAATTGTTACAATAAAATTATTAACTTTTTTTTTCTTCTGTTGGTCATTAGTATAAACAAAAGTGATAATAACATCAAAGGCCAATGTAATTTAGACACAGAGTCCAATCACTTGTAAATAGGCGATTGCATATCTGTTGATCAGTATGAAAGACGAGAATTAGTTAACAACAATAGTGCATTTTCTCTGCATCCATGGCAATAACATTCAGATATAACTGCTACCTTTATCTTGGCATTCCGAGAGCCACAAGTCTATATGTTGTACAATCTGCTGTCTCACTTTGAGCACTGCATCAGGAGAGGTGCAGTTTCTGGCATCACCTACAAATAATCAATCACTTGATCAACCAGGAGAAATCTTAGCAGCAGGACTCTCCCCACTTCATTACCAATGAGAAAGCAGATGGCAAGATGCAGGTTGGTTACTACGCACAGTATTTGACAAAGAAAATGATCCAGTGTGGAGGTTTGCTAAGGGTCCATCTTATCAGCATTGAGGATCAGAAATAGGGTCTGCTTTCTTTGACCCTTTCAGAGATGGATCTGGCAGCCCACTTTGACTGTGATAACTTACACCCATAGTGATCTTTTTCAATCAGTAATGCACACTGGATCATTGCCCTATAATGCTGTGTGCCTCTGTTGGGGGGCATGTTGGGAGGCACTAGCAAATTTTCATGGTAGAGTGAAGCAGAATATACCTTCAGGGTTCAAGGGAGACTGGGGGCATCCTCTCAGATCAGTTCCATGGCCACAATTATGACATGAGATGACGTAGGAAGGCACTGGTGGTTAAAAATAAAAAATAAAAAAATCAATAACAATGATAAAATAAAGCATAGACAGTAAATATATTTGGGGTAAATCCTAATCAACTTTGGTCAAAATTTTCAGATGAATCGCATAAAAATACTGCAGCAGTCAAAACTCAGGAATTCCATTCATACAAATTCTATAAAAATGGTCATGAGGAAAAATAAAAATAAAAAAACTAATCTAATACATACAACTTAATTTCCCTCAAATGACTTGCAGATATGAGATTATGAGAAGAAACCCTTACTGAGGAAGAAGGGAAAAAATGGGAACATAACTTAAGAAAAAGATTAAACCCTTTTTTTTTTTACACACACCCCACATGGACACTTGAATGCATGACCTCAGTGTTAAAACACACTCTGCCTACCACTGATCCATGGGAAGGAACCCAAAAAAAGACCTACCTTAATTGTTTATGCTTCCCACCAGTAATCTGGCTTGCCAATGATGTGACATTTGAAGGAAAGGCTCTTGGTAGGATCTTATTTAATTGAACTGTTAGGTAATGAAGCTTTGCTCAACTTGTACTGCCATTTTCTCATGTATAATGTGATAATAGATTTAGTTTAACAATTACGCCATTAGGTTTCTTCTGCAGAGATGAAACTCGGCCTTTTATAATTGTTGCAACTATAGATGACTCTTTTTGACATGGGCACTCGATCCCATGACCTCAGTGTTGAAACGCAGTGTATCTAGAACCGAGCCATGGAATTGGACCCAACTATAGATGACTTGTGATGCAAGACCAATGCATAAACCAAATAACATGTGAAATCAAATAGCATAATTAAGATAATTATCAAAAAAAAAAAAAACACAAGCATTGCCATAATCATCACGAATCCCATGAAAACCAAAAGAACATCATGCATGATCCTAGCCTAAGTTACCAACATCATCACACAAGATCATTAAATAAAACGAAACTAGGATCTAATGGATGGAGAGACATCCAATTAACATAGGATATAGTCTATTTCAAAGTAGAAAGCCTAATACGACCCAAGGTAAAAATTAGGGTTTGGGTAATTTGGGAAAGTAGGAAAGTTAGGGATTTAGGGTTTAAGGTTGGGGTTCTGGGAATGGAAGAAAGGGGTTTTAATATGATGATGATGAAAAGCCCAAAGGGGCAAGGTGTGGCCGTACGGCCAACCCAAAGGATTCACAAGTGTGGCCATACGGTCACACGTGAGGCGTGGGATGGACAGGTTAGGTCAGTTAGGGTTTGGGATTGTGGATAGGTAAAGGAAGGTTGGGTTTATAAAAGAATGAATGCTTAGGATGAGAGAATCGAAGAATTCGAAGAAAATAACTTGGAGGAGAAGAGAGTAGATGGTATAGGTGTAGATGGAGACCTCGCACCTCCGTTGATGAAGATTAGCCTCGCACCAATCTCCCTTCCGAATCGCATGGAAGTTTCTTCAAATCGCATGAAGATGGAAGAAGAAAGCTAGAGCTTTTCTCTCTCTGTTTATATATATATATATATATATATATATATATATATATATATATATATATATATATATATCACAAAATCCAATGGGGGAAAGGATCACACGCCCACCCTCTTTTTATAGCTTTAAGAAAGTTGAAAAATTACAATTAACACCTGTTTTGTAAATTTTGACGAAAATAGCCCTAGTCTAACTAAAATGAACAAACATACTCATAATGATGTCCAAACATACATAAATAAAACTAAATCCTATAATGCTAATAAAATCTAAGAAAACTAGTGTGGACAATCTATGATCGATGGCCCAATCATGTGATCCAACGGCCGATCGTCACGTCCCTCCAATCCAATGGTCTGGATTACTCCATAAAGCAGCCCATGTGCATCTTCCCAGTGTGGGGTCTTCCAGATGCTCGCACATGCACATGGGGTCTTCAGCACGATCACGAATACTCGCTTAGCCACAGGGAAATTGGTGTGGCCCGCCTCCTCCTCTGATACGTATGCAAATGTGTACATGTAGTGATGTCCTCATCAACTTGCTTACTTCAAATCCAATTAGACAATAGGAGAGATTTGGTTTGCAATTACTGCAATAAGGGAGGCTGATTTAGTTTAGTCCTTGTACCCTACTCATGTACATTGGTCTGGCACTCTAGTTGACAGTTAAATGCTAAAAGAAGCAACACAAATATCACCTAGAAAGCAAATCTAGTAAAATAAAATAAAAAGGCATTGGGAGCTTGCTATCAGGATTCATAAAAATGAGATGGTGACAGGAACTTGTTACACAAATGTCAAGGAGGCACACGTGAGATCTAGGACCATTCATCAAGTGTGACTAATGGTGAACATGCCTTGCCCCAAAAATCAGACTAATCCACTCATCAAGTGGGCAAACTTGTATGACAAAAACAGATGGCTAGAGAAAATTATAGACGGTCATTATTCAACTTACACATGTTGGCCATTTAAGCAGCAGGCCAAGCAATTTTTGGGCCATGGGATATTTACCATTAGGGGTGGCAATGAGCTCGACACCTAGCCCGACCTGGTAACCAGCCTTGAAGGGCCAAGGCTTGGGCCACTAAACCTGGCTAGAGGGCTAGTTCATGCTTAAAATATAGGCCCAGTGTCCGAGTCGAGCTTGTCCAAGTCCAATGATGAATTGATGAATAGCCTGACCTAGCCCATTGCTCCGGTGTGTATGTTATATAGTACATAGGTATTAGTAATGTAGAATATAGAGTCATGTATATGGTAATATGAAGAACATTGATACTCTGGTAGCGTGTGATGGACGATACGTAGGCACTTATAAATTGTTCCAAATTGTCAGTCATACTTTAGATGATGAAGAATACATTGAGACACTCATTTAAGTCCATGCATATGATGGATAATTGGGTGGGGCACATGCTTGGTTGATGAATAATCTTATTTGACACAGGTGCCCCCCCCCCCCCCCCCCCCCCCCCCACCAAAAAAAAAAAGACTTCGATACTGAAGAAGAGGGTGATGGTTCATAAACACGCACTCACCACTTGTGCACCAATTTACACACATATCAAATATGTAACTTATATTTAAATTATCCGGTCGGCCTTGGCCCCACCCTAAAATGACTTGGCCTTGTATTGGTCGTAGCTCGGCCCTCTAGGGCGAGGGAGAGGGCAAAGGCCTCTTTAGCCTGGCCCTCTAGGTCTAGATCAGGGCCGACCTCGTCCCTGCCCTAGCCCAGCCTATTGCAACCCTATTCACTAGGGGCTCAACCTCATGAATGACCCATATCTCATAGACACATGCCTCGCTCACACATGCAGTAAGGCCTCCTATCCATTTTCTTTCTTTCTTTCTTTCTTTCTTTTTGTGTTGAAAAATAACACAACTTTTATTAAAAGAACGCCAATAGGTGACAAACTTACAACAACTTAGCCTCTTTTAGCTATTACCTATTCACTAGAGGCGAAAATACAAGAAACCCACTATTTCACAAGAAATTTGGCCCTCTTAAAGATTTCCACGACTGACACATGGATATTCCGAAAGATCCTACTATCTCTCCCCCAACAAAGACCACAAGACAGATCGCTACCAACACTAGCCTCCAAGCCAAGGTGTTCCAAATCGGTAACGGTGGCCGTAATAGTCACTACCTTTACGATTATGATATGGGCTGAAACGGCCGTTACGGCCCTTTTTTATTTTTTGGAAAACCTGTTACAAGACCGTTATGGGTCATTATGGCCTGTTTTTTCAGTAATGGCCATTTCAACCCCGTAACGCGTAACAGTTATCACCATTACCATTACATAACGGGCGTTACGTAACCGATTTTGAATACCTTGCTTCCCCCCCCCCCCCCCCAAATGCTTGAAGAAGAGCATTGATGAATCCTTGATGAATCCCAGCATAACCCAAGGTATGTTGAAAATTGCTAGGAATTGGAATTTTTCGCAAACTGACCAAGCCATCACTAGTGAATGAACAAGTCAAGTGGTTCACTGACTTCACATCCCTCATGCACATAAAGCAATAGTTCGGAATCACCATTTCATGTTTATGCAAATTATCAATACAAAAACAATATCCTTATCGTCAATTCCTGGTAATGTGGGGAAACATGGGGAAAATGGTAGAATTTTTCAGTGAAACTTCAAGAGATGCTAAAATAGACATTATTATTATTATTATTATTATGTTTTTTTTAACAATAATAATTTTATTGCACAAAGAACAAAGGTATAAAGAATACAACTAGAACAAGAAAAAGGAAAACAAAAGATGTTAAGACAACAAGAACTACAAAATTGCCTAGAAACTGCTCAATTGACCTACCACAATAACCTTAGCTACTTGCCATGAGAACAACCTCTGTTGAAGTTCTCTTCCAATTCATGAAACATCGGTTGTTTTGCTCTAGCCACAGGATCCAAATCCCTACCGAGTGCCGACAAGCATAGGCACCAAATCTTCTTTCCTATTTTCCTATTCCCCCGCCATGCCAAGACCAGAACAATGAATCACTGGTACCTAGCATGACCAACTGAATGCCAAAACTGGAGAAGAAACCCTCCCAAACCTTGTTTGCAAACTGGCAATGTATAAACAAATGATCTGCCGATTCATTAACATGATAGCACATAAGGCATACATTCAGGAGGACCATACCTCTATTACACAAATTGTTGAGTGTGAGAACTTTATTGCTTCCCACTAACCAAGCTGAAGTGGCCACCTTTGAGGGGAAACCATATCTCCGAAGATAAGTTGTATGACTAACCGCATTTACACTTGAGCCACCATTGATTCTTCAATAGAAAGATTTAATAGAGAAAATGTCGAATTTGCCTTCCAACCATCTCATTGCATCACTTTGAGAACTCGAAGGGTTAACCTCCTTTAATGAATTCAACAGTCTCATATTTGTATATTTAAGAATCAAACAATAATGAAAAAGAAACATATTTGAATATTTTGTAAGCAAGTAATAAGTTCCCTATTAATGGGGCCTGAAAGCATGTATCTTTGACTCAATGAAACATTGGGGTAACATGGGGAAAATGTTGGATCCATCCATCCATCCATGCACATACATACATACAAACACACATGCATGATCCATCCATCCATGCATACATATACACACATACAAACATGAATTTATCATACAACCATGCACCCATTAAAAAAAAAAAATGAAATGATTTTTTTTTTAATAAATAGATTTTTGTTGATATCAATACATTGGCAATACTATCGAAATACCGCCAATAAACAGGCGATACAAGCAACACCTAGAATTGACATAGTCGAAAATATTGGCGATACAAGAGACACCTAGAATTTACATAGTAAAAAATATTAGTGATACACTGGCGATATTATTTAAATATCGCCGATACACTGTTGATACAAAAGACACCTGGAATTTATATAATTGAAAATATTAGCAATATATTGGTGACAAAAGAGACATCTGGAATTTACACAGTAAAAAATATTGTCGATCATTGGCAATATTAATACATTGTGATATTTAGCAATATATCACCAATACCTGGAATTTTTTATATTACCAGTGTTATCGATATCGTTGAGCTAGAGATACGGATAAGATTAGGGATATTTAGATACTATCGGGGATACTGCGAATAATGGGTCTAATTGAAGTTATGATCCTGATACTATGAACAATGGATCTAATTGAAGTTATGGTCCTTGATAGCATGGTGGGTCGTTATGGCCGTTACTTAAAGGTAATAGTGGCAACCGTTATATGTTACGGGGTCGTAATGGTTGTTATATAAAGAATGACCTGTAACAGCCGGTACAACCCTTATAACAGCCCATTATGCCCCATAAAGGTTGTAAAGGCACATTACACCCCCTCCCCCCCCCCCCCCCCCCCCCCCAAAAAAAAAAAAAAAAAAAAAATTTAAAATAATAATAATAATAATAATAATAAAGGTTGTAACGACCCTATAATAGTCCATTACAAGGCTTATATAGGTTTTTTGTATTTTTTAATTTTTAAAAAGAGAGATTGTAACGGCTATAACAGCCTGTATAGTAGAGGTAATAGTGGTGGCCATTACGGCCACCGTTATCATTACATAATACCTAGCTTGATAGAGCGGAATGGTAGAATATGATTCACGTAGCCGACCTCAATTAGTTGGGATATGGCTTAGATGATGACATCAAAAGCGTTTATTGCCAATAGTTCCAACATGCAAGAGAATAAAGCACTCATGACTCAACTAATAAACAGCTGACAAGTTGCTCAAACAAGTCAAAACTGAAATACCAAGAAACATTATCATTTCAACATTAGAAATAAAAAATAAATAAATCTGTGAAATAGAGTATAGACATCTTTGCGATTTCTTGTCAAAGTAATTGTTTTCAAACTCACTCTCTGGGGATGATGTTTGCTTAGACGCACGCCGCCAGGGATCTTGGGAGCCATTTGTGAAAATTATCTTAGAACCTGCTCAAACATGTTGAAGACATGATTCAATGACAAAGAAGAGTGAATTTATACAGTCATGATATATTTTGTATCAATTATAGAACTTGTTACTCCATTGCTACCTCTTAAATTATTAAAGATATCTTTTCATTGGGTAAAAACACAACTAATTTTTTCTTTTTCTTTTTCTTTTAAAATAATAATAATAATAATTTAATGAAAGCTAAAAAGGTATGGGTTGGATGTCAAGAGGGCATTTTGGACACCCCCCCCCCCCCCCCCAAAAAAAAAAAAAAAAAAAAAAAAAAAAAAAAAAAAAAAAACTGATATACAATACAAGGAATAGGACAAATTTTTACAGAAAATATCAATCTTTGATCTATTTGCTTCATAAAAAGTCATAGGGAAATTAAACTAAATTGCCATACCCAAAACACATCCTAATAGATTTAAATCTCAAGAAAGCAATTTTCCAAAACTTGTATCTTGTTGGGTTATGTATTCATTAAAGGACAGGGTTTGAGCGAATGGCAAGCGTCGTGGGTGTGCTCCCCATAGACAATTCCCCTCCCTGGGATTACCCGATGCACATGGTTTTTGGGTGATTGCGTGCATCCGCAAGAAATAATCTCACCTCAAAATGGGGTAGGGACACACTGACGTCATTTTAAGGAAAAAAGTATTCATTAAAGGACAACATCTTAGTTTGCAAAATGAGTTTTGTTTAATGAAATTCTAGATACCAAGTGACGGAAATAATGTCAAAGGAGTAACCTAATTGATGATTTATTCACCCAAATAATGGTTGCATCAATTATTTATATGCTTTGGTGTAGAAAAGAACCTCATATCATGAAACATAAGTATTATAAATGCATGCATTGATTATTCATCAAAACAGAAGTGTACAAGACATGGATTATCAACATTCATTGATTGGGAAAAAAAAAAAAAAAGACCATTGGAGTCCTTACAAATAATATCCTAGAAGTCATTGGCATGCTTACAAAAAAAAAAAAAAAAGGGAAGGATGAGAAACACTATTGGGAACATAAATTAGATGTTGTAGTTCGTCTATCATTCACAATATCTTCATCCCTCCAGCAAATCTCTTGACCTAGTTTCAGAGTTCTAGAATTTCTTTTTCTCATTACTAGATTATCCACTAATCTGGAGCACCATCTTAAGTATCAAACTCTCAGATTGGCCATCAATCCATAAAAATCATGTGACGTTCTGATGCACACTAATACAGTAAAATGTGGACATAATATCAGGGGTTCACAAAATCCTTCACTGCTCAAGGGTAGGGCCCTTGCACAGTGATACAACAACGTTGAATTAGCCTTCCTCTAGGATGATTTTAAATGGAAGAGAAAACTAGTGTAAAAGGAAACACCACTTATAACTCAAAAGGGATGTCATTGTGACTTTGTTGAGGTTGTGGATGTCATTTCAGATATAGAATTGCCCAGAAAGAGATATTATACAATTATCAGCTAAGAGTTTGCACAACATTCAGGTTTCAATTTGTAGAAGTGGAGACCATGTTTCAGTGATCCAAACTGTTGATATGATGGGCCTCACCCTAGATTGTCCATTCACTAGAAAACCCTCATATTGGAATATCCTAAATACAGTATTTGGCAATTTTATGGTCGTATGTGAATTGTTGTTGCATTTTCTTAATTAACCGTCTATTTGTTGAGAAACTATTGAAGTGTTAGAAGTTTTACACTAGGAGATTTTTCCCACATTGGGGCCCATAATATTAACTGTTTAGACATTTACAAGTATTGTATGACGCATCATTCCCAAATGACTAGGTTCTCACTTATTTAGAAACTCAAGATCCTTGAATGGCCTATGCTTTTTCTACCAGCTACATATTCTTGGGAAGTTTTACATACTCCTAGGTCTAGCTACAAGATTCTTTAGAACCTTCCAAAGAATTTCAATCTACCACTCTTCAAGAATCTTCTAGATTCTCTCTTTTAGACTCTTCTAGGCTTTTACTAGACTTACTTTCTAGCCCCTTTGGAACCTCCAATATTTCTCCACAGTACTACAATACTACTTTATGGGAATGGGATGCGATACAACTCCAACTCCATGAAAATTCTCCCCACCCAATTGGCCGATTGTGTTGACAACCTTGTCAACTGTGTTGAACTCCATACTGTTGTTTTGTTCTTCACCCTGTGTATGGGATGGTCTAGTTCCTCGTTCTCTACCCCAAACTGGCTCTCTTCCTTTCAGGCCATTGGGTCCTTGATCACTTTGGGCTTTTGCCTCAGTCCCACTTTTACCTCTTCACCCTAGACCTAATTCTCTCACCTCTTGAACTGCAGCTCTCTAACTAGAAATGATGGATTACGTTACGCCCTCAAACTCAGCAAGCAACGCCTTCTATCAACTCAAGTAGTCCCATGGTAGTTTAACTTTCCACAAGGAGCTTGTTGTCTTTTTCCCTCCACATCAGCCTACGCTAAGAAGAACGTAAGTGTATTATCAGTGCCTTTTCTCCTTCCCTCAACCCATGCCAACAAGACTGGAGGTGATGTGTAGGTATCCTTTTGCTTGATTTATATCAAAGCCAATGTTATTGAAAGTGCAATGTTGGAGTCTCTCCTTTCACTCCATCCATACGTAACAAGAACGAAGGTGCAGCTTTAGCATCTTTCTCCTTCCCTCAATCCACACAAACAAGACAAAAGATGGAAAAAAATTCATCCTTCTCCTTCCACATGATCCACACCACGAGATAGGAGATCTATCATCATTTTCTCTTTTCCTCCATGTGATCCATGCCAATAAGACCAATGGTGCAACATTGGTCTCCATCTTCTTCCTGCAATCTAACAATACCAAAGGTGCAAGCACATGTCTCTTTTGATACATGCCAAAAAGGAAGGTTCAACATTAATATCTCTCATCTTCCCTTCAATCCACACCAACTTGAACAAAGATTCTTCTAGTTGGTGTCTTTGACATTTCCCTTGGCCCATGCCAATAAAACTAAAGGTGCCACCATAGATTCCTAACATGAAAGTCCAGCTCCACCATGGTGAGCTCTAACAGCCATTACATAATGGTAATGGTGGCATCCATTACGCATTATGGGGTCGTAATGGCTGTAACGGCCTTTACGGAAGAATTGACCCATAACAAGTCGTTATGGGGCCGATACTTTTTTTTTTCTCAAAAACGGAAAGAGAGAGAAAGAGAGAGAGGCTGTAACAGCCATTACGGCCTGTATCGTAATGGTAATAGTGATGGGCGTTACAACTGCCGTTACCGTTACAGAATAACTTGGTTGTACCCATGCACACGTCCAGCAAACATATCAAGCACATTCCTGGTTCCAGCTCATTTGTGAAATCCTCACGTGGCATCTTTGTGTTTTGGTACCACCTATCATGATTCCCAAAATATTTTGCCTCTTGCCCATGTGTACTTGTGTAACACCCATTCTAAGCAACCTCAACACAGCCTTTCTCTAGATAAAGCTAGATATTAAAGAAGCACAAACTCTCCAAGTAAAAGAAAAGGAATAAAAGAATCAAGTATCAGAACTGTTGATGAAACAAAGAACTGCATAAGCTCACTATAATCTAGTATTCAAAGGGAGAGTCATTTGACACATACCTTCTCTTAGTGTTTTTAAAAAAAAAAACAAAAATCTTCAGAAAAAGAAAGCATGACAAACTTGCAAAGAAGATGAGAAGGTAGAGACAAGATAAAGGATAACATGATAGAATGCAATTTATGAAGAATAGAAACATCTGGTCTGAAAGAAGGGGGGAAAAAGTGAATTAAAGTACATACCAGCAATTTTTGTGCCTCCATAATATATGTTTGTCGCATCCACATCCGGATAAATGCCTTTTCCAAATATGTTTTCACATAGGTCTAAATGGTACCTGGAACATTAGAATGACAGGCATTGCAGGTGTTATCTTCTCTTTACAAAGGGTAAGAGGCAACATAAAAAGCACTCAACTATTGGTTCATGAGAAACTATCCATTATGCCTCTAGAATTTTATGTTCCATTACCACCAGCTGATCTAACATTCAACATGCAGGTTAACTGAAAATATAGTGAAAATATAATAAATAAAGGCATATTTTTTCCAATCTTCAATGTCTGGGCAGATTCTTTGGAGAACTCTTCTTCATTCAATCCCAAGACATTTTCAAGGAAATAGAATGATTTTTAGTAATGTCATCATGACTCATGAATTGTTTCTAAGCATTTATTTAGGCAGGTAAATGCGTTCAAAGTTGCCTTCCTAAAGAAGAGTTATCTAGATCTCTCTTTGTACTAGGAAAGCTCTAACATGTAACTACTCCCCTATTCTCCATGAATAAAAGTCCTCTAATCATCTACCTATTTCTAGAATCTTTTCCCTCTCTTTATATGATTGATCCTGTTTGGGTAACATATAAATCTTCCATCATAGATGTGAAACAAGGTCTCATTAGCAATCTAGTTTTATCATGATAATTTCATGAAACCCTCAAAGTCAAATAGGTTTCAGGGAAAGGTCATTCAAATTTTATTTAGTGAATGTGGAGTTTAAATTACAATGTGCTCACATTAATTCCACTTCCATTGGTAAGGTTCTAATTTCTACCCTAACAGCAGAAAGTATCCAAAGTATCATGAGCAGGAAACATACTTTGCATCAATCTTTGAAGAACGAACACTATCATTTGCAGGTGCCACCTGGAAATAAGCAACCTCAGTGCAAACTTGGAACCACCATAAACGATCGCCTGAAACAGATTATGAATAATACTGAAGTAATAGTCAAGTAACCTGCAACACCACACAACTTTCCCTAGTCCATTGACAAAGGCCTACTGGATAAGTAAAAATCAGAGGCAATCCAATCAAATACATTACCGCTATTTTCACCAACATCAGTCTTCTTTAGATGTTCTGGATCATAGCTATCAAGGCTTGCACCATAACTTCCAAGATAATAATCTTTAACATAACTGGCATATGTGTCCTGCATAAACAGTGGCAAATCAACACGAGCAAGAATATAGCTCTTGATTACCCAATTTTTGGTTGTTCACATGAAAGATTCAAAACCAAAAATTAAAAAATAAAACATGAGGCTTTTAATAAGAATCAGAACAAAATGACACAGAGGTAGTCTTCTCAATAACCATGTGTACTGTCTATCTTCTTTTTCTTTTTCTTTTTCCTTTTTTGGAAAGACTAAAATTGGTAGATTATCTAAAGATGATTTTTCTTGTGCATAGCAAATAATTTAGGAAACTACAACCAGTGGTAGTGTGCCCACCAGTATCCAGCCTGGGTAGAGGAGAGTTGATGTCAGGGAAGCAGCTGGTCTTCATATGTTTGTCAGGCAAATGTGAGAGTTCCTTTATCAAGTCTTGAAAAACACAGCCAACACCAATAGATAGGAAAAGGCTCCAATGATGATGACAAGAGTAAACCGCAAGCACACACGCACCCACCTAAGTAGATATCAGGCATTTAAAGAGAAGACTCTCCATAAACCTTCTTTAACAATCAAATTGGCCAATTCATTAGCATCTCCCTGTACAAGATTAAAACAAATGCTCGAGGAACAAGATACATCATGTACCTCGTTAACCAAAAAATCACAACCTCCATGATTTTGAGGTAATCTTTTGACATTTAGAGAGTTCCCTCCGATGATGATTACGCTAGAGAATGACACTATACACAATTAGGGGTGTACATTGAGTCGAACAGAGTATAGCTGGCCTCAACTCAACAAGGCTCGGCCACTAGCTGACTTTGGCTCGAACTCGGTCCTTGAGCCTGACTGGCCAGCTCGGCTCAGTTTGGTCAGCAGCTCGGGCCAGTTCGAGCCAAGATCGAGCCGAGTTTTCCATTGCAGCATTTCCACTAACACCTGGACTGCACCTTCAAAATCCCACTTAACGTAAAAACAGAAGCAATGGCTTTACAAGTATTTTATCAAACACCTTCTAAGCAACATAAAAACCAAGAAAAAAAGGGTATTTGTTTCATGTACGTACCTTCCTTGCCACCAACCACACTTCGTTGAGTCATTTCGTCAAACACTTGGTGAGCAACATCAATAGCAAAGTAATCAAGTCACCGAACTGGTTCGATCCAAGTTCGATTCGAGCTGGATTCAATCCGAGTCAAGCTCAAAAAATCAGCTCAACTCGGCTCGAACTTAGCTTTGAACAGAATCGAATCAAGCTTTTTCAAGTCGAGTCGAGCAAGCTAACCGAGCTAGCTCGGTTCGTGTACACCTCTATACACAATCTTACGTCTTTGAGGACCCTCATTTCTACCTCATAGGTCCATCATCCTAGATGGACCTAGCAATCTCATCATAATCTTGGCATTGTCATTACTAAGAAACCTTCCATAGTTCCTAAAGGTTTTCCCAATGAAGGTCCCACAAATATTGAGTTCTCACTTTACACAAACCAGGGAGGTGGACGGTTACCTTAAGACTTTGAAGCCTTCATCCATCTTTGTGAAGGAGCACATTTACAGATCGGAGGCGGTCCATTTTTGGCCTAAGGATCTATTCTTTAGAAAACATTTACTTCCATACACTGCCCGGAGTATCCCCGATACTAACTGTATCTCAAACTTAGCAAAACCAATAAATTGGTAACGATACCGATAACACCAGTAGTCTCAAAAATTCCAAGTATCAGCGATGTATCACTAAGTAATGCCAAGGTATCGATATCACCAATGTATTTCCAATATTTTCAACTGTGCAAATTCCAGGTGTCACTTGTATCGCCAATGTGTCGATATCGCTAATATTTTCAACTGTGTAAATTCTCTGTCTCTCGTATCCCTAATGTATCGGCAATGTTTTGATAATATCGCCATTGTATCCATATTGCCAAAAATATGTTTATTAAAAAAATCCATTTCGATTTTTTTTTATGGGCACCTAGTTGTACGCAATGTTCAAATTGTCAACGGTAATATCGATCATATTGTGATATTATTGTTATCACAGCATGCGCGAAATCAAGATTATAGTCTTTCATTTCCTTTCCAACTGTCAACGATTTCTCCGCAAAATATCTTGTTGCCGATATTCTAAAATATTAATGGATGTTTGGATGGAAAGTTGGATGGTTGGATGGATAGATGGGATGGATGGGATGGTTGGACTGGTTAAATGGAAACTTATTACGTATGCATTCTTTTTACAATTTTTTAATTCTTAAATATCCAAATATGTGTATTTTAGCATCTCCTGAAGTTTCATTGAAAAATCCTACGGGTTTTTCCATGTTTCCCTGCATTTCCGGTTACCGGTGATATAATTGGCGATATCGATATTGCTTTCCGTGTCCCCAAGCAGCGAAACTTGTAGCAATACCGATACTTCGAACATTGCTTCCATTATCATTTGGGGCATATGGAAAATTTAAAAAACAATAATAATAATAAAATAACAAGAGAAGAAGAAAAGGAACACATGAACTTCCAAAAGCAAAGCCTCCATTGAGATCATCAAGAGAAATATGGTAGCCCCTCTAGTGGATTAGGAATTAATGAAACTGGAATTCCACAATTTACTCGAGAAGCAAGATTCTTAGAGATTGTAGAAGCTTAGTTCGTGCTGGGGAGTTGGTTCCTCTCAGTTGTTTTATGTATTGGGTGGGGCTTTCTATGCCTTTCCATGTTTTTGAGGTCTATTCGGTATTGTTGTTGTAATGGTTCGTCCCGCAGTTTAAGAGGGACTGAAAAGAGGATCACTTGCATTGCAGGTTCCTTCCTAGGGATTTGTTTTGGCCACTGCTTTCCCTTTTAATAGAACTATTTTTAATTCTTCAAAAAAAAAAAAGGGACCAAATGTCAATTTGAGAGTCCAACATATTTGAACTTTTTTATTCTTAGAGTCCAACTATAAGGTGCTGATATGAATAGCTTCCATAATATTCTCAAAAGCTGCGCCATGTCCTCAAAAATTCAATTGTTTCTTCATTCGTACATCACATTGGCTAGCATTTCTTGGCACACCAAAGTCACTCCAAAGAGACTGAAGAAATAGTTCCAAATTTCCATACCAAGTCCCATTGCAAAATAAGCAATAGACAGCATCCTGTTCTAATTATAGAACAAGTCAACTTTTAGCTTCACAATTCCTTGTTTGTTCTGCATTATTTTATAAGAAGCCAAGATGAAACATTACTTGTAACCTTTAGCATCAAATTCTTCTTTATTACTTTTAGTGTCATTGTTGTTTATTTTTAATATTTTCTTCTGCTTCACATTAGCACATGCAGCACTACTTTGGGTTTCCCTCCAAGGAATATTACTATATGGCAACACGCATAATCATTATCATCATAGACTCGTCCCAGCTATTTAGGATCATCTTTAAAAATCCATTTTCCCCATTAATATGATGACATCCAATATTTATGTTTCTTTTACCACACCCATCTCATCTATTTAAAGAAAGCATGACATTAAGATTTTGGTTTTCAGCCCATTCCTGTAAAGGTTATAAGTATGTTGACCTAAAAAATAAATAAGATTTTTATATAGGCCGAGCCACATCAATTGGGCCCAAGATCGATGGGCCATGCCCAGATCCTTTAGGCCCAAACGCAAGCCCACAGTTGGCCCATTACCCATTAGGCACAACCATGTACAACAGGAGGCCCAAGCCTCCAATTAGGCAGCATAATCCAATCAACTGCTTCAGGTTGGTATCAAAGCAGGTTCTAATGGCTGGATTGAAGTTCAAGACCAACAACGGTGAGTTGGTCATCCTTTTTTCTCGATTGGATCCCTAGTTTCAATTACTTTTTCCCTGAATTTGCATTCAGATCACATTATTCTACTTCTTGATTGTTGAATCATAAAATCAGCATACTTTTCTTTACTTTCCTCATTGCATCTGTTTCTTCTATCCCCTTCAATTTTTCTTTCTTTCTTTTACAAAGCCCGAACATCAAACTGACAAAGGGAGACTGCCAAAATTTTAGTAGACATCTACCCTCCTAAACCAGTCTTAATCCTCTACTAATTCAGCCCCAATCAAACCGCCTATTTTTGCCTCGGATGCAAGCCACTGAACTCCTAATTTCATCACCCCTATAACCCATAAATCCAGTCTCTATTCTAGCCCATTAACAGAACAGAATTCCAGCCCATTAACAGTCCAAATCCAGCCCTTGTTCCAGCCCATTAAAAGCACAAAAACCCAGCCTATTATCAGTCCAAATCCAGCCCCTATTCCAACCTATTAAAAGCCCAGAATTCCAGCCCATTAATAGTCCAAATCCAGCCCCTGTTCTAGCACATTAAAAGCGCAGAAACCCAGCCCATTCGCAGTCCAAATCCAGCCCATTAAATGCATAGAAACTTGGCCCATTATCAGTCCAAATCCAGCCCATTAAAAGCCCATAAACTGCCCTATATACTGTGCAGTAATAGCTGATCATTAGCCCGGATATTCTGTCCAGTACTTTGTTGACGTTGTTTTCCTGATATGATGTCTACCCATATCAGTCACATCTATTGAGGGAGGTTTACCAATTAACAGCAAAACTATTGCATCACCAAGTTATTCGTAAGGGTTAGCAAGTTTGGAAGCCGCTATTGACCAACTACGAGGACCACAACTTGACCACACTGGAGATCCTACTGAGAGAGCCCACGACAACTCCGTAGAAACACCTAGAAAAACAATCACAAAGAAAGTACAAGTTGAAGTTCTTACTTCACGAATCGTCTTGATGGAAAGGTTTTTGTCAACTAGATTGCAATGATTGAAGATTATTTTGTATGATACAACATGGACGATGCTCAGAGAGTGGCCTTTGTCAAGGTCAAGCTGAAGGGCCCAACAAGAATCTAATAGTGAAGCATTGATGATAAAAATCTCATTATGGGTGGCCCTGATATCACTAGGTGGGCTGACATAAGAGAAGCTGAAAACTAAGTATTTGCCTTCAAACTACATGCATACCCTTCTTTAAGAGCTCCTCACATTGAAATAGGAAACTTTATCAGTGGATAATTATATGATAAATTCAATGAACTTAGTATCCATTGTAAGCTTGCAAAGACCGATTGCATAACTACTAACCACCATCGAGCAGGTCATGTCCTAATCCTAATCTTTCTTTGTAATCATATCCATGATATGTTAATTGTTACTGTTGTGGTCAAAGAGAACATTTTTCTAATGAAAGTCTGCAAGCCAAGAACCTCCATTATTGCAGCAATTAGGGCCCATACTACCAGGATGGCCCTGATTATTATGATGAGTACATCGAGATGGAACAACCCTATGTAGAGCCTGCATCACAGCTAGATGACCCTTCTGCTAAGATCGCAGTCAAACTTGAGGTTGAAGGTCCCACTATTATCAAACGACATCTCCTTACCACCACTGAAGAGGAAACGGAGCTGGTGAGGGACCACTATTTTCCATACGCGAATAAAGCACCAGGGTAGGTTATATAACATGATCATAGATGGCAGTTATACGATGAACTTGTCTCACAAGAGATGATTAACAAGCTTAAATTACCAACTAAAAAGTATCCAAACATACATGGGTGTGTGGGTCGATGATACTGCCATTACCAGGACTCGAAAATGTCTGTTGTCTTTTAAAATCGGCGTCCTTGAGGACAACATTTGGTGTGACATTTCTTTTCCTAGTAATCGTAAAAGTCTTTAGCAAGATGTTGGATAAAGGCGAAGTGGCGTGGTTGTTCAAGGGGTTTAATGTAGCTAACAAGGTGTGTTGTAACGGTAACAACTCCCCACCATTTACATGTAACAGGGAGCACGACAGCCATTTTTTTTTTAACAATGAAATAAATATATTGAAAAGATGTCAAAGCCTAAAGAATTACAAAGAAAGAAAATGAGAAAACAAATAACATATTTGACTATATATCAGGGAAATGAGCAATAGCTATAAAATTTGATGCTACCGCCCATTCCATTACATTCAGTTTTGCCATACTAAAGACCTCTAAAATTCACCCCTTGTGATTCTTGAAACAGTGATTGTTCTTTTCGAACCAAAGAACCCATATCCAGACTACTAGACAAAGCTATTAAAATCTCTTCCTGATTTTTCCTATGCCTCCACCAGTGTTCAAATTATCAGCGATATTATCGAAATATCGCCGATAATATTGGTGTCACCAGTGCAGCAACACCGAAACCCCATTATTTCGTTTCGCTTCCAAATATCCACCGAAATCTCGCCAATATTATCGGTATTTTCAAAAGGGCGCCAATATTTCGTTGTTCCCATCAACCACGGGTGGGAACTGTAGCTAACAACCCACTTTTATCAATAAAAGGGGTGGTGGTGGGCTAGAAAATCACAAAAAACATAAGAAATACCCGTTTTTTCGCCCGGATTTGGAGGAAGACGCGAATTCAGCTGCTGTTGAATGCAGATCGGCATTTCCAGTAAGATTCAACCCCAAAATTTCTTCTTTTTTTTTCGTCCAAAAATCCTCTGCAACGTCTCGATTCTGCTAGCGGGCGGAGATCTTGGTTGAAATTAGAGGTTTTTTTTTTTATTTGGAATGAGGGAGAGGGATTTTCGGGTTGAAAATCCGGAGAAATCGGTGTGAAGGAGTTAAAATTTTAAAAATTTTGAAGGGGAGAAGGATTTTGGGGGGTTTTATCGCAATTTGGGGATCGGACGGCATGAATGGCATAGCGTACTTGGTTACTCAATATGCTCTTATCGTACGAGTACACTCTGTTGGGCCCACAGAGAATGTATCTGGTCTATCCATGCAGTCCATCCGTTTTTCCATATTATTTTAGGGGTTGAGACCAAAATTTAAGCATACCAAACGATCAAGTGGACCACACCATTGGAAACAGTTTGAATAATGACTTCCACTGTTAAAACTTTTCTAGGGCCCATAGTGATGTTTATTTCTCATCCAACCTGTTCATAAGATCACACAGACATGGATGAAGGAGAAAAACAAATAGAAGTTTGAGCCAAAACTTCTGTGGCCCCCAAGATATTTTTAACAGTAAATGTCCAATTCATATTGTTTCCTATGGTGTGGTCTACTTGAGGTTTGGATATACTTCGTTTTTAGGCTCAAGACCTAAAATTATCTGTTAAAATGGATGGATGGAGTAGATAAAATACACAAATCACGGTGGACCCCACAAGTGAGTTTTAACGGTGCAGCTCACTTTCACTCTGACGGTGTTCAAAAGACCCCACCATGGCAGGTGCAGGTTGGTGCTCCGTGGGCCCCACCATGATGCATTTGTTGTATCCATGCTATCCATTAATTTTGAAATATTATTTTAGATGTTTATCCAAAAAATGAGTTAGATCTAAAACTTGGGTGGACCACACCATGGGAAAACAGTAGTGATTAGATATCCACCATT
Source organism: Magnolia kwangsiensis (assembly GCA_037074715.1). Taxonomy (NCBI): domain Eukaryota; kingdom Viridiplantae; phylum Streptophyta; class Magnoliopsida; order Magnoliales; family Magnoliaceae; genus Magnolia; species Magnolia kwangsiensis. The sequence goes on from CM073575.1 coordinate 130,769,689, forward strand.
TAAATCCTCCTAAGGCCCACTGTACTGTTTATTTGATATCCAACCTGTTAATTAGCTTATAAAGACTCAGATGAAGGGAAAAAACAAAGATCAGCTTGATCCAAAACTTTTATCGTCCCTAAAAAGCTTTTAATGGTCTACATTCATTCAACACTATTTCTTGTAATGTGGTCCAATTGAGATTGGGATATACCTCTTTTTTTTTCTCATATCATAAAATTATCTATAAAAATAGATGGACGGCATGGATGAAACACATACCTCGTGGTGGGGCCCACAGAGCACGGCAGGGGAGTAACCAAATCCCTTTTCGCAGCAGATGGACCAGGGATGCGAATTTACTGCGGAAGCCTTTCCCACTGTTCCTGCGCTGCAAGCTCAGGTGGGGCCACTGTGATGGACAAAGGCAGTGCGTTCGTTAAGGCGGGGAAGAAATTGATGAAGAAGTTCAATCTCTATTGGACCCTGTGTGCGGCACACTGCATTAATTTAATGCTCGAAAAGATAGGCCTTCGGGATGCTGTCAAAAAGACTATCCAGGATGCGAGGAGAGTGAGAAACTTTATATACAATCACTCATGGTTGTTGGCTACAATCACTCAGTGTTGTGGAGGAGATATCGTTTAACCAGGCACGACATGGTTTGCCACGAACTTCATTACACTTGACAGCTTATACAAGCACCGCGTGGGTCTGAGAAATTTGTTCAGATCCGAGAAATACATGAAGTGGAATCAGAAGAAGACCGAGGGTGCAAAAACCTGTTCGAAGATAGTGCTTTCCGATTCCTTCTGGGAAAAAGTTCACAACGTCGTTTCCTTTCTACATCCGATGTACAAGGTCCTACGAGCCGTAAATAATGATGTGGCCTTCGATGGGGTCAATGTATGAGCTTATGAGAATTATGAAAGAGGGAATAACGACTGCAATCCCCAGTTCGTATAAGTGGGTGATCAGTATCATCGATCATCGATGGACCAGGACTCTCGAGCATCCACTCCACCAAGCCGGTAAGTTTCTTAATACAACTGAGTACCTTAAGCATCATTTCTGTTTGCATGTTAATACAACTAAGCAACTAATATTTGGGTTTCAACATACTATCTGAATCCCAAATTTCATTACAAACGTCGGCTTCATGAGAATCAAAATTTGACGATGGCCGTCCACGAGGTGTTCGAACAATTGTTTCCAGAATCAACAGCGCAAGCAGATTTTGGTAACCAAGAAATGCACATTGCATTGATTAAAAATAATGACCTGTGAATCCGTGTTTACGTTATTGCGGTTTAGGGATGCGAGGGATAAGTCCTCATCCGCATTAGCAAAAGCATCGACTGAAACGATGATGTCATGTGAGTATGGTAACATAATTAGGTAATTGCAGTTTTCGTTTAAACTTCAAACTAAACAAGCTCCTCATGGATATATAGGTGAGTGGTGGGCGATGTACGGAGTCGACACGCCCGCACTGCAGTTATTGGCAGTCCATGTTCTCGCATAGACTGTATCTTCCTCACCGTGCGAGAGGAACTGGAGCACATGGTCACTCATACACACCAGCAAGAGGAACAGGTTGGCATATGAGAAGCTACAAAAGCTCGTTTACTGTCACTACAATATGAAGTTAAGAGAGGCAGTTGCAGGTAGACCAAGACATGGAGAAAATCAGGACCCGGTGGACCTATTGTCTATAGGTAACATGGCACAGATAGGTGATGATGATGAGGACCCACTTTATAAGTGGGTCAAATCAGCTAATTTAGATGATGCAGAGGGAGGCTCTGCTTCACAGGTAGCCGAGGGAGCAGCAGCTCTGAGTATCGATGTCGATCAGGTAGTAACAGAACAGAAGGCGGATACAAACTCCTTTAATCCTTTGGTGAGGAGTTCGGCACGTTCCAATGAGGGTGAGAAAGCATCTTCACGACCTCTCCCATCATCAAGTCGTAGTGAGTGATGATGATGATGAGACTCAACCCCCACTCGACACTAGTCCTGGGGATGACGACGACGGCGATGACGATGACGACGGTGAGGAGAGAGGGGACAGAGGCACCGACACTAGTATAGGTGGTACTAGTGGGGGTGGGGGTGGCAATAGTGGGGGGTACACGATGGCTCAGAGCCAACGATCCATTGGCCAGTTCACTAAGGAGCAGAGCTTTAACCATACCACTCAGGACATGGACCATGGATCTCGTCCACCATCTAGGGCGAGAGCATCGGAGCCCACATATATGTTCAAGCATCGTTCAAAGAAAAAAACCGGACGCGCCGCCGCTGATGCTCTCACACGCAACTTGTCATCTATGGACATAAGTTCAGATCGGGGGAGCTCCACCTCTGTCCGACCTTATGCTCATGGGGGATATCATGGGTATAGTCATGGCAGCTCTGACATTCAATCACGCTCATCTACCCATGGGTACGGGCAGCTAGAAGATAGTTCTTCGAGTCATGACCCTATGACAGGAAGATATTCGGGATACCCGTATCACTGGCAGCAATACTATCAAGGAGTCGAGGTTGGACTTGATTTGTTCCCTCAGTACCCTGCTCAGGAAATGCCATCGATGTATGTCATGCAATTCCCACGTCTAGGCTTACTCGTACCGTTTGGGGAGGATGACTATCAGAGGTACATAAGAGAGTTCCTCAATTGGTACGAGCAGAGGATAACTTGGGAATAGTACTGCCAATGTGTTGGGCAACAATATTACTCTCAACTGCCACGGAATCCGGACAATGATTACGAGCCACCTCGTCACTCTATGTGGGGATGAAACATGGCCAAAAATGTGTATTTTTTTCAATTCATTTACTTTTGTATGTCTTAATTGTTGTAAGCTTGCATTTGTATTATATAAACTCATTTTGATTACTATTTGAGTGATTTCTTACGACAACACATGCCTTTTGGCTCCCATTAAATGAAAACTTATTATTTAACGCATTTTTTTTTTTTACAATTTTTTCATTCCTAAATATGTAAATGTGTATTTAGGCATGTCCTGAAGTTTCACTAAAAAATTCCATCATTTTCTCCATGTTTCCCCCTTTTTCCCTGCATTTCCGGTTATCAGCGATATTATCGATGATAACGGTATTATATCGTTATCTCCGTCCGGCAAAACTTGCAGCGACACCGACAACTCGAACACTGGCCTCCACAATGTCAGGCCAAGAAAGAAGGTCAATTGATCTCGATGAAACCCATGCATTAGTGGATGAGTGCACCCCTGTAATAGTTTTAAAAATCCGCCAAAAAATCATAGAAAAACATGGGAAAATAAAAAATATCTAGAGGATTCCTATATATTTTTGTATGATTTTGAACTTTTTTAGGATGGTATAATAGTCCACTCTTTGGCAAGAAATTTGACCTGTTTGATGATTTTATTAACTTGGCAGGCTTAGATTGATCCCAAATTGGCCCACAATTCATGTAAGTTGTTACACTCATCCCACTAATGCACATCCCTAAGCATTTTACATCATTTCCCCCCAAGAAATTTTAAGAAATATTTTAAATTAAATTCGGATGAATATTGTCGCTGATTTAAGGAGCAACTCGAATGCCTCCAAATAGTCACGAAATTCATGTAATTATGGTATTCATCCCACTAATGCATATCCCTAAGCATTTGTCATCACTTCCCCTAAATAATTATATGAAAATTTTAAAATTAAATTCGGATGAATAGTGTCTTTGATTTGGGGGGCTACTTAAACGCCTCTAATTGGCCCCAAATTCAGGTAAGCTATGGCGCCCATCTCACTAATACATATCCCTAACCATTTGACATCATTTCCTCTAATTAATTTTAAGAAAAAATTGAAATTAAATTTGAATGAATATTTTCTCTGATTTGGGGCCGATTTTGGGGACCACTTGATGCCCCAATCGGCCTTAAATTCATGCAATCTATTGGCACTCATCTCACTAATGTAATTGGCAAAAAATAATGCTTATTTCCTCATCCAACTATTAGATCAGTGAATATTTATTGGATAGTGAAGAATGAAAAAATTCAATGGCCCTATTTGAAATAACAAGTGTTTGCAAAACAATGGTTAGATATGTGGGCCATTGGTTCACATGATATTAAATTAATTGCTTGTTGAGAGCCCACTACGATAGCTTGTTATTGGGCCCTCAAGTGTTTCCCTTTGTTGCATTCTTGCATAGGCCACCTAGCACGCCCCTCGTAATAAAAAATTAAACGCAAAAAATTAGTGGTTAGGACCATTCAAACAACTTGATTTTGGGATTGTGAGTCTTAGCAACAACTATCCAATAATTTAATTGGTTAATTGTGAGTTAATATATGCCACTATACAATTTTTTGAGTGCAAATATATCAAGGGCCATATGCCTATAGAGTATCATATAAGGACAAAAAAAAAAAAGGTCTTAAGTCAAGCCATTTGGACCACAAGGTATGATCCACCCAACAGATAACTTTCAACTGGCATGTGAAATCCAACCTTTCCAATAGATTGGCGCCAAAATGAAGGCCACCTAGTGCAAAAATCATCCCCATCTACTCATTATGTGGGCCGCACCGCAAACAAGAATTCTTAGCCATTGATAAATAGCAAAATACAAGTGTGGTCTACTCGATGGGTGGATATATTTGAGTTTTGCCAAGAGTGATTCTCGTGATGGGACCAACCTACTGGATGGATTGGATGTCCCACATGCATAAAAGGTTGGAAGTTATCCGCCGATGGACCGTAACTTATAGTCCAATAGATTGGACAAACAACTTTTTTGAAAACATGGTTCTAAAGAAGCCACGCATGTGATTGCTTTTTAAAAGGCAAAGAAAGAGAGAGCCACACACTTGCAGAGGTCCCAAAGAAGAAGAAGGAGATAAAGAGAGAGAGAGAGAGGCTTACAAAGGGTCCAAAGAAGAAGAGAGGGAGAGAGAAAGATAGGTACTTGTAGAGAAGGAAGAAGAAGAAGAAGGTAAGTTTTATTTTTCAATTTCTTTTACTTTTTTTTTTTTTTTTTTTGAAAATCAGTTGTGGTGTCATTACATCGTAACAAACTGTTACGATGCACCGTAAAGGTCCGTACACCTTCATAACAGAACGTAACGATGCATTTTTCAAGGTGGCCTGTCACACACCCACATCGCGTCACTGGTCACACCATTACCATTACGTAGTGCCCACATTACATAACCATTTTAGAATACCTTGGTGGCTAAGGTCGAGATGCTTATCGCCCATCTTTAGTTTGTACACGATACTATCTCATTTTGCGATACGGAGAGAGGGATGTCAACAACTTGAGAAAGATTGTAAGGTGCTTTGAAGTGAAATCAAGGCGAAAGGTACATATTCACGAGAGAGAAATGCTTGGTGTGCATCTTCGGAGTAAGTGCTTGGGTGTAGGGCCAATGTCCTCCTGTCAATGTACTTAGGACCTCCGTTGTGCATCAACAAGCTAGCCAAGCATCTTTGGGATAAAGTGGTCGAAATGTTTTGAGAGGAAGTTGTCTAGTTGGAAGGGTCATTTTGTCTTGTTGGGCAAGCGGCTAACTCTTATTAAAGCAACTCTATCCAACCTACCTCTCTACTACACGCCCCTCTTCCGCTATCCAAAATTTGTGTTGGACAAGTTGAAAAGATTAAGAAGAAATTGTGTGGAGAGGAACCAAAGACACTCACAAGTTCCATCCACTTAAGTGGGAAGAGGTTTGCAAGCTTATTGATGGAGGCACAAGTTTGTGGGACTTGGAAACTACGAACAAGGGCCTCTTAGGAAAATGGGTGTAGCAGTTCAAAATGGAAGGGGGTAACCTTTGGAGAACGGCCATTGTGCTCAAGTATGGGGCCAATAAAGGATGATGGTGGGTGAACCATTCCTCTCTTTATATGGCTTCTCATGTTCGGAACTGGATGTCAAGGGCGGCATCCCTGGTTGAAAAGGGGGTATTCTTTTCCCTTCGTGATGGCCGATAGATCTAGTCTTGGGAAGACAAGTGGGTGGGCAAGAGACTCTTAGGGTTTCCGTTACTAGCTCGGCTTTCTACGATTAAGGACATTGAGGTTGCTTGATATTTCTTAGTGATTGGAAATAGCATGGTTTAGTCTCCTCCATGCCACAGGGACTTGTCAGATGAGGAGCTTGCAAAGTTTGTTAGACTCTTGGACCCGCTCGAGAGTTTTCATTCTACAGTTCAGTCGGGTGATTTGATGGTGTAGAGTAGAGAAAAATCAGGAAGGTTTACAGTTCCTTCACTCTGGAAGATGCACAACCGTCCTCCGGTGAGCGGGTCGGACTTTTCCACCCCCTTTACGTGGCATTACAGTGCTCCCACTAAGGTGGTTGCTTTTGTGTGGTTGGTTGCTAGGAATCGGATTCTCACCATAGATAATCTCTAGCAAAGATCAATGGTGCTCCTCAATGCATGCTTATGCTTGAAAGATGTGGAAACAGTAGATCATCTCTTCATCCATTGTGAGTTCGCAGCTGAAGTGTGGGCTGGCATCCTCGAGGTGTTTTTGACTCCGTGGATTAACCCAAGGTCGATTGTGGGCCTTGTTTGGGCCTAGCATGGGGCAGGGTCGGCAAGGATGGGACCCTTGTGTGGAGGCTGGTTCTTATGGCAATTTGGTTAGCGATTGGGGGGGGAGAGGAACAGCCGGTTTTACTGGAGCCAAAGTGGATCAATTATGGATGTTGTAAGGGTTAAGAGATACGTTAGGGATTGGGCCTCCGTGGCCAATCCCGAGGATGTTTGTTCCCTTTTTCCTTTACTTTGTTTGTAGTTTTCTCCCTGATGGTGTGCTCCTCGATTTGGGGTTTTTTTAATAAAAGTTGTGTTACCTTTCAAAAATAGAGACCAAAATAAAATATTATTTCTTGTACATGACCTGACTTGGTGATCCTCATTTGCAAACTATGCCGACATCCCTGTTGTGATCATTCTTGTTAATTTTACCTATAAGTTTTCTATTAAAAACTTTTTAGATACTCTTATTTGTGTGTGTGTGTGTGTGTGTGAGAGAGAGAGAGAGAGAGATCCTATCTTGGTGATTAGCAAAACAGGATTCATAAAGCCAACAACAAATACTATGGGCAAGGCAATGATGATGATGACGACGACGACTACAATGATGATGATGACGATGACGATGACAATAATGATGATGAAGGTTTACACTTTCTCATAGTTTCAATGTCAAGGAGAATGCTAAATCTCATGAAGTGGAACAACATCACCACCATCAAGTAGGTAGCTAGTGAAATCACCAAAAAGTATTCATTCAGTTGTCTACTAGACTAGAAATTGTAGAATAAATTTGATTTATAACTAGGAAGAGAGAAGCACATTCATGCAAAGAAGACTTCAAGAACATGCTTGCAGTGGATGATTAATGATAGCCAAAAAAGAACCTACCACCAAATTGTTTCCTTCTTTCTTTGCATCAACAAGTGGGGAACATAGTTTATCTGGATTCCCATACTGAATCTGCAAGCTTGGAAAACAGAATGAGTACTTCGAAGAATAAATATTGAAACAATGCAATTTAAATGACTTCTTTGAGAAATTATCTGTACCGCGGTCGCTGCAGCATCTGCCAGTAAGTATAAAAAATCAGCATCATTTTTAAGCTGCAAACACAGACCACAGTTTTATGCTCCATTACTCAAACAAGTACGTAATAAGGAACAATAATATCAAATTCACTAAAATATCTATAGAGTGTAGAGGAAGAAATAAATAATTGACAATAAGAAAATGCAGAAACCTCAGGTATCAGTATGCAGCGGATGTCTGTCAAGAAAATAAATAGGCATTGAAAAACATGCTTGGGTGCTATGTTACAGGTGTTCTAGAAAACGAGTAAACATCTGTATTCGACACTTCCATTTAGATGGTACCCATGACAAAACCATTCCTACCAAGTTCATACCTCAAACAATTGGAACCTGCAGTTGCTTAGAGAGAGAGAGAGAGATGAAATGGATACACAACAGGCTGAACTGAGTCATGTTTTCCATAGATCTAGTGGCAACTGCTGTAGAATAATTACCAACCAAGAAACAAAGATTATAGGAAAGTTCCCAAGGATCCACTAGCTGTAATGCTAATTATCGAACACCAACTCTTCTACCATAGGTAACATATGCCCCAAGGGAAGCAACACAAGCTATATCGCAAGAAAAACCCCAAAGCTGATTTTTTATTCAAGGAAAATTTTGTAGGAGATTGTGTCCATGTGGCTATGCACAAAGTTACATAATTCAACTAATGAAACATGCATATTTGGTGCGTGGAAGACCACAAACAAAGTTAAATAGGGATCTAACAAAATATGAATTCAAGGCCATAAACAATCCTGTAATGCACACCTAACAAAATATGAATCAATAGGGATCTATGGAAGGTAGAACTCTCATCTAGCATAGGTAATAATCGACAATCGCTTTAATAAAAGTTGGTAGGTTTGGGCTGATTTGAAAAGTAGGGAATTGAGGAAATAGGTTTAGGTTTTCAGATTTGGGGAAATAAGGTTTGGGGATTTGGGGGTTTTGGATTTGGGATTTAGGGCTAGGGATTTGGGGATTTAGGGTTAGGGATTAAGGGATTTAGGATTAGGGTTTCAAAAGGAGAAACAAAAGGCGAAAGGGAATGAGAAGGCTGACCATACGGACAGTCATCCGAGTGTGTCCCTACGATCATACGTACAGTGGGATACGGCCCGATATGGCCGTACGGCTGTATGGTCAGAGAGAGGGTGTAAACGGGATGTTTTGGGATAGGTTAGGTTGCGGGTGTATGGTTTGGAAGAAGGAAAAACAAAGATGGAAATGGGGATGGTCTATTGTTGGTGAAAGAAGAAGAGAGAACGCAAAACACTTAGAGAGGGAGAGAGAGAGAGAGAGAGAGAGAGAGAGAGAGAGAGAGAGAGAGACATTTGATGGAAGTGAATGAGGGGAAGATAGTTTGGATTCACTCGTTGGCTTCACGCCAAATCAATCCATCCATTCACAGGATGTTTTTACTTCATCACAAAGCAAGAAAAAGAGAGAAAATTTATTTCATATGCTCATAATGAGGCTAGGGTTGGATGTCCAGGCCTCATATAGTCTCAGAAAAGTTTTTCTACAAATAGACGATCTCAGGAAAGATTTTTTTACAAAAAAATAATAATAATAATAATAAATTCTAATATTTAAAATGTCCAAAACATTCCTATCTTAACTGAACATAAAATAAACTTCAAAATAAATGACAAAAACTAATCTAAATCTTAAATCTAAACTATCCATGACCAATGGGTGGTCCATAATTATGATGGTCCAATGATCGCAATGATCCAACGATTAAGATCCAACAGTCCAAATGATGTGAAAACTCGATCCAATGGTCTAGACGTGTCCATCAAGACCCTAATGCAGCCCACATGCATCTTCCCAATGTGGGGTCTTCAAAGATACACCAAATATGCATGTGGGGTCTTCCACACACCTACGATCCGGAGCCGGGCCCCACGTAATGATCATCTAGCCATAGAGAAAGTGGGAAGTGGGCCACAGCTCGTCTCCTCCTGATATACTCGATATAGTGCTCAGATGTCCTCATCAGCAGTATATATGGGTGTGCGCATGTACTGTTTCGAGTGCTCCTGGGGGACACCATGTTAAATGGAGTTTGGGCTTTTATTAATAAAATGCTTAAGAAGAGAGAGTCAATTAACTCTCTCTAATCCTTTCATCTTCCACACCCTTCTCTTCTCCTTCTCTGCCATGCATTTTAACATGATAGCAGAGCAAGAAGGGGGATAGATCTTCCTTTCTTTTCTCCTTCCTCTCCTTCTTCCTGCTTCCTTCATTTTTCTTCCTTTTGTTTTCTTTTGGTTTCTTTTATTGAACTGACAGCCCAGTTGATCTTTCAATTATCACTGGCATCTTGGTCTAACCATGAGTAGCCCAACCAGTGCCACCAGCGACCACCTATGGTTTAGCCAGAACCACCACTGATCATAAGCAACACAACTAGGCCACGAACAACTTCCGATAATCCAGTTGAACCATCAGCAGCCGTGAGCAGTCCAACCAAGACCACCGGCAGCCACCAACAGCCCAGCCAGAAGTATCAACACTCATCAGCAGTCCAGTTGGACCACTAACAACTACCAACAGTCCAACTAGACTTCCAACAAACCTCTAATAGTACCGTCATTCCACGAGTGGAACCTATTGGGTCTCTGTGTGCCGTGATTCCTCATATCTGGGTAGTATGTTGTAGATGCCAATGACTTGAATCGTTCTTGAGACCTTTATTTCTTAAGAAAATTAGATTTTGGTATCAATAGTTGATTTGTTTTCTTTTAATTACCGGAGATGGCGTAGTATTTGGTGATCCAAAGACCCTTGTAATGATGGAGTCAAGTCAACAAGACCACCATCTTGGGTTGACCACCGTTAAACTTTATAGGAATTACCAGGAGTTCTCTCAGTCAACCAAACCGTTTATTGGAAGCAAAAGGAAGTTTGAGTATATCACAGGCAATAAGGAGCCAATTGCAGATGACCCATCCAACGACTAGGAAAGTGGGAATCTAATGTTAATGTACTAGCTTCTTCACTCCATACAGCCTAGTATTGCATGTTCTTTTTTGTTCTTGAAAATAGCAGAAGAGATGGATTAAGGTCGCAAAGACATTCTCGGTGTTATGATTTGACGCAGGATTATCAGTTGCATGGCAAGATAACATATATGAAGCAAGGAGAGTCATTCATATAGGATTATTTTGTAGCACTGCCAGAACTGGGAAGAGTTAAATCACTTCCCGTCTGCAGCTTCCATTCTTGAAGAAGTCAAGAAGCAAATTGAAGAAAGAAGAATTTTCAAATTCCTTGCTGGATGTCATTCTAACTTTGAGTGACTATGTGTACGAGTCCTTGGCAGAGAGGCCTTGCCATCTCTGGGATCAGGGTATACAACTATATCTAGGGCAGGCTAATTCGTGAGTAATCTCTAGTGGTCCAAGCGCTATAGCTCCAGGGAAATCACTTTTGATGTCTGGTCCAGAACCTCTTGAGCAGAATTTGCAGGATTGGGACAGTCTCATCCTCCCCCTCTGTCCATGAATAATGACAAACTTCATTATACTCATTGTGGAGAATGAATGTTCGTGAACAATGTGGGACTTGCATCCTCCTTTGTGTCCAAAATAAAGAGTAAGAGAGAACAAATAACATGCCATCCTCAAGTAGTGTTGTGTAAGATCCTAAAGATCAAACTATTGTTGATTTTTGTCAACAATTATCTTATCATAGAGTTACCTGACTGTCACAGCCACATGATCAAACTAACACGGACCACAGTCATTCCAATTCAAACTGTCATGGCTCGAGGTGGAAGGATTTCCCTTGTTAGTGAAAGAGTGGTGGCTATCTTTCTCATATGAATGTTTCACCCGTTTTGTTCTTTTCCAGAAAATGAAGCTTCTAAAAGGAAAGATTAATGAATGGAAGAAAGAGGTCTTAGGAGGCCAGGAAGCAAAGTTGGACACTCTATTTCGAGACATACAATAATAAGATATTAAGGAAGAAGCAGATGATTTATTGGAGGAAGAAATTGCTAGGTGGGAAGACTATTTGGCTAAATACAGTGCTAGATTGAGGGAAGAAGAAATCAAATGGAAGCAGCAATTCAACGTGACGTGGCTAAAAGAAGGGGATAAAAACACAATATTTTTCCATGCAATAGCTAGCGCCCAAGCTAGAGAAAACAAGATCCAAAGCATTGTAGTGGATGGGGAAAGAGTGGAGGATATGGTAAAAGTTTGTGATGTATTGTGAATTTTTATATCAATCTTCTCTCCAAGGAAGGGTGGAAGAGGCCGCCGCTAGATAATTTACAACTTGATAAAATCTCAAAAGAAGAGGCAGATGCACTGGAAAAGCTGGTGTTGGAAGAAGTTACTCAAGGAGTTAGTCGACGATAAAGCTCCCAAGCCAGATGGATTCCTAATTGCTTCTTTTTTTCTTTTTTTTTTGTTTCAAAAGTTTTGGGAAATAGAAAAAGATGTTTTGATGAAGTACACAAAGGAATTTTTTGAAAGGGGCCATTTAGCAAAAAAGTTGGGTGCTACCTTCATTGCACTAATCCTTTAAAAAAAACAAAAAGGATTTTTTATTTTTTTTTTAAAGGAGAGAGAGGAAGGTTTAAAGGATTTCAGACCTATTAGTCTTCTCAGGGGTCCGAGTAAAGTATTAGCAAAGATTTTAGCTTCAAGATTTCAAGCAATGTTGGCAAAAGTGATCTCCAAATCTCAAGAGGCATTTGTGGAAGGGAGGCAGATAGTGGACAATGCACTAATTACACATGAATGCATAGATATTCAACATACAGAAGGAAAAGAGGAGTGTGACTTGCAAGCTATGTATTGAGCAAGCATATGACCATGTGGACTTGGAATTTTTGAATTACATGTTGAGTCGGATATGGTGTGTGATCGGAAATGGAGCTGGAATAGAAGTCGTGTGCAATCACCAAAATTCTCGATGTTGCTTAACAGATCTCCAAAAGTTCTCTTTTTGGCATCCAGAGGATTGCGACAAGGGGATCTGCTTTTCCCCTATTTGTTCATGGTTGTGGTAGAGGCTTTAAGCAAATGATAAAAAGAGGGGTATCACTGGGTTTAATAGAAGTTTGATAGGTCAGACTTCCAAGCATCTCATCCACAATATACGAACAACACAATGCTCCATTGTAATGCCAAAAAAAAGGACAATTTAAGGAAAATTATCAATTGCTTTGTAGTAGTATCCAATCTTAAGGTGAATATAAGTATGCTTGATCTTATGTGGGATGTGGAATTTTTGAGATTGTTTATACATTAGTATGATCTAAAGCCTGAAATCTTGCATATCATATTTAACTTTCATGTCCTGCATCAAATTTAATATCAAAGCGGGGGGTCTCGCGTTCGAGACTCCTCACCAGGGGTGATTAATGCGCGTTTCACACCGGGCTCGAGTGGGGTAGCCCGTGGGATGTGGGGACACACTCGGGGTGGGCGGCCCGTGTGATTTGGGGCCCACGAGGGGGGTTCGGCCGACGTCCTAACACATGACATGTAGGGCCTGGGCTATGAGATAAAGGGATTAATTCACCATGCTCTAACAGTTCAAGCTTTTAGAGCAAGTGGTTAATTGTCTTGCATCGATAAGCAAAAGTGAGCTACTAGGAATTTATCTCACCAATGAGGAAAGGAACAAGTTTGCAAGTATCTTTGAAGGTAAAGCAGCATCTTTCCCTACTTCATACCTAGGTTTGTCATTAAGCATTAGAAAACCAAATTAATGAGGACATCCGCGCGTCACCCGTTCGAGTGTACACGAGGAGGGCACCGGTATCTCTTTGGCTAGACGACCCGTACATGGGGCCCACTGGGCCCGGATCATCATGAGCTATATTCCAAGGAGTATTAGGCCATTGATCTTCATTGACACATCATTTCGGCCGTTGGATTGCGATCGGGACCACGTTAGGGTCCCCACTTGAGCACATATGTGGAAACAGGTGTGGACTTAAAAAACACATGCAGAACCCCACATGGTTAACATGTGAGCCCCCTTCGGGTTTTTTTTTTTTTTTTTTTTTTAAGATTGAAATGTGTGTGTAAAGAAAACAGAGAATAACAGAATAGCCAAACATAAAGGCTGCAAAAGGGAACAGAGAACAACAGAATAGCCAAACAGAGAACAACAGAATAGCCAAACATAAAGGCTGTAAAGAAAACAGAGAACAACAGAATAGCCAAACAGAGAACAACAGAATAGCCAAACATAAAAGCTGCAAAGAAAACAGAGAACAACAGAATAGCCAAACAGAGAACAACAGAATAGCCAAACATAAAGGCTGCAAAAGAAAATAGAGAACAACAAAATACCCAAACATAGAACAACAGAATAGCCAAACATAAAGGCTGTAAAGAAAACAGAGAACAACAGAATAGCCAAACAGAGAACAATAGAATAGCCAAACATAAAGGCTGCAAAAGGGAACAGAGAACAACAGAATAGCCAAACAGAGAACAACAGAATAGCCAAACATAAAGGCTGTAAAGAAAACAGAGAACAAAAGAATAGCCAAACATAAAGGCTGTAAAGAAAACAGAGAACAACAGAATAGTCAAACATAAAGGCTGTAAAGAAAACAGAGAACAACAGAATAGCCAAACATAAAGGCTGCAAAAGGGAACAGAGAACAACAGAATAGCCAAACAGAGAACAACAGAATAGCCAAACATAAAGGCTGTAAAGAAAACAGAGAACAACAGAATAGCTAAACATAAATGCTGCAAAAGGGAACAGAGAACAACAGAATAGCCAAACAGAGAACAACAAAATAGTCAAACATAAAGGCTGTAAAGAAAACAGAGAACAACAGAATAGCCAAACATAAAGGCTGCAAAAGGGAACAGAGAACAACAGAATAGCCAAACATAAAGGCTGTAAAGAAAACAGAGAAGAACAGAATAGCCAAACAGAGAACAACAGAATAGCCAAACATAAAGGCTGTAAAGAAAACAGAGAACAACAGAATAGCCAAACAGAGAACAACAGAATAGCCAAACAGAGAACAACAGAATAGCCAAACATAAAGGCTGCAAAAGAAAACAGAGAACAACAGAATAGCCAAACATAGAACAACAAAATAGCCAAACATAAAGGCTGCAAAGAAAACAGAGAACAACAGAATAGCCAAACAGAGAACAACAGAATAGCCAAACATAAAGGCTGCAAAAGAAAACAGAGAACAACAGAATAGCCAAACATAGAACAACAGAATAGCCAAACAGAAAACAATAGAATAGCCAAACATAAAGGCTGCAAAAGGGATAAGAAAAGAAAATGAAGAAGAAACTTAGAAAAGCTCTAGATTTGACTATGAGATTTAGACAAAGTGTATCAAAAAATCAGATCGCTGAAGATATGTGAAGCTATTGTCCATGGGTTTACACCCCGAAAGTATAAAGACATGCAAAATAACAATAATAATAAAATCATTTGACCTAAATTGAGTAAATCGGGCTTGGGCCTGCCATGCTATGCATGTTGAGATTGGGCCAAGCCCAAGCCTTGGGCCTTACAGTGTGAAGCCAAGCTGCAGCCTGTTGCCATCCATAATTTTGCCATCTTCTTTCACTTCATATAATCAATTGTAATTTTCTCAAATCTGGATTTCTTCTTCAATTTTCAATTCTAATAGTCTTTGGGGTCTTTTTTTTTATGACGACATGCTATCCCCGCCCCTTTTTAAGGTGAGACTAATCCCTGTGGATGCATGCAATCACTCGCAAACCACGTCCTTGGGCACATATTGGAGAATCTAATTGGCAGAATCTAGAGTTTAAAGCAAACCAGTGATCTGATCGCAATGAATGGGCATAAAAGGAATTTTGCTCTTGAGGATTGAAGATAACCTCTTCCTATTCTTCTTCTACTTTCTTCCTCTTTTCTTTTCGTTTCTTTTTCATCCCAAAAATCCTAGCCGTCACCTTTCTCCAACCCCAAAAAAGGGAAAAACTAATCCGTTTGTGCCATCACTACTCAAGAAATATATTCAATGCCAATTATCCAAGCACAAGAATGGAGAAGGGCCTGCAAATGAATAAAGGATTTTATAAGCATCCTATTCTATAGCACAAATATTTCAGTTCCTATTTTGCTTCATTATTGAAAGACCATCTTTGTGCTCTACCTTTTTTTCTCATTGACTGTGATTTCATGTTCATTAATTGAACTAATTATTATCACCTTCTGATGTAGCACTAGTGAAGATATGGATTTGGGATTGTAGTCCCACATGCGTCTAGGTTGGTGGACACTATTTTGGTGCCAACAAGGAAGTCTAAAAGTCAAGTGGCTTTTTTTACTTGAATGCGCATGTAAAAATTTTGTCAACGATTGCATGTAGTTGAAAACAGTGTTCGAAATATCGGTATCGCGCTATGTATTGCACCCTTGGGATACAGATACGTATCGGTTATCACACGAGATATATCATTAGTATCGCATAATTTATCGCACTTTTTGCGAAACATGGGGAAACATTGGAAAAATGGTTGAATTTTTTAATGAAACTTCAAGGGTTGTTAAAAAAGACCTTAATACACACTTTTAAATAATAACATCTCAAAAAAAAAGGTGCACATAATATGTTTCCTTTGTATAGGGTAAGCTATGCGATATTTAACTCAACTAATGCAAATATATTTAAATTGAATGCATGACATTTACAAATGTATCAAAGACATGTATGAAACCACAACCAATTCATTAAAGAGCAAAAGAAGAATTAAAATTTGAGAAATATACATATCAATGATGTGAACTGGTTTTGGCCTAGACCCACATAGAGTTGCACGGTGGCTCGTAATCATCGTCTCCATCTTGACAGGGCTGGAAATATTATTGCTCCACAAATTGACAATATTGTGCCCATAGGAACTAAAGAATGAGGCAAATCAAAGTTCAAGTGGACCCATTATGATGTGGCCACGACCCTAGCGCGGATTGCCTACTGATAGCGAGGTGGCTACTAACACTGCTTTGTGGGCCGCATCATGATGTATGTGTCCAATCCGGGCCATCCATCCATTTTTTTTAGACTATTTTATGGTATGAGATAAAAAATGAGATAGATTCAAATCTCTTATGACCCACACCGTCCATACGTATTGAAAGCTCATTTTAGGGAATGATTAAAAAAATGAAGCAAATCCAAATCTCAATGGACCATAATATAGGAAACAGTGGTAATCAATCGATCAATCTGAGGGCGTGTTTGGGCAATGGGATTAGGTAGGATGGGATTCATCTGGTCCTGTGCCAATTCCACTCCATGTTTGGGAAGGATGGAAAAGCTTGGAATTAGATTAGATGGAATTGCATTGGGTCCCATGCCAATTTCACTCAATGTTGCAAGTTGTGCAGGTCCCACCATGATGTGTGGGCTATATCCACACCGTCCACCCATTTTTCAAGATTATTTTAGAGCATGGGCCAAAAAATCAGGTAAATTTAAAGCTCAAGTTGACCACACCAGAGAAAGCAACGGGGATTAAATACTTACTGTTGAAAACTTCTTTGGGGCCACATAAGTTTTGGATCTACCTCATTTTTAGGCCCATGCCATAAAATGAGGTTACAAAACAAATGAATAGTTTAGATATAACACGTGTGTTATTCTTAGTAATTTCAAATGATGGTGGGTATATCCATTCAATGTACCACTGTATTACCAACAAAGCATGACATTAATCTTATCCCATGGCAATAGGGGACAATCCCTGACATGGATAATAATTATGTTTTTTGAATCTCATCCCACCTAATCCCTTCTAATCCCACCGCCCAAACACGCCCTGATATTTGTGTGGTCTCTTCACCCATATCTTTGCGACCTTATCAATTGTTCGATGGCAAATAAACATTTTAGTATGGCCCACGTAAGATTTGGATATGCTTCATTTTTTAGATCATATCCTAAAATGATCTTTCAAAATTGCTGGACAGTGTAGATTTCAAACAAATACATCACCCTAAGTCCCATAATCAAGGTCCCACCCACCTAGGTGGATCCTAGTATCACCTGGATTTCATGCAAAAGCCGTGGCAGAAGTTCGTGTGTTGGGAACCTAGGTGGGCTCACCATGATGTTTGTGAGAAATCCACTCCGTCCATACGTTTTATGAGCTCATTTTAGGACATTAAACCAAAAATGAGCCAGATTCAATACTCAAGTGGGCTAAAAAATGGAGGATTGAATGTCCACAGTTGAAATATTCGTGGGCCATGAAAGTTTTGAATCTGGTTAGTATTTGTGTTTTCAGTTCATCCCAGTAGGAATGATATTATGAATGGTATGGATGGCATGTAAACATCACTGTCAACCACAAGGAGGTTTCAACGGTAGAAATTTCCCCACCCACCTTTTCCTTTAGTGCGGCCCACTTGAGTCTTGGATCCCGTTCACTTTTTGTCTAAAGTCATAAAATGAGCTCACAAAATGGATGGACCACCTAGGTTTCTTGCTAAAGGCTTTGACAGGAAATCTGCGTGGAAGTCTCACCTAATCCCTCCATGTGCGGACGGATGCGGATTGGCTAGTGTTAGAGGTGGGCAAAATGGACCCGATCCGGCGGATCCGACCCGATTCGAACAGAACCGATGGCCTGAATCGGTTAGGTTCGGGTAGGATCAGTCAGATCCGAACGACTGTCGGATCGGATTCAAGTTAAGTAACAAATCTGACCAAACCGAACCGAAATCTCATCCGTTTGGATCCGATCTGATTCGATCCGGACCGCATCGGGTGTAATAACTATAAAATTATAAGTTTACCCCTCCCTATATCTCATATTAGTAGGTGGATCCTACAAATTTTTTAACGGTGAAAAAATCATATCTCCGCTTCCATTTAGATATGATTCATTTTTTGTATAATGCTCTAAAATGATCTCTGAAAATAGATGAACGGTGTAGATATAATAAATACATCACTGTAAGGCCCATGTAACTTTGATCTCCTTTGAACCGTTCGTACAACTCAGAGCTCGAGGAGCGTCAGTGCTCGTCTTCGAGCTACACATACCAAGTACAGCTGGTGTTAGCTGGAAGCGGATTGCGTTGAATTGCGTACTGAGTAACTTAGTAGGCTAAGGGTACTGAGAAAACTCTGTGAGGTCCACCGTGATTTATGTATTTTATCCACTCCATCCATCCATTTTAACAGATAATTTTAGGGCTTGAGCCTAAAAATTAAGTATATCCAAACCTCAACTGGACCACACCATAGGAAACAGTGTGAATTGAACATATACCGTTGAAAATTTCTTAGGGGCCACTGAAGTTTTGGATCAAGCTTTTATTTGTGTTTTCCCTTCATCCATATTTGTGTGATCTTATAAATAGGTTGGATGAGAAATAAACATCACTGTGGACCCTAGAAAGGTTTCAACAGTGGAAGTCATTATTCCAACTGTTTCCAATGGTATGGTCCACTTGATCTTTGGATATGCTTAAATTTTGGTCTCAACCCCTAAAATAAGATGGAAAAACGGATGGACGGCGTGGATAGACCAGATACGTTCACGGGGGGCCCAACAAAGTTTACCCACGGCGACACGTACCTAGAGGCTAGAGAGAGTACAGCTGGTGTTACTGTTAACCTGTACTTGAAGCTTATTCAGGAAGCAACAGTCATAAGCTTCTTCAAGAAGCTATGTACGTAGCTGGCGTGAGCATTACTTTTATCCTAATGAGTAAACTATGTGGGGCCCGTCTTGAATTTTTTGATTTATCCACACCGTTCATCAATTTTTTCATATCAATTTAGAGGTTGATACTAAATTTTAAGTATATCCAATAATCAAGTAGATCACACCATAAGAAACAATGAGAATAATAATTTCCACACCATTGAAAAAAATAACGATCCGAACCTTGTCCAATCCTACCTTGTCGGATATTCATTCTAATATCTGGAGCACGGAATATATGTAATAGATCAAGAAATATTTAAACTATGATTCATACCTACTATTCAGACCTCGCGACTGGACTCCAACAAATTTTCAAACAACGAGTCATAAATCGAACGATTTTTCTTCCTTCAGAATTATGCTTATTTTGACCAAAGGACCAATTTACAGAATCTGGTTCTTTTGGAGTTATAGTTGATGGTTGTTTCTCAACCTCATCTCTACTACAGAACCGGACATGAGAGTTTCTTCTCATCCAGCTCCTCGTGAATGAAACGATTCAATAATATTACAAATACACATGTATTTATTGAATAATACACTAAATCATGGGATTTATTGATATTGAATCTGTCACGTAGGAATCTGTATATCTTGTATATATAGCTAGACGTATATTTCTATATATAGAAGATAATGCCTTTGCTTTATTTTTATAACGAATCCTTGACCTTTACCGAATCGGCCAAAATTTTGCAATTCAATAAGGGTTTCGCGGGCGAATATTTACTCTTTCAATATTTGTTTCATTCGTAGGGTCAACCCATGGCCTCTCAGAATAAATCAATTGGTTAATCCGACTCAATTTTCCTGACCGAGTCGGACTCGGATCGGTTCAGGTCAGCAGGAGATCAGATCAGATCGAGTAAGATGGCCCGGACTCGGTACTGGATCAGATCGAGTTCGGGTTTGACCGTGCAAATTTCGAATCGAATCGGGTTGGGCCCAATCCGATCCAACTCGGTCCGATGCCCAGCTCTAGCTGGTGTTGACGTCACCAAGTTATGTGGGTCCCATTATGAGGTATGTGTTATTCAAACCGTCCATCCATTTGGCGAGGTAATCGTATGGCTTGAGCCGAAAAATAAGGTAGATCCAATTATCAAGTGGACCACACTGCAAAACGTAATAAGGGATTTAACGTCTACCATTGAAACCATTTTGGGGTCACAAAAGTTTTGGATCAATATGATATTTGTTTTTCCACTTCATCCAACTAGTGTGACCTTATGAATAGATTGGATGAAAAATAAACATTATGGTGGGCCCTACAAATGTTTTAATGGTGAGAATCATTGTCCCCACTGCTATCTATGGTGTGGTCCACTTGAGCTTTGGATATGACTGATTTTTTGAGTTCATGATCTAAAATAATCTCACCAAATAGATGAATGGGTTTATATAATAAATACATAATTGTGTGGCCCATGTAACATTGATCTCCTTTGAACCATTGGTACAACTTGGAATGTCAGCGCTCGTCTTTGCACCACACGTAACCACACATTGAGTAAACTCTGCGGGTCCACCATGATTTATATATTTTATCCACTCCTTTCATCCATCTTATCAGATAATTTTAGGGCTTGAGCCCAAAATTGAAGTACATCCAAATCTCAAATGGACCACACCACAGAAAACAGAATGAATTTGAATGTATACGATTGAAAAATTCTTGAGGGCCATAGAAGTTTTGGATCAAAATTCTATTTATGTTTTACAATCATCCATGTTTTTTTGATCTTATAAACAGCTTGGATGACAAATAAACATCACTGTGCGGCCTAGCAAGGTTTCAACGATGGAAATCATTATTCCCGTTGTTTCCCAGGGTATGGTCCACTTGAGCTTTGGATATGCTTCAATTTTGGGCTTTAAATGAGATCGAAAAAAGATTGGACGGCGTGGATAAACCACATACATTCGCAGTGGCCCCACTGAGTTTTCGCAGTACAATAAGAGCGTACCGGAATCGGTACGAAATTCGATTTCAACAGAGGGCAGAAGCCATTTTCGAAGAAGGGGAGGGTTCTGAACCTTCCAGAACTCTAAAATCCCCAAATCCTTTTCAATCAAATCCAACTTTCAAAATTTTTTACATATTTTTCGCCAGAATCTCCATTGATGCATCTCTAATTACGTAATCTTCATTTCCAAGTACCGAAATCCCCTTTTTCCTCTTTTTTTTTTAAAAAAAAAAAATCTTGATAATATCGAAGAAAATCCTACGATATCGTATGATATATCATGCGATACAAATATTTTTTCTTTTTAAAAAAAACTTCCTACTGGTTTTGTGTGGGTTTCGTGTCGCTAGCCAGCGATACCGATAATATCGGCCGATAGTATCGATATTGCGAACACTGGTTGAAAAATGTTTGTTTCTTGGAATTTCCATCTCTTAGAATGTAGCAATTTGGAGTTTGTGAGGATCATAGTCTACTGTATTTAATAGTGTAGTCAGAAGCTATATTAAAAGTAAATAATCAGGGTTAGAAGCACTGTTCGCAATATCGATACTATCGGCCGATATTATCATTATCGCTTGTCAGCGATACGAAACCCACAAGATATCCACCGGAAGTTCAAAAAATACCGCAAATTCAGATATCGCACGTTATATTGGCCGACATCGTGCAATATATCGCAGATTTCACACAATATCTACAATATCCTCACGCTGCACTCACGAATGT
This sequence comes from Magnolia kwangsiensis, assembly GCA_037074715.1. Taxonomy (NCBI): domain Eukaryota; kingdom Viridiplantae; phylum Streptophyta; class Magnoliopsida; order Magnoliales; family Magnoliaceae; genus Magnolia; species Magnolia kwangsiensis. The sequence goes on from CM073575.1 coordinate 130,791,693, forward strand.
TGATTGCTGGCCCATTTTTTTAGATTCGACAGACTCACAGGTCGCTTGCAGACGACTCATGAGTCCACTGTAGCCAACAACCCATAACGACGATAAAAGGGGTTGCATGTTTACCAGAAAATTAAAAAAATAATAATAATAATAAATAAATAATAATAAAATAAAATAAAATTAGAAGAAAAAAGAGGAAATTTAGGAGAGTACCTGTGGCCGTAGCGAAGATCCTTCTTTATTTTCTTCGAACGAGAAGATATGGGGATATCTTGGAGATTCCGGGGAGAAATCGGGATGGATTGACTGTGATTGAGGAACCCTCTTCCTTCCGAAACCCTCGCTTCCAGAACCCTCGAAGCCCTCTCGCTTCCGGAACCCCCACGACCCTCTCCCTCTTGCTTCTGGAACCCTCGCGGCCCTCTCCCTTTTCGAAAGGGGTTGGCGTTTGCAATGGAGGGACACAGATTAGCTATCGAGTAATCGAATTGCGTACTGAGTAAACTCTATTGGGCCCACATTGAATGCATGTTGTTTATCCACACCGTCCATCCATTCTTAAAGATCATTTTAGTGGTTGATCCCAAAATTGAAGCATATCCAAACCTCAAGTGGACCATACCACAGGAAAGAGTGGAAATATTTGTTGTGCAGCACGCCAACAACGCTAGTGACCGAGATCCAATATCCAGTCTCACCTACAAACAATAAACAGAAAGAAATATAATCCAGAAGTAGAATCAAAACATTCGAAACAAACCATAAGACAAGATATACAAAGAAAAACCCCAATAAGGGTAAAAAACCACGGTGCAAAACTTCCACTATGAAGAAGAACGAAGATTGCAAGCAATATACTAACTTTTTCCCTTTAGATGTATAGAGAAAACACTTTGCCCAAACTTTAGAATACTTTCCATAACCCTAGAAAAGCCCTAGGGACCCCTATTCATAGTTTAGGTAACTTCCCTTTCGCATCCTTACGAAACCGACTCAAATTTCCGCAGTCCATATCAAATCCACAAAACGAATCTGCATAACCTCAACTGGTCGAGCGAACCCTTGACTGGTCGAGCATGGGCCTCGACCGGTCGAGCACCTCAGAACCAAAAAACTAATGCTCGTTGGACTTTGAGTCAAGCCAGTCCTCAACTGGTCGAGCGGCCCTGTCCAGATGTGGCTCCACATCTCAACAATCTCCCATTTGGAGACACATCACCATAAACCTTCGTCTTCTACATCCGGAGTACACCACCTCCCCGTCTTTAATCCTGAAGACCAATCAAAGCTGAATAGAGCTTCAGCTTCTCCCGTGTGACCGCCTTGATCAGCATATCCGCAGGATTCTCACTTATATAAATCTTCTCTAGAGCAATCGATTCATCTTCCAGTAACGAACGTATTAAGTGATATCCGATGTCAATATGATTGGTCCTTAAATGAAAGGTTGAATTCCTAGCCAAGTGTATTGCACTCTGACTGTCACTGTACAACTTGCAATCTGCTTGCTTCTTACCCAACTCTTCCATGAAACCTTGCATCCATATTGTCTCTTTGCATGCTTCTATAGCTGCAACATATTCTGCTTCCGTTCTACTGATAAATACTATCTTCTATAAATGATTGACCCAACTAACTGCAACACTACCCAGAGTAAAGACATAACCTATAGTGTTTCTTCTGCTGTCGATATCTCCTGCCAAATCTGAATCTACATAGCCTTGTAGCTTGATTTCCGATCCTCCATAACACAGCCCGACATAGTACCTACCATGTATCTGAGGATCCACTTCATAGCTTTCCAATGTTCTTTCCCAGAGTTGTTCATGAAACTGGTAACAACTCTTATTACTTAAGCAATGTCTGGCCTCGTGCTCACCATAGCATACATGGGATTCCAAATAGTTAACACGTATGGGACTTTAAGCATATACTCCCGTTCCTCCTGCATCTTTGCACCTTGCTCTTTAGAAAGCTTGAAGTGGTTGGCTAATGGAGTGCTAACCGGCTTAGCACTTCCCATACTGAATCGAATAATTACCTTGGCTATGTACCCTGCCTGTGACAAAACTAGTTTCCTGTTTTCTCTGTCATGCTTTATCCTCATGCCTAGGATTTGTTTTACAGCTCCTAAATCCTTCATGGCAAATTCTCTAGACAGTTGTCTTTTGAGATCTAAGATGTCCTTCATGCTTGATCCGGCAACAAGCATATTATCAACGTACAGAATAAGGATGATGTACGACGTATTAAACTTCTTCAAATAGCAACAATGGTTTGCATGACATCTCCTATAACCGTTTCCCGACATGAAACTGTCGAACTTTTTGTACCACTGCCTCGGGGCCTGCTTCGGCCCATATAGACTCTTCTTCAGTCTACACACCTTGTTCTCCTTTTCTGGTGCCACGTATCCTGTCGGCTGATGCATATATATCTCTTCTTCAAGGTCCCCATGAAGAAAGGTTGTCTTAACATCTAACTGCTCTAGATGTAAGTCCTTTGTAGCCACTATACTCAAAACCATGCGAATCATAGACATTTTCACTACCAGTGAAAATATTTCAGTGAAATCGATACTTGCCTTTTGTTGAAACCCTTTCACAACCAATCTAGCCTTGTACTATTTCGAACCATCGTGCTCCTCCTTCAGTCTGTAAACCCACTTGTTATGAAGAACTTTCTTACCCTTAGGTAGAGCGACTAGCTCTCATGTACGATTAGACTCAAGAGAGTCCATCTCATCATCCATGGCCTGCTCCCACTTAACCCGTATATCTGACTGTAATGCCTCTTCAAAACAATTTCGTTCACCATTATCTGTCAGCAGTAGATAATGTAAGGAGGGTGAGTATCGGACCATGGGTCTCTTCTCCCGAGTAGACCTCCTCACAACTGGTGTCTGTGGCTCTGCCTCATAAAGCTCTTGTACATGATCATCCTGTGGCATTATAACACCCGTGTCCGGTAACTCTTCCAACTCTACGAATTCTTTCTCATCGGCCTTATTTTGCTACACATTGTCCTTATGCATCACTTTTTCATTAAAGACTACATCTTTACTTCTGATAATTTTCTTGTTTTCTGTATCCTAAAACCTGTAGCTAAAATCATGTTTACCTGTATCCTATAAACATGCACCTCGTGGACTTCGCATCTAGCTTGTTTCTGTGCTCTGCATCAATGTGAACATATAAAGTGCAACCGAATACCCTAAAATGTGCAAGGTTCACTTCTTTCTCAGTCCACATTTCTTCTGTAACCCACCATCCAATGGTGCTGAGAGACTTTTATTGATGAGATATGCGGCAGTATTCACAGCATCTACCCAAAAAATCTTGGACAACCCTGCATGTAACCTCATGCTCCTGTTGCGCTCAAGGATAGTCCTGTTAATGCACTTAGCCACACCATTCTGCTGCGGTGTCCCTGGAATCGTTTTCTTATATTTGATTCCATTTGCTGCACAATACTCTTCAAATCTCTTATTACAGTACTCTCCCCCATTATCTGATCTGAGACATTTTACTATTTTACCTGTCTCGTTTTCTACCATAACTTTCCACTTCTTAAATACATCAAATACATCAGATTTATGCTTTAAGAAATAAATTCACAGTTTTCTACTAGCATCATCAATAAAAGAAACAACATAACGTGAGCCACCAAAAGATGATACCTGTGTCGGTCCCCACATGTCAGAGTGTACAAGCTCCAATAGATACGTCTTTCGAGTGCGCCCTGTTTTCTTGAAACTTACCCTCTTCTGCTTGTCATACACAATCCTCGCAGAATTCCAAGTCAATAGACTTCAGCCCTGGTAGCTTTCCTTTTGACAATAGCACTTTCATCTCATTCTCACTCATGTCCCATCCTCTGATGTCATAACTGCCCATTCACTCCAGTTGATGCGACTGCGAGTGAACTATATGATTCTAAAGTCACGTACAAAGTACTTTCCTTTTTGCCTCGAGATATTACTAAGGCACATTTTGTGATCTTCCAGGAATCATTGGTGAAAGTCGTCACATATCCGGCATCAACCAATTGTCCTACTGAAATCAAGTTCCGCTTTAAACTCGGTACATGTCTGACATCCCTCAATTTCAAAACCACTCCATCTTTTTTATTTATACGAACGTCTCCCTTTCCAACAATACTACACGGCTCATCATCACCCAAGTAGACTCTCCCGAAGTCACCTAACATATAATCACGCAGAACTTCCTTATATGAAGTAGCATTAAACGAAGCACCCGAGTTTATGACCCAAGACTCATTCCTCACATCAAGAGACAATCAACGCCTCTGTGTCACTCTCCTCAGATAAATTCACTGAATCCTTCCCGCAATGAAAGTTTCTTTCTTGTTTCTTAAGCGCCTTGCAATCACGTTTCATATGCCCTTTTTTCCCGCAATGTCAACACCCGTCTTTGTTTTTCGGTCCCTTGGACTTCTTCCTCGACTTAGAACGTCCATGTTTATTACCTCCTTTGTTCAACGATCTTCCTCTTCCTTCAACGTTTAGAGCATTCCCTGAGTCCCTTAAAATTCTTGATGTCTTTCTTTTAAATTCTTCGCTAAAAATTAGACCGGCCACATCATTGAATTTTAGTTTTGTCGACCCTGAAGAATTGCTCATGACAATCACTAAACAATCCCAACTATCTGGCAAACTAGATAAGATTAATAACGCCCTGACATCATCCTCAAAAACAATGCCAACGGATTCCAACTGGCTCGTGACTGTATCGAACTCGTTTAGATGTTCAGCCATGCTCCCACCATCCGACATCTTCATGTTGAATAGGCGTTTCATGAGATGAACCTTGTTAGACGCTGAGGGTTTTTCATACATGCTAGTTAGGGCTTCTATTAATTCTTTTATGTTTTTCACCTTAGATATATTGAAGGTGACGCTCTTAGACAAAGAGAGTTGGATCGTTCCTAAAGCCTTCCGATCCAATAAAAACCATTCATCATCTGTCATTTTTTCTGGTTTCTTCTCTTTTCCTCCTAGAGGAATATAGAGGCCCTTCTGATACAGATAATCATCCATCTGCATCTTCCAGAAGGCAAAGTTTGAACCATCAAACTTCTCAATTCTAGTCTTCCCTTCTTCCATCATCGCTCCCACTTGAACTAAACCAATAGCTTTGATAACAGTTGTTGTATAGCACGCCAACAACGCTAGTGAACCGAGATCCAATCTCCGATCTCACCCACAAACGACAAACAGAAAGAAATATAATCTAGAAGTAGAATCAAAACATTCCAAACAAATCACAAGACAAGATATACGTGGAAAAACCCCAACAAGGGTAAAAAACCACGGTGCAAAACTTTCACTATGAAGAAGAACGAAGATTACAAGCAATATACTAACCTTTTTCCTTTAGATTTATAGAGAAAACTCTTTGCCCACACTTTAAAATACTTCCCATAACCCTAGAAATGCCCTAGGGACCCCTATTTATAGTTTAGGCAACTTCCCTTTCGCATCCTTGCGAAACCGACTCAAATTTCCGCAATCCATATCAAATCCGCAAAACGAATCTACGTAACCTCGACTAGTCGAGCAGGCTGCTCGACTGGTCGAGTGGACCCTCGACTAGTCAAGCATGGGCCTCGGCCGGTCGAGCACCTCAGAACCAAAAAACTAATGCACACTGGACTTTGAGTCGAGCCAGTCCTCAACTAGTTGAGTGGGCCACTCAACCGATCGAGCAGACCACTCGACTAGTCAAGCAGCCCTATCCAAATGTAGCTCCACATCTCAACAGTATTGATGTCCACTGTTGATACCTTTCTAAGGCCCCCAGTGATGTTTATTTGTCATTCACGACATTCATAAGCTCAAACAGACATGAAGGGAAATCAAAAATATCAGCTTGATCTAAAACTTTTGTGGCCCCAAGAACTTTTCAACAATAGAATTTCAATTCACGCTGTTTCTGGTGGTTTGTTCCACTTGCGATTTGGATATGCTTTATTTTTGGGATAAAGCCCTAAAATTATCTAGTAAAATGGATGGACGGAGTAGATAAAATGTATATATGATGGTGGGCCCCATAGAGTTTACATAGTACGCTAAGGGCCCATTTGATTTTTCGGCTCAAGTGTAATTAGCATGTAAATGGGTAATAATTATTTACCTAGGTAATTACCACATCTTTCCCAATGCGGATGTGACAACTTACTCTTTTAACACTTAAATCGAGAAATTTACAACATTAATGTGGGGCCCATCGTGATTTATGTTAATTATCCACGCCGCTCATTTGTTATGTTAACCTAATTTATGGCATAAGCAAAAATAAAATAAAATGAGGCAGATCCAAAGCTCAAGTGGACCACACCACATGAAACAACGAGAATCGAACACCATTAAAAACTTCTTGGGGCCCTTAAAAGTTTTGGATCAAGCCGATATTTGTGTTTTCCCCTTATCCATGTCTGTGTGACCCTATGAACAGGTTAGATTATGAAAAAACGTTAATATGGGCCTACTGAAGAAAATAACTTTCAATGGTGGATGAATTAAGGCCACTGTTTCCTTTCATGTGGACCATTTGAGTGTTGGATCTGCCTCATTTTTTGGTTCAAGCTCTAAAATGTTCTAATAAAATAGATGGACAATGCGGATATATCATATACATTACGGCAGGGTCCACATATTTAAGTAAATGCTTTTGTTTCGATTTTCGAGGTGGAATTACTTCATATTTTCAAACAAGGTGAAAAAGTAATAATTACTTATTTACCATGATTTACATGTAACATGGAAAATCAAACAGGCCCTAATGGTGCTGAGTTACTCATTACGCAATCTACTTTTGCTATTGAGTAACAGACTCGCACCGAAGAAACGTCACCAAGTTTTGTGGGTCCCACAATAATGTATGTGTCATATCCACACCGTTCATTCATTTGGAAAGATTATTTTAAGGCATGACACAAACAATGAGGCAGATTTAGAATTTATAGTGGAGCCCACCACAGAAAAAAAGTGGAGAGAGTGACGCTCACCGTTGAAACCTTCCTAAGGTCCACTGTGTGATGTTTTTTTGAGATCCAACCCATTGATAAGTTAAATAATATTTTAAATAATGGAAAACACAAATATCATCTTAATCAAAAACTCTTGTGGCCCTTAGAAGTTTTTAATGGTAGGCTTCACTCTCTCCATTGTTTTCTGTGGTGGGGTCCACTCGAGCTTTGGACGTCACTCATTCTTTGGGTCATGCCCTAAAATGATCTCTCCAAATGGATAGACGGTGTGGATACAAAAAATACATAATGGTGGGACCCACAGAACTTGGTGACGTCTCTTGAGCACTGTTAGTTAATCCGCAACAGGCCTCGTTTGCCTCAGTGAGAAAACTCTGTGGGGCCCACCGTGAATGTATGTGGTTTATCCACGCCGTCCAACCGCTTTTACAACTCATTTAATGGGTTGAGCCCAAAATTAAAGCATATCCAAAGCTCCAGTGGGCCATACCATATGAAACAGTGGGAATAATGATTTGAATCGTTGAAACCTTGTCAGGCCCCACAGTGATGTTTTTCTGTCATCCAACCCATTCATAAGATCAAAGAAACAGAGATGAAAGGAAAACATAAATATAAGCTTCATCCAAAACTTTTGTGGTCCTCAAGAATTTTAATGGTCCAAATTCAAGAAACAAGTATCAATTAATTGGAAGTCATGATTGTCATCTCAGTCCGATGATCTAGTGCATCTACACTAGGCCTATGATTTGGACGGTTTAGATTGATGTACATATATGCAAACATGTACAGAGGGAGCTACATGTTCATGGAATTTCATAGTCAACAGATCTTCCTGACATGCCTATTTCAGATCCACGGCATTAATACGCGTGTGGAAAATCGAGCAGTTGAATGCCACACGTATCTTTCCAGCATGCCTATTTCAGATCCATGACATTGATCATGTGGGGCCCACTTTTTTAACAGAGGAGATCAAAATTCAGGCTGTTAAGGCCTTTACTTTGAGTATAAACCGTTCGTATTTTTTTCTATACATCTATTTCTTCTCTCAAAGATGCGTGGCCCACTTGATGAATTGACCATCCTGATTCTTGGGCCAGGATGCATTTTCCAAGGATGCCATCTGATGAGTGGACTGGATCTTGCACGTGCGTGACTGGTGAAAACGCCTTTCATCAAAACCTTATCTCCAAAATATGTATATTTATCAATTTTTACTTCTTCTTTTGTTTTTCAATGAATTGGTTGTTTTTTCATATATGTCTTTGATACATTTATAAATGTCATGCATTCAATTTAAATATAGTTGCATTAGTTCGGTTAAACATCGCATAGCTTAGGACCCTATACAAAGGAAATTTATTATATACACCTTTTTTTGAGATGTTATGAAGTGTGTATCAAGGGCTTGTTTAACACTCCCTGAAGTTTCATTGAAAAATTCAACCATTTTCCCAATGTTTCCCAAAAAGTACGATAAATTACGCGATACAAACGATATATCCCTTGAGATAACCGATACGTATCTGTATCCCAAGGGTGCGATACATTGCGCGATACCGATATTTCGAACACTAGTTAGAAGTTGTAATAAGAGTAAATGACTGGTGTAATCAGTGGATGGGTTGGTGAGAGAATCGTTGTATAAAATGGGGGTGATGGCTGGATTTTCAGACATTGGAAAATTCTCTTTTATTATAGTAAAAACTTCTCTTTGATAGATCATTGCTCCCACTTTGGCATGCTTCTATCATCCTACTAGTTCTTCATTTTTCTTCCTCTTGTTCTTCTCTTCTCCATAACTTTCTCAAGGAAAGCAACGTCCCTTAGCTTATCAAACAAATCGTGAAGCAGACGCTGCTATCATACATGCAGGAGGGAACAATTATAGAAAACAAACTACTTCTGTGCTCGAATTTCAAGAGAACCATTACAGAAAACCATGGCATTCAGAGCTAATGATTTTTCAGATGTTTTTGTGTAACTGACATAAGCTATTTGCATACCCACGAACCATGTAGAGGAAACAATGTCAACCGAAACATACCTAAATGCAAACTATGCAGGAAACATGAAATCAAGCTTCACATAAATAAGAAAGATCCATACCGTAGCAGCACCAAACAAGCTCTTTAATGCTTTTCCATTTGACGGAAGTTGCTCTTCAACAAGTCCAGTAATTTCTTGTAGTACAGCTTTACATTCAGGACCAGCTGACTCGCCAACCTAACGTGAAAAGACCACACAGAAAGTTCACAGTGATTACTTATTAGAAAGATATTCGCCATCCTAAATGAGACAGACTTTAACGAGGATGGCCTTTAGTGGCAGCAACCATAGCGAAATTGTAACACAAATGAAAGAGAACTATGGTAAGATGCAGCACAAAAGTTCCTAATAAGGAGTCAGACAAGATGAATTAGTAGATTGATGCACGCACGCACACACACACACATTCCTAATAAGGAGTCGGACAAGATGAATTAGTAGATTGATGCATTAACACACACACACACATATATACATATGAGAAATGCTCACATTCAACCAGGCACACACACACACACACATATGTATATACATATGAGAAATGCTCACATTCAACCAGGCACACACACACACACACACAAGTATATACATATGAGAAATGCTCACATTCAACCAGTTGGAAGGAAAGTTATCGTCCACCCAGCCAATAAACTTCCAACCTATCATGCGTGCACAACATCCACCCTGTCCAAAAGGTTGGCCCACCATGAGGATCACCTTGGCAAAAATCACCCCCATCCACTCATCTGGTGGGCCACACAATACAAAATAATGTACAGCAGCTGATGAATACCAAATTATGTTTAGTCCGTCTGACGAGTGGATGGGGCTGATGTTCCACACATGAAGATCACTAGGCGCAAATACCAGAGTGATCTACTCATCAGGTGATCCACCTGTACTTTTGGACCAATTTCTTGGGGGGTGGCCCTTGGATGGGTTGGATGGCGGGTGAAACTTTTGGAGTGGATGTTGTACACTCTTGAAACTTTAAAATTTATGTGCTAGTTGGACAATAACACTGTTCTCCAACTAGTGTTAGACCTCATGCACGCACCCTCATGCACACCCACCCATGCGCACACGTGCAGGCACACACGCATGTATGCCTGCATTTAACTAGTGGCATTAAAAATATCAATCACCTGCTTGTCAAATTCAGTGAAGTTGTAAATAGCAAGAACAACAGCAGAACTTGCAAGACTCCCACATGTTAAATGTGGGAACTTTAAACGGAACCAAGCACTCAGTGCTCCAGAGTATGAGACGCCAAAAAAGAACCAGGAATTTTCACCATTAGATCGATTAAGCTTTGCATTCAAGGATTCCTGAGGAACAATGAGCAGTGAGACAATGATAGATTAGTAAAAAGAATCATGATGGAAAGAGTTACAAAAAATTATTCATAACTTAAAGAAAGGCAGATTTCAGCATGAGGTCGAAGTCATCTTAAACATAATCAATGAAAATAATACCCAGAAATGAAAGAGTAATGGTACATGTGTCAAGGGATTAAGTGACATTGGTAATACTTCGATATAAATCCAACTCAAAGACACTGAAAGTGCCCAAATTACGATTTGATATGACCCTATTTCCCATTGTTTGTGATAGATAAAATGCTCAATAGAAAGCCAGAGACCAGAACAGTACTGTCCCAGAGTTCCCAGCAGCATATGTTTCAAGAACCCATCTAAAAATCAATCCTAAGTTAAACTAGAGCACTCAATGCCACCTTTCCAGAAAGCCACTTTGTAAATTCTCCTCTGTGTGCATGTGTGTTGGTACCGTGTTCAACAAATTGAAGATATCGGCCGATATCTCAATATCACCAAGTGTGGGATATGATACCACCCTGGAATACAAAAATTAAGATGTGTCGACAACAATACTGTCAATACATGATGACATATTGCAATGTCTATGATATTTCCAATCATATCTGCAATACTTCCTCCTGACCATGGTACCCAATACCCATAGTTAAATCTTCCGTTCTATAGGAAGGTTTCTTCCTTTAGTTTCTAGATGAATAATCTAGAAAACTACTGGAAATTAATTACACAGCCCATTATTCAATTTTTTTGGTGTGTGGCAATTAACTGGGATTGGTAAATCTACAATTGGTATGTGTACTTTTTCCCCTCAATTTAAGTTCATCCATGAAAAGAGAAAAAGTGTACAAACCCTCTCTTCGTTACATCACAAGGGTGACAAGGCATAATGCATTGGCAATTACATTCACCCTCCTCTTGACACACAATGCTTGTCATTGAAGATAAATCTGTACTTCATCAAACATACTGGGTTATCTCTATGGCAAAGTAACTCCATGTGAATCTAAAACCAAGTTATATTTTTTGTTCTTTTAGTTTTTTGTTGTATTGTTTGCCTTCTATTCAATGTTACCCAAATTGCCAAACCCCCAACATCTTCCATTCTAAATAGCACAATACAGATTATCGATCATTTTTTATCCAGTTTACCAATAGCATACTGAATACTAGAAGAAGTACATACCATGTACCTGTTCTTATACAACAAACCAGAGAGAGACACTCTGGTCACCTTGGTTTTGTTGCTTGAATGGTATGATAGTTGAATGATATGCAGTCATTTTAGATGCACCTGTATGACTTACTGTCAACAATGCAGAGTTTTGTGCCTAAACAATGGAAAACTATTATGCATAGCTTCTTTTTTGTGATGTGTGAGTGTGTGTGTGTGTGTGTGTGTGTGTGTGTGTGTAGGGGCTTGATCACAGTGTTCATAATTCACACTACCATAAGTTACAAAAGTGTAATGTTTTGAGTTATAAGTGTGCCATCGTGTCCTTTAACATCTGCTAAAGATTCACTGAAAAATTCCACCAGTCCTAAAGTTTCCCTAATGTTTCCCTCGGAATGCAATACAGTACAAGATATATGATATATTTCCCTATGTCTGCCACGATTTTTCTGTATCCCAATCTTGCGATACATAGTAGGATACTGATACTTCAAATATTGTTTGTGTTATATATATATATATATATATGATCACATAATGCCCATACTTCGCACTACCATAAGTTACAATAGTGTCAAGCTCTATGGGATTCGCCATCATGCGTATGTAAGATCCACTCTGTCCATCAGTTTTGTTCCCTTGTGTTAAATGCAGACGCCAAAAATGAGGGCTATCCAAAGCTCAGGTGGGCCATAACATAGGGAACAGTGTAAAATCATGCCTAAGACCTCTAAATAGTGAACGGAGAAAATCATGCCTAATACCTCTAAATTCCCGTCATGTGGCCCACCTGAGTTTTGGAATGGCCTGATTTTTGGAAAGGTGGAACAAGATTCATGTAGCCGACCCCAGTTAATTTGGGATAAGGCTTAGATGAAGTTGATGATGATGATCCTTTAATCCTTGAGGCACATCTGAAGAATGGATTGGACAGCATATACACACCATGATGGGCTCCATAAACAATCAAGAAGGTTTTAACGGGTGGTGTCCCCTCCCAACTGTTTCCTGTGGTGTGGCCCTCCTAAGTTCCAGATTGGGGTCATTTCTTGGTTCCAGGCTAAACATGAGGATGCACTTCATGGACAGAGTGGATGTCATGCATTCATCATGGTGGGCCTAATTTACACTACTGTAACTAAGGATGGTGTAGACAATATCTGATAAATCTCATCCATGCATGCACTAATACACACACAGACACACACACACACACACACACACACACACACACACACACAGAGAAACAGAGAGAAATGCTCACGTGTGCACCAGTTCTCATAAGAACTTTTTGAGAACTTATCTCCTGTGATATAAGTGCAAGATCTAAACCGTCCACGGGACGCGGCACCCCATGAAACCCCTATAGCCCAACTTTTACCCTGAACCAATACTTTGGTGGGCCATGGCAAAAGAGAAAGGAAAATCAAGGGAGGAAACTGATTCGTTTTGCCATGGCCCACCAAAGTACTGGTTCAGTGTAAAAGTTGGGCTCTAGAGGTTTCATGGGGTGCTGCATCACGTGGACAGTTCAAATCTTGCACTTCTATCACAGGATATGAGTTCTCAAAAAGTTCTCACAAATTTCCATGAGAATTGGTGCGCAGCTGAGCATTATATATATATATATATATATATATATATATATATATATATATATATATATATATATATATATATATATATATATATTGTGTGTGTGTGTCAATTGTTTCTTGTTTATTTCTTAACATGGTATTAGAATCAGATCATACTCAATTTTGTTTAAGTATCTTGTTCGCATTACATCAAGTTTGTAGATTGAATTGCTAGGTTTGTTTGAGCCAACCCATACACCAATGGCTTATTAATGGTGGGATGTACCTATTGAACAGTCAACCACCCTCACAAATGGCCCAACTGGCAGGCTAAGAAATAACTTCGTAAGAGGCGGATGGTGCTTCTGAATTCATGCATTATGTGTATGCACAATGAGGAGACTCTTGATCATCTCTTCATTCATTGCCCATTCGCTAAAGGTGTTTGGGATAACTTCCTGAACTTGTTTGGGGCGTCATGGGTCATGTCAGGATATATAGAGTGATTTCCAATGGCTTGGCATGGAGGTGTTGGAAAGATTGCAATGTTGGCTGGAATATGGTTTATTTGGGGGTTAAAGAAAAATCCTTGTTTTATGAATCAGTGTGGGTGGATTTCGGAGGTTTTCATTGGGGCTAAACTACATGTAAGGGATTGGGTAGTAGTGGCAAATGGCAAATGTAAAAGATCAAAGTTTTTTGTTTTCCTAGTTTTCATTTGTGTTGTAAATTTTAAGCTTCGGCATCTTCTAAATAAAATTATCAATTCTCAAAAAAAAAAAATAATAATAATAATAATTCAAACTACTTGACGAGACCCCATATTCTAGAACAGCTATTATTGGGGAGTGTTCCTTCTTCATTTTATGCATCTTTTTTTTTTTTCTTTTTTTCCCTTTCAATGGAGTTACTGTGATTCATCAAAAGGACCGGAGTTTAAAGAAACATAATATCAATTTGGGGACTATTACCTCCCTATGAATACTAGGAAATCTTCATTTTTTCCCTTGGAAATTCCTCTTGATTAAACATAATGTTCTCTATTTGATTCATCTGCGCATCCAGATGCAGCGTTGATGTCAATATGAAATTACACCACCAAATAAGGAACCTGAATGCATTCACAGTAACCTAGATCGGCGTCCACAGCATCAAGGCATCATTGCATGAATCGCAGCCTTCGATATGGAAACATAACGATATCACAAGTGAAATACTGCATGTATCAGGGAATGGATCGTTGTCTGCGGCAAACATTAGGGAAAGATTGGGAAAATGATGGATTTTTTCAATGAAACTTTAGGAGATGTTAAAAGGCAGATGATTACACACTTATAACGTTGCAAAAACTATCATGCATGATAAGTTCCAATTGTATATAGTCCTAACCATGCACTGTCTGACCAAGGTGAGATGGACATCCAAAATGAGTTCATAACATAAATATCCTACAACTAATTCAAAATAAAACATCCAAATTATGGGTCCCAACTTAGATGTATGATGAAGCAAAAATTAGCTTATTTATATGACTATGAGATTGGTGGACATTTTTATTGGACAGTTAAAATGAAAAATATCCAGCACTTTGTTTCAACAAATAACAAATCAGAGGTTAAGCCATCAAATTCCTATCCACCTAACACAAGGAATAGATGTCCAACTATTTAGACCATTCAAATTGTTAAGCCCAACGTGGATGGAGCATATCTCTGAAATTACACTGGCCAAGTAACCCCAAGTCCTAACCAACCAATTAATGGTTATTAAATGGATGGTCAAAAGTAGAATAGCGAGGGACCAGAATTTGAACGCACGAATTGAATTTATTTTTTTTTTTTTTATTTTTTTTGTGTTGTATTTTTGGGTTATGCTCCACCAACAGTCAGGTCAGCGATTTGGATGGTCTACCTGGCTGTACTACTATGCCATGTGTATGTACGATTGAAGAGTCGCCACCATTTTTATGCTGTGCTAAACTAACATAGAAGTTTAGCTTCCAAATGAGAAAACTTTGATACTCTGAGCATGATGGATGATACAAAGGCATAGAAATTACTTAAAAGTGGCACACCAGGCATACAAGTAATTCAAATTAAATTGTCCAAACTATGTCCCATAGTTTAGATGCACAATAACACAAAAATTATGTTTAATTCATCACCTGACTATTAGATTGGCGGACATTAATTGGATGGATATGAACAAAAATATCCAATGGTCCTGTTTAAACAAAAAAGTGTCCACGGATCAAGGTTAGGATCGTTCAAACAAAATGCTTTTGGAGCTGCGCCTTAGCGACAATGGGCTCCACAATTTCTGATTGCATGCATATCATGCGTTAATATATGCCAGGTGTACAATTTCTGATTGCATGCATATCATGCGTGTATCATCCAATTGCCCCTTTATGATAGATGAGACACATTTGAATGCTATAGGCTCCTTTATTTGAAAAGAAAAGTTGCAGCAAGGAGAAAGTGAGAGGGAGAAGGGACACACATGCACGTTTGCGCGCACGCACCGCAATATATCACCAATACCACAATATATCATGCAATATCAACAATTATCACACAATACAAAAACTCCCTCGTAGTTTTGTATCGTAGGGATGCAATACCAAAAATACGGCCAATATTATCGATACTGCAATCACTGATTTGGACGTGCTATAAAAAAATACAGAAGCTTATTTTAAGAAAAAGAAAATAAAGAACGCTAACTAGCACGTACCTAAAACTGCCAGGCAATAAATGGAGATAAGTACGATGGATGATTAAGCAGCAGATCACCTGATAGAACTGGCGGAAAACAGCCAAATCGAAAATAGCTTGCTTCGAGGAAAGATATCTTAGATTTTCTGTTGTCAAAGACTTGAAAGGGGAGCTCTTCCCATAGTAGCGATGCTCAAGAGAAACCAAAGCAGCACCAAACTTCTTCGCCAAAGCCTGTTTTTCAATAAAAAGTTCAGAAATAATATTCATGGCTGTCTGAACTAAATCATAATAATCCCAAACCAATTCCTGCTATTGGAAAACCAACTTGTACAGACATGCCGAAAGAGGGGGGGAGGGGTACAAGTTGAAGTGACCACAGAAGAAAGAATGATGAGATGAGGGTAAGAAAAATCATCTCTCATGCATTGGACCACTCAGAGGTGCACACTAGCTCGAAATATCAAACTCTTGCTGCTTCTGATGAGAACTTTAACCCAAAACAGAACTGTGCCAGTACCACAAGAATCTGATGAAAATTACTCATAACAGAAGGGTGCACAGTGCACTCCATAGGGACCTTATGCAACTGTGTCCTGTGCTTTCTAATGATCAGCTTCCATCGTCAGCATCTAATGCACTGTTGTTCCAGGAAACAGACAACTGTGCAGATATCTCCTTACCAAAATTTATTAAAAGAGATACTCGTAGTATTCTACAAATACAGACTGTCACCCATTCATCAGAAACCAAACCAGACCACAGGAAACTCGGGCATGCGACTCAATTTCTAAGCTCAACGTGCAACCTATATTAAACCCGAAGTTCTACTCAAGCTGCCCCCAACTCCCAGTCTAGCACCATTAAAGGACACACTAGAACAGAAAGGTGGGCAAGAAAACCTTTTTTTGTTTCAATCTGATAGTCAAAAGGGCCTTCAATCAGCCAGGATCGCATCATAACCATGCACATACATATGCGCAACTACCAAAATTAAAGAAATAAACACAGATATGCCCCCACTTACACTAAAAGTAATAATAAATAAATAAAACAGTGTTTTTAGATGTCATACAAGCACAACAACGGAAAGTAGACTGCGGTTCCAAGTATGAGAGATATGAGAAATGTGGAGAGGAAGGATGATG
The DNA here is from genome assembly GCA_037074715.1 of Magnolia kwangsiensis. Classification (NCBI taxonomy): domain Eukaryota; kingdom Viridiplantae; phylum Streptophyta; class Magnoliopsida; order Magnoliales; family Magnoliaceae; genus Magnolia; species Magnolia kwangsiensis. Next base: position 130,808,697 of record CM073575.1, read on the forward strand.
CAAGTGCTACAAGAATAGAAGTTCCTTAAGGAACATTTTATAGGATATATAGGTAATTTCACCAACCATCAACATCATGAAACCTCCACATCCATGGCAAAGAAGACATCTGATGACATTTTCACAAAAGGGACACTACGTTTTGCGATAATTGTTGTCTGATAACCATGTCAGATGTGAATGTCTCAGGACATGCAAACAATGCTAACTTGGAAAAACATAACTTATTTTTGTTACTTATATTTAACAATATTTTGAGACTATAATATAGTCCTAAAGTATCTTCAGTATTTAGATACATTTATATCTTACTCAATATTTTAAATAGCGAATAGCATGTAGTTCACCCCTCCGAAGTGTGAGGCGTAAGCTACATAGCATGTAGCGTAAGCTACAAACTACTTCTAGACTTTTAATCATGGTTGCACTTAGTTGCACTAACTTCATGATATTCACCAAATTAGACTGATTAATAATGAAATTTAACAAAATTTCACAATATTTAGTGAAACGAAATGCAACCTAAAGTAATAGGAAAGAGTAATCATTGAGTAAAGAAAAAGCAACGAAACTGATTTAATACTATTATTTGTATTATTTTAACTAAAAGCATTGAAAAAATTAACTTTTATTTGAAAATAGAAAAAATGTAACAAATCATTGAAAATAATTGATTTTAATGATGTAGTGAAAAATAACTTGTAATGTGAGCTACAAAGCATGTAGCATATGAAATTATCACATAGCATGGGCTACATGCGACTTAAAGATATTTTCATCAGATGTGTAGCATAAGCTACACGCTACATAGTGTAGCTATTTAAAACACTGATCTTACTCATACATGAACTAGAGTTTAAATCATCATCATCACAGGCTTGCCCAACTATCTGGGATGGGCTTTGCAAATTCTGTTTCACAAATCATTCCTATACGAGGCCCTGCCCTTTATAAGAGGATAACTTATAACTATCCTAAATAGAATTGAAGCCAAGAAAGCAACAAAGAAGAAAGTCAGTTCCAAAAAGATAATCATGAAGAAACAGAGATGGACCTAGGAGCGGAAGAACCTTCTGTCATTGATTAATTACAATAGTAGAAGAATTGAGGAAACAACAGGAAGATAGGGATGGAACTAGTTCTGGTTTCTCAATGAAGACGGTGTCTTGGAATGCGAGAGGCCTGGGAGCTGTCGAAAAGAGGTGGGCAGCAAAGGAGTTAATCCAGAATCACAGGGTGGACGTGATATTGATTCAAGAAACAAAAAAGAGACCTCTTAGCAGTCAAGATTAGGGACTTCTATAAATAACAAAGACGATCTCGAATGGCGATGATCCCGATGGAACCGATGTAAGACGATCCGACGATCTCGATGGAAGACGCTCCGATGGAAACGGAGCGCATCATGTGATGCAAATACGAAATACAAAATGCAGCCTATCCAAAAACAAGAGGGTGGAGGAAACAACTCTACCTGATCACCATGATCGTTTTGTGACATCAGGGGAATGGAAAGAGGTTGAACGAAGGAAAAAAAAAAAAACCCCAAGGTTTACATAAAAAAGATCCAAATCTCAATACCTATCCAACCTTATTCGTGAAAGGATATCCGTTTGGCTGGCTCCCTATCAATATTGCAAGAGTTTTTGGGAGAGCAAGAGCAGTTATGGATGTAGTTATGCCCAGGGATGCAGCCTCAGGACAGCTCAGGGGTTTCGCTCTCGTCGGGATGAGTTCTGAGGAAGAACTCTCCAGAGCTGTGTTTATGCTCCATGGAGAACGTTTTGGAGGGGCCCTGATTCTGGTCCAAAGAGCGAGATTTGGCCCAGATCGGAAAAGGAGGACAAGAGATCTATAGAGAATGCTAGTGTATTGTGTATGTAGTCAGTGGTGGTTAGTGGCCCTTTTAGTGTAAGTGCATGTACACACTTCCCTCTTCTCTTGCGGTGTAATATATGCTTTATTATAATAAAATATTATGTGTTAGGGCAAGCAAGCCTAACACAACATCTCTCCCAAACTCTCCTTCTTCTTCTTCTTCTCTCTCTCTCAATATTTTCCTCTTCTTCGCATTATCATCATCAAATCCTTTTCTACTTGGTATCAGAGCGTAGATCCAGGCATTCTGCATCCAACAGATTGATAGGCGACACGTCACCTCGCTTACGTCAGCAGTCCTACAGCTGATGTCAGCGTTGTACGAACACATGGACTCCGTTTGAACTAAAATTTAAGGGTTTGATAGATCTTGATTTTAGAAGATTTATCATGATTTTTTCAAAATTTATTGGACCTCCTTTCATGGTATTTTGGGCGAAATAGACAAATTCGAAAATCGGGCCCATATTCTGTTTTTCTTCGATCTACCTCAAATCAGTAAGCTTTTCTTTGGTTTCTTTACTAAGGATGGACCGAAATCTTCCTCTCAAGCTACCCATGATGGATTTTTTACTTAAGATCAATGTTTGAGAGGTTTTTAACCCCAAACGGACATGCGGCTGGGCCGTTTTTCACTCGATTAGGGCTTTTTTTACTGCGTTTCATGGTATTTTGGATGATTGATATTTGTTTGAGGTTTATCTCTTATTATCTTGAATGATTGAGTGAGATAGAGTTGTTTAAATCAATCCTTCTTAGCGTAGGGGCTCTCTTGGCATAGATTTATCTCTCTTGGACTCTCCTATGACTAACAAAGAGCCCTCATCTCTTGGCATAGGGTCTCTTGAATCCAACCCCTTGCAGATTACCTCCACTAAGTTGAATGGTAACAACTATCTTCAATGGGCATAATCTGTAAAAGTATTTTTAGGAGCTCGTGACAAGTTGTCGTATATTTTGGATAATCCCCCAAGCTCTACAGATGTTACTTACAAGTCTTGGACAAAGGAGAATTATCAAGTTATTGCATGATTGTTGAATAGTATGAATTCCTCGATTACCCACTCAGTGATGTTTTTATCCTCGGCTAAAGGCATTTGAGATACGCTTCATGATATGTTCTCAGAATCTCAGAATTTTTCACGGGTATTATAGCTTATTCAAGAAATTGGTCGATTCCAACAAAACTCCAGATCCTTAAAAGATTACTATTCAACGCTTCAGAGTATGTGGGATGAGTTGGATATGTATCAACCTCTTCCTTCCAAATGTAAAGAGAATCATGAACATGCTCACAAGCAGCGAGATGATACTCGTATCATGCAGTTCTTAGCTGGGTTGAGTTCTGATTATCTTCATGTTCGAGATCAAATTGTCATGCAGGATCCTCTTCCCTCATTGATGACAGTTTATGCCATGGTCAGCGTGCTACTGTCTCTACTCTTCCTTCTCATTCATTTGTGTCACCCGAGCGTTCGGCACATCTTGCTGGCAATCAATCCTCTCTTGGTCTTCGGGTACCATCCTTGAGTTCAGAGCGCATTTCTAATTTTGGTGGTCGTGGTAGAGGTCGCGAGGGAGATTGCAGTCGTAGCGGCCATAGTCTCCATGGTTGGGGTGGACGTGGACGAGGACGTGATGGTTCCTGCATTTGTTCACATTGCGGTGGAACTAATCACACTGTTGATTATTGCTGGCAAATACATGGTCGTCCTACGTATATCGCTGCTTCTGTTGCATCCATTGTTGCTTCTGAGACACAGTCTTCCACCCCGACAACTGAGCAGTCTACTTCAGGGGAGTCTCTTATCATTTCTTGGGCTGCATATGATGCCCTTATGCGGCTTTGCATTCGTGATATTCCTGAGCCTTCTTACGCAGCTTCAGCCCAGTTAGGTACTGCCCTTCTTGCGTCATCCTCTCCTACCTCCTGGGTCATCAACTCTGGAGTTTCCTCTCATATGACTGGTAAGTTTCAATTCTTTTCTTCTTATTCTCCTTCTCCTCACACTCAGTATGTTACGGTCGCAGATGGAACCCAATCTCTCATCTCTGTAATTGGTTTCATCCCTCTCTTCTTCCTTGTCTTTGTCCTCAGTCTTGCATGTGCCTCGTTTTCCATTAAATTTATTGTCTGTTGGCTCTTTTACTAAATCACTCAATTGTTCCATTACCTTCTTCCCTTCTTATTGTTTGTTTCAGGACCTACAGACGAAGAGAGTGATTGGTGGGGGGCATGAGCGAAGAGGCGTTTATCTTCTCAATGATACACTCCTTGCCACTTCTAGTACCCTTTCTCTAGATCGAGAGTCCATGACTCGGTGGCATTGCCGCTTAGGCCACCCATGCATAGCTCGATTGCGACTTTTGTTTCCCTCCTTATCTGTCACTAAACCATTATGCTGTGATATTTGTGAATTGTCTAAACATCATCGTGCTACGTTTCCTCCTAACTCTTTTGGGAGAAAATCTCAACATTTTCTTCTAATTCACTCGGATGTCTGGGGACCAACTCCGGTTACCTCGACTTTTGAATTTAGATATTTTGTTACTTTTATTGATGATTATTCACGCGTGACTTGGATTTATCTTTTAAAATCTAAAAGTGAAGTGTTTGATGCGTTTAAAGTGTTTTATCATGAAGTGTGCACTCAATTTAATTGTTCCATCAAATCCCTCAATTCTGATAATGGGAGGAATACATGTCTGCTGTCTTTCTGTCCTTCTTGCAGAAACGTGGTATTTTGTCTAGGACGTCATGTGCTCGCACACCTCAACAAAATGGTATTGCAGAACGAAAGAATCGTCATCTTCTTGACTTTGCTCACACCCTTCTACTTGGTATGCATCTACCTAAACAATTTTGGGATGCTCTCCTAACTGCTACTTTTCTTATTAATCGTATACCATCACGTATCCTGTCTTACAAATCTTCATTTACTATATTGTATCCTCATGATAATCCATTTCCTCTACCACCTAAAGTTTTTTGTTGTACATGCTTTATTCAAATTTTGAATGACAGTAATGATAAACTTAGTCCCAAAGCAATTAAATGTGTCTTTCTAGGGTATACTCGGAGTCAAAAAGGGTATAAATGTTTTGACCCATTGACTCGCAATAAATATATCTCTGCCAATATAACCTTCTTTGAGGATATTTCTTTTTTTTTCCGCTCCAGGCCAATCCCTTTGTGATCTTCTTGCGAGTCAGGGGGAGTGACTCTTATCCTCTTTCCACTAGTGATCATGGGAAAACTCATCTCCCCTCTATTCAGCATCCTGGTGGTGATATGGGTGAGCCTAAGCCTCTGCAGGTGTATCATCGTCGAGATAAATCTTCACACGCTTAGCCATCCACCCTTCCACTCACTTTGGATGTTGGCTCAGGTAACTCTCCTACCTCGAGTTTAGATCTTCTCATTGCCTTGCTCAAAGGGTCACGATCTTGTACTCAACACCCCATTAGTAATTTCGTTTCATATGATCATCTTTCACCGTCTTTTCAGTCGTTTGCAGCTTCCCTTTCATCACAGACTATTTCTAGATCTCTCTCACATGCTCTTCAAAGTCCTGATTGGACGAAGGCGATGATAGAAGAAATGTCTGCTCTTGAGAAGAATCATACTTGGGACCTTGTGCCACTTCTTTTAGGCCATAAACCTGTTGGCTGTCGATGGGTTTATACGATCAAATTTCTTCTAGACGGCTCAATTGATCACTATAAAGCCTGTCTTGTTGCTAAGGGTTACACACAGACTCATGGTGTGGATTACTTCGAGACATTCTCTCTGGTGGCTAAGCTTAATTCGATTCGCGTTGTGCTCTCCTTGGCCGTTAATTTATCAAAGCCCTTGTTTCAGCTTGATGTTAAGAATGCATTTCTCCATGGGGATCTTGTAGAGGAAGTTTACAGGCATCAACCTCCTGGCTTTGTTGCTTCTCACAACCCTGCACTTGTATGCCGGTTGAAGAAGGCTCTTTATGGACTCAAATAATCCCCACATGCATGGTTCGAAAAATTTAGTCAGGCTCTCTTGGAGTTTGGCTTTGTTCGTAGTCATGCCGATCATTCTCTCTTTATATGTCAACGATTGACGGGCATCATGGTTCTCATTGTCTATGTGGATGATATTGTTCTGTCCAGTAGTGATTCTGCTGGAATGAGAGAGGTCAAAGATTTTTTGAAGACCAAGTTTGAGATCAAAGATCTTAGTCCTCTTCGCTACTTCCTCGGAATTGAAGTTGCTCGCTCATCATCCAGATTGGTCTTATCACAACGAAAATATGCGCTCGATCTTCTCATGGAGACCGGCATGTTAGGGTGCAAGCCTGCTACCACTCCCATAGATACTTCACAGAAGCTTCCACTAGATGATGGTACTCTCCTTACTGATCCCGAGATGTATCGACGACTTGTAGGCTGGCTTATTTACCTGACTATTACTCGCTCAGATCTCTCATTTGCGTTCATGCAAGCTCCCCGTACTTCTCATCTCACGGTTGTCTACCGCATACTTCAGTATTTAAAATCAGCCCCGGGTCTTGGCCTCCACTTTCAGTCGCATGGTCATCTTCGTCTTTCTGGCTATTCCGATGTCGATTGTGCAGGTAGTACTTTTGATCGCCGCTATACATCCGGCTTCTGTACCTTCTTAGGTGGCAATCTTATAACCTGGAAGAGCAAAAAGTAGTCGGTTGTTGTCCGGTCCACGGCTGAAGCAGAATATCGTGCTATAGCTCATGCAACGCGTGAACTCGTGTGGCTTTGCAACCTTCTTGAATAACTTGGCTATCCTCCTTCAGATCCTGTTCTTCTTCACTGTGATAACCAAGCGGCCATCCATATTGGTCGTAACCCAGTTTTCCACGAGCAAACCAAGCATATTGAGGTCGACTATTACTTTATTCGGGAGAAAGTCGCTTCTAATAAAATCGTCACTCCTTTTGTTTGATCTGGGGATCACTTGCTGATATTCTTACAAAGTCATTGAGTCGAGATGCTCTTCATAGTGTTCGTGACAAGTTGGGCATGATCAACATCTATGCTCCAACTTGAGGGGGAGTATAGAGAATGCTAGGGTATTGTGTATGTGGTCAGTAGTGGTTAGTGGCCCCTTTTAGTGTAAGTGCATGTACACACTTCCCTCTTCTCCTGCGGTGTACTATATGCTTTATTATAATAAAATATTATGTGTTAGGGCAAGCAAGCCTAATACAACATCTCTCCCAAACTCTCCTTCTCTCTCAATATTTTCCTCTCTTCTTCACATTATCATCATCAAATCCTTTTCTACTAGATCGCCCTCCTATCGACAATATCTAGAAGGGTCGATTACCCATGCACCAAAGAAAGCCCACGCCGGTAAAAGGAAAGTCATACATGGAAGTATTAATGAACTCGAAAGTATCATCGAAGCAGTTCCGACTCGACAACTCTAATATGAAGAACGACAAAGAAGAAGCTGGGAAGAAGCAAGCAAAAATGGAGGCCTCTAACGAAATGATTTCTCTGCGAATCAATCAAGACCAGGTGGAACAATTGAAGAAATCTCTACGGGATTCAGTGGCGATCTGCACCAGAGGAGGGGTATCCATCCCTCAAATTAGGAATTGGATAGATAGTTGCAGTAGAATATGACCGTCTCAATATTCGATTAAACCCATAGGCTATAACAAGCTGTGGGTTAAACTCTACCCGGGGGTGAATCCGGACATCTTATCATGGAAAGAGCGTTGCATGCAGACGGACCTGTTTCAAGAGTGCTTAGCTGGGACGAGTTCTCCATTTTCGGATTGAAGGAGGTCTGGATCCTCAAATGGGGTATTCCCCTCGAGTTATGGTATAATGAGTTTTTTATTTCGGTAGCAAAGCTCTTAGGGTCTCTCATCGAACTAGACCTTAAAACCAAACCCTTCCAACCCATATCCAAGTTTTAGTGGGCGATAAAGATATCCCTCTCCCGCTGCAAAAGGAGAAGTATATTCCGATCCCGAGATGAGGCGATCTCTGGCGCATTAAGGAGATCTCCCCCATCTCTGCTTCGGCCATGGTTGCTGCAAAGGGTCGTGTTAGAGAGGATGGTGCGGGACTACGATTTCAGTGCTCACAAGACGTACTGGAACCTACTCCTGCAATTTCACCTACCACAATCAATTCTCATGTCAGAGAGACGACTTCTCGTCAGACGCGTGGCGTGGAAACCATGCCTCTTCAACTGATCTTACTTGGAGGAGCTACGGATGGCAATCAGCAGCAACATCAGTCAATGGATATTTCACCACGTACCACTCTATGGACCCGAACCCGTTGGTTCCGTTATGCCCAATGCAGGTGTTACTTATGGACCTGATTTCGTTGGATCTATCGGATCCAAATCGGGCTCCATTGTTTTTGGGTCGGGGGTCAATCAGTGCTTGTCGGATACCGCTCCTTTTAATCTTAACCTTCCTTTAAGAGTCTACCCTGCCTGATGATCGAAGGTTACTATCCCACTTTAAGTGTTCGACTGACCCCTATGCTGCCATTTCAGTCTTATCAGGCAAATCCTATCCTCCTCTTAAGCCTTGCCGATCGCACCCTAATATCTCTCCGATTCCAGGTCCTCAGCAGTCTATCACCATTCAAATGACGTCAAAACCTACTTCTTCACAGCTTATCTCATCCCTCAGCAAGTTACCGGAAGCCAAGTTCAACGCATTTGACCAAGGATCCTATCAGTCGAATAATCCATCTTCCCCAACGAACATGCCATCATCTCCACAATCTTCTCTATTCAATGGGTCAGAGAAAAATTTGCTAACGCTGTTCCAGGAGCATCCGGATACAGAGGTTATTGAAGCACAACCTTTGCAGATCTGTGTCAACTCCAGTTCGGCCCATGCAGAAGAAACCACCAAGCTGATTGACGATGATCCCAATAGAGCTAGCCTGCTGGACACTATACAGAGAAAGAAATGGATTAGAGACGCTATGGGCCATGTGGGTAGATCGCTAGGCCTTTCCTTTGGAGATTGTCCTAAAGATTTCATTGCCCTATTCCATTGTGTTGAGTCTCGCAGCAGACCCATCTTACCTTCGAAATCACCAAGAGGTCGTCGCTCAAGATCGTGCAGCAAGAGAGAAGCGCGTCGCCTTGCAAAATTCCCAGGCAATTCAAAAGATCCCCCTGCCAGGATTTTGACTCAAGGCTACCGGGGAAGTGCGGTTTCTCAATGAAGTTTATTTCTTGAAACGTTCGGGGAGTGGGGTCCAAACATAAAAGAAGATTAATAAAGGATTCCTTTGATAGGAATAATCCAGAGGCTATATGTCTTCAGCAAACAAAGGTCGGAGTCTTTGACGACAGGCTGATGGGTTCTCCCTGGAAGGCTAGAGATGCCAAATGGATAGCCCTCAATTCCATTGGTAGTGTGAGTGGTATCCTTCTAGCCTGGAAATCATCCCAATGGTCGCTTCTCAATAGCTGGGTCAATTCCTTCTCAATCTCGGCGACGCTGCAACATATATCCTCAGGGTTTAGCTGCCTATTCTCTTCGGTCTATGGTCCTAACCAAGAAGCGTGCAGGAATCAATTCTGGTATGAAGTTACGGCCTCTAGACGAAAGTTTGCAGGGTGTGCTGCATTATGGGGGACTTCAATATCATTAGGTATCCTGAAGAAAAGTCCCATGGTAACTCTGTAACCTCTGTGATGGCTTCCTTTTCCCGGTGGATTGAAGATCAAGAGCTAGTGGATCTCCCTCTGCTCGGATCCAAATTCACGAGCTAGTGGATCAAGAGCTAGTGGATCAAGAGCTAGTGGATCAAGAGCTATTCCCACTCATTCCAGACTCGACAGGTTTCTCGTATCCCGTAATTGGCTGGAACACTTCCCTTCCACGTCCCAATCTGCGCTCCCTAGAATCACGTCTGACCATTGTCCTAATATTCTTGATGTCGAGGATTAGAACTGGGGCCCCAAACCGTTTCGCTTCGACGTATCCTAGCTCAAGATTGAAGGCTTTTCCTAGATGATCACTAATTTGTGGTCTGGTTTCTCGATAGAAGGTTTTGCAGGTTTCAAACTCAGCTCTAAGCTGAAAATGCTAAAGGATGCCCTCAAGCAATGGTCCCATAAGGAATTTCAGATCAGGGAACTAGAAGCAGATTCCTTATTATCTGAGTTATGCAACATCGATACTCAGGCTGAAGTGACTCCAATGTCTTCTGAAATTCTGGCAAGAAGGATTCAGATCATCCAACGTCTCGCTGGTAGGGCTCTTCAAAAAGAAATATCTTGGAAACAAAAAGCTTGGGCGAGCTGGTTAAAAGAAGGTGACAGGAATACCAGGTTTTTTCATAGTATAGCTAGCATGCATGCCAAGTATAAAAAGATTAGCAGCCTTGTAGTGGATGGAGTCCGGATAGCGGATAAAGATATTATTGCAAACAAGTCAATAGCTTACTTCTCCACCTTGCTTAAGGAGAAGAATTGGGGTAGACCTTCTTTGGATTCTCGTCAGATTGACAGTATTTCGGTAGATGAGGCTGATTTTTTAGAGCTGCCTTTTTCAGTGGAAGAAGTAAAACATGGGATTGATTCTCTCAGAAGCGACAAGGCTCCTTGCCCAGATGGCTTACCCATTATGTTCTTCCAACATTTCTGGGAAGTGATCCAATTAGACATTATAGAGTTCCTCCATGAATTTCACGCTAGAAGCAAGTTATCCAAGGGCATTGGGGCATCATTCATCGCCCCGATTCCTAAAATGCCAGGTGCGGCCACTCTTAAAGATTACATGCTGATCAGCTTATTGGGTGGTCCCTATAAAATCCTCGCAAAAGTCCTCGCTCTTCTTCTCAGAAAGGTAATCAGGAAGATTATTTCAGGTAACCAATGTGCTTTCATTGCGGAAAGGCAGATTGTGGATGCGGCTCTCATAGCTAACGAATGTTTGGACTCTAGCCTTAAATCTGGAAAGAAGAATATTATATGCAAGCTGAACATAGAAAAGGCCTACGATCATGTCGACTGGGGTTTCCTGCAGTACATGTTGACCCAGTGGGGTTTAGGGAAAAGTGGAGAGCTTAGATGGGTGAATGTATCAGGTCGCTCATTTTTCTGTTCTTATAAATGGATCCCCTAAAGGCTTCTTCAGGAGTTTGAGAGGTCTACGTCAAGGCGACCACCTTTCTCCTTTTCTGTTCCTCATATTTGGCAAGGCCTTATCTAGGATGCTACATAAAGGCTAGGCTGAAGGTATATTAAGCGGTATTTCAATTAATGGCATGAGCAATCCGATCTCTCATATTCAATATGTAGATGATTCTTTGATTTTTTCTGACGCCAGTACAGCTAAGGTGGACAATCTCCATACCGCTATCCGGTGTTTTGAGGCAGCTTCAGGTCTGAAAATTAATTTGGCTAAATCCAAGCTATTTGGGATCAACATGGAGACTGAGGAGAACAATATTCTTACAAGTATTTTCGGCTATCCTGTGGCTGCCCTCCCATCATCTTTTGCTGGCCTTCCTTTATGCATAGGTCGACCGCCTAAAAGGATGTGGGAGAAAGTCAAATCCCACTTTGAGCAACATCTCACCAAATGGAAGTGTTGATACTTATCGTTAGGGGGGCGCCTCACTCTAATCAAAGCATCATTGTCCAACCTCCCGATATACTTCATGTCCCTTCTCAAATGTCCGAACTCGATCTTGGAGATCATGGAAAAATTAAGGCGGGATTTTCTTTGGCGTGGCAAGGAAAACAAAAATAAATTTCACCTTCTTAGCTGGAAAAAGGTGAGCTGCCAAATTGCTGATGGCGGGGCAGGGGTTAAAGACCTTAGGGTCATGAATAGAGCTCTTCTCGGTAAATGGATTTGGCGGCTTGGGGCAGAAGAGGGGAGTTTTTGGAACACTATAATTAAGCATAAATGTGGGAATTCATTAGGAGGGTGGTGGACCAATGAGAAGTCTTCCTACAGGGTGTCTGCCATCTGGAAGGATATCTTAAAGTTGAAAAAGGAGGTGCTTAATGGTATTGTGTTTGGCCTTGGCAATGGGGCTAATATCCGATTTTGGGAAGACATTTGGGTAGGGGACTTGCCCCTTAAAGAAAGATTCCCGAATATCTATCGCATCGTCCCTGATAGGGGAGCTTTCGTGGCTGACTGTTATGCTGTGTCTAACAGCAAGATCGTGTGGGACGTGATCTGTAGAAGACATGGGACGTGATCTGTAGAAGACATCTACAAGATTGGGAGATTGCAAAAGTTGCTAAACTTCTAGAACGTATCTATTCTGCCCATCCTATCCAGTCTTTGTCTAACAATATTATTTGGAATGAGGAAAAATCTGGGAGATTTTCTATTAGATCTCTATATAGGAGGCTTCAATCCTCTCAGTCTGATTCCGATTTCAGCCAGTCCTCCTTTCTTTGGAAGTATCCTATCCCTCCTAAAATCGTTGCCTTTGGTTGGCTTGCGGGCAAAAAGAAAATTTTAACAGGGGATAATTTGAAGAAAAAATGGATGATTATTCCTAATATATGCTTATGTTGTATGCGGGAAGAAGAAATTGTTGATCATCTATTAGTTAACTGCCCTTTTATATCTGCTATCTGGTTCGATTTTCTCCTTCACCTCAACATCAGTTGGTGCTTCCCGGAGGACGCCAATCTTCTTCTTCTAGCGTGGCATGGGGTTCATACACTCAAACTCTCTCTTTTTCTTTACTCTCATACATTTTCAAAGTCTCGAATATCTCATTCTCTCTTACATAATTACATTCTCCATCTTTTAACTCTCAATTTTGAAGCCTCCAATTCTCAACTCTCAATTATAAACGTAGTTGATGTAGATGAAACTAGTCCTACTCCCCCTACTTTGACAGACCGGTCTATACTACCACCAACGGCCTCGAAAAGAGCCTAAGGGTATGGGCCCATAGAGAGATGGCATAGATCACACTCCGAAGATGTGGTCAACCCAAAGGGTCGGGGCAAAGGGCCGGTTCAAACAACTTTAGAAAACTGGTATAAACAAAAAGATAGAAAAATCACTATTCAATATATTGTTAAGTGGTTTTACCAAACTGGCATTGCTTTCAACACAGTTAAATCGAGAAGCTTCAAAGTTATGATTGATTTTAAAAGTCAATTTGAACCTGGGATTAAACCTCCTTCATATCATGAAATAAGGGAGACGTGCCTCAAAGCCGAAGTTGATTATACACTGTCCTTTATAGCCGAATATAAGGAATCGTGGAAAACGTATGGGTGTTCACACATAGCCGATAAATAGACCGATAGATCCGGTCGATCTCTCATTAACTTTCTGGTAAATTGTCCAGCTGGGACAATGTTCTTGAAGTTCGTGGATGCATTGGGTCATTCGCATACTGGAGAATACTTGTTTAGCTTACTAGATAATGTACTTGAGGAAATAGGTGAGGAATACGTTATATAGGTATTTACAAACAACGTAGCCTCATATGTAACTGTCGGTCGTCTTCTTATTAGAGAAGAGGCGTCGTTTATTTTGGACTCCCTATGCGGCCAATTGTGTTGATATAATGTTAGAAGATATAGGTAGGTTATTTTTAAATGTGATTAAAAGGGCTAGAAGAATCACGGTCTTTATGTACAAACACGCCCTTCTTCTCAGTCGAATGAGAAAACACATCGGGGGTAACTTGCTACGTCCAGCAATCACTCGTTTTGCTATGACCTTCTTAACACTACAAAGATTACGTGCAAAAAAATCAAAACTTAGAAACTTTATAATGTCGGCCGATTTTATAAGTGGGCATTGGTCAAAGAATGATGAAGGGAAAAAGGTTCAACAAACAATCCTTTAACAAAGTTTTTGGACTCAAGTGGTAAAGGCGCTAAAAGCATCTGAGCCCTTAGTCATTATGTTATGATTGGTGGACAGGGATGAGAAGCCTCCGATGGGTTACATATATGATGCGATGGAGAGGGAATGAGAAGTTTTCCATTGTATTTAGCTACTTACATCATTAACCCAGCCTATTTATTCGCTTCTTCTGATCCAGCAGAAGCACTTACTATACATATGGTTGTATTTTTTTATGTATTGGAAAAAATGATTTCATATAGAGAAGAATGGGACAAGATCTCAACACTACTAGATTTCTATATAAAGAGGGGGCATATTCTCAAGGGATATCATCATCAGGCATCGGACAATGAAATTGCCCAATTAGTAGTATGAATGTCTCAACTCTCTTACAAATAGTTTTTTTACAATGTAATCTATAAAGTCCAACCTACTTAAAGACCCAACTCTAAAGAAAATGGCTATGAGGATTACTGGACTCACGTGTTCCGCCAGCGGTTGCGAGCGCAACTAGAGCACGATCGAGGCGGTAAGTTTAAAATGAAAATGTTAATATGTTACAAACTTACAGTTTAGTAATATAACTTCAATTTATATGTTATAAGTGTAAGCTAATTAACTAAATAGCCAATGCCAAATGCACTTTCTTTCATCAGATTCATACTAAGAAAAGGAATCGCCTTGAGCAAATGAAGCTCAACGACTTGGTCTTCGTCCAATACAATCAAAAATTACGAGAATGATTCCAGACTATGAAAGAAAAACCTGGTTTCTTTGACCCTATCTACTTACATGAGTTAAATGCAGATAACAAGTGGCTCGTAGAGACGGAGGACCCAGCATTTGTTAGGGAGGACCTGACATGGGGCACAAGTTAAAGATGTCACATATAGATCGACACCTAGAGAAGGTACCTCTACTTCCACTCGAAGGCGTAAGATATGAGGGCCGGGGGGTGAGTAGTAGCAGTCAACCCGTGAAAGAAATTGAGGATATAAAAGGAGATGATGATGATCAAGCTGAAGATCCACCGTTGGATGCTGATGAAGTATTAATACATACAAATGATGAAGAAACATCAGAAGAAGTGTATGTGGAAAAAAGAGATGACTTGGATGATGACGATGATGATGGTGGTGGTGGTGGTGGTGAGCAAATGTCATAATGGCAAATAGATCAATGTATATAGTAGCATTTACCATTTAGTATTATTTTGTTATAAACTTATAAAAGATCGATAATAAATAAATAGCTTCTTCATTTTGTTTACTTACAAAGTGTGTTGACTATTGACTGCTAGTTGATATTTGTTAACTATATTGTCGAATGTTGATGCTTAATGTTTAATTCATTGTTTAATTGGTTTTATTTTACTCGAATGTATTGCAAGGGCATATAAAATTATTTATCTATTTAAGAAAGTTCCCCCTACTTTCTTATATTTTTTCATTTTTTTTATTTTCCTCGTATTTTTCAGATTTTTTTTAAAAATTTTCAATATATATATGCAATCGCACATGATCGCATATGCAATCGCACATGACATCTATCAAAGAGGTCACAATCGATGTCAAAGGAATAAATCGAATAAATACACCGAGGAATTCCATATCTTGTGTTCTTTAAGTTATATTGAGAAGTAGAGAGAATATAAAGAGGATAGAGAAAAGAGAGAGAAGGCTTAAAAGGTTGTGACGCCCCAAACCTCTCCTCTTATTATTATTAGGGCTTTCATAATATATGTAATAATACAAAATACCCCCATGCTTAAGTTAGTCCATAACCAAAGCCAATATGCTTACTCTAGCTAACCCATCACCTTAAGGATTATACAAAAGGAATAATAAAATAAAACGATAGAAACCATAATCTCCATGTGAAGTAGGCCACATGTGTGATCATCACCATCTATCACAGTCCGTCAACACTCCCCCTCAAGTTAGATCATATGTATCATGAATATCCAACCTGCCAAAAAGACGATCCAAATGAGTACAAACTAGAGCCTCAATGAAAATCTACCAATGGATCCTGAGACTTGACAAATGGCATGTGACCTTACTTTTTCTTTTAAAGAGATACATGCAAATTTCCTTACTCATAATTGTCTTTGATGAAGTGGCAATCAACTTCTATGTGCTTGGTTCTCTCGTGATAAACCAAATTATTAGCAATATGAGAAGTAGTTTGATTAAACAATATAACTTCTCGTTCATCAATATCTTGAACTAAACAAGCTCACATGTAGCATGAGTCATTGCCCTACACACTGCCTCTACACTTGAACAAGCCACCACACTTTGTTTCTTACTTCTCCATGTAACCAGGTTACCTCCTACAAAGGTACAATAGCCTATAGTTGATTGTCTATTAGATGGAAAACTAGCTGAGTCTGCATTTGAATACCTTTCTACTTGAAAATGACCATTGCTCTTATATAGAATACCACAACCAGGAGCTTCCTTCAAGTGTCTGAGTATATGAAACATTGCTTTCATTTAAGGAACAGGAAGAGCTTGCATAAACTGGTTGACCACACTTACAGGAAAAGTGATATCTTGTTAAGTGATCGTTAGATAAATCAATTTTCCAACTAGTCGACAATATCTTCCTAGAAGACCAATCCACTCTCCTGGTCTACACTGAGCTTCTGATTTGGGTCTATAAGAGGTTCAACTGGTTTTACTCTCAGAATACTAGTCTCCGCTAGTAAATCTATCACATATTTTTGTTACAACAAATTAATGCCCACCTTAGATCTTACTACTTCCATATGTAAGTATTGAAGACAACCCAAGCTGTAATATAGAAATTTTGCTGTAAAAACGTCTTCTACTTTTCAATACAGACTGTTGGTGACAATGATGTCATTTACATACACTACCAACACAATGTCTCCTACTAACTTCACCTCACAAAGATAGAGCGGTCATCCTGACTCCATTTCATTCCATATTCAAACACTAATTTGCTAAATTTATTGAGCCAAGCTCTTGAAGATAATTTTAGACCATAAATGGACTTCTTACAATGGAAAACTATCTAACTCCCATTGAGCAACAAATTTAGAAAGTTACTCCATATAGACTTCTTCAGTAAGATCACCATGAAGAAATACATTCTTCACATCAACTTGGTATAAGGGCCAATCCAAATTTATGATAACTGAAACAATTACCCACACAGAATTAAGCTTTACCACTAGAATAGTCGACTCCAAGGGTCTTAGAATATCCTTTAGCGACCAACCGAGCCTTTAAGCGCTTCACTGAGCCATCAGGATTGTACTTAACCATATACACCCATCAACACCCAACTGTGCATTGCCTAAATGTGCATTTTCCAGCAGCAAAGTTAAGAGTCCAAGTTTGATAATGATGAAGAGTAGCCATCTCATCTTTCATAACTTGTTTCTATCCAACATGACTGAGAGCTTCTTGGGAAGAATGAGGAACAAACACAGATCATAACTGGTAGGTTGTTCCAAAAATCGTGTCTGATCACAAAACTGGTGTCTGTCCTTGAAGCTAATCTCATGTGGCCCGAAGCCATTTCATTTCAAGAATGTGGTTGGAACCCCAGTCATTCAAAGAAACAGTGGAATGGTGGTGGAACAGTTTCAGTATGTCAGCCAAGGGAATAAAGAGGTTTGCAGCAGAACTTAGAATGCTCGGGGCCCATCTCAGGGTCAAGGTATTCCAAAACGGTTACGTTTCGGCCAATACATAACGGTAACAGCCGTGACCGTTACGCGTTACGGGGTTGTAACGGCCACCCCCCTTTTTTTGTGCCCATAACAGCCGTTACAGTACCATAGCAACTATTACGGGCGTAAAGAAAATAGGAAATTTAAAAAAAAAAAAAGAAGAAGAAGAAGAAGAAAAGAAAAAACTTACCTTTTTCTTTCTTTCTTTTCTTCTTATCGTTCTTCTCCTTCTCCTTCTTCTTCTTCTTCTTCTTGGGCTGCTGCGGCGGCAGCAGTTGCTACGGGCCTGCGGCCCTTCTTCTTCTTCTCCTCTCTCTCTCTCTCTCTCTCTCTCTCTCTCTCTCTCTCCCCTTTCCCTCTTTTCTTTTCGGTTTCCCTCTGTTTCTCTTCGTTTCATTTCGTTCTTAAAAAACGAATGGACTAAACAGCCATGCACTTCAAATTTCTTTTTAAAATGTCAGCCGGACCTGCGGTGCATGCTACACAATGCACTTGCGGAAATCAGATTGTGCCCACAGTGAATGTATGTGGTTTATCCACACCGTCCATCAGCTTTTTCAGCTCATTTTAGGGGTTGAGCCCAAAATTGAAGCTTATCCAAAGCTAAAGTGGACCATACCACATGAAACAATGGAAATAATGATTTCCACCGTTGAAACCTTGTTAGGCCCCATAGTGATGTTTATTTGTCATCCAACCTTCTCATAAGATCATACAAACAAGGATGAATAGAAAATACAAATATAAGCTTGATCCAAAACTTCTATGGCCTCTAAGAAATTTTCAACGGTAGACATTCAATTCACACCGTTTCCTGTGGTGTGGTCCATTTTAGCTTTTTATATGCTTCGCTTTTGAGATAGGGCCCTAAAATCATCTGGTAAAATGTATGGACGGATTGGATAAAATACATAAATTATAGTGGACCCCACAAAGTTTACTCATTACACTTAACGTACTGAGTTACTCAGTACGCAATCCGCCTCCGCACTTGCCATTGTTTTGTTAAGTGGCCCCACCTTGATTTATGTGTAGAATATCCATGCGGTCCACTATAATGTTCATTTTCCATTGAACCTGTTCATAAGGTCAAATTGCTTGGCCCACTAGTGTTCCACCTGAGATCTGGATTTACCTTATTTTTTTCCAATGCCCTTAAATGAGTTGACAAAACGGATGGATGACATGGATATACAATTCATAATCGAGTGGACCCCAGTACATGGCCCTAAAAATTTATACATGACGTATATATCAACTTGAAATTAACCAATTAAATTTTGGGACCATTGTTGCTAAGTCACAATCCCAAAATTAACTCCTACAATTTTACCATTAGTTTACATACACTTGTTTTTTGAAATAGGACCATTTGATATTTTTCATTTTTCACTATCCAATAAATGTCCACCAATCCATTAGTGGAATAAGTGCCAATAGATTACATTAATTTGAGGCTAGTTTCGGGCATCAAATGGTCCCCAAACCAACCCCGAATTGACAACACAATTTACCTCAATTTACTTCTAATATTTTTTAAGATTTATGGGGAAAATGATATCAAATTATTAGGTATATGAATTACATAATATTCTCGACTTAGGATGACAGGTCACAGGACAGGAATCACAGTCACAGCCACAGGTATATTAAATTGTTAACAACTTAATATAGAATAAATTATGAAAAATAATTCCAAACACCTACACATGTAAGATATTTTCATATTACATTCATTCTAATATATCTATCATTGATAATAGATAGTTAGAAAATTAAATATATGAGTTTTGCAGTCAAATCCAAGTTGTTTGGTTCATAAATTCATCAGACAGTCCGATACAACTTCTCACCAAAGAGTGGACCGTTACACCACCATAAACATGTTCCAATTTATAAATGAATGCATATTTGGAATGCTCAGAATATTCTGGATTTAATCCATATTTTTTCATTTTTTTTGGCAAAAAAAAAAAAAAAAAAACACCGTTACGGGCCGTTACACCCCCATATCGTCGTTACACCCCGTATCCGTATCGGTATCGGTGGGCACCATTACGCCAACCGATACTGATACGAAATACCTTGCTCAGGGTATGGAATAAATAGGTGTTCGGAAATGTGAATGAAACGATAAATAAGATAGGAGAAGTGAGGAAGCGCTATTAATTGAAGAAGACAGGATTGAAAGACAAGAGATCAAGTCCCAGTTGGAAGACGTGGAGAAAAGAGGAGACTAATTGGAAATAGAATTCCACATCCGTATTGATGAAGGTAGAAGACAGAAAACAACTTATTTTCACAGAACAGCAAGTGCCTGCAGAAGATCAAACAGAATTGATAGCATAAAAGTGGAAGGAAAGTAGTATCCTGAGAAGAATCAGGTGTCTACAGCCATTGTAGACTTCTACAAGAAACTAGATTCCAAAGAATTCCCAAGAAGGTCGTGGGTGGATAGGCTTCAATTGGAAAGTATCCTTTCCAGTACAGTAAAGACACTAAAAGAGAAATTTTCCACAGAAGAGGTAGAGATCGCGGTCATGGAATGGGACTGCACCACAGGTCTGGAAGATTTCACAAAAGATTTCTAAAAGCATAGCTAGAGCTTCCTCAAGATGGAGATAATGGAGGGCATGGATGAATTCTATGAAGAGGGCAAATTGTGCAAAGTCATCAATGCAAAATTCATGGTGTTGCTACCAAAGAGAATGGACAATGAAGATATCCGCAAATTTAGGCCAATAAGTTTGGTCAGAAGTCTATAAATAATTGAGGCAAATGTGCTAGCGTCTAGACTGCTGAAGGTAATAGAGAGCATTACATCATCATTCCAATCAACTTTCATTCCAGGAAGATTCATCACGGATGGCTATTCATCGATCTTGAGATGATTGATAGTACTTGAAGAAAGGTAAGAAGGGCGTTCTACTCAAAATAGATTTAGAAAAAGCACATTGATGCAGGACAATTAACCACTTACTCTAAAAGCTCAAACTGTTAAAGTATGGCAAATTAATCCCTTTATCATATAGCCTAGGCCCCACATCTCATGGGTTAGGACCTCAGTCGAACCCCCCTCGTGGGCTCGTAGGCCCAAAATCACATGGGCCGCCAACCCCGAGTGTGTCCCCACTCCCCATATCCCATGGGCTTACCCACTCGAGCCCGGTGTGAAATGTCCCTGCATTAATCACCCCCGGTGAGGAGTCTTGAACACGAGACCTCCCCCGTGGGCCCCAAATCACATGAGTCACCCACTCCGAGTGTGTCCCCCACTTGTGTCAGGCGTAAAAATAACCCCGCATTAATCAACCCCGGTGAGGAGTCTCGAACACGAGACCTCCCACTCTGATACCAATTTGATGCGGGACAATTAACGACTTGCTCTAAAAGCTCGAACTGTTAGAGTCTGGCGAATTAATCCCTTTATCTCATAGCCCAGGCCCCACATCTCATGCGTTAAGACCTCAGCTGAACCCCCCTTGTGGGCTCGTAGCCCCAAAATCACATGAGCCGCCCACCCCGAGTGTACCCCCGCATCCCATGGGCTACCCCACTCGAGCCCTGTGTGAAATGCCCCTGCATTACATATGATTGTGTTAGTTTATGTTTCTTAGATTATCTAGTCGGAAAAATGGGCCTTGGTCTGCACTTGAGAAAATGGATGCGTGGCTGCATCTCGTCAATGTGGTTCTTTATTATCGCAAATGGATCACTACCATTTAGGCTGTTTAAAATTGATCCTAGCCTGCGTCACGGAGACCATTTGTCACACCTTATATTCAGAATCGTAACATAGGTGCTGAGAAGATTGCTGGCCAAGGCTATCAAAGCAAGGAAAATTAGAGGCATGATGGTAAAGGATTGCAAGATCAAAAACATTCAGTTAACAGATGATATGATGATGTTTGGTGCAGGAAGGTGTCCGAGATTCAGGGGTACCAAGAAAGACATTTTGTGATGATTTGAGGTGGTGTAGGGTCTTAGAATAAATCTAGCCAAGAACAGTATCACAGGCGTCAATCTGACTTCTGAAGAAATTACAGCAATGGTGAGCCTTATGGAACAAAAGGTGGCAAAGTTCCCTCTGAAGCTGATGGGTATGCTATTAAGTGTGGGAAAAACAGCAAGGGAGGCATGGGATCCAATCTTGGAAATTTTCAAAAGCAAATTATCAGTGTGGAAAGGGAAATGCATATCAATTGGGGGAACAGTTACCTTAATTCAGGCGGTGCTAGTAAGTTAGACAATTTGTCTCCTGTCCCTTTTCAGATGCCCAGCAAAAATAGAATATATGCAGAATAACTGGGGAAATAGCCCCAAATATCATCAAGTAATGTGAACAGAAGTATGCGGTTATATAAGAGTTGGGATTGGGCATCAGGACGGTAAAGGAAACCAATTCGACGATGATAGCAAAATGGTGGTGGAGACTAGGGGTCAAAGATGCTTCAATCCTATAAAAAGCTATTAATAGAAAGGTACGTGAAAGTGAGAAATGCATGGGATGTCAAGACTGAAGTTGGAAGAAAGGGGCCTAGGATTTGGAGAGAAATTTCTAAGCTTTATGAGAAATTCTTGTCCCACATCCTTCAAAGTTGGGGAAGGGAGCAAGGTCAAGTTCTGGAAAGACAGGTGGTGCAGAGATACTCCTATGTATTGTTCAGCTGATCACCTCTCTGTTCAACATTGCTGAGGATGGAGAGAGCATGGTAAAAAATTTCATTCATAGAAGGTCAGGCACAGCAGTCAGGAACCCCCTGTTTGGGAGAGATCTAAAGGACGAAAAGATCATGTCCCTTGCAAGTATGTTACAATTGCTCGAGTAGAACCCCATTAGTCTGGAGGGAGAACATATAAGGAGGTGGGCTCTTGAGTCAAGCAGGAAGTTTCTAGTAAGGTCATGGCATCAGGTGTTTGGAAACAATACCCAGATGGAGGTTGAGTGGACCAAATTGGTGTGGACAAAAGGCACTCCAATAAAGGTCAACACATTATACTGGGAGGCTCGTCATAACAGCATCCTGAAGATTGATGAGTTAAAAGAAGAGGAATGCAAATCCCTAAAAGATCTTATTTGTGCAAAGAAACTGAATAAAGCTGAACTTCATTGCAAGTTTGCATCAAAAAGTGTGGTCTGCAATTTGGGATCAGTTGGACTTCTCTGGCAACAGTGGGAGAGATTTGCGCAAGATTGGCTAGGAAAGAAACAGAATGTAGCAGGCAACATGCTGTAGAGTTTTGCACTTACAGCAACCCTGTGGATGGCACGGCTAGAGCAAAACAATCGAATCTTTAGAGTGCAAAAAACAGTGAAGGCACGGTGGTAACAGAATCATGGGGATGATAATCAAATGGACCCACATTGACAGAAGAGTAGACCATAATCAAGAAATCCAATTCTAGTATTCTAGTCCACTTGGCGCACAATCATTTACAGTTGAGAGAAAGTGGGCTGGTAATAGGATCCTTGTATAATGTTTAGTGGTGGGCAATAGGCCCAGCAACGTTTTTTTTTGTTCTTCTTGGGGCCGATTTTGCTAGGGAGCTGTATTGCTATGTTTTTTTGTTTATTGTTTTAAATTTAAAATACATATATATAGTTCTAATACTAATAAAATAAATAATCACAGACAATCAATTAATCATCCATCTTTAACATTGTAATCAATCAGGTCCACTAAACAAAACCCTACATAGAACAAGATCAATAAGTATCACATGTTAAATTAAAGCTATCATCAAAACTTCCACCAAGAAAACTTTGAGAAGTAGAACATTGGTTACAAGAATATAGAACTTACAACAGTATAATCATTGGGAATCCCAGAGCATGCAGATTCACCGCATATTTTCAGAAAAATAGGTCCATCCGGAGCTCGGAAGTAATCTAGGAATTCATAGTATCGCTGCTCAAAGTGGCGATGATCCTGCAAATGCCAATTCAAGAATAGACCGTAAGCACAATGTGCATAGCCAAAGATGCAATACTATTGTTAAAAGTCTCAAACCAAGTAAACATCATGGAGCATAAATTTATGAGCTAAAACCTCCAGGCACATAATTCTGGGAAAGTAATACTAATGAAGAAATTAACAAACGAAAGATTTTTGTTCAGAAAGTTTTGATGTCTTTAAAAATAGATATGATGATATCTGTATCTAAATTTTTTAAAAGAGAATGGAAAGCACTTATCAAATAGGATCACCAACAAAAACACTTCTTCTCAAAAAAAAAAAAAAAAACTCACTTCAGCTCAAGAAAGTTATTTGTGCAACCATTCTTTTCTGTGTAATTTCACTTTATAGAGTGAAATTCGTACAGCATATAAATGCAAGTGTTGCAAATTTGTTTGAGGGATTAAATACACCTCACCACACACGCCAACATGTAATACGTGTAAGGTATCCATGCTAAAATGAAATTGGACCATAAGCTGAAATTCACTGCCAAATCCAAAAGGAAAATATCATTAGATTGGGAAAGTTGAGGTTGGATGAGTTGAGATTGGATGATCTTAGGTGGAAAAAGAGAAGGAGAAAAGGGAGAAAAGAATAAGAGAAAGATTTTGAAGAAAGGGGCTTCTTGTGTTTTAGGTTCCAAAAAACCCTACCACACCTTTTATTATAAATTTATAATGCTATAGCACATATACATACTCCTCAGGATAACCGGGCATTGCACACATGCATACACACAAAAGCCCATACAAAAGAAATGAGAGTACAAATGCATATTAACTCTCTGTACTCCCCTCAAGTTGGAGCATAGATGTTGATCATGCCCAACTTGTCAGTGAGACGATATAGAGCATCCTGACTATGAGATTTAGTGAGAACATCAACTAATTGCTCGTCGGAGCAAACAAAGGGGATGATGATTTCCTTCTTAGTGACTTTCTCCCAAATAAAATGACAATCAACTTCGATTTGCTTCATGCATTCATGAAACAACAGATTGTCGACAATGTGAATGGCAGCTTGATTGTCACAATGTAATGGAATGGGACCGAAGGGAGAATAGCCAAGCTCCTGGAGAAGAGTGTGAATCCAAACAAGTTCACAGGTTGCATGAGCCATTGCTCTATACTCATCATCGGCAAACGATCAAGCTACAGATAACTTCTTCCTGCTCTTCCAGGTGACAAGATTTCCACCAAGGAAGGTACAGTACCCTGAGGTAAACCGCCTATCATGTAGACTGCCAGCACAGTCAACATCGGAGTAATTGGAAAGATGGAGATGACCAGGAGATTGAAACAGTAAACCTTTGCCCGGAGTAGATTTGAGATAGCGAAGAATACAATACACTACATGCAGATGTGTTGTACGAGGGGCATGCATGAATTGATTGACAATACCCACAACATAAGATAGGTCTGGCTGAGTAATAGTTAAATAGATGAGTCAACCAACCAAACGACAATACATTCCAAGGACGGAGAGTTCCCCATCGTCCAAAGTGATTTTGTGTGTAGTGTCCATTGGGGTAGCAACAGGCTTACATCCAAGTATCCCGGACTCATAAAGGAGATAAAGAGCGAATTTCCTTTGAGAGAACACAACTCCAGTCTTCAATCAAGTAACTTCAATCCTTAGGAAATACCAAAGAGTCCCAAGATCTTTGATCTCAAACCGAGTCTTGAGGAAACACTTGATGGCCACCATACCCTCAGTTTCACTACCTGATAACACAATGTCATCAACATAGACAATGAGCACCATAATCCCAATGGGCCGCAAATGAAAAGAGAATGATCGGCGTAGCTTCAAACAAATCCAAACTCGAGGAGAGCATGACTAAATTTATCAAACCAGGCTTGTAGGGACAATTGGAGGTCATAGATGGACTTCTTCAATCGACACACGAGCGAAGTGCTTGAATGGGAAAACCCCGGGGGCTGATGCATATAAACTTCCTCAAAGAGGTCACCATGCAAGAAAGCATTTTTTACATCCAGTTGGAATTAAAGGCCAAGACAGACTCACTACCAAAGAAATCACCACGCGAACAGAGTTGAACTTGGGCACAGGAGAGAATGTTTCGAAGTAATCCATGCCATAGGTTTGAGTATAACCCTTGGCGACCAACCGTGCCTTATAACAGTCAACCGAACCATCTAGGAGATACTTGATTTGAAATCAATTGTGATTGATATAAAATAAATCTCTTAGTTGGAGGGATCCTCACTGAACATTCATTTAGGGTCGATCTATAAAAGTGGAGGCGGTGTAGAAGGTAGGCATTCCAAATGGCCAAGTCCCATTGATTGATCATAATGATATCGTGATAATGCTGGGAAACGTTATCAACATCTATCTTTTAGCAATTAAGCAGGTTTTAAGTGTAAGTTTTCTTTAAGCATTGTAAGAAGTCCGATATCAATAAAGTTCTTTCCCTCTCTGCTCGGATATTCTTGTGTGGGTACTCTTGTTTGTTTCTTTTTGATTCGAGAATCGAGATCCTATTGACTCAATAACCTAGTTGCACCATTTTGGTATCAGAGCAAGTGACCGTTGGGTAATTGCTTACTCTAAGTCATCTCCTAATGGCTTCGAAGGGGGTGACACAAGAAGAGTTTGTAGAAATAATCCATTGATCCACACACTCATAGAGCGGTAAATCAACTCACACAAGCAATAGGCAATTTCAATAATGAAGTAGGGAGCTCCAATGTCGAGGAAATTTGGAGACCAAAGTTGGAGTACATGGACACGTAGGAGCAGATCGCACACCAAGGTCCTAACCAACAACAAGTAGCCTCGGCTTATGAAGACACCAACGATTGAATCCTTCAATTGTTGAAACATGACAAATAACCTAAAATTGAATTAGAAATTCCAGAAACGACGAAAAGATCCATAGAGTCAAAGAAAAAGTTGATATATGAAGTGATTGATGCATTAACATTGGACCTACACTTGAATTCACCAATGAATCAATTGATGGATCCACTTTAATAGCAGTAACATTGATAGACATACAAATAGGTCTCAATACTTAGATTGAAACACCTTTACAAAAGATGGTTGTGGCACGAAAAAGGAGGCAAATGTTTCAAGATCTACAAAGAACTTTAAAATTACAACGAACAAGTTGGTAACCACAAAAGTGCAAGTGAAAGAGACATCATCTATAGTGGACTCCAACAAAGATTGTGTCGAGCCAATGCTTAGTATTGCACTACCAGCTTCCAACAAAGAATAAAAAGATTCGTCATAGAGGTAGTACAAGTTCAAAAGTTGAAATTTGTTTCCAACATGTAGGAAGGGTGGTGTATGAGGTAGGCATTCCAACTTTTTTAAGTGTGAGTTTTCTCAAGCATTATAAGAAATTTGATATTAAAAGAGTTCTCCCTGTAACGCCCTGAACATTTCAATACCCGAGTATTGAAAGTTCTCAAGCGTTACCTATAAATTAACATGTGTACGATAACCATCCAACTATCCTAGCCTTACATCCTTGCCCTGACACAAACCTAACCGTTAGAAATGATCCTCATTCATAAATCAAGCCATCTGACCGTTGATTTCCAAGCAGGACCATCCATCACATGATTTGACGTAAGTACCTTCCCACAAAGGGCACGACGAATAACCCCATATCCGTAATGATTTAGATATACATTCAATTTATAAGAATTTCTTAGAAACATGCCTAGAACCATGTGAAGCCATTTGATTTTTCAAAACTCACAGATCAGCAATAATTACGAAAATGCCATTGACCTATACCCTAAGTTCTAATTCATATAGTTCTCATGATCTGTTTCATGTGAAGTTTTATATCAGGCCTAATTATCAAAAATTAACCCCACACATCGAATTTCAGCCATTAGATCGTAGTAAATCAACTACCTGACCTCTTTATCCGTCCGTACACTTATCAGATCAAGATTCTGATCCGCTAATCTTGTTCACCCTATATGAATATGCTTAACCCACCATTAGAATTACAATATAAAGAACTTACATATGTGAACAAGTCACTCAAATCTAATTGTATACATGTTCTACCCCTAATTACCCCAAAAATCCACTTTATGTCCATCCGTTTACGAAACTGACCGTACATCCACCTACATACATAGTCAAAGTAGTAACCATCAAGTCCCCTTATTTTTAACAAGTCATCTGACCATCCGTCATGTTTAGATCCGTCAAACGGGCCACACGAACATCCTGATAAACCGATCATAACGAAGATCTTATGGTGTATATCTAAACCACCCGGAAACTTATCAATCAGAGGCGTACAAATGTTATTTTGAATTACGGAGTTTATTAGCCACTAAATAAGCATCTTAGTCATCCTTAAGAGATCCGGGCCCAAATTTAACTACTTGAGAGATCTCGAGAAATAGTGATCAGTGGCAAATTTTCACCTATATTTGACGGTACAGCTAGAAGTTACGTATGTTAGAAGTTAAAACAATGGAAAAGGGCAAAATTGTAAATTATATTTCAAAATTCATATACAGGCAGTGACATGAAATAGTTTTTTAACCAGTGAGTACTCAATGGTTCTGTGTGGACCGCCCATAGCTCGGATCTATCTCAAACTTAGGGCTATGGGCTCACACAGCGAGCTGAAGACGATGAACGGAGCGGATTGCCCACCAGACATAACGAATAGACCCCACTAAATACCACTTTCAAACCTGTATCTTGTTACGTGGTTAGCCAATCACGTAGATTACATGACTCCACAGCAACATCCAAGCACAGGCTGTCTATGATGGAACGAGTGGTGGCCCACCATCATCATCCATTCAGATGATCCGAGCTGGCCATCGCTTGCAAGGAGTTTTGACCAAAACCCCGTCCTTTCCATGTACTCATGCCCACATTCACGTTCACAGCAACAAGGAATGTGTTGCTACGTCGATTGGTGGTGTGACCCACTCAAAACCCGAATTCAATTCAGATTTTGTCTCACGACCTAACTCGACCCTACTAAGAAGATGGACGAATCTGATCTCCCGAAAGATCATCATAAGTGGGCCCCATCGACATCAGCAAAGGAGTCGGAACTGGATCCTTTTGCAACTAACGCACGACGAGACATGGTGGGCCACCACGATTGATCTGCATGGAGATCCAAACTGTTCATGTTGTCAGCCACCCAAAACCGAACAGAACCTAGCTGTTCCCCTGTGGCATCAACCCATGACATGAACCAAGTATTGTATACAACAGACGGCCTTTTGCACCCAACCTGCACAACTTGTTCACACCACAGTTGTAGCTGGAATTGAAAACTCCTTCCGATGCAAGAACCCTTGTCTCGAAACCTTATATAAATGCTTTTGTACAGGCATTCCATCCCAGCAAATCAGAACAACAAGAAAGAGAATGGGAGAGAAAAATGGGAAGAAAATGAGAGAGAAAAGGGAGTAACGGCCAGCCTGCTGGACGCGGCAGCAAGAAAGAAAAGAAAAGGAAAGGAAGAAGAGAGAGAAAGAAAGAAAGAAAGAGGGGAAGAGGACTAAGTCGACTCACCGAGTTCGAGTCGAGGCCAGGTTCAGGTAAAGTATGTTATACCTAATGTCATGATTCAAACTTTTCTGAAATAGGAATTTATTAAGCCCTATATTTAGACTATAAACATAACCCTAGATTTAATCCTAACCTTGTAAGCCTTGTAGATTCTAGGATAAGATTGAATGTGAAGGAGTATACACCTAGTCTCAGGTGAGGACAATTCGACTTTGGAGGTGAGGGTTTTATCCTTTAGGCTTACTATAATTTAAGTGGATAATTGTATCATGTCCTTTCATGTCTTCATGAATTTAATCTTGTATTTACATGTATTTTATCTGACCTTTTACATATCACTTTGAATCTTCCATGCTATTATATGTTTCACATCAATTATTGGCCTCTTTCATGGCTTTTACGATATGAATTATCCAATATTTCATGTTTACATGTTATCTGGGAATTATCCTATCAATTGATTTATTTTATTGGCCCTTTTGGGATTATGACATAATGTCAAATACAAGAGAATTTCTTTGAATTTATGTGAGGCCATGGGTACAAGCCTTGCACCTGCCTTATCCATCATTGAGTTGGCTCTGCCACTTGTCTCTATATTTGAGTTGGCTCTACCACTCGTCCTTATATTTGAGTTGGTTATGCCACTCGTCGTTTTATTTGAGTTGGCTCTGCAACTCTCCTTTTGTTGAGTTGACCATTGTCACTCTTCTCTTATTATGTTAACCATTGCCACTTTTGTTGAGTTGACCATTGTCACTCCTCTTTATTATATTGGCCTTATGTCATCTATCTTTAAAGGCATGGGCATGTGTCTTGTTATTCCAAAACCTCCATGATTCAGTTTATATTCTTCATGATTCAGCTATATTCTCTATAAGTGCAAATGATGTGTTATGAGGTATCACAACTAGTGAATCGATTATCTTGTCATGGATGTAATGCGTTACGGGTAGCGACCCTCTTGGTCGGCACGTAATTCGGTGAGTTGGTTGGCGTGGTGCACGATCAATGTATGTAAATCGGCATACGTGTTACATCAACTTTTCGGGATTATATGTCGCAAATAGTCACTCCATGAACACATCGTGTTAGGTAAATCCCCCAACCACGTGTTGTGTTGCCTTGAGATGTTCGCATAAATCCACGTTAGCATTAGCCATGCCGACGAATATTTGTAGTTATGGGATGCGGGTCGAGCCGGGTTTTCTATGAATTTTATTCCACACTGTGACGATCGCTATGTATGATGAGCCGCACACACTATGCTAGGCATGCATCTCATGTAGGTTGTTTGTGCGTACTGATATCTCATGTATTAGTTGAGTACGAGATGTATCAGTACCCTTACTTTACCTGTTATGAATATCTTGAATTATTGTTAATCTTAAAGGATAACCATCACTATGAGTAGGGCATTGACCCTCTCCCAACCATAGAGTTGATGCAGGTGACGTACAGATTGAAGAGTTAGAGGACTACTTCCTATAGAAGATTAACTTGAAAGATTAAAAAGACAGTTTCATTATTTAGTTTTATACTTCCGTTGAGAACTCTGATGTTGTAATAAACCTCCCATTATGAGGCCATTTGATTATCCTTTCATTCTGATGAAATATAATCAATGCAGTTGATTTTATTCTTGTTAATGTTACCTTCATAAATGTATTTGGATGTAAATCAAACAAAAAAAATATAGGGTACAATTTTACCAAAGTATCTAAGTCATACATTATTAACACCCGGTTTCCTCGAGCACGAGTACAAACTCTGGCCGTGAAAATTCAAGCTGTTACACTCCCTCTCTACTCAAATATTCTTGCGAGTATTCTCTTGTTCGCTTCTCTGCAATTCAAGTGTTGAGATCTCATTGGATCGAGAATCGGGTTGCGACATTTGGGCACAAGTTTGAGCTTAACCTTTGGCCTAGGCTCGAGCTTGGACGCGAGTTGGGCTCAAGCTTGGCATCTATCGGCTTAGATTGTGTTGTTCCACCAAGCCCCAAGGGGAAGAGGTATTTCCTTTAATATTTTTGTTTTAAAAAATAGCTCCTTTTCTTAAAGGGGAAGCACCTTTTCCAATAAAAACAAGGCAGCTAGCTTGGCTACACAAACCAAAAACAACTAATGTAATGCTCCTTTTAGAAACTAAAGGTCGTCGCCAAATCAAAAGTGGAAATTTTGTAGGTTCACTTTTTTGTTTTTCTAGTGATGCCTCATCAAGGGATTGCCAAGCCCTTTTTGTAGCCACTGATACACCATCGTAAGATTCGATCTTCAATAACCCAAGTTGCCCTCAAGATTTGGGGCGGTAATATGTTTGTAATCTCCTTAAACAATTCACATTGACATTTTAAAATAGGATTATTAATAATAATACATAGTACATGCAAAAAAAGGTTCCAATGGCTTGATTAACAACCTACTATGGGGATTACAATTAGCTTAGATCACGAGGCCACAACCATTGATCCAACACAAGCCACTCATTAGGTGGGTCCCACCATAAATATGCCTAGCCAAAAAGTAAAAACTGTCTACTTATCCATTGCAACCAAACGGCCACATAGGCCAGTTGATCAAGGATCCAACCAATCCAAACATTCAGGTTATCTTGAATGATGATTGGACTAGATCCATGTTCTCATGATAAACCTAGTGAGATCAGAGGCAATTCTAGATTACCAAGCTAGATTGTGGATCCACAAATGGATTTGTTGGTGAATTCATGACTAGATCAAAGGAAGTTTTCACGCCCTGAAAACGAAGCCAAAGCCCTTGACTCCGCTCTTGGGATGCAACTCGGGGAAATTTGTTAATTTTTTTCTACAATTGATTCAATAGTGTTCCCCCTTAATCATGATATCCAACATCGCAAACAAGATATGAAAACAACCCAAAACAGAGTTATATTACATTCCCAAATACATACAACTGTTTGATGACATTAATACATTTCCAAAAGAAAGACTAAGCTAAACGGAATGTCATTTCTCTTCTAACTCAGCTACCTCGACTGACTAGGATTTTCTAAAAAAGATATAAGCTCATTCTAGCTGTCTTTTATCTTTTTCAGGAAATCTTAACCAACCAAGGTAGCTGAGCAAGAAGAGAAACGACATCCCATTTAGCTTAAGTCTTTCTTTTGGAAATGTACCAATATAATCAAATGGTTGAATGTATTTGAGAATGTAATAGAATTTTATTTTAAGTTGCTCTCACATCTTGTTTGCAATGTTGGATATCATGGTTAAGGATTTAAAAAAAAAATCCCCGAGCTGCATCCCAAGATCAAAGTTAGGGGCTCGGGCTCCGTTTTCGGTGCATGGCTGAAGTTCTATCCAAATCAAAAGATCAGTTGACGAAAGACCCAATGAAAGACATTGAAGGATCAATAGATATGGACAACTAGATGGTCAAAAACATGGACAGGAATCAACCATGGTAGCAAATTCTATGGAGAATGATACCATGGTGCCGTCTAAACAATGATCAAGGTATACAAATCAAAAGCTGACTGTTGCAAAGATGCCATGACAACAATAAGAAGTTGATCAACAACAACGAATGAAGCCACATTCGATGTTTCAGGCATCTAGGTCTATAAATCTGCTCTTAAAGAAGAAGTGGAAGTTGACTCCTGAACATGGAGGATCACGAAGAAGCTAAAGAAGGATTGCTGTTACATAAAACACCATCTTGTGAGTGTTTAGAAATCCAACAAGTAGGCCTTCACCATTAATTGTTGCCAAAGCAAACAACGATGCACTACAAAGTTGGATCATCACAACTAACAAATCTTGATTTTAACTATGGACTGAGCTCATTTCGAAGTAGGGTAGAATTGATACAACCAAACGACCATGCAAATCAATTGATCAAGCATCTGACTAATCCAACCATTTATATTGTCTTGATTGATGATTGACCATATCCATGGTTTGATGAAATCAACGGTCACATTACATTGTGGTGCTGAGGGAATCAATCAAATGACTCTTTAAGTCATAGTATTTATAGTTTTTAGGTTAGATTCAGCCTTGAGTTATTTACATATTTGTATTCTCGTCACTCTTTTGGTGGGCCACTTTTGGGGTGACAAATAATGTTAGAATGTCATGAAATTGATCCATTTTGTTAGTTATTCGTTAGCTCTCAAACAAGATGCGTGGTGGACAGGATTCGAGGGTATTTTGGTCATTTTTATATTTTTATTAGGGTTTCTTTCTTTTGTTTTAAGACTATATAAAGCTATGCTTGGAGGTATAAGACATTATGATGATTTGAAATAAAACTTCTCTGGTTTTGGTGTTTTTTTTTCTTCTTCTTTTTGTTTTCCATGGAAGGTCTAAGAGGGGGCTTTCATGATCTCTAGCAATTGGCTAGAGGATTGTTGGGGTTCTTCCCTATGATCTTGCTTTTCTTTTCTTTGATTCATTGTATCCCAACTGGTTGCATTGCATATAGAACAATGGACAATTAAACAAAAAAGGAAAACAGAAAAAAGGAAGACCAAAGGACCATATTCAACAAACCGACCCACCGAACTTAATATTTTGGACTCATGCAGATTAGTGGCCAGGGCATTTTCTCGGCAGGCTGACCCGATGAGAGGTTTGGGTAATTCACCATAAATCCTATCGTAATCACTTCATCATTTCTCCAAATAACTTACTAAAAAGATTATCACCATCAACAACGCAAAGCGGAATTCAACAAGAATCCAATCAGGAGAGAGAGAGAGAGAGAGAGAGAGAGAGAGAGAAAGAGAGAGGGGAAATTCCACCAGCGTGAGTGTGTGGGGTGTGTGTGCGTGTGTAAAACATTTAAAAAAAAAAAAAAAACGAAAAAAAAAAAGGGAGAATAGTACAGTTGGGGAGAAATGATCGAGGGTTTGTTGGAAATAGTGTTCTTCTTTTGTCAGATATAAGCTGCCGCTGCCGCTTCTCTGCCGAAGCATCCGAAGAGATTCGACAACAAAGACGCCATACGAGAGCAGCACCAGCATCAATGGCACCAACAGCATCTGCAGCGAAATCCCCATTTTCTTTCTCGTTCTCTCTCGTACTATCGTTGGTGTTGTTGTTCAGACTCGCGAATTTATACTGGTCGTTTTGCGTACGCCGCGACGCAGGTTCCCCGTCAAATCTCGCGCTTTGAGACTTTGTACGTTGATTCGATTGGTGGGCCGCTGGTTTGGGAGCGGATTACGTGTTGCCACAGGCGCTACCCTTACCGTGGGGCCCACCTTGATGATGTGATGTATATCCACACCGTCCTTCCGTTTTTCCAGCCCATGTGGTCGCAAAAAATCAAGAAAATCCAAATCTCAGGTGGATCACATCTCAGGAGACACCAGTGATTGAATCCCCATCATTAAAAACTTCCAAAGGCCCACCGTAATCAGATCTATAATGCTTATTTGTCATCTAACCCGTTGATAAGGTGAAACATACCTTGATGAAAATAAAATACAGAGATCAACTTGATCTAAAACTTTTGTAGCCTACAAAAAGATTTTAACGGCCATGTTAAGATAACGTTCTAAATTAATCTGATCAAATGGATGGGTGGTGCGGATATACAGCATATCCATCAAGGTGTGCCCCACAGGGTAAGCGTAACACCTACGTAAGATGTTATATGGATAACATCTACTCAACTTGCTGCTGGTTCATGGTCCTCACGGAGATATGTTAGCGCACATCTTCTTTTTTTTTTAGGTTTATTATAGTACACAAATCAATGTCGTTGGTAAATAATGTTTTATTATAGTACACAAATGTCGTTGGTAAACGATGCATTTGTAATCATCATAATATATATATATATATATATATATATATATATATATATATATATATATATATAAACACACCCATTGTTGTGATGGACCATAGCTATTCTATTCTAATCGACCATCCCGCTTTCTAGGCCTGTAGAAGGGTTTTTTTAGGATGGCGATCGTGTAGCGAGGACTCATCATCTTTACCATGGTGTGAAGAATTTATGGGGCCTACCTTGATATAGTCATTTTATTTGAGGATGTTGATGTCTATCATTGAAATCTGTCTAGGATTCACCATGATGTGTTTTTTGTCCGTTAAGTTGCTCGTGAGGTTGGATAAACATAAACCTGTGTGCAGGGAAAATACAAATATGAACTTGATCCAAAACTTTTGTCCCCTAGAGGCCTATTTAGCCAGGCAGATCCCGTGGTATTAAGAGGGATGGGATCAATTTTAAGGTAATGATGGTGGTGTTAGTGGATTGTCTTAAGATGCATGGGATTGCTTATATCCCAGGACAAAATCACTAGGTCTGTTTGGCATGCCCTGCATATCTCGAGATTTTACCTTCCAATCCATTCAACCAAGGGATAGGATCAATTTTAGGGTGATGATGGTGATGTCAGTGGACTCTCTTAAGATTCACAGAATTACTTATATCCCGGGATAAGTTCACCGGATCTGTTTGGCTCGTCATGCCTATCCTAGGATATTGTCGATCCCATCCCTCCTAATACTGTGGGATCTGCCTGGCCAAACAAGCCCTATAAGTTTTAAATGGTAGGCGTGCCATTTGCACTCTTAGTTGTGGTGTGGTCCACTTGAGCTTTGGATATACCTCAATTTTAGTTTTATGCCCTAAAATGGCCTTTAAAAAAAGGATGGGTGGACAAGATGAATAAAACACGAACATCATAATGGGTCCTAAAGAGTTTTCAACATACAGTAGAGGATGCTCATTATAAAATCTTGCCACATCTTT
This sequence comes from Magnolia kwangsiensis, assembly GCA_037074715.1. Lineage (NCBI taxonomy): Eukaryota > Viridiplantae > Streptophyta > Magnoliopsida > Magnoliales > Magnoliaceae > Magnolia > Magnolia kwangsiensis. Next base: position 130,844,392 of record CM073575.1, read on the forward strand.
TATGATTGGAATCACAACATACCATATGGGCCTACCATGTAGTATATGTCAATTCAACTTTATCCATCAAATGAGACTTCTCATGTTAATCACACGTTTGAAAGATCATCGTAATAAAAAAACTCAATTGGGCCCACCAAGATCTAAAATTGATCCTAAACCTCTATGTTCATGTAGTGTGGCCTATCTTAGTTTTGGATCCAGTTGAAATTTTTATATTCTTTTATTTGAGTAATGCACTCCTAATTATTAGTTTTGATGAATGCTGCACTTGGGTAGCCTTAGAAAAATAAAAACCGGTGATTGACATCTTATCCCCATTATTTATGGTTTTATGATCCACATGTGTGATGCCCCGTCATTGTGTAATCACATGTGGGCAGGCCCCAAAGTAGCTGGTAGACTATTGTGTGGTTGGCAGGTTATTGTACATACAGTGAAGGTGAAACTTTATATTATATCAGATGCATCGTTTGAACTTATTATGACTGTAAGTTAGATTCCTTCCTTAACAGGCATGACATGTTTTAAATTTGTGAGTTTCATCGAACATTATGATGAGTTCTATAGAGCTTTCAACATACAGTACAGGATGCTTGTTATAAAATCTTGCCCCACCTTTTGTGACTAGAATCGCAGCATGCTATATGGGCCTACCACGTCGTATATGTCAATTCCATTTTATCCATCAAATGAGAACTCTCATGTTAATCACACGTTTGGAAGATCAACGCAATAAAAGAACTCAATTGGGCCCACCAAGATCTAAAATTGATCCTAAACCTCTACATTCATGTAGTGTGTCCTATTTTAGTTTTGGATCCAGTTGAATTTTTTATATTCCCTCATTTAAGTAATCCACTCGTAATTATTAGTTTTGATGAATGATGCACTTGGGTGGCTGTAAAAAAATAAAAACTGGTGATGGCATCTCGTCCCCATTATTTGTGTGGTTCTATGATCCACATGTGTGACACCTTGTCACTGTGTGGTCATATGTAGGCTAATGCATATGTGGGCGGGCCTTAAGGTGGTTGGTCGACTACTATGTGGGTGACAAGCTACTATGCTGATAGGCTATTGTGTATATATTGAAGATGAAACTTTATCCTATATTGGAAGCGTCGTCTGAAGATGTGGTGGATATAAGTTGGGTTCCTTTCTAAATAGTCATGCACGTTTTAAATCCGTAAGTTTTGATAAAACGGACAATATCATGTACTGTGGGGATAGACATAACAAGTGGTATCAAATTCAAGAATGACTCTGCCTTCAATGAGGGATGTTGTGATGCCTCGTCATTATGTGGTCACACGTGGGCAGGCACACACATGTGGGCAAGCTCGAAGGTGGCTAGCAGGCTACTGTGTTAGCAGGCTAAATTTGGATACATAAGAGAAGCTTAGCAAAAGACAATACACACAGGAGAGATTACCCACATATATGATAAAAACCAAATGCACCTATGACACCAGGCAACTGATCAAAAGCTCTATGAGACCTATTACAATGTTTGTGCCGCATGCATTGTCCATCAATTTCCTTAAGTCATATTAAAAATGGTCCAAAAATAAGGCAAATGCAAAAGTCGAGTGGGCCATATAGGAAAGGAAATGCCTACCATTGCCAAGAGGCCTGGAATGACATTTGTATATTTTGCCTAACTTACAAGCCCTTGGAGTAGGGGCGGTAGATCCATCCCCACTGTAGTGTGAATGCATGGGTGGATGTGGAGTGTGAGTATAAAAAAATAAAAGTTCTTGTGTATGTCATCCAACTATTCCCACCATCAAGATTAAAACTAAAACACAAATATCAATTTGATATGAAACTTGTGTCCCTAATAAAATTTTGATGAGAAATATTTAGTTCATGCTTTTCCTTACCCTATGGCCCACTTAAGTTTTGGATGTGCCTAATGTTTGGGCTCTAAAATATAAAAAAATTCTATGATATTCGATTCAACAAAGTGAAAGTGCGTCGGCAACTCAACATGCTAAACTCTGCAGGGCCACTATCATGTTTATGTCTTACCTACACTGTTCATCTGCTTAATTCCCGGCTGATTTTAGTGAATGAATCCAAAATTATATCAAAAGCTCAAGTGGACCACACCACATAAAAAAGTGAGGAATTGAATGCATATCGTTGAAAACTTCTCGGGCCACAAGAGATTTGAATCAAGCTGATATTTGTGTTTTCCACTCATCCATGTCTATGTGACCTTATGAACAGGTTGGATGACCACGCCACATAAAAAAGTGGGGAATTGAATGCATATCGTTGAAAACTTCTTGGGCCACAAGAGATTTGAATCAAGCTGATATTTGTGTTTTTTATGTGGACCACACCACATAAAAAAGTGGGGAATTGAATGCATATCGTTGAAAACTTCTTGGGCCACAAGAGATTTGAATCAAGCTGATATTTGTGTTTTCCACTCATCCATGTCTATGTGACCTTATGAACAGGTTGGATGAAAAATAAACATTACTTTGGGCCCGAGGAAGGTTTCAACGGTGGATGTCATTAATTAACCCCACTACTTCCTATGGTGTGGTCCACTTGAGCACCAGAAAGCTTTAATTTTTATTTAAAACCCTGAAATGAGCCAGTAAAATGAATGAACGGTGTGGATAAAACACATACTGACATACGTCACCTGTGGGGCCCACAGAGTTTACTCAGTACGCAATCGGCTCAACAAAAGTAGCCTCAAGTGACATATCACATCAGACTTATCGTATAAGCACAGATATACAACAACATACAGGAAGGCAGGAAGCTAACAATGGAAGAAATGGGTCCAAAACCTGCAAAATTTCAGATGAAGTTTGGATTTATGATAGGGAGTTATTTGCTGCTCTCGGGGGAGAATGTGATGGTTGATGGGCAAGCAGCTAAAACCTGTCTGCATCATCATAAATTAACTGAAATTTGTTTGCTAGAACCTACCTAAGTTCATCAGGTGAATGCCATGTTTAGCCTTAATCCTAAAAATTAAGCTAATTCAACACTTAGGGTAGGGCACCCCATAAAAGTATTCCTAGAACCATTAAATTTATGTACTATGGCCCACCTGAGTTATGAAATACTGTGATTTTGGGGTAGTTCTGTCCTGATGACGCATATCAAATGAATGGATTGGATGACACATAAACACCATGATGGGCTCATCAAATGAATGGATTGGATGACACATAAACACCACGATGGGCCCTACACAAACCTAATAGTAGGTGTCTCACCTAACTTTTTCCCAATGTGTGGTGTAGCTGAGTACTAGATGGTTATAGGTTTTTGAGTTCTAAGGTGAAAACAAGGCAGTGTTCCTAACGGATGGTGCAGATCTCATTTAAATTCCACCCACCCAGCCTTGTTTAAGGTACCTGGCTCTATATAGCCACATAGAGAGAGAGTCATGCTCACCTGCCCATCTATGCATGTGCACACCTTTGTAAAAGTGTCATGGGCATCTAATCAGCACGGTCCATGTGATGCGAAATCCCATGAAATCCTAAGGGATAAATTTTCACCCTGATCTAAAATTCTGATGGGCCATAGAAAAGAGAAATACAAATCAAGAAAAGAAACTGTTTTCATTTTTCATACCCCACCAATATTTTGGATCAAAGTAAAAATTGGGCCTACGGTATTTCATAAGGTACTTCCACATGTAGACAGTTCAGATTTTAGAGCTACATCATGCCTAATGAGTTTTCAAAAATGTTCACTCGAGTTTAATGAGAACTGTACATATACACACATGTATATGTATGTATGTATGTATATCTACATATACATACATACATACTATATATACACACACTATGCGCGTGCGCAAAAGGGTGGGTTTCTCTGGTGGGCCCCATCATGATGTGTTTCCAAAATCTATTCTAACATAGATGCATGGCCACACTTTAAGTATTGGGCTAAAAAGATGAGGTAGATTTGTATTTTAGGTAGGCTACACCAAGTAAAATAGTTAAGAAGGAATGCCCACCCTTGATTTTTTGCAGTGTTCACTTATATACATGTGTACGTATATTAGTGAACATGTGTATGCCCACCCTTGATTTTTTGCAGTGTTCACTTATATACATGTGTATACGCACAGGCAAAATTCACTCTACCATCAATTCCATCCTCCATTGTTAGGCCCGGGTCCAAAAATTAGGGAGGCCACGCTAAATAATAAAGTTGAGAGAGGAAAGTATAGTACTCTAACACTATTGTGTCAGCAGTTATAAAACTACAGCAATGGGCCGCACGACGCGGTGGGTAGCATTGCCTTCAAAAAAGACCCTTTGTATAGAGATCCAGACCCTGGGCTTTCTAGTCATGGTATTTTCTCAAAGATGTGATTTCTGCGGATTTGCGCGTCATTTCTCCTCTCCTCTTTAAATGCCTACGAAATTTATGAAGCGAGCTGGTATCTACGTCGACGTACAACAAGCTTTTAATACTTGTTTATACACTATTGCAAGTGTGGCCCCACTGTATAATGTGACACCATCCAACCCTTGAAGTGTGCGAGCCCCACCATAATTTTTGGACGCTCCTAAAATCAGGCCTATCTAATTATTAGGTGGGCCACAACATAGAAAACAATGGAAACCATACATAAAACCTTCAAATTGTGTGATGGATCACGTGATGGTAGGATAAGCCTGATTTTGAGCATCCAAATTGCATGCTGGAGAGACCCTTCGAGACAGGTTGGATTTTGTACGTGCCCCGGTGGGCCCACCAACAAACATTGTAAAATAAGCTTTTTCAATGTGACAACTTGCTGGGTTAGCCCACAGGAACCAACCTCCTCCTGAAAATAGACGGTCTCTTAAATATTTGTATTTGAATAATCAAAAGATCTAAATATTTCAATTTGAGATTTTTCTAGTATAATCCCATCCACGGTAAGGATCATCTCATAAACATTTTGAACCATCGAAAAAGACTCTAATCCTATGGCTGAAATACTAACCTTGTGGTAACATATCTCAACTTCGAATAGAAACACAATCCAATTCTACTCAGCCAACTGGTGTGTACGAAGGAGCCCATATATACACTAATCGATATGCCAACCTGGCATACATGTGAGAGATCCAAGCCATCCATCAGATGAGTCTCACCATGTAGTTCCCTCTCTAAAAGGTGGGCCAGCCCGCTCATCACTTAAGCTACAAGTTACGATACAAAATGGACGGATAAGAAAACATGTGAAAGTCTAACATTGTGACTCATTTAATCAGCGTACTGCCCTGATTTTTTGAGAAATATTATCTATGATCACACGTGTGTTCCACATTCCAACACGTGTTGAGATGTAAATGTGCTTTCGCAGGTCTTATAACAAACCTCTTCTAAGTGAGTGAGACTTCTATGATGCTTAATCACCATTCTTATAAAATGATTCTAATTCTTCAACTGCACATATGTTATAGTTATATTGAAATCCAGGCCGTTCAATTAGCTTACCTAATTGTGGATGGTGTATGATAAAAATTTACTAATAGGATGGTAGTGATTGTTTGATTTTGTCTTTGAAAATTAGATTGACAAGTATTTTACTTTTAACTATTCATTTGCTAGCCATTAATGTGATTTTAAATATTCACAATGAGGCCCATCATATAAACGGTTTGGATCATTTTGTAACAAACCTCATCTTCCTGAACTTGAGCTAGACTCCTGTCTTAGTTTTAGTTTTGTATCTTCTAAAAATAATCGTGACCCTTCAACCCTACACGTGGCATAGTTATAGAGAGATAAATAGTCCAAATTGTAACCCGAAAGTTGTACTGAGAAAATAATAGTAACCATCTAACTTTCCCTTTAAATTTGGATCAATCACTATTTTAGAGTTAACCATCCATTTTATAGCCATTAATTGAAATGTTAGAATTGCTTGGTCAGTGTGAATTATAGATATGGTCCATGGAATTATTTAGATGGTCTTTATAGTTGTTTGTGCAGCCATATACTTTTGGGTATGTATAGTTGGTGGCCAAAGATCTTAAACATTTGATCAATGGCTCAAAAAGAAAAAGTTAAACATGTCCAAAGGAGCCAATCCATGCGCTAAAATTGGCACAGATGATCCATTCCAAGCCATCCATCAAATGGTTACACTATGCAGATGCTCTTGCCCAAAATGTGAGCTGGAAAGTCCTAAAGATTTCACCAATGGCCCATGGAAAGATCTTCAAGGCCTTTTTGGATGATGGAATTTGGTGGTACCAAATTGCATTTGGTCCAATAGGTATCCCGTCGAGCATTTAGAATTGATGGGAATGATTGAATTAATCAAGATGTTTAACCTTCCAACTCTAGCGGGAGATAAAATGGGATTTTTGATGGATTTTGAAATTAACTACACTTATGAGGCCCATGATGATGCATGTGTTTTATCCACACCATCCATTCATATATGCTTCTACACGTATAAGTGACCAACATTACTTGTGAAATCTAGTTAATTAATTACAATATGTTGGTTTCATGTAAATTAATAATAAACTTTTCAAAGGAAGTAATCGACCGCATACATTAAGATTGAATGATAAAAATACCATGATAATTTTAACATATAATCATTGTGTAATAATAGTGTTAATTCCATCTATAATAAACAATACCATCTAATCTCACCTTCCAAGCCAGCCCTAGAGTGTCCGTCCATATTTAAAGGAAAAATGTTAATGATCAAATTATTGAAATATTTTAATGCGGGAGTTTATTTTTATTATTTATTTATTTTATATCCCATACACTTTGAGCCCATCCTATAATGATGAGGCCCTTTGTATAGTGGGTTTAATGATTGAAAAATGACTCATATCTAATGGCTACTACTCCTGGTTTAGCTTGTGACACTATTTTGGACAATAAGGTTTGATAGTTCACCACCATTATAAAAATGCAGCAACTCTTTAACCATATGCATGGCAGAGTTAATACCAATTCAAACTGTCTAAATCACTGATCTAAACTATAGATGGAGCATAAACAAAAAAAATTTCCTCCAACAAGATGATAGCAATCACATGTATTTACCCTTGGAATTTGGGCCACTCGCTATTTTACTTTTAATCATTCAATTTATAATAATTAGTTGGATGGATAACAATTTTTATTTTTATCAATGTGATTTCAATAGTCTAGATAGCCTTACACACAAGTAACAAATGGTGGTGAACTGTAATGTGATTTTAAATCACTTTACATCTTCTCCATTCATTACTTTATTAAGAAAAGCGACTCCGTAATGCTACTTGAAATCACTTTAAATATTTCATTTACCCATCGAACAACTAATAATAATAATATTTATGTGTTGGGAGAAAATATTTTCTTAAGAAAAGCGACCCCGTAGCGTGGCTTGAAATCACTTATATATTCCATTCAGCCATATGGACAAGTAAGAAAATAATGTTTACTAACAAATGTGCAGAAAGAATCACTGTGGATTAAGATATCCATGGCAATGAAATGGTTTTCAAGAGGAAAACCTTTTGGGCCAAACATTGGATTTGGAACAATCACTAAAGTAGCATTTTTACACAATTACAATGTGATATCAATCATATCAGTTGCCAAAGCTTCCATCATCCTTTTCTCCAAACCTGCCACAAAAGGTGCATATAAACCTTAGGGGTCATTTACTGACAACATGAAGGTCCATGTCTGAGGGACACACCAAAAATCAGGCCATATGAAAATTTAGGTGGTCCACACCAAGCAAAATTAGAAGTTTTAGTTATGATTTTCACTATTCCATTTGGTGTGGCCTGCATGATCGTCTGATCGGCTTGATTTTCGGTTCAAGGTGAGCTAGAGGCCACATATAGGTGTGGACGTTGTGTTAACTTGTGATAGTATCAATCTTTGTGCGGCCCATTGTGATGTGTGCATGAAATTCATTCCTTTAATAAGGTGAGCTTTTTGACGTCAAGTCATTGGGCCAAAATCGGCTCAACTGGAAACTCATGTGGGCTACAGTAGGTGAAACGGTTGGGAGGGAGATGTCAAACCAATGAGATTGTTGTGGATATGATGCAGGACAATTAACCACTTGCTCTAAATATTCAATTTGATTAAGCATATCGAATTAATCCTGTTATCTCGTAGCCCAGGCCCCACATCTCATTAATTAGGACATCGGCCGAACCCTCTCGTAGGCCCCACATCATATGAGTACCGCCTCACATAAGCCACTTATGTCACATGGGCCACCCACCCCAAGTATGCTCCTGCATTTAGCATCTCCACTTGAGCTCGGTGTGAAAATGCCTCTATATTAGAAGATTACTTCTTCTTTTTCTTTTTTTTCCGTATGCCATCCAATCCATTCATTGGAGATATGCCACCAAGATGAAGAATCAAAATCAGGCCACCCCAAAACTTAGGTGGGCCACAACAGCTAAATTTAAAGGTTTTAGGCATGATATTCACCATTCCCTTAGGTATGGCCCACTGAGTGTTTGATCGGCCTGATTTTTGAGCTCTAGGTTGAAGGCATGTATTGTATGGGAATGATCCAACAGTGTTGATAACATGCGGGCCAACCATGATATCCGCATGACATCCGGTCCGTCCATTATGTGAGTTCTCCAGTGGAACCGGGATCACCATAAATAACGTGGGCACTTCACTCCATGTGGACCATCTAACCCGCCCCATAAATAACGTGTTACACGTTCTCGGAATTGAGGGTGAGATTCATACCTGAGTTTCCATTGATGGAGGCCATGTAAGATGGCTTGAGAGGGCATGAAGACAAAGGTAAAACAGGCAGATTGTCGCAATGGCAGATTTCTATCATGTAGCCATCTGGGTCATGAAAGAAGAGCTGGTCCACCTTTATCCCACCCTCCTCAACCACTCCACTCACATACTCCATTCCCATTTCACCCAGCTTTCTCTTCACCAGCTTCATGTCCGTACACTGCAAAATCTCCATAAAAATGGGCCCAAAGAGCATAAGCAATCGTAATATAAGACATGGCCCACAGCCCAAAAATCTCTAAATGCCAATGAGTTTGAGGGCACACGTGCTGAATTTTTAATGTAGAGTGGGATGCGGACACTTTCATGTCCAAGATAGACCAAAGAAGGCCCCATCAGAGGTGAAAGTGATCTGGACCATCAGAACCTTAAAACAAGTATATCTCGTAAATCGAAATAAATTATTCAACGTACCATATATGATTTTGGGGGTAAGATAAGCTACTTTAGCCACATAACCAAATATAATGGGTTGTCCAACACTGAATTTGTGAGATTTCATCATGATTTTGGGGTAGGATAAGCTACTTTAGCCACACAACCTGTTATGCCGGGTTGTCCAATGCCAAATTTGCGAGATTCCATCATATTGATGGTCAAAATTCTATTTTATTTTTATTTATATTATTTATATTAAGTTTTAGTTTGATTATAACTCTTCATCCTTTAAGCCTTAGGAGTTCTGTCCAACATAAAAAGTTTTTAAAAAAATTAGGATAATAACATGGTTAGCCAAATAGAACACTTTCTATTTTTAGCCAAAAACCATAAAGTCAAGTAGGAATCATGACCGTCTATAAATAGTAAATTTACTATTTATAATAAGTCACAAATTTTATGGAGTTTGATTGAAACTTCTTCTAAGGTTTACTATCACTATTTAAAGTGTTGCAAATTCATTTTTATCATCATCAATCAAATTTTGAATTTCTAAAAATTTTGATTCCTAAGAAGCTCCGTGGATTCAAAGTAGTTATCCCCTTGAGTAAGGCGGTAATCGACCTTATCACGTCCATCCCTGCATCACTTTTTCACACATGGGAGATTTAGGATCCACCCTTTACATTGGACCCACTACATGCCATGGCCTAAAAATCAAGCTGGTCCATTCATTAGGTAGGCCGCATGGGCATGTTGAGTATGGAGTGTCAAACATCTTCTTCTTCCAGTATCCATTTTCCTCATATAAATGATATAGGTGTACTTGTGCAAACTGGCAAGTTTGGACCTTGGCCCGCAGTCTTATGATGGCTCAGATCTCTCACATTTCTACCATGATTTGTACATGCTCTATGGATGAAGTCAAACATTTGGAAACCATGATCTTACCTGGAATGAGATGTGGTTGTCTTTTGGATTGATAAACAGTGGTCTTTTACGTATGTCATTGGACTGTAGCAAATGTATGCCGATCCCGTAGTTGAACAACCTTGCAAAATTCCACCCAAAATCAGCCCAAATCCAAACAAGAAATCGAAATTAACAGTGCATTTGGATGCACTACTGAATTGAATTGCGATAAGTTAAACAATAACCAAATGGCATAGTGTTGTAAGTACTTGAGGGCTACTTCCTCATTGTTAATGCTCGCAAGGTTTCTGAAAAAATCATTAATTTTCATTATTTCTTCTTGATTAAACTGAATGTTCGCATTTCAATTCTCTAGATTGAGTTTGTGATTGATTAAACTGAATGTTCGCATTTCAATTCTCTAGATTGAGTTTGTGAACCGTGGGGCCCATCATTCAGAATCAAGACAGTTCATCTGATATGCCATCAGACTATTAGAGCCATGCATGGGCCCACTTATACAAACTCAAGGTTCAAGGATATCATGCACATCTTGGCTATTAGGGCTGAAAGTCAGGCAGGTTGGGTTGGGTTAGTGCTCAACCCTAGCCCAACCCAACATTCCTATACCTCAACCCTAACCCAACCCAACCAACCTCAGGTTGGGAATTCCTAACCCAAGCGGACTCGGTCAGATTGATATATACTTAAATTTTTGTTATTACATTAATATATTTTCAATATACTTTTTGTTCTTTGTATCTACGATTTTATTAATTATATATGTAGTTATTCTTCATAAAAAGATTTGTTTTTTTAAACAAACAAGCTAAAATATAGGACAACTACTTTAAAAGTTGTACTGTGTAGCATGCAATCTATTTGAGAGAGAAAAATCTAGTGTATCTTGTTAACTTTAGTCATCTAAAATGACGTGGATCAATGACAACGGCACTAAAATTTTTTGTGCCTCCGATACAAATGATCCACACTCAATTATAATTTGTAACTTATAACTTATGTATCGAATGGGTTTGGGTTGGGTCAGGTAACTCGAGACCTCAACTTGAGCCCAACCCAAGTTTAATCGTATTAGTGTTTGTATATCCCAAGCCTGAGACCGAATCCATTACATCTTGCCCAAGCCAATCCAATTTTGGGCCGGTCGGGTTGAACCTGGCCGATTTTCAGCCCTATTGGCCATAAATGCCAAATGTAATTTGCATCACATATGTGCAGGATCAAGGCCACTCATCAGGCGGGCCACACCATGAATATGGACTGGCCCAAGAATCAACTCTACTTTGAATGGGATTATTGGTCATCATTTCTGTGACCATCCATTCATCTCATACATGTGTGGATTTCCTTACGAGTGGCCCAGATATCACACACTTTGCCATGAATTGCGTCACCAATCACGAAAATACAAATCGCCAAGTGCTTTCTAATTCACTTGTCCATCCAAACGTGACCCGGGAGGTTGTTTGTCATGTTAACTTACCATGCGCCTTCGAAATCGAACGACGTTGGTCTCTTGATGAGAACAAATCCCAGAACCTCTTGATAGAACTTAGCAGAATCTGCCGCCGATTTGCATACGAAAGAGACGTAATTGAGAGAGAGCAAAGGGAGACGTGGGGTTAGAAGCTTTTCTTCTTCTTCATTAAGTATGCCCATGATCTGGAACCTGAACCGTTGGCTCTGATGAATACAAGTGGGCCTATATATATATATATATATATATATATATATATATATATATATATATATATATATATATATATATATAGGGAAAAGGTACTATGCCCTCGACCTCGCGATAAGCTCCCCTGAGGTCGAGCTGTGTGGGCCCCACCGTGATGCATGTCAACCATCAACACCGTGCATTTGATGGGTACCCTTTAAATTATGGGGTATCCCAAAAATCAGCCATATACGGAACTCAGGTGGGCCATACCATCTAAAATCATGTGAAACACCGTTAAAACATATAAAAGCACTTGGTGGGGCCATCTGAGTTTTGAATGTTGCTGAAACTTGGCCTGAACCCTCATACAAGTGGGACACACATAATGGATGGGCTGGATTTGCAAACCACATCTCTTGTGGGCCCCAAAAATGATTATGAATGTTTTAATGGTGCACGGCCCCTCTCCACTTCTGTATGTGGTGTGACCCACACAAGTCACGGATTGACTTGATTTTTGAGACCTAGGCCCACAATGGAATGACACATATGACTTATGGGGTAGATTTTCGAAACTCATCACGGTGGGGTCCACACAGCTCAACCTCATGGGACGGACTCGTGAGGTCGAGCGCATAGTACCTTTTTCCCAGGTACTATGCGCTCGGCCTCACGATAAGCTCCTTTGAGGTCGAGCTACGTGGGCCCCACCGTAATACGTGTCAACCATCAACACCGTGCATTTGATGGGTACCCTTTAAATTATGGGGTATCCCAAAAATCAACCGTATACGGAACTCAGGTGGGCCATATCATCTAAAATCATGTGAAACACCATTAAAACAAGTAAAAGCACTTGCTGAGGCCCACATGAGTTTTGAATGCTGCTGAAACTTGGTATGAACCCTCATACGAGTGAGACACACATAATGGATGGGCTGAATTTGTAAACCACATCTTTTGTGGGCCCCAAAAATGATTATGAATGTTTTAATGGTGCACGGCCCCTCTCCACTTCTGTATGTGGTGTGGCCCACACAAGTGTAACGCCCTGGAAATCGGGGGTCGTGTATACACTCGACTCCCGAGTCCTCGAGTGTCACTTTCATCAATTTTATGATTTTATAATTAATCATGTTTAATTGCGCAACTTGAAATTTTCTGGAACATTACACATAACCACACAATCCACTGAAATAAAAGTAACTCTATATATATATATATATATATATATATATATATATATATATATATATATATATATATATATACATGTCCAAAAGAATAGAAGGGTCGCACACAGCGACACCCAACAAAATCACAACAAAAATAAGATGTCCAAAAGATTAAAGCTGAGTCCACTGCTCAGCGATCCAATCCCGCCTATTAAGCTGGCGGAGAACCATCCATCATCCGGAAGTATGACAGCTCCTCCTCGTCAAGAGCAACATCACCATGCTCCCCTTGCTCCGCATCACCTACATCTATGAGAGGATTTGGTTGGTGTTTTAAAACACCGTCCTAGAGTGGGAGTGAGTGATCAACTCAGTGGGTGTTATTAGTCTTAAGTTTTAACATGCATCAATTATAATATGAATTTAATGAAATACAGACAATCATCAATTCCTATTAACTCTTATTTAAATGCATGAATGCGGAATGATATGATGCATGCCCTCGCCACAACGCTCCCTCGAGTGACTCCATCTAACAATCGCGTATGTCAACACTCCCTCATTGCGACATCAACTTCCGAGTCGCCACCCTAACTAATGTGATGCAATGCGATCGTGTTAGTCGAGTTATTAATTAAGTCCATTCATCCAGCAGGTTTGAAAAATCGATACACCCCACGTATCAATGCCCTAAACGGGTAGCAAGGCCAAGACCCCCCAATGCGTGAGGTCGAGTCCTCGCGGTCCGTGATCCCGTCGGGTTCCTCATTCCCGACTTCAAGCACATAGGGAGTGTCAAGAGAAAGGGATTGCTCGAGGTCACTACGGGGAGGCGTGGCACCCCAGCGTAGGCTGACAGCTCAGACACACTGTCTCATTCTACTATGCCCGGCTCATGAGGCTGTGGACCAATTTTAAGTAAATTATTAATGGGCTACAACGGTTGTAGGGTGGTTCAGGTTCCATACATATGTGAGCATACAAGGTTAACAAACAGAGTCGGTTAGACAGTACACTAAACCGCAAGAGTCAGGCGAGTGTGAGACGGGTGACATTGGGCACAAGAGACCCATGTAGTCGAACTACAGTCATCCGAATACACCCGCCTAGATCCATAGGTTTAGTCTCGAGGCGGTCCTACCAACGGGACCACCTTCGCTCTCCTCATGGTTCTGGCCAACCCAAGGGTACGAATAGTGGTTTATAGCACGCTGACTACCAATGCATCACTAGAATAAACAACATCATGTTCTCACACACCATAACACACAATTCAGATTTTAATAGCACGCAAGACTAACCGTATCAAGAAACAAGTGCATGTGAGTATGTGAGTGTGTGTAGGTGTGAGGAAGTTAAGCACTTCCTCCATCATAAGAAATCATATGCATAATAGTATTGAAATTATACGTATTATGAAGCAAGAATACATGAAATGAATCAACAAGGCATGAGCATAGAATCATCCATACATAACATCATGCAAAAACTAAGAACAACCTCATGAGATCTAAACACATAATTCCATATAATTTCAACAAACATGCAATTCCTAGAGATTTCTCTAGATTCTTCAAATATGACATCCAAACAATCAAAATCATTAATTTCATACTAAAATTGGTGCTAGGCCACCTAAGAGCAATAGTCCGCACCTTCGGATTCGTTGGAGGCTTGAAGATGATCTAAGAGATGTGAATTTTGAGGGTTGATCGGTCGGAATCCCTAAAACAACATTTGGAGGTTAGGTTTCCATGTAAATCCCCCTCATCATAAGGATTTCAAGGAAAATAGGTGTTGGACCTTACCTAGATGTTCAACGGAATGAAAGAACGGCCTTGGATGAGGGTTTCTTCTTGGAGGAGAGGTAGGAAGTTGTGGGGGTTGCTCTTCTTGGGCCCCACCTTGATCCAAGGTCCACCTTCACTCTCCTTCACTCTCTTTCTTTCTCTCTTTCTTCCTCTCTTCTCTTTCTCTTTTTTTCTCTCTTTTTCTTTCTTTCTTTTCCTAGGGAAAAAATCGTATGGGGAGAGGGGTGCCCAAGAGAAGACATTTTATAATGTCAAAATTGTTGTAAATGACCCTAAGGGCTAAGTTTTTACCATGCTAGACCTATGAAAGGGTCTTACTAAGATCTAGAGCCCACTATAGGGTGTACATATCGATATACACCGCAGGATAAGTGCTTCATGGCCCGATGAAGGGCCATGCAAGATTTGGAAACCATCGGATATGGGTTTGACCATATGGTCCCGATCCTTAAGTGGCCTTATGGGATCTATTCCGGTGATTGGAGAGGTTCTGGAGGTTCCCTGGTCATGAAACTTATAGGATAGGTGGACCATGGCCCGATGAAGGGCCATGTAAATTTTGGGGACGATCGGATATTTGATTTGATCGTACGGGTCCAATTTACGATCAATGGTTACCGTGCCATGATCGGGTTCTACATTTTGTGGATGGGTGTATGACACTACATTAGACCTTCACCATAAATTTTGAAGAAATCCGACGACTGGAAGGCCCGATTTTTAGTTTCAATATCCCATGCCAGATTTTGACTTTGGCCTTGGGTGGGTTGACATGTGTTATAGTAACGGCTCGAATACTTAGATTTTAGGTGTCCAAAGAGTTTACGGTCCGCGATGGATCACAAGCCCAGTGAGATATATGTTTCTTTAAATTTTTATAATTTTCTGACCTTTCTGCGCCGCGATATAGCCCGTACGGGCTGATGCTAAATGTAAACAGTCATCTGGCTTGGCGGCTCGCACTAGGCCCTATCATGAACTGTCTGGTTTGCTCTAATGGGATAATCCTAGGTCAATCAACTTGTGGTACCCCAGCATGAGTGGCTTAAACAAATGGTCATGCTAAAAATCCTACGTGGACACCCCAAGACACTATGCTGGTTGGACGGGACGTTACAAAGGTTGATTTGGTTTATTAGTTAAGATCCGTGCCTCATTTGACTTGACTTTGGTTAGATCTTTAATTTAGTTATGCTTGTCTTGATTAGTTAACGACGGGTCGGTTAGATTTGGATCCTATGCGAGTAAATCATGGGGCTACACTTGATGTTCAAGAGATCAGACGGATTCGTTGACTTCCTACGGTTGATTAATTGGACTTATGCGGTCCTTTACTGGTACCACCCCCTGTATAAACTAATATTGAGTGATAATGGTCATTAAGTGATGTTATAAGTTAATTAATAAAAAATAATTTAAGTATTTTTGGAAATCCAAAATAGTCAAAAATCCAGGATGTTATAACAAGTCATGGATTGACTTGATTTTTGAGACCTAGACCCACGATGGAATGGCGCATCTGACTAATGGGGTAGATTTTCGAAACGCATCACGGTGGGGCCCACACAGCTCGACCTCATGGGACGGACCCGTGAGGTAGAGCGCATAGTACCTTTTCCCATATATATATATATTATATGTTTTAACGGTGTCTTCACATGATTTTAGATGGTATGGCCCACCTGCGTTCCATATATGGCTGATTTTTGGGATATCCTATAATTTAAAGGGGACCCATCAAATTCACGGTGTTGATGGTTGACACGCGTCACGGTGGGGCCTACACAGCTCAACCTCACGGGAGCTTATCGTGAGGTGGAACGCATAGTACCTTTTCCCACACACACACACACACACACACATTTGGAGGGGATTGGAAGTCAACATTTTATTTTTCTATCTTTGTACCAAAAAGGGGAAATGGAAAAGCCCTTCCATCCACTGCTTCATGTGCTGGATCCATGTGGAGGTTGAGTGGACCGTACCATTTGCAGCTAACCCGAATAACCTTACGTTTTTTTGTTTTTTTTAAAATAAGCCTAGGTTGAGAAGAACAGAAATGCTATCTAGAGCTTTTGTAATTTATTCAAGGCTTGATTAAAGAGGTGGTTGGGAGCATGTTCAGGTTTGATCCAGACTGTCTGCATTGTAGACCCCGTTGTGTAGTATAGATCCAAAGAGCCAATGATGGAACAATCTTGTTCATCCGATTTTTGCTCACTGACACCATTTTATTTTTAACTGTTGTGTCCTTGATTGGACCATTGGTATTGTTCAATTATTCTAGTAATGTATAATAAATGTGTCATTATTAATTATGATTATACTATTAATAAATCAAACATGAAAATTGCCAATCAAATTCAGATGTATTTAAGAGACAAGTGAAAGAATTTGTAATCGTTCTTAGCATTACTACGAAATAAATCTTGAATTCGAATAATAACATCAGTGTATTTTCAAAATGATTTGACATTAAAGTAATGAAAAAAATGTTATCTTTGTGATTTTAACGCTAATAAACTGAACATAAGAATTAACGGTCAAATGCAAATGTTACAACAAAAAAGGTAAAATAATTTATAATCACTGCACATTTCCTAATTTACATTAACTCGATACTTGGTGAAATAAACGAGCTCCAAAGGGGCGTTTGGATTAAGCTACTTATGTCGTAAGTAGCTTATCTTAGTTTCTACTAATTCAACCGGTAAATATGTTTGATAAACAACATATTTTTTAACAAAAAAGTAAAAAGCATGTTCAGTTTCCAACATTAGAAGTAATTATCCCTCAAGTTTGTTTGGTCTTCATCACATTTACCATCCATCATGTAGGGCCAACCTTTGATGTAAACCATTCATTATGCAGCCACACCTTTAATGTAGGTCATCTATCATGTGAGGCCCACCTTGGATGTGGGTCATTCATCAATATGGCCCAACCTTTAGTGTGCAACATTCATTATGTAGGGCCACCTTTGATGTTAGTCATCCATCAAGTAGGGCGGCCCACCATCAATGTTATTGTCCATCATATGGGAACCGTCTTCAATATCAACCGCCCATCATGTGGAGCCCACCTTTGATGTGGATCATTTATCATATGGGCCCCAACTCTGATGTGGGTTGCCCATCATACAGGGCCTGCCTTGGATATGGGCCACTCATTATTAGGGTCAACCTTTGATATGGACTGTCCATTATGTGGGGCCTACCTTGATAGGGATCATTCATCATGTGGGGCACACCATTATTAATTGCCTATCATGTGGAGCCTACGTTTGATGTGTATTATCCATCATGTGGGCCCCACCTTCAACATGGGTTGCTAATCATGCCTTGGATGTGGGTCATTCATCATTAGGAGCTGACCTTTGATGTGGACCATCCATCATGTGGAGCCATCTCAATATGGGTCATCCTTCATGTGGGGCCCAACTTCATTGTCCACCGCCCATCATGTGGAGCCCACCTTTGATGTGGACCGTCCATCATGTACGCCCCACCTTTGAAGTAGGTTGTCCATTATACTAGCCTTCTTTAGATGCAAGCATTTTATCATTGTGGGTTGACCTTTGATGTGGACCATCAATATGTGGGCCCATATTAATATAAGGTCATCCATCATGTGGGACTCACCTTTTATGTGGACCGTCCACCATGTGAGCCCCACCTTCAATGTGCACAGTCCACCATGTGGGCCTCCCTTGATATGGACCCTAAGAGACAGCTTCCTTTGGCATAGAGCATGATAAACAGAGAAGTAGAAACGTACTTAGTTAAAAGGCTGGAAAAAAAAAGAAAGAATTGTTTATTAAGCAGCTTTTAACACATAAGTTATTTTAACAACGATGCTTATCAAATTAACTTAAGTGAAAAAAGTAATTTAATTACTTAATATAAGTTAAAAAGTTACTTATTTGGTAGTATTCGGATGGGCCCTAATTGTAATTTTCAAGCTATGTGGTAATCCAAAGTAAGCCATATGATTTTAGTTAGATTTACTTATGTGTGCCACATCTATGGTAGATCAAATGGTTGTGGATTCTTCATTTATCACTCAAAAGGCTAATTTATTAGGTCCACTATGATGACTTGCTAGTAAGTGGTATGTGTTTAGATCCCCACCATAACTTTACATCTTAGAGAACTTTGCATGGCAGGAGCATGAAGAAAAGGGAAGGAGAAGATCAATGGCTCAACTTTCCATAAATAGTAAATTTATTCAAAGAAGGTGTTTGGTTAAGATGGATGATAAATCAGTCGGAGCTTTAGCTGGAGGCCTTGTTGGTTAATTGTGAGAACGAAGGTGCGATTAATTTGGCTAAAAAAAAATTGTTTATCACTCGTGTACTAAACATATTAATGTGCATCAAAATTTTATCGGACATGTACTTAAGGAAGGAGACGTGACTTTAAAGAAAATTCATATGAGCGTGAATCCGGCTGACATGCTTACTAAGGTAGTTCTCACAGAGAAGTTTAAGTTCTGTGCAACTTTTTTGGACTCGGCAAAAGTATAAATGAAAGACAGAGTATGCACAAAAAACGATGGTGAAAATATAATGTAAGACAAAAATAAAGATGAGGAAAAGAATCTATGAAGAATGAATATTGAAGACATGATGGAGATTATTATTGATGCCTCAAATCTATAAACAACAGAGTTTGTCGATGTCATTGAAAAAATTCAAAAAATCCATAATTTATTGCTGGAACATTTTGATATTTTCTTGATATCATCGAAGCGCCATTGAAGGTACCATTGAGCATGTGCACAAAATTGTGTAAGTGCGGAATTTGTTTCATATTCTGATTGTGATACGATTTTATGATATATATATATATATATATTAGGTATAATCAGGATTTGGGGATCAAGAGAAGTGTTTTAGGTTTTTCTAAATTTGTTCCTAAATATTTCAAGAGCATAGCTTGGCTTGTTGGGAAGATTTGATTGTGTGCTCACGTGGAGTGTGTATGTATTAGTCTTGGCTTGTTGGGAAGATTTGATTGTGTGCTCACGTGGAGTGTGTATGTATTAGTCTTGGCTTGTTGGGAAGATTTGATTGTGTGCTCACGTGGAGTGTGTATGTATTAGTCCGTGGGCTGTAGATGTTTGTTAAAAAAATAAAAAGGGTATTAGAATGTTACATGCATGCATGGATTGGCTCTGCTTTGTATGGTTGACAAACTGGTGTCTAACTTCCCTTCATTGCATGGCATACAAAAATATGAGTAATTCTAGGGCGATTCACTCGGCATTTAGTCACAAGTGTCCCCCACATTTTGAGAGCATGAAACACACAGCCGGGTAGGGCCAACCATGAAGTAGGTATGAAATCCACTCCATCCAACATTGTCAAAATCATGTTAACATGCAACCCAAATCAGGACAATCCAAAACTCAAGTGGGCCACACCACTCCATTCACTCACCTTTTGGATCCAACTGATTTTGGTTTTTTTGTTCATCTTGGTTTGTACTTACTTTACGAACGGGTTTGATGGAATATAAACATTATGATGTGCCATGTAGATCTCAATAGCAGTCTTTCCCCCATTTCACTGTGGTGCGGCCCATGGAGTTTCATATCAACTTAATCTTTCCCACAAATATGTATACTTTGCCCCGGTTATGGACAAATGTACTAAAGGCATAATTCTTACAAAAAGGCTCTAGGGTGGAAAGGAAATGTCCAATGGGCCTTTGCATACAGAAACTCCCTAAATGCCTTTCCACTGCAACAAGGTGTCACAATCGATATATGGGCATCAAGGGCCAAGATCACTGTTATGCTAAGACGGTGGCACCATATCAGATACAACTTACTCATATTTGAGCCCAGGGCTTCCTTATTCGAGAAAGCCTCCACGCGCAACATGGATTGAAAGCATGCGCTGGAGATGGGAGTTTCTCTATTTTAACTTGCTCTCCTGCCGAATGAAAATGGATATCTGCTTATTGGGATTGATGTGAGAGGGTAAGGATGGCTATATTGCTGGGAGTGCACGAATGAAATGCAATTCCAATACCTCCCAAGGAAAATAAAATCCCAAATTGGATCCGCAATACAACATTTCTACAAATGTTATACTTTAAAACGTTATTATCATTTTTTTTATTTACTTATTATTATTATACTTACAAAAGTTGTTATTATTTATTTATTTATTATTATTATTATACTTAGACTGTCTCAATCACAGCTAGCCATGGAAAATGAGTTCATGTAACTAGTTGACCTTCCAGCGGAGCCGCACCAACACGAAAATGAAATGCCACTGCTAACGCCCAGGTCAGCCCCAAGTTAAATTTGGAGATTTTTGTACGGTTCTCAATGACTTTTATGGTGTGGCCCACTTGATGTTGTGGCCAATCTAACTAGTTGTGTGTGATAGATTCTCTTATATCATTTCTTCGTTTATTTATTGAACAGGGTATGCTTGACCAAATGGTTTATAACTTTAGTTTTAGTTAGTTAGATGTCCAAAATTATTCTAGTTATAAAGAATCTGAACGGTCAACGTGATTTGGCACTCCTTGAAACTTTATGGGCCCAATATTCAGGCTAATCCAAAAATTTAGAAGGCCATAAAAAAGAGAAATGCAAATCAAGGGAGGAAACTGTTTTCCTTTCTCATGGCCCACCAGAGTTTTGTATCGGGCTGAAAGTTGATTATTTAAGGTCTCAAGGGGTGCCGAATCACGTTGACCGTTCAGATTTTGTCTCCATGACACATGTACAAAAGCACGCACGGGTGCTCACGTGAGAAGGTGCGCATGAAGCATTCCTCTCTTTACATATGCTAATATACGTGCCTCCTGCGCAGCGCGCACAGAAGACATCATGCCGTGCGCACCACCAACACACGTAGAAAGGGTGGGCGGGGGTTAGGATCCACCGTATTGCATTCATAAAATCTAACTCGATCATTAGGTCTGTGATAGAAATTTATTTGTATACCTCAAAAATAAGGCTGATTCGTGATTCAGGTGAGCCACACCAAGTAAAACCATTTGATTTGGATGGCCATCTCTGCACTGTTTCCACTCACGTGCCCCACCAACATTATAGACATGGCTGATCTTTCATCCATACGACTAAGTTATTATCACACACCTCATATATGGAGTATATTTCAAAGACAAATCAAGGTTGGCCCAACCCCAGCCAACCCAGTAGCTGCATAGAGACGTGGATTGCATGCTTATCCTATCAGCAACCACCCGGGGTGTACACGATTCGCGTTAGCTCGATTAGCTCGCTCGGCTCTACTCGAAAAAGCTCGATTCAACTCGGTTTAAAGCTGAGTTCAGGATAAATCGAGCTGATTTTTTTGAGCTTGAAAAAATTTCAAATCGAGTTTAAGTTTATTCGAGCTCGACTCAACTCAAATCAAACCCCAACTCAAATTGAACTCGGATCGAACTAGTTTAGTGACGCAATTATTTTGATATTGATGTTGCTCACCAAGTCCTTGATGAAATGACTCAACAAAGTGTTGGCTAGTGACAAAGAAGATACGTGTATAAAATAAATACTAATTTTCTTTGATTTTGAGTTTGCATTACATACAGTGAAAAGTTGAAGTGCACTGCATGTGTTTATAAAAATGCCACAAAAGCTTGATTTTGGCTAAAATTAACCCAAGCTGTTGATCGAATCGAGCCAAGATAGGCAGTTAAGCTTGAACCGAGCTCAGTTGAGTTCGAGCCGTGGTCATCTAGTTGCCGAGCAGAGTCGAACTGAGGCCAACTCGACTCGGTTGACTTCACCTTGTTACTAGTTAGTGCAGATAGATTCATCGATGATGTTTATATTTAATCCAAGCTGTCTCTCCATTTTTACAGCTCAATTTGTAGCATGGGCCTAAAAATGAGTAAGATCCAAATCTAAAATGGACCACACCACAGGAAAATAGTGGTGATTAAACAGCCACCATTAAAATTTCCGAGAGTCCACTATAATATTTATTTACCATCCAACCTATTGATTAGGTCCAAAAGAACGGGATGAAGGGAAAACACAAATATCAGCTTGATCCAAAACTTACATCGGTCTAAAGAACTTTTTAATTGTGGACTTCCTGCACTCTTTTCCGTGGCGTGATTTCCCTTAGATTTGGATCTGACTCGATTTTAGAATGATGCAATACAATTAGTTGGAAAAATAATTCAACGGCTTAGATTAAATACCTACATCATCGTTGGCCTAAGAGCACCAACTACCTATTAGGCAGCTGCAGTCACAGCATGTAATCCGAGGGTCTGGGACAATGTCCCAACCAATACCGGTCGGCTGGAGATGGGTCTATCTTGATGTGTATGTAAAATCTACTCCACCCATAACGGCTGTGATGATAATTTAGCTTTATTGGTCCAACATCAGCCACATTTATAATTCTAGTGGGTCACATTAGTGGAAATAATCGTGCAAGGATGCCCACTATCTAAATTGCTTCACTTGGTGTGATCTATATACATCATGTATGGGTCTAATGTTTAGTCTCCATGCATTAACTAGGAAGATAATGGATGGAGTGGATTTCACATAAACATCATGGCAGGCCTATAAAAATTCAATGATAGGTGTCTCTTCTCCCACTGTTTTTCTTTTTGTGGCTCACTAAATCACAAATCAGCCAAAATTTATGTACACAATGGTTTAAATGCTATCATAAACTTAATTAACGGAGTGGATCAAAGAATACATCATGGTGTGGCAAACTTGTCTAAGTTGGCATTACCCGGTGGAATTTGGTGAGCGAAAGGTCTCCTGCCATACAGTCTATATACAACAGAAACTTGGGATGTCCAAAATTTTACTGTTAATTAATGTTTAATTAATATTATACATAAGAGGGAAAGAAGGAAATGTGATTACCTGCTTGAGTGGGCCCACCATAGTATTTATGTGAAATCCAATCCGACCATCATGTGAGTCACCTCATGTTAGGACTAGGGACAAAAAAATAACTACCATCCGTTATTCAGGTAGAGTACATCGATTGGAAAGCAGTATATATGGCAACAATTACCTTCAAAATTGTTTACTTAGCGTGCCCCACATGAATCATGGATAAGTATGATTTTTAGGCCATGCGCTTAAGTTTTAGTTTTTCATCTATTGGTAAGAGGGGATTGCATATTATCATCACCGTGGCCTCGTAAAAATCAAGGGTGGACTTGTCTATCCCAATTTTTTTCCCTTAATGTGGCCCACCTGAATCACAGATCAACCCGATTTTTTGAATATGATCCTAACATGATATTTCACATATAATGATTGGATTGGATCTTAGTCATGGTAGGCCCTGTAAAAACTCAAGGGCGGGCTTCCGTCCCATTCTTGAGAGAAATGGAGATGTATTTAGGGTTGTACACGAACCGAGCCAGCTCGATTAACTCGCTCAACTCGGCCGAATCCGGAACTGAGTTCAGTCTGAAACGGACCATTTTCTTCAGCTCGAAACCGACTTCGAGCTGAGTTTGAATAGGTCCCAATTCGGCTCGGCTTGATTCAAAACTTGACTCGACCTGGCCCGACTTGACTGTTTATATATATCTATATATATATATCCTAAATCCTTATCCTAAATATTTGAGACAGAGAAGTGAGAACGCCGCCCGACCCTAAACTCTAAAAGTCTCCATCTCTCTCAATCTCTCTTGTCTCTTCCTTTCAATCTCTCTCTTGACTTCTGAGATAGTTCACCGCTCATCTTTAAAGTGACAGTGACTCATCTACTTCACAGGTGTTATAGATTTACAGTAATCTAGGCTGTCCAAATCGTGAGTCCCTTTGTAGATGGAGCAGGTCCGAAACTGGCCCGAACTTGCCCGATTGTTGATCGGGCCGAGTTCGGGTTGGACATGTTGGCCCGGTGATTAGGCTGGGCCGGGTTTAGGATGGGTTTGACTGGTGACTGGGTCGGGCCAGGTTGAGTCCAGTTTGACTCGATTCGGCCCGATGTACACCCCTATATGTATTGCAGAAAGATGAGTTCAAGTCCAATGAGTTGGACCGCATGCTATATGCCATCCATGTGATAACTTTTAAAGTATTAAGTACATTTCACATCTAACCCTTTATCTAATTGTGATCCACTCAATGAATGGTTGTTGAGGAATTTTTTAAAAGGTAATGCTCATGAATCTTGATGGGGCCAATTTATTAGACAGATTGAATGTCATATGCATATAGAAGGTCAGAAATTATCAGCAGGTTGGACTAGAGACCTGTTAAATAATAAATAAAAAAAACTATTCCGGCCTTTCATTTTTTTATGGGGCCTAAGTGATGTGAATGTGAGATCTACTCCAACCACCATATGTGTAATCCCATGTTACGCCAAGAGCCAAAAACTCAAGCTGACTAGTGATTCAAGTGCGCTACACCAAGGGAAACAGTTGGGAGAGAAACGTATACCATTGATTTTTACAGAGCCCACCATGATGATTATATATAATCCACTCCATCAATTAGATGACACACTAAAACTTAAGACTGGGGTCTAAAAATCAAGCCCATCCGTTATTTGGTGGACCACACTAAGGGAAACAGTTTAGAGAGTGAACATTGCCTTGGATATTGTTTCTAATCATGTGGTCTACCTGAATCACATATGGCGCTGATTTTTTGTCTTGGCCTGACATAAGATGACTCACTTGAGAGTCATGTTGGATTCCAAATAAACAGCGAAGTCGAGCCCACCTGAGCAGGCAATCCCTTTTCCTTTGAATTTGTTAACATTAATTAATAGCCAACTCCGACCTAACTTGACCTAACCCAACCAACCCATTCCGACCCAAGATGGGTTAGGGTTGAGAATAAGGAAGCAGCTTGGGTTAATCAACTCTTTCATCCTATGTCATTCATCTGATCCACGATCCATCTTGCTCTACCATTCTCTACAACTCTATGATACAGAATGGTGGCTTTGGTATTAATCCGTAATTTGGAAAATATGCATATAAGAGAGACCTCGATTCACGAAGGAATGACATTAATCTCTTGCATCCATATCTTGCAGTACTAAATTATAATTTTAACTATGCATCTTAGGGTTAAGAAATTTATGTAAATTTAGATGAAAATTAATTCTAAACTATTAAAAATGATGATTTGAAAATTTTCAATGCTTCTATCTTGAGTCTTTAGACTAAGGCCCCGTTTGTTAAATCTAAAGTCTAAAGCCTGAATATGAAATCTGAAGTCTGAATCTAAAATCTGAGACCTAAATCTGAAATCTGAAGTAAAAAAACTTGTTTGATAATTATGGCTGAAGTCTAAAAATTAAGTTCTGAATTTGAAATAATTTATTTGTTAACAAACATCTAAAATGCCTGAAATATGTTAATTTGACACATTTATCCTTATTTATCTTCTATTGTTTGGAAATGCTTTACATTAAAGAAATTATTTTTTATTAAATGAAAATAAAATTATTCTATTTAAGTCACATAAACTATAAAGTATTTAATGATTAGATACCACCGTGGTCAGTGCTCTGTTAACCTCTCCATGATGTATGTGTTTTATCCATTTTGTTCATCCATTTTTACATATCATTTTAGTGCTTCACCTCAAAAAAAATTAGGGGGATATAAATCTAAGGTGGACCACACCACCGTGGTCAGTGCTCTGTTAACCTCTCCATGATGTATGTGTTTTATCCATTCCGTTCATCCATTTTTACATATCATTCTAGTGCTTCACCTCAAAAAAAATTAGGGGGATATAAATCTAAGGTGGACCACACCATAGGAAAACAATAATGATTGAATATGCACCATTAAAATCCTCTTATGGCCCACTGTACTGTTTATTTGACATTCAATCTTTTTATTAGGTCATACATGCCTAGATGAAAAGAAAATCCAAAGATCAGCTTGATCCAAAACTTTTGTGGCCTCCAAAAGATTTTTAATGGTCGACACTCATTCAACACTATTTTCTATAATGTGGCCCACTTGAGATTTTGATATACCTAATTTTTTATCCCATGTCATGAAATGATCTAAAAAAATAGATAGATGGCATGGATGAAATATATACATCGTGATAGGGCCCACATAGCGCCGACCACTAGCCATTGGCCGGTGGCAATGGGAGTAGCCAACCCGTTCCCGTCTTCATCCAGGACGGGACGTGGATTGCGCACTTACAATGTCAATAACAAGTTAACTACAGACACTTTTCTGTGTGGGCCGATCATGATACATGTATCCTATTCATGCCATCTATTTATTTTTCAAGACTATTTTATTACGTGAGCCTAAAAGTGAAGCAGATCTAAATCTCATCTGGACTACGCACAGGAAAGAGTGGTGATTGAATACTCACCGTTAAAAACTTTTAAAGTACCACAAAAGTTTTAAATTAAGCTCATATTCACTTTTTCTCTTCATTCAGGTGTGCGTGACCAATCAACAGGTTGGATGACAAACAAACATTCAGGGAGCCTTGAGAAGCTTTTAATGGTGAGCATTCAATCCCTACTGTTTTCTTATGGTGTGGTCTACTAGATATTTTAATCTCCTTCATTTTTAGGATCATGATTTATAATGATCTGAAAAAATTGATGGACGTCTGGGATAAAACACGCATGCACCATGTGGGGCCATAGAACATCGTCAGTATCCACCTCGCCACCGACTCTGTTAGTACGCAATCCACGCCGGATTTCCCGCGAAAGCCTTTCACATGAAGTTCCTGCGCTGGAAAATTGGGTGGGGCCCAACGTGATATTCCTAAGAAATCCATCCTGTACATCCGTTTTCTGAGCTCATTTTAGGACTTGAGACCAAAACCAAGAAGGATCCAAGACTCAAGTGGGGCGCACTAGAGTAAAAGGTGGGTAGGAAAATTCCTACCGTTGAAAACTTTCTGGGTAGAAAGTGACGTTTACATGACATCCATACCATTAATAACGTCATTCGTACTTGGATGAACTGAAAACACAAATATTAGCCTGATTTAAAACTTCCCTGGCCCACGAGTATTTCAACTGTGTACGTTTAATACTCACATTTTAGGTCCACTTGAGTATTAGTTACGGTTCATTTTTCACATGTTAACCTAAAAATATCTCAGAAAATAGATGGATGAGGTAGATTTCTCAAGAACATCACGTTGGGCACCACCCAGGTCTCCAGCACAGGAACTTCCTACGGAAGGCTTTCGTAGGAAATCCGCGTCCTCAAGCATGAAGTCGTACGAGGACGCGGATTGCGTGCTGCCCTCGCCCGTCCCTAGCACCGAACGGGTAGTTCCGTGGGCAGGCCCACCGTGATGTATTTGTACATCCAAACCATTAATTCTTTTTCTTAAATTATTTTAAGGTGTGAACACAAAAACGATGCAGATCTAATGCTCAAGTGGACCACACCAAAAATAGCAGCGGGATAATGATTTTCACCATTAAAAAATTCATGTATGTATATATCCACTGTTGAAGCCTTTCTAAGGGCCACTGTGATTTTTTTTTTTTTTAATTTTACCATCCAACCTGTTCATCAGGTCATGTATACATGGATGAAGTGAAAATGCAAATATTAGCTTGATCTGAAACTTTTCTAGCTCTCAAGAGTTTTTAACGGTGGATATTTAATCCCCACCTTATAGTCCAATTAATCATTAGACCTGCTTCTTTTATTGGATCACACCTTAAATTATCTGAAAAAGTTGATGGACGGTGTGAATTAAACACATAAATCATGATGGGGCATAAAGAAGTTTCGCAGGTTAAAAGTTGATTTTATATTGCGCAAGAAAAAATTTCGCGTATTAACTTGAAATGGATACTTTTAGAAGTAAAAATTTTTTATTTAATAAAAAACTCACGGAGCGCATTCGGCTTTCACCATTAAGCCAGACTCCTATCACGGAAAGAATTCAGTGAAAAACCACTTAGCGATTTCCGTCTTCCGCGTTAATAAAGCATTAACAAACACCACTAAACACGAAATTTTTTTCCATATTCTATGTTAAGTGTAAAAATTCAGCGTTAACAAACACGGCCTAAGAATTTCTTATGGATGGGGATTTATCTTAATTTTTCGTAATTTTTTTTATTGTTGTTGGAACATTTTAATGTTGTTATTAAATAGACATTGATGCAACTCCTCAAAGAAGGTATGCAATCTTTGATGACATTGTTCTCCCTCACATGTAAGAAGGTGCCTCTCTATTGAAGTCATTTTGGTTTGAAAATTTTTAGTTTGAAAATAAATCCTTCTTGATTGGATAGAGTGCAAACTAGGGAAAAGCGAAACAAAGCAAACATGTGACATTAGCCAGAGGTACTTGAAATTAGTGCTAGGGGAAACAAACCGTTTCCACCAAACTATTTTGCAATAGAAAAGTCATCCAAAATGCTCTTCCTTTGCATTTGGATATGTTTGGATTGCAATCCCACAAAAGGGTTTTTTTTTTCTTCTTCTTTTTCTTCTGTTTTTTTTACTTAAAAAATTTCATTTAAAATATTACATTAAAGGCAAACTCTTTCCCTAACAAAATGAAAATGTAAGTTTTTTTTACCACAACTTCCTTTTCTTTCCAAACAAGTGCAAAAGTCTTATTGACATAAAATATATGTTTTGCTTAGTTTGTACTTGTATCATCCCGAAAATCGGGGGTTGAGTAAAAAACCCAATTCCCGAGTTTCAAAATGTTATTTATGCAACATAGATAATATTAGATGCATGTTGTCAGTAAACAGGCATTAAACAAGATTGGGATTAAGCCAAAACAACATATCATACTCCAGAGACAGTTAAATTAACAAGCGGAAGACTGTGATAGTATGTATAACATATATAAACTGTTGTATGTCTCCAGAGTGTGAACATGTTACCAGGTTATATATATACATACATGTATACTCCAAAAGTAAATAAAAAGAATATACATGAGTACTCTAAAAATATAAAATGACAAGTGTCAAGGCATCTAATCAACCTCCCTGTAATCCCGTCAATCAGAATACGCATAAAGGAGGGATCCTCCTCATCATCATCAAGTCCAGCTCCGCTTCTCAAGCAGCGTCATCATCTGCAACAAAAACAGGGATTGGTGGGTGTTCGAAAACACCATCCCGCAACGTGGGAGTGAGTGATCAACTCCATAGAATAATAGAGCAGAGATTAGCATGTTATCAAATCAATCATGCGATAATAGTAAAGCAATAAATCAAACATTCCTAAATACTGTTGTTAATGCAATATGACATGACATGATGGTGCCCTCACCGACGATCTCCCTCATACGGCACCATCTTACGCCCGCGGCATGCTTTCTTTCCACAGTGCTCCACATCTTACAGGCACATGCAATGTGATGGTGATATGATTACCGAATTATTATTAGTCCATTCATACAGTAGTATTAGGAAACTAAGGTACCTTGCTTATATCAATCCCAACACAGATCCTATCTAGGGTCGTCACTCCTAGTAATCTCATACGATGTTATATTTGTAGGTCGCTGCAAGGGCTGTTGCTTGCACTCGTTGCACCGCTCCCCCATCACCTTATCAATACAGGCCTAATTATCCTTAAGACTTCATCAGGACTCGTCGCCCCCATGCGGTGTCAGGATAAACTCGAGGTCACTACAAAGGGCTCGTCAGCTGATCAGTGTAGGTCGACAGCAAGAATATAGTGTCCCATACCACCATAATCTGCTCAGAGTAGGGTGCTCACTGGTCACTACGGGGAGGTTTGTGGCCCCAGCATAGGCCGACAACTCGACCACGGTGTCCCATACCACCATGCCCAGCTCATGAGTCTTTATGGATCAAGGTACCATGGTTAACAGGGTTTCCAATGGTAAGTTCAGTACCCTAGGTTCAAGCAGTTATGACTCATACATGGTGAACATACAATGGCCAGTCGGGTTACTTGATGGGCTCAACTAGTACGATCGCATCTCAAGCTGAGCGACATGAAGTGCATAAAATACTTCGCGTGGCCTAACCACTGCCGCCAACTCCAAACACGACTCGCGTTCATCAATGCGTCCTTCGTGGTAAATAAAAACTAACCACAAATTTACTCTGTTACCGACTGCCTGGACTAAGTATAGCCCCAAACATTTGTGAATCCACATCATCAATCACATAAGAGTAATGGAAATGAAATACAACAATATAAGCATGTTATCGCATGTTATAACATACCACTTAAGCAATTCATTCAACACATGCATTTCATACATACAATGAAATCCATAACTTAGCCAACATGATGAAAATCATTTACATCAGCATATTACTTGAGAATTTAATCTCAAAACTATTTCACAACACCACATACTCAATACATACTAATACAAACATTTATACAAACACTTAGTCTACACACTTAAGTCTACATAGTGTATGTCGACTCAAAGTGCGCATTTGGGCGAATCTCTTCGCCAAACTAATTATGCACGCATTCCTAATATCCTAATGCGACAAAAAGCCATGTCAACCATTTCAGCAAAATATGGATGTATACAGTAATTCCTACAAATGACTAAAATGCCCTAAATCTCATATTTTTCCTACGTTTACGAAACAGGAAACGGACAACATGTTGTACATGTCAAACGGCGTTGCCGTCGATAATCTACTATTAAACGACATTGAAAGCTTTGAAATTAGTCAATCAAAGCATCTAAAATCCGCACCTTGTGTCGTAGAAGTGTATCGTTTCGAACGGAGCGTATACGATTCGTCAACGGCGTACAGGTGACCTAATGCACAAGTACATCAGCTACTTTGCTATTTGAATCGAAGAAATTCCCAAATCAGCAAGTGGTTAGGGTTTTTCTTACCTAGAAGTGTATTGGAATCGCCGGGAAAGCGATTGGAGTGCGTTGCTTTAGCACGCGTAGCAGCAGCATCAAGTGGCAGGAAGATCTCTGCCACACTCTCTCACAAACTCTCACTTTTTCTCTCTCTCTAGCTAGGGTTTCTAGCAAATTCGGATGGGTGAGAGAAGTGAGGGTTTCAAACCCTTTTATAGCCTAAAACCTTCCCAAATTAGGCTTAGGAATAAGGTTCACTTGAGGTATAACCAAATCGGGGCTGTTCTGGTCCAAAAGAGTATTTCTGGAGGTCCTCTGGCCGAACGCGGTCGGACTTAAGCTCAGGCATACTGGATCTAACACACATCAAGTTTTCAGATCGGTAGAGTTCTCAGATAGCACGTGGCCGTCTAGTTTTAGTTCAGCGGTCATCACACCTAGATCAGGTCTACAAGTCTCGTGATATGAAAGAAAAATTTTTCCTGATCCGAGGGTGTAATTTGGCTGAATTCTGATGGTCAGAACGCTTAATAATAACGTGCCAAGTCACGTGTCAGATTTGAATTAAAATTTTCAAATCTAACCCTTTTTTCATTCTCTTCACTCCAGGCTCAATGAAATAGCCTTTGAACGTCGATTAGCCTTGATTTTTGAAACGATTGTCAAGTCCAGCCAAGCGGTCATAACGGTTTAAGATGGTATATATCGGACTTTCGATGCGCGGTCTAGATCCAATACAAAGTTTCAAAAGGTTCCTGAGAACAAATCGGTTTAGAGTTTGATCCCAAGTTTCAGGATATTATAGCGTCATGGATTCTACAAGTTTTGGGTCTTGTAGAACGTATTTAAAGCGATTAGGGACAATTTCACAGCTACTCCAGCGTAGCGCTAGCTAACTTACGCTTAATTTCTAAAGGAATTAATCCTAAGTGATTTCTTTGGCTATGGAATTGAGTTCTGAACGGTTACCAAAGTGTTTTGGTTGACTCATTGCCTAAGGATGTCTAATCTCAGGTTGGCAAAAATTCAGGGTGTTACAGTACTCCATCCAAACAAGACCTAAGTTTTTTACTAATAGATTGTTATTTAATATTCACAATTAGAAAAATCATAAAATGAAGTTTAGATGATAATGACCAATTGCATGAGCCGCATGACCACATCCCCAACATCTCCCACTTGGCCATGATAATAAAATATATGATAGAGTTGTTGGTGGGCTATACCAAAATTGATTTTTCTGCTCATGAATATACTCATAATCACATTGTTATCACATATTTTCACTCAATCTATCTTTTAATCCGCAATATATAGGTTTTCACTCAGCTTGTCTTTTCCTCTTATGTTTCTATAATGGTGACTCCCATCATTTTAAACAACATATATTTTTAAGCCCCATGATATGAACATGCTTCGAGAATATTTACATAGACAAACCCTTTGTCAAAGGAATCATTTCACTTGAAGACAAGCAACCCACTATTACTTTATTTCTTACACTTGGTATTAAGACTTAACTTCACCAATGTGTTATAAGGTTTTGCTCCGTCTGACTCGTGGTTTAGCTTTTATGGTGATGTCAATGTCATGAGGATTTTCATGCTCTCGCAAATATATCATTCACTATTAAACAAACAAGTGCCTTGAAATCTTGATGCATTCTTCATAAACAATTCCACACTTCCACCATTTGACTATCATACTTCTAAAGATGAGTAAGTTGCAAACACTTCGTTATTTTCGAACGATATCCTAAATATAATGATGGGGACTATGGGGACCACACTACCAATCATTAAACTAGGAATCTATTATAGATGGGAATTTCTCTCAATTTCCCTTTCAAAGCATTCTAATCTTGTTCTTAAATGGACTTTGATGCAACTTTTGAAGAAGGGTTGCAACCGTTGATTAGAATTGTCCTCCATCATAAATGAAAAGGTGCCTCTCTATTGTAGACGCGTTTTCGGTTTGAAACTTCTTCATTTGGAAAAAAAAAAATTTCCTATTTTCTTAGTAATAAAATAGTTAATTAATATTCGTAATTAAGAAAATCATGAAATGAATTTAAGATAGTAATGACTAAATTGCATGAGGCCACATGGTCACATCCAAACAATTTACAATAGTTTTTCAGATAAATGAATTTGAAGCAATTGATTTTCTTTCATGACAGAAATCATTCTACCACGTTTTAGCTTTTCATGAATTCTTTTTATCTAGTTAAGAAAAAACAGAGCTAGATTTACCACTCCAAGTTCCCCACATATAGTTCAAGACCGATATGCATTTTGGTATATAAGTACAGAAAATGACCACTTGAATTACTATCATCATGCAAGAGAATGGGTCTGCATATACTTAGATTATTGTAATAAAACATAAAACATCATTCAAATAGACTAATATAGAGTTTGTCACTTTGTTATGCTTAAATTATCAGTAACTCACTTTTCATGCATGCAAAACAAGTGCGGAAGACCCCCAATAGAGCCAAAATCACCTGATTTATCAAGCGATTGTATTGGAGGACTTCAAAGGAAGGAAATGGATGATTGCGAAGATGAAAAGTAGACCTCCTCTTGCTATTGATTTCGTTAGTTGAAGGATTAAGATTGTCCACTCGGTGCAAATTTTGAAAAATAGACCATCCATGGCAAGGCCTACCAAACCCGCATGTATGAAAATTTCAAAAACTGATGAGGGAAAAAGTAACAATTATTGTGGATTTTCTAGAGAATAAGCATACCAAGGGGGTCTTGAATTATGGTTAGACTAGGGGTATGGCACTTGAAACATTTGCATGTGCAACAAGGGAATAGAGAGCAAGAAGAGAGATGCGAAGAGGAAAAAAAAAACAAAAGAGAAAAGAAAAGGAAGAGAGATGCAAGGAAAGGTGAGGCTACATGTAGTTGCATGTTACATATAAAGCAGAAAGCGGAGAACATGGGCAACCCATCTTCACTATTTCCCTTACAGTGGCCCACTCAAGTCCCTGATCCAACTCATTTTTTGGGCTGACGTCCTAACATGAGCTGACTCAATATGAGATGTCACCCACCAAGCTTTTGTTTTGTAATGTTCCTACATCTAATTAAAGGAAAGGAGGGTTCAGTGAGGCATACATGCATTAAAAGAACTGAAAGGAAGCAAGTGAAATCTATGCCGTCCATCGTGAGGTAAAATCTCAACCATTCCTTGGCAAGCAGCTACATCTTTTAAAACTAATTGTGAGGGAAAAAATGTCCAAAGCTATTGACATTAATAGTAGAGATTGGAGAAAAGCAAGTAAAACAAAATATGGTTGGGCAAAATTTTATAAGTTTATTGAACTTTGTCCCAACCTCACTTATTAAAAACAAGAAAGTAACAAAAAATAAAATAAAATACATCTTCACTATGCTTCATCTTTATGCAACTCCACATACAAACAAACCATAACTTCATAGCAAGGACCCATTGCTTAAGATAATATGATAGGATGTCACACTCAAAAGGACATGTTCAGCATACTCATGCTCAGGCTTTCCATCATCAAATTCTCCATTAATCCACACCCGACTGCCTTCAAACTTCTCTCCTTTTCATTGAGAGGAAGGATTAATGGAGATTTTGATGATTGAATCTTCAAATTACTCTCCTTCGGCTTGAGAGGGCAAGCAGAGAGAGGAAGTACTGGGAGATTATCACAGTTGCAGATCTCGATCATGTATCCATCTGGATCGTGGAAGAAGAGCTGATCGACCTTAATTCCTCCCTCCTCAACCACAGCTGTGACATACTTGATTCCCATCTCTTCCAGCTTTCTCTTCACTAGACCCATGTCCGAACACTGCGATATAGTTAGAAAAGAGAGGAAGTGAAACATGCTTAGAGTCTTGTCAACCATGTAAGATCTCGTCTGGATGAACGGTCAAATGGAATTAAATTTAACAATAGAATAAAATGGAAATGACCAAATTGTGATTTCCATCCTTGAGATTAATACTAACAGTAGTGATAATTACGTAATGGACTAAAAGAAACATGTGAACTGAGTGTTCATTGGTTTTCTTCATTTCTTCACAAATAAATTGAATGTTCGCAATTTGATTTGCTTCTGCATCCAAACATAGCTAAAGAAAATGTTGGATATGATCAACCTAGCGATTCGGCCAGGCCTGAGGTTTGTCCAAGATCAGATTGAGCAGATAGTGCAGCTGGTCCCATTTGCCACAGTTTGTAGACTAACCACATGAATGGGAGACAAATGAAATTAAAGGTGCCCTTGATTTAACTCTAGAAAAGATTGTTACACTAACAAAGTGGAGATAATCAAATTGTAATTTCCTTAGGGGGTGTTTGGGTGCCACTGGGAATGAGTTTTTGCGCATTTTCCTCATAACAGGCACCGACAATGGCTGTATGTTAGAAACATACCAACATATACACTTGAGCTTGACATTTGTAGTCCACTCAGATGTTTTTCTGTGGTGCTTAGTTTGATGGACGGTTTAGATTTTCTAACACATGGCACATATGAACACGTGTGAGAGCTGGTCAATCTCCACCTAGCTAATCTCATTTCTTTAAAAGGGGTCATCTTTCCTAACAAATGCCAGTCTCCTACAAATCTAATGAGAAATGAAAAATGAGTGGGATCCAAATACACCCTCAGGATTCATATAGAGGGTCTCCCCTTCACACAGCAATTACATAAATTTCAAGTTGCTCTTGAAGGGATGTGACTGGAATTTGTGGCTACTTCCTCATTATGAATACTAGGAAACATATATAAGAGACTGAATTTCCGCAATTTAATTGACTTTTGTGCATCCAATTGCAACTTAAGAGTAGAAAGAAACAGGGCAGAAAGTTTGATCTAGGGTCTAGCATGCATTATAGCTTTCAACGGCCATAAATTTGTCACCGGTTGTCCATTTTTCACATATCAATGTTATTGGAAAGCTATCAACAAGTTATGCTAGGTAGGAGATCTGGCATAATTGGGATCTTCTTTGCCCCTTTCAACCGCACACCCACTGCAACAAGTAGGGGATCTCGCATAATTTAGATTAATTACAAATCTAACCCAATTTTGGTGGGCCCCATGGCCTCCACGTTGGATTCGCCATGCTAAAGTGCTGGTTTCATCCACATAATTACAAATAGCGTCTTTTCAAATTTTTTTCCCAAAACTTCAACAGTTACATTTATGTGGAGGAAGTGCCGCTTTATGGCGGGAAACTCCACATGCAGAGTGTGGGGCCTAATAAATGGGATTAAGCATAATTCTCATTTTAGTAGGCCCCACACCTTGCACCTTGGATTTGCCGCCCTAAAGTGGCACTTTCCTCCACATAAATGCAATTATTGAAGTTTTAGAAACATCTTAAAACACCACTAATTGCATTTATGAATAAGAAAGCATCACTTTAGTTTGGCAAATTCATCTTGTATGGCATGTGTCAACGATATGACCCCTAACATAAAGGATCTAGATTGCTGTAAATTGCTGTAACTGACCAAATTGCTGTAAATTACTGTTGCTGTAAATTGCTGTAACTGACCAATTGGTGTAAATTACTGTTGCTGTAAATTGCTGTAATTGACCCCTAAATTGGGGATCTAGATTGTTGTAACTAACCCCTAAATTGGGGATCTAGATTGCTGTAGAATATCTATATTATGGACAGGAAAGCTCTCAAGAAAGACAGAAAAATTCACCACAGATATTCTTCTTGTGTTTGTAGTTTTGTGTTTTGTGGTTTTGTCATGGTATCAGAGCCCGGGCTCTTGCCATCGTCTTAGAACAATCTTTATTCGATTTGTGATTTCGTTGGGCATAAAGAGGTCGTCTTCGGAGGTTCTTCACCGCTGGTTCTGTGGCATTCTTGGGCAGCATCAAATTCACTTGATCTAATTCTCTTTCTTCTTGATATTGTTTACAACTCACCTATGGAGAAATCTGAGTTCATGTGCATTAGATTTTCGGGTAAGAATTATTTTGCTTGGGCATTTCAATTCTAGATCTATATTAAGGGAAAGGAATTATGGGGGCATATTGATGGATTTGACATCAAGCCTACTGATCCAACAACGGTCGTTCAATGGGAGGCAAAGGATGCTCGTATTATGAGCTGGATATTAAGCTTTATGGATCCCGCCATTATTCTCGATCTACGACCATATAAGACAGCCAAAGCTATGTGGGATTATTTAAAGAAGGTGTATAATCAAGATAGTTCGGCTCGAAGATTTCAATTGGAGTATGAAATCGCCAACTATACTCAAGGAAATATGTCTATTCAGGAGTATTATTCAGGTTTTATCAATTTATGGACTGATTATACAGACATCATGTATGTGTCAGTCCCCATTAATGCTCTAGAATCTATTCAAACAGTTCATCAAACTACTCAGCGAGACCAATTTTTGATGAAACTACGACATGAGTTTGAAAATGTCCGCTCCAACATCATGATCAGGACTCCCTTGCCATCCTTGGATATTTGTCTGCATGAACTCCTTAGGGAGGAGCAGCGTTGCTTGACTCAAGCAACTTTGGAACAGCAGGAAGGTTCCCCCAATGTTCTCAATGTTGCATACGCCGCACAAGAAAAACAATGGGTTCGGAATATGATCAATGTCCAATGTTACAGTTGTAAGGAGTTTGGCCATATTGCTAATCAGTGTCAAAAAAAATTCTGCAATTATTGTAAAGGAAAGGGCCACATCATTTCTGAATGTTGGAAACGCCCTCAGAATCGCAATCCACGAGCTTTTCATACTTCTGTGGATGATGTAGCTCCTGACTCCATGGCTTCAGCCTCCATGCCTTCACAATCAGCAACACCTTCTCTCACACCTGAAACAGTCCAACAGATGATCTTATCTGCATTCTCTGCCCTTGGTCTCACCGGTAAACATCAATCTCTCTCTAACTTATGGTTTCTTGACTCTGGTGCTTCGAATCACATGACCTTTTCATCTGACAATCTTGTCAATGTAAAAAAGTATGACGGAAATTTGCAAGTCCATACCGCCAATGGGGACTGTCTTCCCATCACCGTCGTCGGTGATATCTCTTCTTCTCCATCCTTGCAAAATGTTTTTTATTCTCTTGGATTATCTGCTAATCTTATTTCTTTTGGGCAATTAGTTGATACTGATTGTCATGTCTCTTTCTCTCGTTCTTGTTGCATTGTGCAGGATCAGGCGTCAGGGAAGACAATCACGAAGGGGCCTAAATGTGGACGACTCTTCCCTCTTCGCTTCCATACACAACCTAGGGATTCAAGTGTGCTCTCTCTATTTTGTACCTCTGTCAAGAGTCAATGTCAGTTGTGGCATAATCGGTTAGGCCATCCAAATTCTAGGACCCTTCTCTCTGCATTAAATTCTGGTTTGATGGATAATAAAATCCCATTTTCTCTTAAAGATGTTGATTTTGAGTGCTCTAGTTGCAAATTGGGAAAAAGCAAAAGTCTTCCATTTCCAACTCATGATGCTCCTTCTACTCATTGCTTTAATTTGATTCACAGTGATGTATGGGGGATTACACCAGTGATCTCATGCTAATTTCAAGTATTTCGTTACCTTCATTGACGACTACAATCGCTTTACATGGATATATTTTTTAAGGAGGAAATCTGAAGTTTTTCAAGCCTTTTAAAAATACTTAGCTTTAATTGAAAACCAATTTTCTACCAACATCAAAATCCTCCGTTCTGATTCAAGGGGGGAATACATGTCCAACAAATTCCAGGATTTTCTCCAACAGAAGGGGATTATTTCTCAACGGACTTGTCCGTACACTCCTCAACAAAATGGAGTTGCCGAGAGGAAAAATCGTCGCCTCCTTGATGTGGTTCGTTCCTTGCTTCTTGAGTCATCCGTTCCACCTCAATTCTGGGTTGAGGCTCTCTCTACAGCTGTGCACTTGATTAACCGCCTTCCTTCCTCTAATCTTTAACATCACTCCCCGTTTTTTCTTCTTCATCAACGGACACCTAAGTATAACCATCTTCGTCCTTTTGGTTGTGTTTGCTTTGTTCATCTCCCTCCCATCGAACGCACCAAACTCTCCGCTCAATATGTACGGTGTGTCTTTCTTGGCTATGCTCCAAATCAAAAGGGTTATCTATGTTATGATCCTATCACTCGTAGGATTCGGACTTCTCGGAATGTTGTTTTTCTTGAACAAAAATATTTTTTTCCCTCTCATATGGAGTTTTCCAACTCTACACCTATATGCTCTTTACCTGACTTTGAGGATGTGTCTACTCCTTCCCCCACTATCACACGATTTAGACCTGGTTTTGTGTATGAAAGGCGAGAAAGGCGTGACGATTCTACTAATGGAACCTCTCACGAGCCACCTCTGACATATGCATCTGACATAGTGGCTACTCCTCTTCGACGATCCACTCGTCTCTCTCATCCTCCTGATCACTATGGTTACTCCCCTGATCGGTACATTTTTCCTCATACATCTTTAGTTGCTACCTTGCCCTCAATTTCTATACCTAATTCGTACTCTCAGGCTATGAAACATGAGTGTTGGAAAGAAGCCATGCAGGAGGAACTCGATGCTTTACAAAACAATAATACTTGGGACATTGTATCATGTCCACCCTCTATCAAGCCCATTGGTTGTAAATGGGTTTACTTTGTCAAGCTCAAATCTGATGGATCCTTGGATAGATATAAGGCTCGCCTTGTGGCTCTTGGCAATCGTCAGGAATATGGCATTGACTATAAGGAAACCTTTGCCCCGGTGGCCAAAATGACCACTGTTCGTATAATTCTCGCTATTGCTGCTTCTCAGGATTGGACTCTCCACCAGATGGATGTCAAAAATGCTTTTCTTCATGGGGATCTTAAAGAAAAAATCTATATGCGCCCTCCCCCAGGTATTTCTGGTTCTAGTGGTAACGATGTGTGTCGCTTGAAACGTTCATTGTATGGGCTGAAACAAGCCCCCCGTGCTTAGTTTGAGAAGTTCCGGCAAACACTTCTTCAACTCTCCTTTGTGCAGAGCCAGTATGATCATTCTCTATTCCTGCGCAAGACATATTCGGGTATCATCCTTTTACTTGTCTATGTGGACGATATTATTATCACCGGCAGTGATAGTGTATTGATTCAACAACTTCAAGTTTCCCTTCGTTCCTCCTTTCACATGAAAGATCTTGGCTCCCTCACCTATTTCTTAGGGCTTGAAGTTTATAGAGATGCCAAAGGTCTCTTCCTAAATCAACAGAAGTACATCAGAGATATTACTATCTTGGCTGGCTTACAAGACTTTGTTCCAGTTGATACTCCTATGGAAGTTAATGTGAAATTTCGCCAAGATGATGGTGATCTTCTTCCCGACCCTACATTATATCGGCGACTAGTTGGGAGCCTCGTCTACTTAACAATTACTCGGCCGAATATCTCATATGTTGTTCATCTTGTGAGTCAATTCATGACTTCACCGCGTCATTTACATATGGTTGCAGTTCAACGCATCATTCGCTATCTTCTTGGTTCCTACTCGTGGGTTATTCTTTCCTTCGGGTTCTCCTCTTCAAATTGTCGCTTATAGTGATGCTGATTGGGCTGGCTGCCCCGATACCCGTCGCTCCACCACTGGATGATGTATATATTTGGGTAATGCACTGATTTCTTGGAAGTGCAAGAAACAAGATCGAGTTTCCAAATCATCCACTGAGGCTGAATATCGTGTTATGTCCTCGGCCTGTTCCGAAATTACTTGGCTGCGTGGCTTGCTCTCTGAACTGGGATTTGCACAAACTGTCCCTACTCCCATGCATGCTGATAACACG
This sequence comes from Magnolia kwangsiensis, assembly GCA_037074715.1. Taxonomy (NCBI): domain Eukaryota; kingdom Viridiplantae; phylum Streptophyta; class Magnoliopsida; order Magnoliales; family Magnoliaceae; genus Magnolia; species Magnolia kwangsiensis. The sequence continues at coordinate 130,885,763 of CM073575.1, forward strand.
AGTGCTATTCAGATTGTGGCAAATCCAGTTTTCCACAAGCGTACCAAGCATATAGAGTTTGATTGTCACTCAATCCGCGAAGCTTTTGAAAACAACATCATTACCCTTCCTCACATTTCTACTAATCTTCAAATTGCGGATATTCTCACCAAACCTCTCCCTCGCGCTCGGCATCAGTTCTTCGTAAACAAATTGATGCTCCTTGATTCTCCAGCATCAATTTGAGGGGGGGTGTCAACGATATGACCCCTAACATAAAGGATCTAGATTGCAGTAAATTGCTATAGCTGTAAATTGTTGTAACTGACCAAATTGCTGTAAATTACTGTTGCTGTAAATTGCTGTAACTGACCAATTGGTGTTAATTACTGTTGCTGTAAATTGCTGTAACTGACCCCTAAATTAGGGATGTAGGGATCTAGATTGCTGTAACTGACCCCTAAATTGGGGATCTAGATTGCTGTAACTGACCCCTAAATTGGGGATCTAGATTGCTGTAGAATATCTATATTATGGACAGGAAAGCTCTCAAGAAAGACATAAAAATTCACCACAGATATTCTTCTTGTGTTTGTAGTTTTGTGTTTTGTGGTTTTGTCAGCATGTGGCCCACCAAAGTTAGAATTATACATAATCCCAACTATACAGGATCTCCTCCCAAAGGGACCCAAAAGCTTTTCAAGCAATTTGATTTCAAAGTAACTTTTCAACTAGCAAATAGAAACTGATGAAGCTTAGAAGTGGAATTCTCACATCACAATTATTTGGTGGACATGTTTCTTACTTGGAAGGAAATGTGGTTATCTTTGGGGTTGATGACCTGCTGTTGTCGATCAATGTCTTCCATCTTATTGCTCTCTAGCAAGTGAATCCCGATTCCATAATTAAACAGCCTGCACAAATTTCATTAGGTGAGTCATTTTTAATAAAATAAATTGGATTAATATTTTTCTTTGAATTCTTCTATATATAAATTTCTATATCAATAGAGTACTTAAATAGGAAAGATATATTGTATATAGACACTGGGTTAGATCGAAGATCTGCTCTGATACCATAATAAAATAAATTTGATTATGTATTATAAATATTTGTATCAATGGAGTATTTATATAGGAAAGGTACATTGTACATAGACAATGGCCCAGATCGAAGGATTGCTCTGATACCATAATATAATAAATTTGATTAATATTTTTCTCTAAATTTTTTTGTGCATAAATTTTCGTATCAATGGGGTATTTATAAAGGAAAGATACAATGTATCCAAGGACTCTTCTAATACCATAATAAAATAATTAATATTTTTCTCTAAATTATTCTGTGTATAAATTTTTATACCAATGGGGTATTATACTGGAAAGGTGTTGGGAATCTGCAAAAGTAAACTACAAATTCGGATCACACAAGATTAAGCAATAGTAAACAAGCAATCACAAAGCACACAATTTTACATGGAAAAACCCTTGCGGGGAAAAACCATGGCACAAAGTGACGGCAAATCACTAAGAAAGTAAAACTACAACAGATGGAATCACTTATAATGCTCGAAAACCCTCGTTTTCACCTTCACCAAACCCCAAAAATGTTTAGTCCTCCTTAGAATAACTTAGGATTACCCTAATCTTGTAATTACGCACATATATAGTGTCGCACCCAGAATAGGAAACAATTCCAGTAGTTCTACAAAACCGCGCGCTTCTATCAATGGGATCGATGGCCATCGAAGGCCCTTCGATGGGATTGAAGCCACCTTCGATAAGATTGATTTGGACCCAAAAACTATCCAGGGAGCAAAGGGAATAAATCGGGATTTTCTAGATGGGATTGAATGGGTTGTCGATAGGATCAACAGCTGCTTAATGGGATTAAGTGATCTGTCGATGGCATCAACATACCCTATTCCAACCAGATTGAAGACATCTGTCAATAATCTCCACCATGGCTTCAATCATTATGAACCACAACTCGAAGTTCCATCTTTAATCGCCTCCACCATAGCTTCACCATCGTCACCGCTTCTCGTGCATACTCCGTCTTCATCAACCTTTCACGATTCACACTCGTGTTGATCTTCTTTAGAGTGACACTGTCTTCCTCAAGCACCTGTCAGATAAAATGGTGACGAACATCAATATGTTTAGATCTAGAATGGTAAACCGAATTCTTCACCAAGTTGATCGCGCTTTTGCTATCACAATTAACCGACACGACCTCCTGCTGAAGCCTGAGTTCATTCATCATTCCACGAAACCAAACACCTACCTTGAATGCCTCCGTTACTGCAATATACTCAACTTCTATTATAGAAAGAGCAACTATAGACTGAAGCAATGAAATCCAACTAGAGGTGTACATGAGTCAAACCGAGTCGAGCTTGACACAGCTTGACTCGGCTCGGCCACTTGCTTACCCCAGCTTGAACTTGGCTCGGCTCGGCTTGGCTCATTCCTCGAGCCTGACTGGCCAGCTCGGCTCCGTTCGGTCAACAGCTCGAGCTAGTCCGAGCTGAGTTCGCCTGTGGAGTATTTTCACAAACACATGGACTGCACCTTCAAAATCTCACTGTGTAAAACAACAACAGTGGTTTTACAGGTATTTCATCAAACACCTTGTAACCAACAAAAAAAAAATAATAATAAAAAACAAGAAAAAAAAGGGTATTTGTACGGATCTGGATCCATGGGAAGAAGAGCTTTAATGGCTGAAATGCGGACATGAATTGCCAGTTACCTTGCATACAGCAAGTTCCCGTGGCCGGAAGCTTTGTGGGACATAAAAGAAATAGCCGTGATGAATTCACTCTGCCAATCCATCCATCATTTCTCAGGCTCACCTTCTCCATCATTTCATATACATACCTTCCTTGCCACCAGCCACACTTCATTGAGTCATTTCATCAGACACTTGATGAGCAACAGCAATATCAAAGTAATTGAGAGTGAGTCACCGAACTGGTTCGATCCAAGTTTGATTCGAGTTGGTTTCGATCCGAGTCGCGTCGAGCTCAGGTAATCTCGAACTCAGTTCGAAATTTTTTCAAGCTAAAAAAATTAGCTCGACTCGACTCGAACCCAGTTTTAAACCGAGTCGAATCGAGCTTTTTCGAGTCGAGTTGAGTCGAGCTAACCAAGCTAACTTTGCTCGTGTACAACCCTACATCCAACTGATCGCTCTACCCACTAATACAAATGAGTAACCGGAAGTTGACCTTCTGTTGTCTACATTCCCTGCATAATCCGGACTCAACATAGCCTATAGGCTTTTCCTCTTATTTCTGAAATGTCAAGACATAGTCCGTTGTACCTTGTAGATAACAAAGTAGCCATTTCGCTGCCTCCCAATATTACTTGCCGGAGTTTGACATGTATTTGCTCACAACACGAATTGCATGTGAAATATCTGGCATCATAGTGATGTAGAGCGGGTTGCGGACACTTTCATGTCCAAGATGGACCAGAGAAGTCCGATCGGAGGCGGAGGTGATCGGGATTGTCAGAACCTTAAAACATGCATATCTTGAAAATCAGAATGAGTTATTTGACGTGCCATATGTGATTTTGGGGTAAGAGAAGCTACTTTAACCACCAAACCCTACATCGGGTTGCCCACGCCGAATTTGCCAGATTCCATCAGATCAACGGTCGAAAGTCCTTTTTAATTCCGTTTTTACTATTTATAGTAAGTTTTAGTTCAATCATAACTTTTGATCCATTGAGTTTTAGGAGTTGTGTCCAACATGAAAAGTGCTTAGAAAAATTAGGAGAATAACATGGTTAAGCCAAATAGGACACTACCATTTTTGGTCAAAAACCATGAGGTCTAGTAGAAATCATGACCATCTATAAATAGATTTTAAGGAGTTCGAGTTATAGTTTGATTCCGAAACTCCTTCCAAAGCTTGGTATCACTATTTAAAGGGTTGTAAACTCTTTTTTTTTTTAATATCATCAATCAATTTATTTCCGATTTATTTAGAATTTATTTCTATTTTTATCTCTCCTCGTGGATTCAAGGAATCTCTATGAGGAGTCCAGAGAACCTCCGTGGATTCGAAGTAGATACCTTTGAGGAAGATGGTGATCGACCTCATCACGCCATCCTTGCATCACATAGAAATCATGACATACATCAAACTACCAACTACGCTCAAATAGGGCACACGAGACATAACCTGCTTTTCTTCATCTGTAATGAGACATTGCTCTGAAGAAAGTTTGAAGTGAGCAGCACGGGGTGTGCTAACTGGCTTAGCCTTATCCATCCTAAACTTCACTAATACTTTCTCAAGGTACGCTACCTAAGATAACTGTAACCTGCTCCTCTATCTGTCTCTATGTATGTCTATGTTGAGACTTTTCTTTTCAGCCCCCAGATCTTTCATTTCGAATGTCGCTGACAACTGCGTCTTCAATATATTAATCTCAGGCACGCTTTGACTGGCGATAAGGATGTCATCAACATATAATACCAATAGAATGAATCCTCCATCACTCGGTGTCTTAAAGTAGACACAGTGATGATATTCACTCATGATAAACCGTTAACTCACCACAAAAGTATCAAACTTCTTATACCACTACCTAGGCGACTGTTTCAAGTCGTACAATGACCTTCTCAACTTGCAAACTTTATCCTCTAACCCCTTTTCTTCGAACCCCTCTGGTTACTTTATATAGAATTACTCTTCCAATTCCCCATGTAAGAAAGCAGTATTTACATTCATCTATTCCAACTCAAGGTTGTATTGGGCAATCAACGCCAACACAAACCTAATAGATACCTGCTTACGTCACGAATGTCTCATTGAAGTCGATAACTTCTTTCTAAGCATACCCCTTCGCTACTAACCTTTATTTATATTTGTTCTATTTCTTCTTGTAAATCCACTTAGACTCGATCGCTTTACACCCAACAGGAAGCTCCACCAGCTCCCATACCTCATTCTTATACAGAGCCCATCTCGTCTTGCATTGCTGCCATCCACTTCTCAACATGTATGTTATCTAGTGCTTTTGAAAGGTGGATAGATCCTCCTCATCTGTAATAACGGTGAATGCAATGTTCGAGTCATCCCTGTATCTCATTGGTAATTTGCAATCTTTATGTGGATTTCACTTCACAGGTGATCGCTCCACCGCTCCTGTACCTCTTGCTACTACTCAGCTTCGACCAATGTTTCATCCTTGTTAATTTCAACATCCATCATTGTTGATTTTCCTTGATTTGTTGTGTTCTTCCTTACGGAACAAAGAATCATCATCAAACCTGATGTCGCAGCTGATTGTAATCTTTTGTGTGACTCAGTCATATAGCCTATATCCCTTCACACAATCAACATAGCCAATAAAGATATACTTCTTAAACCTTTGGTTTAGATTATCTCTCTCAACTAATGGTACATGAGAGCAAATATCACAACAAAAAACTCGCAGCCCTGAGTAATTAACATCATAACCACTCCACACTTCTTCAAAAATTTTACAACTGTTCAACCTAAACAATGACCGATTCATTAAGTAACAGGCCGTGTTCACGGTCTCAGTCCATAGCTCATTGCCTAACCCAGCGTTGCTCAACATGCTTCAGGCTCTCTCCAAGAAAGTCCGATCCATCCATTCTGCTACACCATCCTGCTCTGGTGTATGCCTGACTGTGTTATGCCACACGATCCCTTCATATTTACAAAATTGGTTAAATTCATTAAAAGTGAATTCACATCCATTATTTATATTAAAAAAATTTAACTTCCGCCCTGACTGTTTTTCAACCATCGCATTTGTACTTCATAAAGTACATCCACACCTTTCTAAAATGGTCATCTATGAATGATACAAAGAATGACAGCCCTCCTCCAAAAACAATGGAGGAAGGCCCCCATACATCAAAACGCACATAATCTAAAGTACCCTTACTAATATTTTTTCCCAACTTAAAAGATAACCTTGATTGTTTACCAAATATATAATGCTCGTATATATTCAAATCAATGCTTTTAACTGCAGGAATCAAGGAACGATCAGAAAGGACTTTCATGCCACGCTTGCTCATGTGGCCTAGAGACGCATGCCACAAATGTGACGACGTGGACTACGCTACATACGTTGCATCTCTACCCGATACAGTATTCTTAATCAACCTATAAAGGTTACCATTCCGTTATACCTTCATCACTACGAGTGTCCCTTTTGAAACCTTCAGGAGATGATCACAATAGGTGAATTTATACCCAATTCCTCGAGAGCTCCCAGAGAGATCAGATTCTTCCGTAGGTCCAGAACGTGTCTCACATCTATCAAGATGCATTCCATCCCATCAGATATCCTGATGCACGCCGATCCAAATCCAACGACCTTACAAGCAACATCATACGTGGTGAACTAATCCCGATGCAAGGTCATGTGGTATGACGTCCTCGTATCCAAAATCCATTCATCGTTGAGGTAGCTGGATTTGGATGCGGTCAAAACATCACGGGTGTCCACATCCTCACTCCACTCCTCTGCATTGGCCTCTTTCGGTGCTTTGTCTACCTTATCTCCCTTTTGGCCTTTAGGATTTCAACAATCTTTCTTCATATGCTCCTGTCTTTCACAGTTCCAACACTTCATCTCTCCCTTGCCCCTAAACTTGGATTGCAAACGCATTCAATTACCCTTCTCCTGTTCTAAATTCCTTCCCCTAGCTACCAACGCATCCATGGAGGAACTGTCCTACTGTCCTTCTTTCTCAACACCCTTGACTGAAGGACTAAGATGACAGTCTCAAAATCAATAGTCTCTCTACCGTGGCACATGGTGTCTACAAACCTATCGTAAGACTCTGGAATGCAATTCAACAAAATTAAGACTTGATCTTCCTCGCCCATCTTCACTTCCACGCTCATTAATTCGTAAAGGATCTCTCTACCGTGGCACATGGTGTCTACAAACCTATCGTAAGACTCTGGAATGCAGTTCAACAAAATTAAGACTTGATCTTCCTCGCCCATCTTCACTTCCACGCTCATTAATTCGTAAAGGATCTGATTGAAGACGCTGATGTGTTCATTAAGATCCGACCTCCCTGCCATCTTCAGATTATAGAATTGCTTCTCCAGGTACAGATGTTTCGACAATTATTTCATCTTGTACAAGCTATCTAATTTCTTCCAAAGTCATGTGGTGGTCTTTTGATTCAGGACATTGTAAATTGCATTGTTCGCCAAACATAGTTGGACTAAGGTTTTCACTCTTTCATCCAACTCTTCCTATTCTTCCTCATTCATAGACGCTGGATGCTTCTTAACATGAAGGAATGCATGTTGCAACCCTTAATGAACTAAGAGGCCTCTCATCTTCACCTTTCATAGTTCGAAGTTGTTGTTCCCAGTAAACTTCTCCGTTTCATACTTACATTTGATCCCTTAATCGTCATAATGCCAATCCAAACTAGAATCCCAACGTACGCTCTAATACCACTTGTTGGGAATCCGCAGAAGCAAATCCCGAAATCGGATCATATGATATTAAGAAAACATAAACAAGCAATCACAAAGCACACATGATTCTACTTGGAAAAAAACCCTTACAGGAAAAAAAATCACGGCACAAAGCAATGACGAATCACTATGAAAGCAAAAGTACAAGAGATAGAATCAAATACAATGCTTGAAAACCCTAGTTTTCACTTTCCCCAAACCCCCAAAACATTTAGCCATCCTTAGAATAGCTTAGGATTGCCCTAATCTCGGAATTACACCAATATATAGTGTCGCACCCGGAATAGAAAACAATTCACGCAATTTTGCAAAACTGCGCACTTCTGTCAATGGGATCGATAGCCATCAAAGGCCCTTTGATGGAATAAAAGCCACCTTCGATCAGATCAATTTGGACCAAAAAAATATCTAGCGAGCAAAGGGAATAAATCTGAATTTTCTCAATGACATCAAATGGGCTATTGATGGGATCGATTGCTGCTCGAAGGGATCGATTGGTCTGTCAATGCCATCGACGGACCCTGTTCCAGCCAGATTGAAGACATCTGGCAACAAAAGGTACCTTGTATGTAGACAGAAAACAAGATCCCATGATTTTGGAAATCAATTAATTAGTTATAATGGAGCAATTATGAATTAATCAATTAGTTGTAATATCCCTAATAGGGTTTATAAGAATGAATGGACGGATGATATGTTTGCACCCATTTCGTGAGAGTGTAATAATCATGTGATACATGGCCTGCATCTTTGCACAATATATGATTTGGATGGGTTTTCAACTCTAAAAAGTGAGGCCCATGGTTCGACAATCTAAACAATTGGTCTATGGGTTGTTATTTGATACTCCTACTACATATGACGCTTGATACACTAAATTGTGTAAACCACCTTCACCAAGTTTAAATCCAAACTTAGCTTGGTTACACAATCTTAGCTTCTGATTTATTTATTATTTATTATTATTTTTTTTAATGCTTGTTTGTTGAAATTAGACCATTGGATAGTTTTCCGTTTTAACTATCCATTAAATGTCCACAAACCTTATACTAAGAAAATAATGTAAGATTATCTAGATGCAGAAATCCTAGAGATCTGTCTGTGCATAGGACATGGAGATCTAGGGTTTAGACGGCTTACCTAACTGAGATGCCATAGATGCCAGATTAGAATACTAGAAAACCAATGTTGTAATCTTCCTCACTTTCACACTGGTATACAGAATGATAGATGGGACTTAGATTTCTGTCGTTGTGTAGAATCGGAGACCCAGCTCTTTCTCTTATATAGAATCTGTGGAGATGTGAGTTTAAATCCCATCATATCTCTCTCTCCCACTACTCCACATTATTGAATCCTAGTTCAACCCAAACAGCCCTGCATATCAGGCTATAGCACTCCACCCCTTATGCACCTTTGCGCAGATATATTGCGCGGATCACACTGCAGTGGGGTTCACTGGTTTACCCAATCACACAGTCCAACCTATAGGACAATCCAGACCGTTTGATCAATAAGGCCCACCTTATAGAGTTCTTACATTCTCCCACTTGGGCCACATTGAGCAACGTCAATGATTATTATGTAGAAATAGTTTTGAAAACAAGTTTTGATTTTAAGAAAACATCCAAATGGTTAACCAATGAAATTGTTGGACAATATGGGTAATGCTATTCAATTTGGTCTATCAAGACTGTCAGTATCGAATCACGGTAGTCGTCACAACATTTAATCTAGGTGAAGTAAGGCTAAGCACGGTCACAAATACCAACAATCTTGATGACATAGATCTGATACTAGGAAATGTGGAATAACGATTACACACTTAGGCCGTGTTTGTTAACGCTGAATTTTTGCACTTAACACGGAATGGGGAAAATTTTTCGTGTTTAGTGGTGTTTGTTAATGCGTTCTTAACGCGGAAGATGGAAAGTGCTAAGTGATTTTTCACTGAATTCTTTCCGTGATAGGAGTCTGGCTTAATGGTGAACGCGGAATGTGCTCCGTGATTTTTCATTAAACAATTTTTTTTTCTTCTAAAAGTACCCCTTTTGTTTGCGCAATACAAAATCAACCTTTAACATGTGAAACTTCTTTATACCCCACCATGATTTATGTGTTTGATCCACACCGTCCATCAACTTTTTCAGATAATTTAAGGGATTGAGTTCAAAATTGAAGCATATCCAAAGATTAAGTGGATCATACCACAGGAAACAGTGAGTATAATGATTTCCACCATTGAAACCTTTCTAGGCCCCACATTGATGTTTATTTGTTATGCGACCTGTTCAGTATATCCATATGGGCATGGATGAAGGAAAAACACAAATATAAGTTTGCTCCAAAACTTCCATGGCCCCCTAGAAATTTTCAACTGTAGACCTTCAATTCAATTGTTTCTTGTGGGTGTGGTCCATTCGAACATTCTATATACTTCATTTTTGTGCTCAGGTGTTAAAATTATATGGTAAAATTAATGGAAGGAGCAGATGAGACACATAAATCATGGTGGACCTCACAAATTTTAATTAGTATGCAATCTGCTTCCATCGTACACCAACCAATCTGCTTCCTGGATGGACATGGATCTTCTTTGAAGGCATTTTGCATGAGGTTCCTGCAAAACCTAGCTGGGGCTCAACCTGATATTTGTGAGAAATCCACCCTGTTCATACGTTTTATCAACCCATTTTATAATTTATATACCAAAAGTGAGTAGGATCCAGAACTCAAGTGGGCCCTACTAAAGTTAAAGGTGGGTATGGAAATTTCTACCATTGAAACCTCCCGGGGGTTAACAGTGATGTTCACAAGCCATCCATACCATTAATAACGTCATTCTTGTTGGGATTCCTGGGATGAACAGAAAACACAAATATTAAAATATTAATTTGATTCAAAACTTCTGTAGTCCCACGAATATTTCAATTATGGACGTTCAATCATCACTTTTTAGGCCGACTTGAATATTGGATACGGTTCATTTTTGGTCTAATGTCCTAAAATGAGTTTACAAAGGAGATGGACGGGGTGGATTTCTTACAAAAATCAGGGTGAGCCCTAGATAGGTTTCCAGCGCAGGAAGCCTTTAATAGGAAATCCACGTCCGGATCTGAACGGGATTGGGAAGCGGATTGGCTGTTGTACCACACACCAGCTAAGTTCTGTGGGTCCCATCATGAGGAGGTATTTGTTATATTCAACCTGTCCATAAATGTTTTGAGCCGGTCGTAAGTCTTGAGCCGAAAAATAGGATAGATCCAAAGATAAAGTGGACCACACTACAAAAAGCAGTGGGGGATTGAATGTCTACCATTGAAACCCTTTTGGGGTCATAGAGGTTTCGGATCAAGTGGATATGATTCATTTTTCAGCTAATATTTTAAAATAATGTCAAAAATTTGATGAACGGTGTAGATATAATAAATACATCATTGTGAGGCCATATGAACTCGAAGCAACGTCGGCGTTGTGTCTTCGCACGACACGTATCTGCACTACCTATATAGTTGGACGCGGATTGCGTCCTACCCCTGATTCGTTCGGTGAGGGCTCTGTTGGGCCAACCGTGATGTGTGTTATCACGCCGTCATTACTTTTTTCATATCATTTTAATTTTTTATTTTAAAAATCATGTAGGTCCACAGATCCAGTGGACCACACCAAAGGAAGCTTCAGTGATGATGACACCCACCGTAGAAACCTTTCTCAGGGTCACCGTGATATTTTTTACCATACAACTTATTTATAAGGCCACGTAGAACGTGGATGAAGTTAAAACACAAATATCAGCTTGATCCAAAACTTCTTTAGCTCACAAGAAGTTTTTAATGGTGGACATTCAATCTCCACTTTGTCGTTCACTTAAGCCTTGGACTTGGCTAATTTTATTTTTATTTAATAAAAAATAATTTCTTTATAATATAAAGCATTTCCAAATAGAAGATAAATAGGGACAAATGTGTCAAATTAACATATTTCAGACATTTAAGATGTTTGTTAACAAACAAATTGTTTCAAATTCAGTACTTAATTTTCAGACTTTAGCCATAATTACCAAACAAGTTTTTTGATTTCAGATTTCAGATTCAGGCTTTAGATTCCAGATTCAACTTCAGATTTCAGATTCAGGCTTTAGACTCCAGATTTAACAAACAGGGCCTTAGTGTGATAACATGTACCTATCCTTAAGAGGTCTTGAAGTTTTTACATGACTCCAACAAGACATGGCTAAAGTTCTACTTACTCAAAAATTTTACACATATATATAGAGAAGCAGAAATAAATCTTTATATCAAAATCATCAAAACTGTATAAAATGAGATCTCTAAATGCTTATGAAAATCAAAGTACGCTCAATTCCCACTGACTGAAAACATCTGTGGGATCAATGACTCCTATAGATGTCACATGCTCCTGAAATGGCATGATAGAAAGCCATTTAGTGAGCGGATCTGCAATCATCTTCTTAGTACCGATGAATTCCATAGACACTTGATGATTTTGAACTCTTTTCTTTACAACAAGATATTTAATGTCGATATGCCTCGACCTTGATGAATGCTTGTTGTTACTAGAGAATGAAATAGTAGCTGAATTATCGCAAAATATTCTTAATGATTTCGGGATATGCTCCAGTACCTGCAAACTAAAGAAGAAACGTTGTAACCACAATGCCTGATTAGATGCCTTAAGTAATTAATTTAGCTTCTATGGTGGATGAGGTTGTAGTTAACTGTTTCATGCTTTTCCAAGATACAACCCTACAACTAACATGAAGATGTAGCCTGAGGTGGACTTCTTAGTATCAACGCAACTAGCATAATCTGCATCTGAATGTCTAACCTACTCCAAATGGTTAGATCCCTTATATGTGAGTCTGAAGTCCTTTTATTCTTTGTAGGTAGTGGAATACTATCTTTGCAGCTATACAATGTTGCATTCCTGGATTAAATAGATACCTGCCCAACATTCCAAGATCAAAGGTAATATTCGGCTGTGTGCAGACTTGAGCATACTTGATGATCCCTACTACTGACACGTATAAAAATTCTTTCATTTGATTCTTTTACGAATCATTCTTTGGACACTGAAATAGGCCAAATTTGTCGCCCTTTACAATGGGTGACTATCCGGAAGCACAATTTTGCATGCCATACCTTTCGAGTACCCCAATAATATATGCCCTTTGTGACAGGCTGAGCAGTTCAAGTGATCTGTCATAGCGAATCTCAATGCCGATGACATAAGAAGTTTCACCAAGATCTTTCATTTCAAATCTTTAAGATAAAAAATTCTTAGTGTCGCTCAACATCCTGCTATCACTGCTAGCCAACAGAATGTCATCAACATACAAAATCATCATAACGAATTTACTCCCATTGATTTTAATGTAGATGCATTCATCTGTAGTATTTTCTACAAAGTCATATGAGGAAATTACTTCATGAAACTTTAGGTACCAATGTCGTGATGCTTGTTTCAACCCATAGATGGATTTCTTAAGTTCACAAACTAAATGTTCTGAGCCATTGGCTACAAAACCTTCGGGCTGTAACATGTATACATTTTCATTCATATCCCCATCGAGAAATGTAGTCTTTACATCCATCTGATGTAACTCTAAATCCATATGAGCTACAAGAGCCATTATAATCCTGAATGAGTCTTTTTTAGATATTGGTGAGAAAGTCTTCTTAAAGTTAATACCCTCATGTTGGTTAAAACCCTTGACAACATATCTGACTTTATATCTTTCGACATTACCCTTGGAGTCCTTTTTGGTTTTAAATATCCATTTACAACTAATCGGTCTTATTCTAGTGGGTAACTCTATAAGATCTCATACATTATTATCTCGCATGGATTTCAACTCATCTTTCATGGCATCAAACCAATAAGAAAGATCAACACTTTGTTTGAATTACGTAAAGGATTTAAGATCATTTTCCACCTCTATGTCAAAGTCGTGCTCCTGTAAGTATACGATATAATCATCTCGATTTACAGGCCTTCTCTTTCTTTCAGATCTTCTCAATGGTTCTTCTTGTTGGGGTGTGATTTAAATCTTTATTTTCCTCATCAGTGGTTGGTATATGAGGTTCTACATGGTGTTCTGTAGTGACTGCAGAATCGACTGCGTCATTAATATCCACGTAAGCTTGATTGACTATGACTGGAGTCACGGTCCTTTGTTCCTCAAATACAAAATTTCTAATGTTCGTGCTCTCACTATTTTCAGTGTCCTCAATGATTCTGGCATTTCCAGTTTCAACAATCCTGATAGAGTGGGAAGGACAGTAGAATTGATAGCCTTTTGATTTTTTTGGATATCCTATGAAGAAACAATTTACGGTTCTAGGATCAAGCTTCTTTTCATGTGGGTTATAAATTTTGGCCTCAGCAGGACAACCCTAAACATATAGATATCGGAGACTTAGTTTTCTCCCATTCCACAACTCAAAAAGGAGTGCTTACTGCTTTGCCGGGGACCCTGTTAAGAATATGAATTGCGGTTTTGATCGCATCACCCCACGGAGATTCTGAAAATATCGAATTGCTAACCATGCTTCGCACCACATCCATAAGGGTGCGATTGCGTCTTTCAGCTACACCATTCTGCTCTAGAGTACCATGCATAGTATACTAGGCGACAATGCCACAATCCTGTAGATATCTAGCGAATGGCCCTAGATTGCGTCCCGATTCATCGTATCAACCATAATATTCACCACCATGGTCAGATCTGACAACTTTGATCTTTGTAACGAATTGATTTTCAATTTTGGCCTTATAGATTTTAAAAGTATCCAGGGCATCTAATTTCTCATTGATAAGGTAGAGGTACCCGAAACGAAAGTAGTCATCTATAAAGGTAATAAAATATTTGTGCCCACTCCATGAAGCCGTAGGGAATGGTACACAGATGTTCATATGTATCACCTCTAAGAGACCTACATTCCTTGTTGCACCTTTCTTTCTAGTTCTAGTCTATTTCCCTTCTATGCAATCAATGCACACTTTATAGTCGGAGAAGTCTAGAGAATGTAGAATTCATTCTCGCACAAGTTTGTCTAATCTCGCACAAGATATATGACATACACGCCTGTGCCACAACATGGAGGAATTCTCATAGTCTAGCCTTCGCTGGGATCTTACTTTATTTCCATACAAGTCATTAACATTATAGACGAGTGAGGCAATCAAGTCTAGCTGGTACAGGTTGTTCACCATAGAGTTTGTGCCAACTTTAATCGAATTAAGGTAAATACTAAATCCTTTATTCTTAAATTGGAATGAATATCCAAATTTATCCAAACGGGAAATGAAGACCGGATTGCACCTTATAGAAGGCATACAAAAATGTATTTACCAAATCCAATAAATAAACGGACTCTAACCTAAGCTTATAAACTCCTATTGCCTCTACGTTGACTTTAACACCATTGCCTATGTATACTGAGTGTTCTGCATCAGTTAGTGGCCTGGTCTGTAGTAAGTCCTTTATAGAAGTATATATGTGAATAGTTGTTTCCGAATCTATCCACCAAGAATTCACCGACACATCAGTTAGATTAGATTTGAAACAAATTTAAACAGAATTGTTGCCATTCTTTATGAGTTATTCCTTATACTTTATGCAGTCTTTCTTTTGATGGCTCAACTTCTTACAAAAGAAGCAATTATCCCCTTTAGCCCGCTTGCGACTCGATCCATTCCCAGGTCGGTTTTCAACTGGAGAACCTGAGAATTGTGAGGTCTTGAGGATCCCTCGTTAGAACCATGTTTCCTTTTTCTGTTTCCATTATGTTTAGGTACATGCCCTGAGGTTACAAGATCAAAATTCATATGACGGTTCATAATTTTCTAGAGTAATATCCAAATGTAACCATCTAAGAACCGTCTCTATTTATTGAACATAATCGGATCCGGTTAGGATGGGAACTAGATGCGCTTGAGTTTGGAATTTTAACTGGTTGCAAATATACTCACATTAGCAGATTGTTTTACATACAACAGTTCATGAATAGAACTAAATATCAAGCAAAGATAATCAATTCAGTTGCTAAGCGAGGCATCAACTGAATCATCCAAGATGAAGATGGGCCCAATCATCACATCCTGGTGAGAATCTGTTACATCATCATTATTCCTCCTGTGGGCGGTAATAATAACATGTCAGTGATCCTCTTGAACATGAAGCTAAGTTATGTCAGTCATGTAAATCTGAGACACTAAACACTTGTGGGTGAGATGAGTCTTTCAGCTTTACATTACCAACACCATTTACTTCACTTGTTCACGTGACTGTCAAATGGTAATCGTCTGTGTTTTTGTTACCGTATGCATGAAAATGTGAACGTAAATGTATGTAATCCTCCTTATCCCAATGACACAAGTCTGTACTTGTAAAATTTTCATTGATTGAGGTCACTATGGTGGCCAACACAATCGAATCCAACATTACAAAGACAGACTCAAGATCGCGATTATAATCCTGCCTCTCAATAACTAATATCTAAATTAGTCTAATGCGCTCTATATCAATTCTTAAGGATAGGTAATGGGCCCACAATTAAGCCGAATCAAGACTCTATATGATCGGGTCATCATCAATGAGCATTACATGTCTAGCCTTTAACACTCGCATGATAGACGGTTGGTATGGAACGATTCAGATGGATAGTTAGATCCTTACATTAGTGTCCATAATATGGCCAGATCAGATCTAATACTTGAGATCCATATGATGAAAGGTCCATATCCTTTATCGTCCATCTAGTGAGTAATCTAGATTATTCGCTCATTATAAACTAAACAGATGGCTCAGATCTAAGAAACGGATCCCAAACTTGGCCCCAAAGGGAAGGCCCAAACACTAAATGGGCATTCAACATCGTCTCAAACTGAGCTTAATTAAAAATGGTATGGGCCCAAAATAGGAACTTCATCCGATCAACCACTAAGGCTTAAATGGGTATAAAATTAACTGGAGTGAACCCATAAAATGAATGTGAATCAATTCAGTCCCAAAATTAGGCCCAACTTAGGTCCCTGACACATGGCCCACTGATATTGCCCATAAGACAGCCCAAATGAACATGGAATGATATTGAACGGTCCAAATCTGGGATTTAATGGACCAGATTGAAATCAGGGCCCACCATTTAAATGGGATCTAGATCCAAATGATC
Organism: Magnolia kwangsiensis; assembly: GCA_037074715.1. Taxonomy (NCBI): domain Eukaryota; kingdom Viridiplantae; phylum Streptophyta; class Magnoliopsida; order Magnoliales; family Magnoliaceae; genus Magnolia; species Magnolia kwangsiensis. The sequence continues at coordinate 130,902,440 of CM073575.1, forward strand.
CTGTTTGCGGGTCCCAAAGACAGACCCGAATGGTGCTATAATCGGATCCATAGACCCAGATGAAAATTGGGTCCGAACATCCCTAAAACTCCTAATATCCCAGATCTCTACGGACTGTAAGAGAGAGAGACAAGCTGTGCTCGCTGTCTGCTTGATACAATGAGAAGGGATGGAGCTCCTATCTCTGCAACTCAATTTCTGGCAGTTCTGATGGGCTGAGATAGATCCGTGGTGCCAACGATGTCATCAGAAGGAGCAGATATGCCCTCTAGTAATGAAGATTCAACCATGAGACGTCGGTAACGACTTCAAAACATGGTTGAAAGAAAGATGGCATGCCATTGCCTACGACTGTAGATCCGGAGTTCGACAATGGCAGTGGGCACCCACAAATCGCAGGTAAGGGTCCACAGAAACTGGATGAACCGAATTTGAAATCCAATTACAACTAGATATGGGGATACGGATCTGAAATCCCCAATCTGATATGGGATTCCAAATCCCTAATCTCTGGATTTGGGGTTGAGTCTGACTTCCGAAATCCCCAATTTGGATATGGGGAATTCGAAATCCCTAATTGTATGTCTGGATTTGGGGTTCGAATCCAAAATCCCTAATTTTAACTGCATTTGGGGTTATAGAACTGAAATCTCCAACATGGGATTTGGGATTCGAAAACCCTAAATATCCTGTTTCTGGATTCAGGGATTCGAAAATGCCTGATTACTGATTTGGGGATTCCGAATTGAAAATCCCTAATCAGCATCTGGATTTGGGGATTTGTATTCAAAATCCCTAATACTGGATGTGGGAATGAAAATCCCTAATCTGATTCGAAATTCAAAATCCCAATTTGCCTGGTTTGGGAATTCGAAACTCTGATTTTGAATTTGAATCTCTAATTGTTGAATTTGATCAACCACACCTATGCACAGTGGCTTTGATACCAACTGTAAGATTATCTGGATGCGAAAATCCCAGAGATCTGCTTGTGAATAGGACATGGAGATCTAGGGTTTAGACGGCTTACCTAACTGAGATGCCAGATTAGAATACCAGAAAACCAATGTTGTAATCTTCCTCTCCTTCACACCAGTATACAGGATGATAGATAGGACTTAGATTTCTATCGTTGTGTAGGATCGAGGACCCAGCTCTCTCTCTTATATAGAATATGTGGAGATGAGAGTTTAAATCCCATCATAACTCTCTCTCCCACTACTCTGCACTGTTGAATCCTAGTTCAACCCAAACAGCCCTGCGTATCAGGCTATAGCACTCCACCTATTACACACCTCTGCGCATATATATTGCACGGATCACACTGCAGTGGCGCCCACTGGTTTACCCAATCACACAGTCTAACCTATAGGACAATCCAGACCGTTTGATCAATAAGGCCCACCTTATAGAGTTCTTACAAATAAAACAAGCATAATTTTTTGTTTGTAATACATCTAAGATCGTATGCATAAATTGAGCAGTTTAATTGAATTATATGCATGAGATGTAAACAATTTTAAAGTAATATATAAGCTCTTGTGTATCATCAATCACACTCTGCAAAGTGTCAAAGCTTTTCTCTTGATCTATTAAGTTCCACTGTGGATGGACAATGTCTTAAAAGTCTACTCAATGCGAAGACTGTAAGCTTTTAATGGTGACTTTTAATTAGATGGTTAATAAGAACAATACAATAACAGTCCACTTTAACTGAAATGGTTCCTGATACTGGCCGGTTGGGTCTTCCAATCTGGGAGATTTTCAAGGTATGCTCCATCCACCATGTAATTAATACAGGGAAGATGTGGATGACGATGGGTCCCACATGTAGAATGTATTGCCTGCCCAAACACTTCTATTGATTGAGCATTGCCTATTTCCTCTTTCCAAAATTCTTATGTGAAGTTGCAAAAATATGGTCCAAACCATTGACCTTATAGACCCTAAAGGTGCATCCAAATGGAAACAATCCTAAAAGGTGCATGATCCAAAACTCCTAGGCAGCTATGCGGGCCCGCCGCAATGTTGGTGAGAAATCCGCTTCGTCTATCAATTTCGCTAGCTCACAGTAGACGGAAACTCAAAAATGAAGCAGATCCAAAACTCAAGTAAAACACACTACATGAAACAATGAGGATTGAACACCACCATTGAAACCTTCATAGGGCCGCAAAAGTTTTAGATCTGGCTAATGTTTGAGCTTTCAATAGTCTCATTGGAAATAACCTTATGAATGGTTTGGATGGCATATAATATCATGGTGGGTTCCGAGAAGGTTCCAATGCGGCCATTTCCATTCTCACTATTTCATATCATGTGCCACACCTGAGTTTTGGATTTACTTAATGTTTAAGTTCCTGTCTTATTCTTAGCTTGTGAAACCAATGGATGGAGTGGATTTCTCACCAACAATGCAGTAGACCCCACATAGCTTCCATATACAAGAACTTTCCATTGGCCAGGGGCATAGGCAACTCGCGTCCCTATCCAAACTCTCCCCAAAGAAAGGAAGTGGATTGCCTATGCCTAAGTTCCTATAGTTGGAAGCTGTGTGGGGTCCACAAAGATTCTCGTGATCAATCCAGTCTATTTATCACTAAAAGAATATTACAACAGAGCAAGATCTTGGTTGTTTATACAAAAGACATATTGAAATACTTGATTACTTGCAGATGTTACAAATACATTGGTTCTGATTTTAGAATATGCAAGATTGAATTGAAGTAACACTCAAAATACAACACAAGATTAGCTTGCTAATTAAGCTAGCATTCACTTAGGACAATACTAACTCGCTATTCGAGTTATAACTTACGAAATAGAAGAGTTCTCTATTCATAGACACTTCAGTTAGACTTGAAATTCGAATTTGAAATAAGACAAAATAAAATATAACTTTTATTATATTAACACTAAATTGCCGACACTATAGTATTACTACAGTAATTGTAGACACTATAGTGCATAATAATAAATATTCCACTGTCGCTACAATGCTTTCACTATTTACTATTGTAGCTCCCAATTGACCAACTAATTGCCAAACTTTCCCTCTCAACCAACATTTATGTCCAAAAGCCTCCAATACCTCTTGACAATTTTATGAATACATTCTCCTCCAAACCCAAAGCACTTATGTCACCCACAACAAAAAAGATAATATGGCTGAAGAAATAGTCTTCTACAAACTTAAGATTATTCATATCATGTCTCCTGATAAGCGTGGAACAAGGTATTCAAAATCGGTCACGTAACAACTGTTACGTAATGGTAACAGTCATAACCATTACGCGTTATGGGATTGAAACAGTTGTAATGACCGTTATAGGATAAACAACCCATAAAGGATCAGTAATAGTCTTGTAACAATTTTTTCAAGAAATAAAAAAGGGTCGTAATGGCTGTTACGGCCCATATCATAATGGTAACGGTGGTGGCCGTTACAGCCACCGTTACCGTTTTGAAAAACCTTAACGGGGAATGAACCTTTCCACGACCAAATATGTCAAAAGTCCCAATGTAACTATGTTCCCCTTCACTTACTTTGATTAGCAAGATGCATGTGACAATGTCCTACTTTTCCAAAATTTCGATAAATCTCATTCATGGTTCATTAGTTTTGATATATATATATATATATATATATATATAAAATCTCAGTTAATCCCTTCCTAATTCTTGGATAAATGGTGGATAATTTGGGGTCCATAACATAATATCATCCTAGAACCATGTCATACATAATTACTCATGGAAGTCTCTACTCAAGCCCCACAAACAACGCAGCAAACCATGAATTTTTTTCATCAAACATTCCCTTAGATCATTTGCTGGGAATGCTAAATGAAGCCCAATCCACCTTCTTCTACCCCTTGCTTATTTCGAACAACCTTTGGCAAATGGTGGGATAAATTTAATATTGCTTCCTTTTCACAAACAAACTCCTCAGTCTCCTTCCCCTCTCCCAAAATCTTTTAAAGGAGGAGCCATTGTCGCTTTCAATACTCTAAGTCTAGCAAGACCTCCTTAAAGAAATCAGTAAACTTTGAAAGGAAGTATCTTTTCTCAAGGATCAAGCCCTATGGAGTCAAGCTGGTTTTGCTCAAAATCCTTCCAATGCAAAATCAACGGCAGTTCCTTCCAAATCAGATATGTTTTAATTCAGCCTAGACAGAGAAGGCATCAAGTAGTTAAGCCATCAAGCCATCATCAAGTTAATAGAGAAGCCGTTAAGTCGCCAAGCCATCATCACGATAAAGATACAACAAGTTGAATAAAGCCATATCAAGAATATTGTAGCACTGACAGCCAAAGCCAACAATAGTCAAAACAAATTCAATCTAGCCATGCCAACCAAGCAAAAGAAGGAAAATGACAAAAGAAGAGATATTGAAGACACGACATTGTAGCATACCAGCAAAAAGCACTGTAGCAATAGTACTAAATAATGAAATCACTATAGCAACATTGGAATATTTACTATTACATATTGTAGTATCGGCAATTACTATACAAATATTGTAGTATCAGTTATTACCGTAATAGTACTGTAGTATCGGCAACATAGTGTTACTGTATCAAGAGTTATCTTTTATTTTGTGTTGTTTTAAATCCGAACTTCAAGTCCGAATAAAGTGTCTATAAATAGAGAACTCTTCTCTTTCGTAAGATAGAACTCGAATAGCGAGTTAAGTGTTGTCCTAAGTGATTGGTAGCTTAATTAGCAAGTTAATTTTGTGTTGTATTTTGAGTATTACTTCAGTCTGATCCTGCATATTCTAGAATCAGGGCCAAGGTTGTTCCTCTACTGGTAATCAAGTATTTCAATATGTCTTTTATATAAATAACCCAAATCCCACTCTGCTATAATGTTCTTATAGGGCATGACGGATCCCAATTGTCCATGTTATACAAACGACTTAATTTGTCCCTAATATTGTTTTAATATGAAAATCTTCTCTTATTCTTTCTTCTTTTGTTATCTTTTTTAAGAAGCATGTTTTGTTATCTCTTTTGAAAATCATATTGTAATCCCGCTATTAGTTTACTTGAAAAACCTTTTCTTCTTGAATCTAGAACTGCAACTTGATTAAAGATAAGGTCCGAGGCTCCTTTGTCGCAATATCGTGTTTGCCATGGCTAGGAGAGCATAGGCATGTTTAGGAATTTATATTGTTAACAAGAAACTTATCTGAAATCAAAAGCCCTAATAGATTCAAGTTGAAGATCTTTTTCAAGTAAATCTTCTAAGATTGTTACAAAATGATTCTCTAAGTTGTTTTCGTCTCAAAAAATTTTCTCTGATGTTTATTTTTCTCCAAAATCTCTCTGATGCAACATCTAATGTAGACACAATTTCCCTCAAAAATCAAGAAGAAATCTGATATGAAGGTATAGAACAGTCTCTTCAAGATTGGAACTTTCCAAGTGTTCCTTTTGAGAAATTTATCTTCAAGGATCATTCAATAATGAAGAAATACACTATATTATCCAAACCACTGAACAAACCAGACCAATAGCCGATCACAATGATGATATCCCACTCTTGACGCGCAATGAACTCCAATATTCTTGCAAATATAATTATGTTCATATTGGACTAATTCAGGTAGCGATAAAACCCTCACCAGGCTAGGATTAAATGCCTCTACCCTAGCATACATCAGAGACAAAAGGTTACCTATTTTCAAAGATTCCTCAATCAGCCTAGTTAAAGATAATCTAAGTCAAGGGCCGGCTTTCTTCAATTGTATACCCAATTTCTCCGCATCCCTTACAGACTGCAATCTCCTTGAATTCCTGCGATTAGGAGTCCATACAAAAGATTTTAATATGCTTCCTGGATCAGAAAATATAAACGTAATCTCTAAATTAATGAAGATGATAGCTCCCAGTGTCGCTTATTCTAACCAAACCAAAAGCTTAACCACCCTTCATCTTACCAATATGTCCAATGGAGTCACAACCCCAAAGCCAAACGCTTGGGATGATATAGATCTCATACGTGAATGGAAAATTCCTAATGTTCAAGAACCTCCTCGACAAGAAAATTAGAAAGTCGAACAAATAATATACCAAATGAAGACGAATGTATTAATATTATATAAGTCCCACAACATCAACCCTCCTCCAACCCAAAATAAACCTCAGCCTGCAAACTCTTCAAAGTTTTCTTCTTCAAAATCTTTCAGAAATCCTTCCCCTTCTAATATTGTTCATCCAATCTACACTCCAGAAGCTACTCCAAATTCTCCCGATTCTTATAATCCAACTGAGAATGATTTTTCTCCTCATTAGATAAATATGATTTCAATAACCCATAAATCATCTGACAAAAAATTTGAAGAGTTTGAAATTAACAAACAGTCATTGATAGAAAACGTTCAAAACCCAACCATTCAAAAATTGGTTCTTCGAAAAATTTTATGAAACTGAAAGAGCAAATAAAGACTCCTTGGTTCCAAGAAAAGAAAACCCAACGAAAAGATATCTTTTTCTTTAACTGGTTTCACCAATATTATCCTCAAGCAAAGTCCTCTCCAAATAATATTATGATGTCACGCCAATTAGTTCAAAAGTGGATAATTTACTCGAACTTCTCATTTGTGAGCAATCACAGTCATGGATGCCATTGCAACTCCCATTAAATTTAATTCTCAATTCAAAGAAGAACGCTCCGTAATTACAATAGATATCTCTCGTATCATAGAACAAAATAATTACACTAATACATATCTACATACTCTAGGAAAGAATTTAGAAAAAAACTGAAGCCTCCACTTCGGCTTCACAATCCAAAACTTTTTCTTGGAGCCACTCTCTAAATCCCAACCTTTTTTCATTCCTATGCAAACAATTGCCAGACCTTTATAGTCTCCAAAGACACCTACCACTTTCTCAACTGAATTTCTCTCCCAATTATAAAAGAAACTTCAATTTACAGAATTATCAAAAAATTATGGACCCCACATTAATGCCATTTGTGCTTGCGGTCTATTTGAGTGCTAATAACCCTATGAATGGTTTGGATGGCATATAAACATCATGGTCGGTTCGAGGGAGGTTTCAACGGTGGACATTTCCATTCTTACTATTTCATTTGGTATGGCCCACATGAGGATATGCCAAAAATTTTAAATGTGTCCTATTGTGGTCATGCAAAACCAATGGACAGAGCGGATTTGTCAGATTCATCTTTGTGGACCCCACACAGCATCCGACTACAGGAACTTCCTATGCAATCCACCTTTGGGAAGTTCAATCCACGTTCCCAAATGAAAACAATCCTAATATTTAGACTAAACATCAAACATTTAATGATACAAATAATTAACTACTTGTTCTAAAATCTCGAATTGATAGAGTATGGCGAATCAATCCCTTTATCTCATAGCCCAGACCCTACATCCCTTGGGTTAAGACTCAAGGGAACCCCCTCGTGGTACTCATTTCACACGGGTTCTGCTTCACACGAGCCACCCGCTTCACACGGTGGGCCCGCCTCACACGGGCCACCCACCTCCAGTGTGCTTCTACATTCCATGGGAAACCCCACTTGAGCCAAGTGCGAAAATGCTCATGCATTAATTAACATATAAGGAAAAAAAAAAAAAACAATTTACATTCATCCAGAAAAAGATGGAATGTTAGATGGTGATGACCTATCTTCCTACTTTCAGGGCCTGACCCATCAACTGTGGGGCCGGGATCATTGGATCAACGGCTTGGATCAATGAACAATGGCCCCACTCGTGCCAGCAAAACCCAAGGATAACATGCACATCCTGTGGCTGAGGATCATATGTAATTCAGATTCTCCCCCAACAGGGACTGGACACTATGACAGTGATCGTGCGCCGAAATTTTGAAAATGGTGATGACCTGTCCTCTACACACACGTGGCACTTCTGTACAACTATCCAGACCATCCAAACTGTGTGTCCTTGTTGATGAAGAGCATCTTTAGAATCATATTTGATGGCCATCAAATGAACGGTTGAAAGGAAGATTATGAGAAGTCATCGGATGGTTTGGACGGTCTGGATTTTCCTACAACTACACCCTGTGTGCGGTTGAAGAGTTACCACCATTTTTAGATGGTGGTGAACTAACATAACTTGGACGGACAGAGCAAATGGGTCAATTGGACGGTCCACGTGTCCTGATGCAGCTAGGAGTACTATAACATGCAGTGTTTCGAGAGCATTGGATTATTTCTCGGAGAATCCAAGGTCTGTTATGGGATCCGCATGCATCATCCGGGCCACCGATGGTTCAGTGATCCAGATGCTGGTCCCACCGTGGAAATGTCTTGAAATGGAAGGTCCTGATCATTCCATCACTGGACTACAAAATGACAGGTGAGGATGTTACATCAAAGGTTCAAAGCGGACGAAGATTCTACGGCTAAGGATCATCTGATTTTGAAGAAACATTGGGCTCACCACATCAACACTGTGGCCCAACAAATTAACGGCTTGGATCACCAAACCATTGGCCATAACCAACATTTTCAAAATGAGGACTGCCAGGTACGCTCCAACCTATCATCTTTTGGCACTCATCTGTAACACATGGAAACTTGCACGTGTGATAGATCCGTCCGTCCATCGTGTGCATCCCACAGTGAAGATGCATTATCAAATTAGAAGGGAGGCCGATCTGAAGGAAACGTGGACAATTCAGAAATTTCTCATGAATTCTCATGAACCGTTCATTTCCTTTCTATATGTGGGTCTTACTCATTAGTAGATCAGCCTAATTTTTAACATAAAGCATTGGCACTCTAGAACCAGCAAGGTGAGCGTGTTGGATCTCCAACACGTGTATCAAGTTTCAATCCGTGAGAGGCGGAGTTAGCAAAAAGTATTTCCTCTACTAGCGTACCATAACTTTTGATACTGTACGTTCTTTCCGCCAACATGCCACTTATGTACGGAATCCGTACCATGAAAAATTATTGCACCGTGAGGATTAGGTGAGACCCCGGACTCACCCAAGACGGTGCACGGTGCAGCCCTTACCGTGGGGCCCACCTTAATGTATGTATTCTGTATCCACACCGTCCATCCGTTTTTCCATATCAATTTTACGGCATTATGCCAAAAAATGAAGCAGATCTAATTATGAAGTGGATCATGCCATGGGAAAGAGTTGTGATTGACCATTAATGGTCCACGATAGTTTTTAATGGTAGGGCCTTCAATCACCACTGTGTATGGTCCACCTGATAAGTGGATCTGCTTCATTTTTGGGTTAATGCCATGAAATGAAATGGAAAAATGGATGGACCGAGTGGATACAGAATACATATATCGTGGTGGGCCCCATGCTAAGGGCCGCACCGTCTTGGGTGAGTCTGGCGTCTCACCCAATCCGCTACCCACTACGAAGATTGTCATTTTGATCCAATCAACAGGTGGGCCATACCAGTACGGAAGCGGATTGGCTGGTGTACCACACACCACGACTTGCTGGTGTTTGTACGTGTGGTGAGAAAGACGAGCTCTGACGCTCCTCGAGCTCCGAGGTGTACGAACGGTTTAAAGGAGATCAAAGTCACATGCGCCTCATAATGATGGATTTATTATTTCCAGACCGTTCATCCACTAAGATAGGTCTTGTTAGAGCATGAGACAAAAAAGTATTCATATCCAACGCTAAAGTAGATCACACTACAAATAGCAGTGGACAATGACTCTACCTGTTAAAACATGTTGATCTGTTCTAAGGTCACATAGAAAAACAAATATCATGTCGATCCAAAACTTCCGTGCCCCGAAAAAGTTTCAATGGTAGACGTTCAATTCCCCACTGCCTCTTGCAGTGTGGTACACTTGATCCTCGGATCTGTCTTATTTTTCGGCTAGAGCCTTATGACTAGCTCCCTAGATGGACGGACGGTTTGGATATAACACAGCTCATTATGGAACCCACAGAACTTGGTGACATCAACACACCAGCCAGGTCGGTGGTGTGTGGTACACAGACAATCTATACACGATACCAGTACGTTGAGTCAGACTGTCAGTTGTCATTTATTCAGGCCTACGTGATGATTAAACCGACTCAGACTCGGTAGTGACCCCCAGGCACCGAACTCGGGACTAGTCGGGACTGGAAGAGATCTGTGGGCTCCATCATGATGTATGTGTTTTATCTATACCGTTCATTCATTTTGAAACATGAAACTACTACATGATTCCAAATGTGAGGAAGATACAAAGCTCAGATGGACCACACCACAGGAAGCAGTAGGAGCTGAACCCCACCTTTGAAACCTTCCAAGTGCCCACAACGATGTTTATTTTCCATCCAAGCTGTTCATAGCGTCACATAAGCCGGATGAAGGGAAAACACAAAAATCAGCTTAATCTAAAACTTATGTACCCCACAATAAATTTCAACGGTGGACATTGAATCCCCACTGTTTCCTTTGGTATGGTCCACTTGAGCATTGGATCAAATTCATTTTTGAGCCTATCCCCTAGAATGTTATGAAAAAATGGATGGACGGCGTAGAGAAAACAAATACATCATGGTAGGGCCCACATAGCTTTGACCAGTACCGACCAGTAGGACCATTACCGAATCCAATTCCGATTAGACCTGCCTGATTTTCCTTCCAGACTATCTTTATGGTGGGTCCTGCCTTTTTCACGGTAGATTTTCAGCTAAAATGCTGCACCCAAAATTTTTTGGAGATCCGAGCCGCGCAAAAAGTGGGCCCTACCATGAAGATCACCTGGTGCAAAATCAGCCACATCCACACATCAACAGGACACATTCGTGTATCAGGGTGGGATCGTTGGCCGTCCATTGATCTCAACGGTGTGGCCCACCTCGGATGGCCCATACAAGATCACATTTTGCATGCTACGGTAATTACAAGTAGAATGGAGTTGTACGGACTCACCAAGCTCCGTTGAAATTGAAAGAGGATGGGCGCTTGATCAGCACGAATCCCAACACCTCTTCGTAAAACCTCACTGAGATCCTCACCGATCGGCACACGAACGACACGTGATTCAGGGACAGCAGCGGCAGTGGCGCCGTACACTCGCAGGTGATTTCTTCGATTCCCATTTTGCCCTTCCCTTTCCTGGCTTGCTTCGACCGTCGAAAGAGGGACAAAATTGGAAGAACGAACTTCGCCCTTCGTTTGCATGGTCTCCTTGCAAGTTTTCCTTTATAGAGGGGTCGTTTCACAATTGCCCCTTCTCCAGTGCCTAATTACGTAAGTACCCTTGTCCACCTGACATCTGATCTGACGGTTCACGGCAACGGGAGCGGATTAGGTGCGGCCCCAAACGTGGGGCCCACATTGATGAATTTTTAATATATCCACACCGTCCATCCGTTTTGAAAGATCATTTTAGAGAATAAAATGAAAAATAAATAAGATCCAACTCTCAGGTGAACCACACCACAGGAAAAAGTGGTGATTGAATGCCCACCATTAAAAACTTCTTATGGTCCACTGTAATATTTATTTCCTATCCAACTTATTGATAAGGTCACACAGATATGGATGAAATGAAAAACAGCTATAATCTTGATTAAAAGATTTTGTTGCCCCAAGACGTTTTTAATGGTCAAGTACTACCGTTTCAGGTGGTTTGGTCCACCTGAGATTTTCTTATCCTTCATTTTTTGCATCATGCCATAAAATGAGCTGCAAAAATGTATAGACGGCGTGGATATACAATATATACATCAAGGTGGCGCCACCGTCAGGGCCACACCGTGTTGGGTGAGGCCGGGGTCGCATCTAATCCACTCGAGTTAAAGTGGCAGTTCGCGGCACACGTGCCAACGCGGCGAATGTATGTCCCGAGAATTTAGGCCGTCCGCTCATAAAGGGGTCACTTGTGCATTTTGGATGACATCGTTAGTCTACTACTTTCCGACCGTATATTTTCTCGTTTTCGTCGTACACAAGTAGCCAAGGCGATAAGCGGATCAGCTTGACTTATGGGGCTATTTAAGTTCATGGTGGGACCCACATGATGAGTGGCCTGGATTTGAAGGTCACTTTCGATGAGTGGCCTGGATTTGAAGGGACGCAATGTGGAATGTCTGTGCCCAAAAAAATTTCCCACGTGGGATGATCTGGCCGTCCAATCACACCATTTCAGCAAAATGTGCTCTGCCTCTGTAATTCTTTGTCCCATCTATTTTTGACAAGGATTGAAAGTTTATCTCATTGGATTGGATTTTTTTTATTTTCTTTGAAGGATGGTCATCGATCCTTCGGCCCATCACTGCAACAGTCTAGAGTACGGAACGATGGCCCCACTTGCACGCAATCAGCTGTTATTAATTTGCCTGGTAGTACAAATCCTTGCTTCTGCGGCAATCATTTAACGGTATAGCTGCGGTGGGATGGAATTTTCATGAGTCATCTTGACACAATAATGTATTATAAAAACATTACCATTACAATTTTATTATATGATTTAATCAAATATAGGTACAAAGGTGAATAAATGAATTTATAATAATTATTATTGTAAGCTGTATTGTAAATTTTTTTTTTTTTTTTTTTGACATATCATTTCAATAATATACAAGTATAATCATTATGATGCTATTATGCGTATCAACAATAAAAATTATACCCTTTTTTAAAGTTAAGTATTATAATTTGTAATCATTGTACTTTTATAAAGATTATTACTATTGTTGATGTAGAAATGTAAACGTCCTTCTTAGACCACTTGGACCAAAAAAGGATAAGAATGGAGACCCTATCTACTCCAAGGAAATTCGCCGTTGCCAAAATTAAGTAGACAAGCTAGGTCTAGTCGAATGTAGGATTTTGAGTGAAAAATTGTGCATACCTTTTATCATTAAGGGCGCTCCTATTTATGGGTGAGGGGAGGCAGTGGCGTAGAGGGACATTCCCTGTTTGGTATGAGCGTATTGTATTGGGATTCGGGACCCTGTTGTATCGGGCTAATCTTTCGAGATTTTCTATGGATATCTTAGATAGATCTGTGTTGCAATCGTCTCCCTAGATCCTTGGCTAGGATCTCGGATTGGTAATTTTGGTCAGACCTAAATAGTTGGTTCCAAGTCAGAACTAGTAGAAGCACGCAGTGGGAGGTCTAAGAGGAGAGTTGTTCTGAGTAGGGGTTTGGCCGACCTGAGTTCTTATGTCGAGTCGTTTCTGAGTTCCTTTGGCGTCGTGTAGATTGGTGGTCAGTCAATCTACCTTTGAAGAGTTGTCGGAAGATCGAAGTCAATCTTCTTCCCCACTCGGCCTGGGGCGAGGCCGAGCTCTTTGCCGCATCGATTGTTGACTGACCTTGTGGTGTGTAGAGATGTCCGACCTAACCTTTATTGGTCCGTCCATTTTTCCCCATATCAACTATAATTCATCATCCAAATTGGTCCTTAAACTAGAGAACATAGGTTAAATCACACTTCTAAATAAGCCAATGTTAAAACCAATGCCGATGCTAGGAAAAGCAAGCCTTTTACACTTACTTGTTTTGTTAAAGAAACATAAAAGAAAAATCATTTCTTTCTTCCTTTGCATTTTTCACTATTTGATTTATAAGTTTTGAAAGAAAAAGTTTTCATTGAATTTTTTCATGTAAAACATTACATTGGTAAGAAATTGTTATTTCTAATATTTAATTTTTTGAAAAAAAAAAATATTATTTTTGTTTAAGAAAAAAAAGAAGTTGATTTTCGTTTTTCTTAAATGTAATCCAATTACAAAAATATCAAATTAATGAAAAATTATTTACTTACCCAAGTTTATCCCTAATCTAACCAGGGTGAGAGGAATTCCTTATAATCCCTAAAGTAGCCCAATGAAAGTGTATGTGTGGTCATTAAAACAAGCCTCACAATGAGAAAGGTTAAATTGTTATTTCAGTCATTTAAATGGGAGTAAATGGAGGTAAATGGAAGAATTAGGAGTAAATGGAGGTTAATGCCATTTGAGGTGTGTTTGAATGGGAGTAGGGCTGAAAGTCAGGCTAGTTCACTTGTAACCGACTCAACATTGGGTTGGGCTCGGGCATGATGTATTGGGTTCGGTCTCGGGCTTGGGCTATACAAACACCAACCCAATAAAACTTAGGTCGGGCTCAGGTTGAGGTCTTGGGTTACTCAACCCAACCCGAACCCGATCGATATATAAGTTACTTATAAATTATAATTGAGTGTGGATCATCTGTGTTGAAGGCACAGGAAATTCCAATGTTGTCAGGTTTCATTGGTCCACATCATTTCCGATGACTCAAGCTAACAAGGTACGCTCAATTTCTCTCTCTCAAATAGATTGCTTGTTGCACAACACAACTTTTAAAGCAGTAGTTGTCCTATATTTTAACTTTTTTGTTTAGAAAAAATGAAGTTCTTTACGATAAATAACTATATATATAATTAATAAAATTATATGTACGAAAAATAAGATGTATGTTGAAAATATAATAAACTAATGTAATAATGAAAATATTAGCATGTATCCACCTGACTGAGCTCGCTTGGGTTGGGCTTGGGTTGAGAATGGGTTGGGTCGGGTTGGTGCTCAACCTTAACTGACCCAACCCAACCCACTCGACTTTTAGCCCCATATGAGAGTAAATGCATGAAAAAGAAATGAAATAGGAATAAGTGGACTTATAAATGAAATCTTAAGGGTTTGGGAATAAATGAGGGTGAAATGCCCTTCTGAGTTCCCTGGGAGAGTCACACGAGTAAATGAAAGGTGCTACTACACATGTTTGTCATACATGTGGCATGCCGATAATATTCTGAAACAATCTAATTATCGGCTACATCACTAAAATGAAACCAATAAAATGATCCAAACCATCCAAAGGTTGGCCATATAAATGGATGGTTAAAAAATGTTTTGCAGGTTGCTAGTTTGTGATCCTTAATGTTTGTGGCTCACTCGAGGCTCAAAAATTCCTCATTTATAGCAAAAGCATGCATTTTAATTGGCTTATTACAATAATCATGTTAAATATCACATATGTACACTAATATGGGACATTATAGGTGATATGGTATAATCACATATGCTCTTGTGAATATATTTAAAAATTCTTATGCACTCTAATTCCTCCCATTTACTTCCATCTAAATAGGATATTTGGATTTCAAATTCATTTTATTTACTCGCATCTAAACACAACTGAGTAAACCATTTACTCCTAATTCCTTTACTCCATTTTCATTTTCAATTTACCTTCATTTACGAGCTCTCAAGCGAACCCTAGGGAAATTTACACCTTTTAATACATGACACACATCTAACCACTCTGTTGCTCTCTTTCATTAAGTTACTTTCATGGACATAAGGGTTTCACCAAGTTGTGTCCAACTCCATTACAAGACTTCTTGAAACCTCCATTACAGGAGTTCTTGTACCCGAAGCTCTATGAGGCTCACTTCATAGAGCTTCCTGTAACCTCAATTCCAGGAATTCTTATGCCCAAAGCTCTATGAGACCCACCAAAATATTAGTATGATATCCACTAAGTCTATCAATTTTGTCATCTCATGTTAAGATGTGAGCCCAATAAAATTAGATCTAAACTCAGTGGACCACAAAAATGGTAATAATAAAAAAGCGTGCCACTACACTATAGAAACACTAGGCATGAAAAGTAGACCATGGAAACCTTCTTAGGCCCACCATGTTGTTTATATGCCATCCAATCCGTTCATGTTTCCAAAGTTCTTGTAATCTAAGATAGTTCCCCGTTGTTTCTTCCTAACCGGAGCCAATTTCACTGATGGATGGAGTGGATATCACATGGACATCTTCGTCAACCCCATGTAACTTTGGGTCACATAAATCATGGTATGTGTGGCCTTCGTGCATGGCAATTTAAACCATCCAAATTGATGACCTTATTTTGGATGGAGCGTAACCCAAATATCACATTGATCAACTAAACCCTTTGACACGACCCACTGAATTTGAACCGCTGATCAATCTGATGATTAGGATCAATCGTTCCAGTTGACTTTTTTGATTAACTCAATTCATACTGGGTCCACACTTTGTATGAAGAAGGATTTTAGGGGCCTAATGCATTAGACATGAGAGAAGTGTGATGATGCATCGGCCATTCCTTTGAAGGAAATTATAATAGACAGGGGATGCCTTATTATCCTCCTTAGTTGGAAGATTTTAACTCTTGTATCAATGGCCTACAAATGAAAGGTTAAGGAAAAAAAGAAAGATAATTGCAGTCTTAATGAATAGTTATAGGATGTGTTCTCTATTCAATCAAACACGAGAGTACGTGTTAATGAAAGCCGTATTTGGTCAAACATGTGCAGTTAGGATAGTGCGAGCATGCCAGAGTCATACTTGACTCGAGTTCGATTGAACATTGGTGACCCCAGGTGTAAGGCCCGTATCCTCGTACTGTACTGTTCACCAACTCCAGCAATCATCCCCGTCGAATTTTGGTTACCCACGACCTGTAGACAGCGATTGCGAGCAACTTTAAGTTGCATCCCGAAGATCGGAGTTGACTCGACTCGAAACTTATACCCTTGCGACCGTATCGTTGTCGCGGTTCCAACGCCGTATCTTACGCACCAATGTGGTACCTAGGCTAGGAGTTGTGGGCCTGCGTATATTTTGAGGAAACACCGCGCATTGCGAATCTCGAGAGAGAAATCTCTACTCATACTTTCACATCAACTAGTCAAGTACAACCCATGACTAGCCCATGCCTTTCTTCCCACAAAGACAAGTGTAATGTCCTGAATTTTCACAGTTTTGGATTTGTTAAAAATTCATAAAAATTTTTTATTAACTAGTCAGGTCATCATTTATGGACCATTGACGTTCGAGGTGAGCTTACACGCAGCCGGTACTGATAAAGAACCGTATAAATAAGATTGATCAACCGTAGAAAACCAATGAACCCAACCGATCACTTAAAATCAAGTTTATCTGCATGATATGTTCACATAGGGCCTAAATCTAACCGACCTACCACTGATTAAAAACAGCCCCTATATCGCAGTATATGCATCA
Source organism: Magnolia kwangsiensis (assembly GCA_037074715.1). Taxonomy (NCBI): domain Eukaryota; kingdom Viridiplantae; phylum Streptophyta; class Magnoliopsida; order Magnoliales; family Magnoliaceae; genus Magnolia; species Magnolia kwangsiensis. The sequence continues at coordinate 130,919,466 of CM073575.1, forward strand.
TACTCAATTTAGAGATGAAACAGATGCATTTAGGGGGACCCAGGGGGTCTCATGGAGCGAAACCACAAACTCAAGCGGAGCTCGGCGACACTGCCACGACGGTGGCGGTCATCGCTAGCCCGACCATGTGGGTCCCTCCCACGTGCGGGGGTCCCCTCTACACGACGTTACACCCCTTTAAACCCCATTTTATCCCTTTCTAACTCATTTTCACTTTCCCAAAACCCTCTTAAACCCTCCTTCACTCTCAGATCTACCTGAAGCCGAGTCAGATAAGGCCTGGATCTTGACTAATAGATAAAATCAACTCCGTTATTCTTTTAGCCTAAAACCGATGGTTTAAAGTAATCATGACCAAATCTCCACTTTCACTAATTATAAATAAGTCATACTATGAACATAGTTAATCCAAACTCTAATCATTGCCCATGAGAAATCTCGATACCTAATTCATTATAGAAATACCCTGATTTTCTGAACAAGCTTTAGACCTCTTGTTAGTGGGCCACTAGTTCCGAAACTATAAAATAATGTCCGTCTCACTGGGCTTGACGCACATTGCAGGTGGCGAACCAAGAAAGTATTTAGAATGACTCAACTTGAGCCAGAAGCTAAGTGCTTGCAATGCGCGAATTCCCTGGGCCGAAATTTGAAACTTAAGTGAATTAAACTTTTCGCTCTTTCGTGAAGTCGTGACTTTCCGATCGTTAGATCACAACCAAACTCGAGGCATGAGTTAATGATATTTCTCTTCTCATAGCTGCGACCTCGATCAACCATCGGTAACTGTTGAACAAATTTCTAATTATATCTGTTGATCGGCGCATCCAAATGACGAGCAGATTATATCCATATGTAAATCATCATTAGAATTAAATATCCTACGATGGATATCGGCATTGTAACATCCTGGATTTTCACTGTTTTGAATTTCCAAAAATCCTTAAATTTTTTTAATAAATTAACTTATAATATCACTTAAATGACCATTAACACTCAATGTTAGTCTATACAGGGGTGGTACCAGTAAATAACCACACAAGTCCGATAATCAACCGTAGGAAACCACCGAATCCGTCCGATCACTTAAATATCGGTGTAGCCCCGTAATTTACTCACGTAGACCCAAATCTGTCCGATCCGTCGCTAACTAATCAAGACAAGCATAACTAAATTAAAGATCTAACCGAAGCCGAGTCAAATAAGGCCTGGATCTTAACTAATAGACCAAATCAACCCCTGTAACGTTCCGTCCAACCAGCACAGTGTCATGTAGCGTCCACGTAGGATTTGCCGCAGGACCATTCGTTTAAACTACTCATAGTGAGGTACCGTAAGTAAATTAATCTAGGATTAGCCCAACTGAGTAGACCAGACGGGTCATGATAGGACGTAGTGCGGGCCGGCAAGACAGATGACCGTTTACACTTAGTAACAGCCCGTATGGGCTAGACCGCGACGCGGGAGGGTTGAAAAATTTTAAAAATTTAGGGAACCATATATCTTACTGGGCTTGTAGTCCATCGCGGACCACGAACTCATTGGACACCCAGAAGTTAATTATTCGAGCCGTTCCAACAGCACTGGTCAACTCATCCAAGGCCAAAGTTGAAATCTGGCATTGGTAAATGAAACTGAGATTTTGGACTTTTTAGCTATCGGATTTCTTTAAAATTTATGGTGAAAGTCTAATGTGTTGTCCTACACCCGTCCACCAAATCTGGGACCCGATCGTGGCACGACGACATTTGATCGCAAATTGAACCCGTGCGACCAAACCCCATATCCGATCGTTCCCAAATTTTACATGGCCCTTCATCGGACCATGGACTACCTATCCTATAAGTTTCATGGTCAGGAGCTCACTAGAACTGCCCCAACAACCGGAATGGACCCCACAGGGCCATTTAAGGATCAGGACCATATGGTCAAACCCCATATTCGTTTATCCGTTTAATCTCAAACTTTACATGGACCCTTGTTGGGCCATGAGACACCTACGTATCCAATTTGGTGGCCAAAGGTGTTAGGGCCACCCCAACACCAATAGTTAGTCCTAATATCCTATTTTGGGAATTTGCGAAAACTTAAGGCCAAAGGGCTCCACTCTAGAGAATAAACCCTAGCCCTTGTCTCATATCTCCCACCATTCTTCAACAACAACAAACCTCTCTCTCCCTCATATCTTTCTTCATTCTCCAATAACAATCTCCCTCATAACTTCTTACAATCTTCAACAGTCAAGCTCCCTCCTTCATACTTCCTCCATTCTCCAACCACCCATCTCTAGCTCTCTCACAACTCTCCCCTTTGCGACAACCACCAAGGAAGAAAGAGAGAGTGTAGAAGAGGTTCAAGGTGGACCCTAGATAGAGGTGGGGCCCAAAGAGAGCAACCTCACAACTTCCTACTTCTCCTCCAAGACGAACCCTCATTCAAGATAGCCATTTTCACACCATTGATCGTCTAGGTAAGATCTTTCACCTCTTTTTTCTTGAAACCCATATATTGAGGAAGGATTGACATGGATCTCTCACATGCAAGGGCTTGTTTTAGGGATTCTGGCCGATCGACGTCAAAGCCCTCTTTCCTAGGACTTTTTTCGAATCTCTAACGATCCATAGGTGCGGACTTTGCTCTTAGGTGGCCTAGCACCAATTATATTATGATTTTAATGATTTTGCTTGCTTGAATGCCATATTTGGAGAACCTAGAGAATCCCTAGGAAATTGTATGTTTGTTGAAATTGTATGGAATTGTATGTTTTGGCTCTCATGATGTTGTTCTTGCTTCTCACATGATTTTGTATTTGGACGATTGTATGCTCATGCCTTGATGATTTTTCTCATGTATTTTTCCTTCATAGTATGTATGATTTCATTACTCTTATGCATATGATTTCTTAAGATGGATGAAGTACTTAACTTCCTCACACACACACATACACACACCCACATGCACTTGTTTCTTGATATGCTTAGCCTTACTTGCTATGGAAATCTGAATTATATGTTGTGAAGTATAAGAACATGACGTTGTTTATTCTAGTGATACATTGGTAGTCGGCATGCTAGGAATCACTATTCGAACCCTTGGGTTAGCCAGGAACATGAGGAGAGCGAAGGTGGTTCCGTTGGTAGGACCGCCTCGAGGCTAAACCCATGGATTTGGGCGAGTGCATGTGGGTGACAGTAGTTAGACTACATGGGTTGCTTGCACCGGATGCCGTTCCATCATGTACTTGTCTGGACTCGTGCGGTCTAGTCTACAGGCTGACCAACCCTGTTTGCTCACATATGTATGAAATTTGAACCACCCTACAACCATTGTAGCCCACCAATAACCCACTTGAAATTGGTCTACAGCCTCGTGAGTCGGGCATGGTGGAATGAGACACTATTTCTGAGCTATCGGCCTACGCTGAGGTGTCGCGCCTCCCCGTAGTGACCACGAGGGATCCCTTTCTCTCGACATTTCTCATGTGCTTAAATTCGGAGATGAGGACCCCGACGGGATCATAGACCGCGGGGTCTCGGCCTCACACATTGGGGGGTCTTAGCCTCGCAACCTGTTTAAGTCATTGATACGTGGGGTGTATTAGATTTTCCAACCTGCTAGATGAATGGACTTAACTAATAACTCGACTAACACGATCGCATTGTATCGCACTAGTTAGGTTGGTGAATCGGAAGTCGAGGTCGCTCTGAGGGAGTGCTGACATACACGATCGTTAGATGGAGTCGCTCGAAGGAGCATTGTGGTGAGGGCATGCATCATATCATTCCGCATGCATGCATTTTAATAAGAGTTGCTAGGTGTTGATGATTGGCTTCGTTTCATTAATTTCATACTATAATTGATGCCTGTTATAACTTAAGATTAATAGCACCCACTGAGTTGATCACTCTTCCACTCTGGGATGGTGTTTTAAAACACCAACCAGACCTCTTTAGTAGTTATAGGTGACGCCGAGTACGAGGAGCCTTGCGGCACAAGCTTGGATGAGGAGGACGAGTTATCCTATTTCCAGTTAATGGGTGGTTCTCCGCAGAGTTCGCGAGTGGACTTGGATCACTAAGTGTTGGACTCAGCTAATCATTCCTTTTGGATACATTTTTATGATTTTATTGGACAACGCCTGGTGCAACCCTTGTATATTTTGGACCTGTATATATGTACTTGATCTCTTTCATTTTAGTAGACATGTGTGGTAGTGCTTCATGTTCCAGGAAATTTTAGGTTGCATATTTAAACCTAATTAATCGTACTTTAATAAGAAAAAAACTTATAAGTGATATCCGGAAACTCGGGAGTCGAGTGTATGCACGACCCCTAATTGTCAGGGATTTACAGGCATGTACACCCCATAATGGGCCCTAGAGGTTAGAAAAATCATCTCATAGGGTTAGTATTGTAACAAAACCAACCTTTAAGGCCATTTGCACCAAATCTGATGCTATAAATAGGTCATTTCGGGGTCTCATTTGATCCCATATGAATTTGCAAAGCCAAGGAGAGAAAGAGGAGGAGAGGAAGAGAGGAATGAGAGAGATGGTGGGACTCGGTGCCGGATCACACCATCCAATACCCGTGCTCACCGGATTCTTGCAAGACCTCATCTCTATTCACAATCTCATGCCTTCCACGGATGAAATCCAAAGATTTTGGGTTGGATTCTCCGCTCACTTGCTAGGTAAGAGGTTTCCCTACATGTCCTTCCATCTTTTTCTTTCATTTCTTTTATTTTGAGCCATTAAGGTTAGAAACCCCCCTTCGTTTCTGTCGATTCTTGCAAACCCTAATATTATGATTGAGTATGTTAGGGATTTAAGTCACAGTTATCAATTGGAGCAGTCCATACTCTTGCAGAGCCGTAATTGGGCCCCATTCCATTACGGTTTAGGTTGTGCGCCGATTATGAGTCCCAATTCGTCGAACCGAGTTGATGGATCAATCACATTGAGTTAGTTAAGACATTATTCATTGTTTAATATTTAATTAGGAAGAAATCCATGTAATTAATGATAGTCTTATACTTTAATTTAGGTTTGGAGCATTTTCCCAAGTTCTCGTCGCTAGAGCCGCATCCGAATTAAGGATTTTAACTATAAGGTGAAGATATACCCCAAGCTTCTACTCAACATTTTAGAATTATTAATTATATTTATTTACGTTTTGATTGATAACATGCTCGATGAAATACTTGGATGACATGAAACTCTTAATATTATAAAAATTCTTTAATATTGAATGCTTAAAAATACTGGGATGATTAAATTGTGTTGTTGCAGTGGATCGAGCTTCACAATTTATGTAAATATGCGGATAGCCCGCTTTAGGAAGGCTATCCCAGGCTTATACGGCCGATTGGAGTTGAACACGGATGATTGGCAGTAGTTGGAGCTACGCGGTATGCTTTGCACCCAATATCGGTTTGCCTAGGGTCCTCCATAGCCGATCATATCAGTTTAATGTAAGCTCGATAATTCTTATACTTGGTGACTATATAACATTTAATAAAATCTGGGATACCACCGTTACCATTGATTTAATCTACTTATAACCGTTATTGATATGATCCTAAGACTCATGAGCCGAGCATGGTGGTATGGGACACCATGTCTGAGTTGTCTGCCTACGTTGGGGTGACGAGCCTCCCTGTAGTGACAGTGAGCAACTAAGACTCATGAGCTGGACATGGTGGTATAAGACATCGTGTCCGAGCTGTCGGCCTATGCTGGGGAGACGAGCCTCCTCATAGTGTTTAGTGAGAACTAATGGAGATGATAAATTATCATTCAAATGACCCTTGTCAAATTACCCGGCCGATGGTTGCGTGCTAGAGTACTGTTTGAACGATACAGGCGTGAATGAAATTGGGTGACGAGCCCTTTTCTTGTGGTAATTTATTTTTTATATGATAAGTCCACACCTCTATAACACCCCAACCACTGTTCATCCGGGCTGTGGTCCGAGTGTGGGTTAGGGTGAGTTGTCTGATCCGGACCCCCTTCGAAAATAGCGCTCCAGTCGGTCGGGGTAGTGCGCCATGGGCTGTTACAACCTTGGAACTGAGTGATCATGTTTGGTGTGGGTGATGACCCATACTGGGTTGATCCTCATACATTTAGGTATCATACCATACCTTTGAAATTATTAATTTGTGAGATAAATGAGTGACACCCAAATTTGGATCAAGGAACACTAATAAGGATTCGCTACATGTGGCAACGAGTCAAGTGTTGCAGATAAGGACTCGTGATATAACGTCGGTATCTTAGCTTCCCCAATATATTGGATGAATTGAACTTAATAATTACTCGACTAACATGATCATTCACCGCATTGTATTAACTTAGAATGTGGCGAACAAGCATGGTTATCGCGTGATGAGGAAGTGTTATTATTTGTGAAATAGCAGTGAAGGCCGCTTGAGTTGAAGTAGGAATATGTCAATATGTCCTAAATGGGGGGTGAATAAGACTCTTTAAAAATTTTACAAGGTATTTAAAATTTCTTTTACACTAATCCTAACAATAAGCACATATTAGGATTACTCAAAAGTAACTCAACTAGCTTCTAAGCCCGGTAGAGGATCCAACCATGAATTATTTAAGAAGTGAACAATATGCAACTAGTTTATGATGGATATGATTGTGTATGTGTGTGAGGTGTGATCTCAGATATTCAAATATGAAAATATTAAAGCAAATCACATAAATAAAAGAATAATAATCACAAACATAGTCATTTTTATAGTGGTTTGACTACTTGTCTACTCTACTCCCGGTAACTGCACTCAACCCTTGATTGTACTGAATTTCACTAAGGAGGTTTCCCATGGTTCACCTCTAACCTAAGGTTTTAAATCAGGTTTACCTTCAACCTTTACAACCTATACTAAGATTGACTGTTTATGCTCTCACGAGCAAGGGGCAACATATTGCACCCACTTTTAGGCACATTGGCTAAGCATCTTCCCTAAGACCCTAACGGAGGTTTCAATCGGTTCACCTCAAACCCAAGGTTTTAATCGGTTCACCTCAAACCGAAGGTTTTACTAGTTCACCTCTAACCAGAAGTTTATGCTCTCCATAGAGCAAGGGTCCACACAATGTACCCACTACGTACACTCCCGTCGGAGGCCTCCTTGAGGACTTCAAGGGTGAGAAACACCTTAGACCCAATCCTACAGAGGAATGATCAAAGGGTCCTCTAGACTCTAGATACTTATAGATAAGTTGATGAGTCTCATTCAGTATAGTGGCGAAGATCTCCTCCTTGTTGACGAAGAGTCTTCAGCTCCTTTGATCCACAACAAATGATATACCAATATATGGTAATGGGTTAGGTCAAGGTAATGATGGAATCTTACTCTCTAAAGGTTTTCTTATTAGGAAGATAGAGCGATTCCAATCATCTATGCATTCAAGGCATCCCAGCTTAATGATTTGCCATTAAGGTAGTAGCTAGAGGATCCTTGAATGCGGAATTTCATTCTCCAATCCACTCTATTGAATAACAATGATAAGGGTGGATTGGAAAATGAACTCTCTTGAGAGAAAGGGCTTTGGGTATATGATCTAAGGTTAAACACACAAAAACACTCTCTTCTTTCTCTACCAGCAACTAAAGACAAGTTCTCTTTAAATAGGCAAAAGGTTCCAACAGATATAAAACGGTCACATTTATGACAGAATTCGATATCATCGAGCAAGTTCGATATCATTGAGCGTATACTCTCGATTGTATCGATGGTCTGCTTGATGATACAAACTCAATGTCATACGCTTTTGGAAAACCTTCTGCCAACTGATTAAGGAAATCGAGACTCGTGTCGATGCCATTGAATTTTGAACTCCGATTTTATCGATACAAGGATCGAGTCCTCGATATTTGAAAAATGAGAAAAACTTGCTTTGAAGTTTTCATGTCAACAGATATAATCGGGGGATAATCGATATCATCAGAATTTGAATGTCGATGATATCGACGGTTGTGTCAATGCATCGATAAATCCAAAGATTTTATCAGTGAGCTTGCTGGACAAGTTTTGTCCATTCTCGATACAATCGATCCGGCCCCGATATCATCGATATTTAGAATATCGATTCCATCGAGTGACCCCCAATCTGAGTTAAAAACTACCTGAAAAATGTTGTTGGAGAACTTCGCATCCATGTCCAATAATATTGAGAGCCTTCCGATATCATCGGGATTCAAACTCCGATGGTATCTGGGTGGGCTCTAATATATCGAAGCAAGTATGATATTTCTTAGTAAAAATAGGACCGCCGGGTCTGCCTGTCGATATTATCAAGCCATATGGGGTCGAGATTCAAATATCAATGGTATCGATACGTGTAACACCCCAAATTTTTACCAACCTGGATTTAAACGTCCTTAGACAATGAGTCAATACTAACACCTGATTAACTTCTCAAAACTCAATCCAAAAGTCTCAAATCCCTATTTCTTTCGAAAATCTCACCTTTCACTACTTTATCCTTCAAAAGTTTCTAAGAGCTTTCATATTAGACACAAATATTAAAGTTTAGGTGATGTTGATCAATACTTAAACTAAAAAGTACTATGAATAGTAAATAAATAAATAAAAGGGGTTTTTAACCATTAACCTTTTTGAATCTTATGAAATAAGTAGGCTATTTGGATAGATCAGCTTCTCCTACCCCAAAATCATATATTGTATGTTAAATAACTCATCCCAGGTTCTAAAATACACCCATTTCAAATATCAGACGGCGAAATCACCCCAAACAGGTCAGCGAGCGGCGAGGGGCTCGCTGGTTCGGCGAGGCCTCGCCAATTAAAGGGCTTGGCCAGGCTGCAGTTCATCGGCTGGCCCGTTTTCGGCCACATTTTCTGTGATTTTGGTTCAACTTTAAAAAATTATATCTCCGTCGTTATAACTCCGATTTAGGTGATTCAAAAGCCAGATTGAAGCTAAATGAGTCTAGTTTCATATCAAAATAAGTAAAAAATATAATAAAATATTTAATATAGTAAAAATGGGTCGTGGTGACAACTATCCGGAAAGTATAGTTTTGGACAACTGCTGCTTCTAGAATTTTTAGAATTTTTCTACAACATGAAATATCATGAAATTTGGTGGTGATGATTAGACTTGATGATGAACTACTAAAAAAATAATTAAAATAATATACTAATTAAAAATGTCAGGAAAGGGAGTAGAACTTCCTAGGGACTTATTCTGTCATAATTATGTCAGAATTTGATTAAGTACTGAACTAAACAATCAGTAGAATTAGCTCGAACCACTTTAAATACGATCTGTAAGACCCAAAACCTATAGAATTATTGACGCTACGTTACTCTAAAACCTAGGATCAAACTCTAAACCCATTTGCTCTCAAGAACCCTTTGAAACTTTGTATTGGATCTAGACCGCGCGTCGAAAGTTCGATACGTACAATCTCAGACCATTATGATCGCTTAGTTGGACTTGACAATCGTTTCGAAAATCAACTCCATACGATGTCCTGAGACTATTTCCTTGCGTCCGGAGTGAAGAGTGTGAGAAAAGTGAATTTATTTAGAAATTAAATACAATTTAAATAAAGCTGGCACATGTCGCTTGCGCGACATTTTTTAAGCGTTCTGACCGTCGAAATCTGACCCAAATACACCCTCGGATCAGGGAACATTTTCCACTCAGGTCAGTGTACTTAAAATCCTCGATCGAGTCTCAGTGACCGCTGAACTAAAACTAGTCTGCCACGTGCGATCTGGGAACACTACCGGACTGAAAACTTGGTGTGAGCGGGATCCAATATACATGAGCTTAAGTCTGACCGCGTTCGGCTAGGGGACCTCCCGAAATGCTCTTTTGGATCAGAAAAGACCCGATTTGGTTATAACCCAAGTATACCCTTGTCCCAAGTCTATTTAGGTGAGGTTTTAGCCTATATAAGGGCTTTAAACCCTCTCATATCTCTCCCATCCAATTTTGTAAGAAACCCTAGAAAGTGGTGAGAGAGAAAGAGAGAGTTAGTGAGAGAATTTATGAGAGAACTTCCTGCCGTTTGCTCCAGCCTTTGCACGTACCAAAGCACCGCCTTCAAATCACTTTCCCGGTGATTCCAACTCACTTCTAGGTAAGAAAACCCTAACCTATAGCTGTTTTAAGGATTATTTTGATACAAGTAGTGAAGTAGCTTATGTATCTTGTGCATTAGGTCGCCATAACGCCGTTGACGAAGCGTAGACGTTCTATTCGAATCGATATGCGTCTAAGGCGAAAGGTGAGGATCTTAGACACTTAGATTACCTATTTTCAAAGCTTTCAATGTCGTTTAATAGTAGATTATCAACGAGAACGCCATTTGGCATGTAGAACATGCTGTCCGTTTTCCATTTCGTATACGTACGGTGAATTTGAGATTTAGGATATTTTAGGCATTTGTAGAAAATACTGTTTACGTCTGTATTTTGCTGAAATGATTGCCATGGGTATTTGTCGTGTTAGGATTTAGGAATACGTGCATGATCTGTTTGGCGAAGAGATTCACCCTAATGCGCACTTTAGGTCGACATACGCTATGTAGACTAAAGTGTGCAGACTAAGTGTTTGTATAAATGTTTGTATTAGTATGTATTGAGTAAATGGTGTTGTGAATTAGTTTTGAGATTGAATTCTCAATTAATATGCTGATGTATATGATTTCTACCATGTTGGCTACATGAATTGATTTCAATATATATATGGAATGCATGTGTTGGTTGATTTGCTTACGTTGTATGATATAACATGTGTCAACATGCTCGTATTATTTATATTCATTTACGTCACTCTCATATGATCACTGATGTTGTGTACAAATGCTTGGGACTATGACCTAGTCCAGGCAGTTGGTAATCAATTGAATTCGTGGTTGGCTTCTATTTTCCACGAAGGACGCGTCGATGAACGCGAGTCGTGTTTTGGGTTGGCGGCAGTGGTTAGGCCACACGAAGTGTTTCATGCACTTCATGTCACTCAGCTTGAGATGCTCTCGTACTAGTCGAGCCCGTCAAGTAACCCGACTGACCATTATATGTTCACCTTGCATGAGTCATAACTGCTTGAACCTAGGGTATTGAACTTACCATTGAAAATCCTGTTAACCATGGTACCTTGATCCATAAAGACTCATGAGCCGTGCATGGTAGTATGGGACACCGTGGTCGAGCTGTCGGCCTACGCTGGGGCCACAAATCTCTCCGTAGTGACCAGTGAGCACCTTTGACTCTTGAGCCGATTGTGGTGGTATGAGACACTACATTCGAACTGTCGGCCTACTTTGATTGGTGACGAGCCCCTTGTAGTGACCTCGAGCGTATTCTGAGTCTACGGGAGGCGACGACCCTTCCGTAGAGATAAGAGTACATTAGGCCTGTATTGATAAGGTGATGGGGGAGCGGTGCAACGAGTGCGAGCAACAGCCCTGGCAGCCCTTGCAGCGACCTATAAATATAACATCATATGAGATTACTAGGAGTGACGACCCTAGACAGGATCTGTGTTGGGATTGATATAAGGAAGGTACCTTAGTTTTCCAATACTGGTGTATGAATGGACTAATAACAACTCGGTAATCATTATCCATATCGCACTGCATGTGCCTGAAAGATGTGGAGCACTGAGGAACGCAAGCATGCCGTGGGCGTAAGATGGTGCCGTATGAGGGAGTATGTCGGTGAGAGAATCCATCATGTCATTTCATGCTTGCATTAACAACAGTATCTAGGAATGTTTGATTGCCTGCTTTACTATTATCGCGTGATTGATTTGATAACATGTTAATCTTTGCTCTATGATTCCACTGAGTTGATCACTCACTCCCACGTTACGGGACGGTATCGCGCACACCAACCGGTCCCTATTTTAGTTTCAGGTGATGGCGCTGCTTGTGAAGCGGAGCCGGACTTGTTTGATGATGATGAGGGTTTCTCCTATATGCTGGTTCTGATCGACGGGTTTACAGGGTTACTAATTAGATGCCAATACACTTGGCAGTTTGCCTTCTATTTACACACCCATGTATATTCTTTTCTTTCTATTTTGGAGAATACATGTAATTAGTTAACTTGATAACATGTTCACACTCTGGAGACTTACAATCATTTATATATTTTATATATTTATCACAGTCTTCCGCTTGCTAATTTAACTGTCTCTGGAATATGATATGCTGTTTTGGCTTAGTCCCAATCTTGTTTAATGCCATTCTACAGACAACATACATTCATCATTATCTATGTTGTATAAGTGACGTTTTGGAACTCGGGAGTTGGGTTTCTACCTGACCCCTGATTTTCGGGATGTTACAGATGGTATCAGAGCATGATTTGGATTAAACCGGACCTAGGTTATGGTAACACAATGCACACTGACGCACTCTGACTTAGGAAGTAGGCGATGGAAACCTAGAAACCATATCAGAATCCCAAGTTTCGCCGACAGGTGAGACTATACGATAATTTAGGCCGTAACGTATATTTGGTCGCGTGAAGCGACCTAAGCCGACTCTAGGCCGTCAGTCAACGGGTTTGAGTCATTCCTTGAGGAATTCCAAACCCGAAAATGGATGTCCTTAGGTTGTGGGTCAACCACAACACCCTACACTCAATCGCAAGGCCTAAAACCCCTGTTTTACCCATTTTCTTCAAAATCTCTCCTTTCACCACCTCATTCTTCAACTTTTTCTAAATACTTTCATACTAGGCATAAATCCTAACTTCTAAATGATGGAGAATCATGCTTGAACAAAAATTTACTATAAATAGTAAATATATGTATAAATGAGACTTTTGACCATTCCAATTATGGAATATTATGGAATAAGTGGGTTAGTTGGATGGATTAGCCTCTCCTACCCCAAAATCATATGTTACATGATGCATAAATGCATTCCAGTTTACAAATTGGCCCCGAAATTTCTCAAACAGAGTCATGCGCCTACCCACGCTGATCTAGAATGATCCAGGGTGGGACCCACATATATTTAGGGTCCTTAGGGCAGGGGGACCTCGCCCAAATGGAGGGGCACCACCAAAAGCCAAACCGGTCGGCGAGGACCTCGCCGTACAATGGGCCTGGATCAGGCTGGGCTTCGGGCCGACGTCATTTGGGGGCTAGGGTAGCTCCTGTGTATAGGGGCCGTCCGTTAAAACACCCCCAAAACACCACTTCCTTCACAAAAACGTCCCCCAAACTCTCCTTTCTTCAAGTTCTTGCTGCCTCCTCTCTCTAAACCCATCTCAAATCGCCCCCAATCCCATTTTCTGCTATAACCGACGCCACTCCATCGTCCATAGCAGTAGACATTCCCTTCCCTCTCCATTTTCGTCCGTGGAAGCTCTCCCATCCTCCATAAAGGCTAGAAATCGTGCAAGCCTCCATTCCAACCCATTGCCCTCTTTTCCCTTTGGGGTCCTATTTCCTTCCTCTATAGGACCTAAATTTGTGTTATCTCATTAGGTCAGCCCTATCTCCCCATTTCCTTCATTTTTCATGGCTCTTTCGAGCTAGTTATACCCGTCTTCTCGATCTCTCCGCTTTACCGTCCGGCGAGACCAAATACGGTAGCTTAGTCCACAAATAATGACCATCTGGTGCTAGGACATCTAGAGTTTTGGACCTAGAGTTAGTACTCCTAGATTTGAAAGATCTGACGATATAGGAAAATCCAATTCCATTTAGACAATCTTGACCCTAAGCGATAGAACAATTCTCTATATTAGAAATGGTATAAAACCATTTAGTGTATAGGCTTAGGTTTTGGATTATATCTAGTGAGTTATAGACTAGACTACTTGTTGAATTAAGTAGTGTAAGGCCTGTATATGCTAAGTAATAATAGGTTAGATTTGGTTGGAGTAGAACCTCATTCTTCGATAGATCCCTTAATAGTTATAGACTTCTGTTATAACCCTTAAGAAAGTTGTTTTAACTTAGAACCTTTTACTCTCAGGGAAAACTTATAAATCCCTCAGATTGAACTTAGAATAAACCAACACACCCCCTTAGAATGGCCTTCCCAAGGACTTATTGCATTCGGGAACGTGGAGTAAAAGAACGGTATATATAAGCGATGCATTCGCAGTTTGAATCGACTTTTTAATCCTAGTAGTTACTAATGAATCCAATGCTCTGATCAAGCAGAGGATCGGCATCGACTCGGATTAAGAATTGATACAAAAAATTTTCTATCCTAGCTAGAAAGAAAGTCTATGTATCCGGCTCAGACTCACTACACAACTTTTCTTCCGTGTTAGCCCGACCACCTACAACCAAAAGTTATTGTCTTGCCTAGAAAAATGTTAAGGACATACAACCAATAGAGAATAGACCTCTTACCACAAACTCACATCCGTCCTTGAAATCAACCACAACACCCGTCATTTCAGCTCCTTTCTACAACCATAGGTACCAATGCCATAGAACGCATCATTAACAAAGGAAAACCAATGTAATGAGAGGTTGTTTCCCATTTCATGTCAAGGATAGGCCCTAAGTTACACCTCGTTCCGATATATGGATCAAGACATGAATTCTTGAACCTTAAGTAAAACTAAGTTTTAAGGGGGGTAGAACATTTTGAGTCCAATCTAGTTAGGTCAGCCAATGCAACCGTTAGACCAGAGTAGCGCAGCAGAAGCATGGTTAGCCCCTTCCCCACTGGCCCAGGATCGAAACAGTTGATTTAGGTTATACGTAAGGTTAGGTCATTAAATAGGATTTGAATCTTCCTTAGAATGTCAATACGAAAGTCTCTTTAAGTACTCATTACCCTTAACCAATTTCAGGGACGAAGTTTTATTTTAAGGGGGGTAGATTGTAACATCCCTAATTTTTGCCAACCTGGATTTAGACGTCCTTAGGCAATGGGTCAATCCTAACACCCGATTAACTTCTCAAAACTCAATTCAAAAGTCTCAAATCCCTATTTCCTTCGAAAATCTCACCTTTTACTACTTTATCCTTCAAAAGTTTCTAAGAGCTTTCATATTAGACACAAATATTAAAGTTTAGGTGATGTTGATCAATATTTAAACTAAAAAGTTCTATGAATAGTAAATAAATAAAAAAAAAGAGGTTTTTAACTATTAACCTTTTGAATCTCACGAAATAAGTAGGCTATTTGGATAGATCATCTTCTCCTACCCCAAAATCATATATTGTATGTCAAATAACTCATCCGAGGTTCTAAAATATATCCATTTCAAATATCAGACGGCGAAATCACCCCAAATAGGTCAGCGAACGGCGAGGGGCTCGCCGGTTTGGCGAGGGCTCGCCAATTACCGGGCTTGGCCGGGTCGCAGTTCATCGGCTGGCCCATTTTCGGCTACATTTTCTGTGATTTTGGTTCAATTTTGAAAAATTATATCTCCCTCGTTATAATTCTGATTTAGGTGATTCAAAAGTCAGATTGAAGCTAAATGAGTCTAGTTTCATATAAAAATAAGTAAAAAATATAATAAAAATATTTAATATAGTTAAAAATGAGTCATCGTGACAACTATCTGGAAAGCATAGTTTTGGACAGCTGCTGCTTATATAATTTTTAGAATTTTTCTACAACATGAAATATCATGAAATTTGGTGGAGATGAATTAGACTTGATGATGAACTACTAGAAAAATAATTAAAATAATAGACTAATTAAAAATGTCAGGAAGGGGCGTAGAACTTCTGAGGGACTTATTCTGTCATAATTAGGTCGGAATTTGGTTAAGTACTGAACTAAACAATCAGTAGAATTAGCTCGAACCACTTTAAATATGATCTGTAAGACCCAAAACCTATAGAATCATTGACGCTACGTTACCCTAAAACGTAGGATCAAACTCTAAACCCGTTTGCTCTCAAGAACCCTTTGAAACTTTGTATTGGATCTATACCGCGCGTCGAAAGTTCGATATCTACAATCTCAGACCATTATGACCGCTTAGTTGGACTTGACAATTATTTCGAAAATTAAGTCCATACGATGTCCTGAGACCATTTCCTTGCGTCCGGAGTGAAGAGTGTGAGAAAAGTGAATTTATTTAGAAATTAAATACAATTTAAATAAATCTGGCACATGTCGCTTGCGCGACATTTTTTAAGCGTTCTGACCGTCGAAATCTGATCCAAATACACCCTCGGATCAGGGAACATTTTCCACTCAGGTCAGTGTACTTGGAATCCTCGATCGAGTCTTAGTGACCGCTGAACTGAAACTATTCCGCCACGTGCGATCTGGGAACACTACCGGACTGAAAACTTGGTGTGAGCGGGGTCCAATATACATGAGCTTAAGTCCGACCGCGTTTGATCAGGGGACCTCCCGAAATGCTCTTTTGGATCAGAAAATACCCGATTTGGTTATAACCCAAGTATACCCTTGTCCCAAGTCTATTTAGGTGAGATTTTAGCCTATATAAGGGCTTTAAACCCTCTCATATCTCTCCCATCTGATTTTGTAAGAAACCCTAAAAAGTGGTGAGAGAGAAAGAGAGAGTTAGTGAGAGAACTTCCTGCCGTTTGCTCCAGCCTTTGCACGTACCAAAGCACCGCCTTCAAATCACTTTCCCGGTGATTCCAACTCACTTCTAGGTAAGAAAACCCTAACCTATAGCTGTTTTAAGGATTATTTTGATACAAGTAGCGAAGTAGCTTATGTATCTTGTGCATTAGGTCGCCATAACGCCGTTGACAAAGCGTAGACGTTCTATTCGAATCGATACGCGTTTAAAGCGAAAGGTCAGGATCTTAGACGCTTAGATTACCTGTTTTCAAAGCTTTCAATGTCGTTTAATAGTAGATTATCGACAAGAATGCCATTTGACATGTAGAACATGATGTCCATTTTTCATTTCGTATACGTACGGTGAATTTGAGATTTAGGGTATTTTAGGCATTTGTAGGAAATACTGTTTACGTCCGTATTTTGCTGAAATGATTGCCATGGGTATTTATCATGTTAGGATATTAGGAATGCGTGCATGATCTGTTTGACGAAGAGATTCGCCCTAATGCGCACTTTGGGTCGACATACGCTATGTAGACTAAAGTGTGGAGACTAAGTGTTTGTATAAATGTTTGTATTAGTATGTATTGAGTAAATGGTGTTGTGAATTAGTTTTGAGATTGAATTCTCAATTAATATGCTGATGTATATGATTTCCACCATGTTGGCTACATGAATTGATTTCAATATATATATGGAATGCATGTGTTGGTTGATTTGCTTACGTTGTATGATATAACATGTGTCAACATGCTTGTATTGTTTATATTCATTTACGTCACTCTCATATGATCACTGATGTTGTGTACAAATGCTTGGGGCTATGACCTAGTCCAGGCAGTCGGTAACCAATTGAATTCATGGTTGGCTTCTATTTTCCATGAAGGACGCGTCAATGAACGCGAGTCATGTTTTGGGTTGGCGGCAGTGGTTAGGCCACACGAAGTGTTTCATGCACTTCATGTCGCTCAGCTTGAGATGCGCTCGTACTAGTCGAGCCCGTCAAGTAACCCGACTGACCATTGTATGTTCACCTTGCATGAGTCATAACTGCTTGAACCTAAGGTACTGAACTTACCATTAAAAACCCTGTTTACCATGGTACCTTGATCCATAAAGACTCATGAGTCGGGCATGGTGGTATGGGACACCGTGGTCGAGCTGTCGGCATACGCTGGGGCCACAAACCTCCCCGTAGTGACCAGTGAGCACCTTTGACTCATGAGCCGATTGTGGTGGTATGAGACACTACATTCGAGCTGTCGACCTACTCTGATTGGTGACGAGCCCTTTGTAGTGACCTTGAGCGTATTCTGAGTCTACGGGAGGTTACGATCCTTACGTAGAGACAAGAGTACATTAGGCCTGTATTGATAAGGTGATGGGGGAGCAGTGCAACGAGTGCGAGCAACAGCCCTGGCAGCCCTTGTAGCAACCTATAAATATAACATCGTATGAGATTACTAGGAGTGACGACCCTAGACAAGATCTGTGTTGGGATTGATATAAGGAAGGTACCTTAGTTTCCCAATACTGCTGTATGAATGGACTAACAACAACTCGGTAATCATTATCCATATCGCACTGCATGTGCCTGGAAGATGTGGAGCACTGAGGAACGCAAGCATGCTGCGGGCATAAGATAGTACCGTATGAGGGAGTATGTCGGTGAGGGAATCCATCATGTCATTTCATGCTTGCATTAACAACAGTATCTAGGAATGTTTGATTGCCTGCTTTACTATTATAACGTGATTGATTTGATAACATGCTAATCTTTGCTCTATTATTCCACTGAGTTGATCACTCACTCCCACATTACGGGACGGTGTCGTGCACACCAACCGGTCCCTATTTTAGTTTCAGGTGATGGCGCTGCTTGTGAAGCGGAGCCGGACTTGTTTGATGATGATGAGGGTTTCTCCTATATGTTGGTTCTGATTGACGGGTTAACAGAGTTACTGATTAGATGCCAATACACTTGGCGGTTTGCCTTCTATTTACACACCCATGTATATTCTTTTCTTTCTATTTTGGAGTACACATGTAATTAGTTAACCTGGTAACATGTTCACACTCTAGAGACTTACAATCATTTATATATTTTATATATTTATCACAGTCTTCTGCTTGCTAATTTAACTGTCTCTGGAGTATGATATGATGTTTTGGCTTAGTCCCAATCTTTTTTAATGTCATTCTACAGACAACATGCATTCATCATTATCTATGTTGCATGAGTGACATTTTGGAACTCGGGAGTTGAGTTTCTACCCGATCCCCGATTTTCGGGATGTTACAATACGTTTGTCGATACATCGATAAATTCGTCCAGATATGTATGTGGTTACTGGACATATTTATCCCTCATTCGATTTTATCGATTTAGCTTCCGAGGGCATCGACAGCGCATGTTGATCATATCGAGTAGTGTATCGATACAATCGACAGGGTAAGGAAACTTAGAGATTTTTTGATGTTTGAAAAAGTTCTCTTACCCAAAAACCTTAATATGTTCTAATTTATTTTTAAGGGTTTTAATCACCTGGTGTTTTGGGACATGGGATGTGAGCCTTAGATTTACCTATGGCGAGCTTCCACACATCCAATTGAGGCAGATGCTTGAATTGATCTTCCTGTGACGCTCTGCAGTCCGACTGACTCAACACATGCTAATTGACAAACCATGACACTAGAAAGGAAACTTTCAATCTCCCCCTTTGTCAATTATGTGACAAAATATCCAAAACACCTTAGGACAATATCTAAACAAACACATTCTAAATTGTGTGTACATACATTTTACACAATTTTATAAATTCTAATGAACTCATGTACACAACCAGTATTTGCTCCCCCTTACTGTAAAACTCTCCCTTTCTTGGTGCAGCTGCTCCCCCTAACACCTACAATACATTCTAGTAAATATCCAATTTTCCACACGGGGTGTTTGAACTTTTTCTCCCCCTTTTTGTTAGTCATTGACAAAGATATAGCAGTTGATATTGACTGAAGTTTAAAGATCTGTGAGAGAACCATCAGATATAGATGTATATAAAGATTTAAACCAGTGTTAAGCAAACATCATTTCCAGATATGGACGTATATTAATTAAAGCATTAATAGAATCAGATAAGATAATCGTGAAAGACACATGCATACCATACGTCAGAACTTCCATGAACTAGGCAGTAAAAAATGAGAGATATATTCAGCCAGATTCAATCATTAATCCAAAAAAAAAACTGTCAAGCCCATGGCGGGGCACCCAAAAATATCCATCATTAGCCCAGTAGTGGACAGAGACAACCAATCAACAAAAAAAATTGTGCAAGTTTAGAAAGCTATTGGACACACTCATGATTGCGTCGAACATCCAAAAAAGATACTAATGTTCAACCATGAGATAGGAGTGATGTGTGTATGATAGCATGCATGAACCGGCCTCATGGAGCAGAATGGGATGATACCGTGTCATCCTGACGGCACGTCATTAGATCCACCAACTGTTAGAGAGTGTGTTGCACTCCTTGAACCACCCTTTCTAGAACAGTCAGTCTTTCTTGCACCGTGTGGATGTCCTTCTGAATGGCGCCAATCCTGTCCAGCTTGAATCGTTTAGTATATCTAGCCGATGATGTGGTCGATGCTGGATCGGGTCCAAGAGGTTCATCTCCAGCCATTGTTGTCCCTTCCATGAAAATACCACCCTCTCCTCCAACTTCTTCCCCTTGGGTTTCTTCCTTGGGGTTCTCCTTGTACTCGTGAAAGATCAAATCCATTTTGCGGATGTTTCCTTTGTTAAAAACTTGGAGGGGATGTACTGGGTCAGTGGTTAATGGGAACCCGATTCTGTTGCAGATCATGCTGATGATCTAAGGGTATGGCAGATGGAGGTCCCTGGATGTATGGATGGCGTTTACCAACTGATTGACAAGCAGAGTCAGAAGGCAGATTTTTATCCCTCTGACAACTGAATATACGATAATGGTCATAAGGCCAGTGAGATTGGGCCGGTTGGTACTTCTGGGATATATGTTAGTAGCGAAGATACCATGTAGAATCTGAATCTAGGATCCATACACCTAGATTTTAAACCTTCTGAGGTTGTCTGATAGTGTTTTGACCCGTCCGATTGCAAGGTGCGAGCAGGGTGCGAGCAGGACGAAAAATCAGAAACCCTGGAATAAAATCCCCCCTTTTGCGTTTCATCCTTTTATATCGGGCGGCATCGATCCGTATCTCGATTATATCAATGAACTCTGGATCGATGTCATCGATTTTCTTTCCGATATCATCCTCGATCGTATGCCCTTTCACATTCTAAAGAGTCGTCGATTTTATTGACTGTGTATCGATTTATCGAGGATGACAGATTGATAGTCGAATCGAAGGTAAATGATTTTTCATTTTCAGCATTCAGACAACCTTACAAGTATACTTTTTAGAATTTCTATGAGCCAAGTATACTTCACAAAATTATGTACAATTTCTGTACACAACAAAAGTATAAACATATGAATGTTTATATACAAAAATAGAGGCAAGAAACCTCAGATATATCATTTTAAGCTTAGAAAAATTTGCATCATTTCAGCAATTATCCAGATCTAGATGTATGATCCGGATTTGTCCTTTTATGCTTGATATTTCAGGGTATATAAAACTTTGTTTTTAGACAATTTAGTTTCCCTTTTACTGCCCATTTCGAGACAGATGTCTTAATAGTGGTAGGTCTAGTATGACCCACTTATTCCAGTGATTTCTTCATTCTGTCTTTCATTTTAGGTGATGATGAATGAGTGTTTCTCTTAGATGGACTTGTGACATTCTGTATTTCTCCGACCGGGTTGAATTTACCAATGTGATTTTGATTGGAGATATATGAAGTCCATCTAGGAGTTAAGCATTCAAACTTATAATGTCCCACATCACCACATAAATGACAAACTGGAGAGGTTCTCATTTTACTACCTGAAGTGGTAGATCTCTCAGTGATTAGGGTAGTATTTTTAGTTTTCTTTTTAGTTGTATCGTATCCCAGACCACTCTTGTCTCTTCCTAGTCTTCCCATCCCTTACAGTTTTTCTAGCTTTTCACCACTCTGAGAAAATTTGTAGTTTATTTCAGCAAATTTTTTAGATTTTTCTAAGTCAAAACGAAGTGTGTGATTCTCATTCTTGAGTTGTGCATTATCGTCTCTTAACAGCTCAATTTGTTTCAAAAGTTTTAATGATTTTGTTTTTAGGGATAGATTATCTCTTTCTAACTTGTCGTTGTCTGAATGATATTGTTGTAAATCATTGATTAGATGAGGATTGATTTTTAAAGTTTTGTTCAAATCTTTTTGCAGCACTTTCTTTTTGTTTTCAAATATACCAAGTCTTTTAAGGGTGTGGATGCTATGGATGTAGAGTTTGATTATAAGCGTCTTGCAATTTATCCTTTTCGACTTCTTCTTCTTCTTTTTCAGTTTTCTCATTATTAGACGGAAATGATTCAGTGGCTTGTTGTTCTTTTTCGTTCTCAGATTCATTGGGAATGATTGGAGTAGTGGAGACCATAAGGATTTTCAATGATTTCTGATTTCTATCACTCTCTGAGTCACTAGATTCTGAATTTGACTCTTTTGTATCATCCCATGTGGTGGCCATTGCCTTGCCCTTGGTTTTCCTGTTCGGGCATTTAGTAGACAGGTGTCCATACTCATGACAAGCATAACATTGTGGTTATTTGGTTTTACCAAATTTGCCTGTAGAGGGTTTGTTGTTCACATTTCTTCCTCTAGAAGGATGACCATGATTCTTCTGAAAGAATCTTCTGAATCTCAGACGGAAATGATTCAGTGGCTTGCTGGTCTTTTTCGTTCTCAGATTCACTGGGAATGATTGGAGTAGACCATAAGGATTTTCAATGATTTCTGATTTCCATCATTCTCTGAGTCACTGGATTTTGAATTTGACTCTTCTGTATCATCCCATGTGGCAATCATTACCTTGCCCTTGGTTTTCCTGTTCGGGCATTCGGTAGACAGGTGTCCATACTCATGACAGGCATAGCATTATGGTTCTTTAGTTTTATCAAATTTGTCTGTAGAGGGTTTGTTGTTCACCTTTCTTCCTCTAGAAGGACGGCCACGATTCTTTAGAAAGAATCTTCTGGATCTTTGTGCCAGCAAAGCCACTTATTCATCTTCATCTTCATTTTCACTTTCACTGTCCTCATGTAATGTTTTCTTGAAAGTTTTTAGGACAGTATTTTTGGATTTTTGGGCTTGCTTGAAGTGTAGTTCAAAAGTTTGTACGGAACTTACCAATTCTTCTACTTTCATCTCATCAATATTCCTACACTCCTCAATGGTTGTTACTTTAGGATCAAATCATTCCGGTAGGGATCTTAGAATTTTCCTACAAATTTTCAGTACCGGAACTTTTTCTCTCAATCCACCCATGGAGTTATAAATAATACTCAACTTGGTAAAAAAACTCCATAAATGTCTCATGCTCTTCCATTCTGAGATTTTCGAACTGTGAAGTCAAGAGTTGGAGTTTGGACCTCTTCACAGTGCTTGTGCCTCCATGGGTTGTTTTCAATAGATCTCATACTTCCTTGGATGTCCTACATATGTTTATTTAATTAAAAATATCCTGGGACACGGCACAGTAGATGACGTTCATAGCTTTTGCTTTAGCAGTTTATTTTTCTTTGTCGAACGTCGTCCACTTTTCTTTGAGTTTAGGTTTAGTGATGGTTGTGCCACTTTCAAGTGTGATTTGTTCAGATGGTGGCACATATCTTCTTTCAACTATATCCCAAAAATTATGATCCAAAGATCTTAGAAAGTAATGCATCCTAAACTTCCAGTATGCATAATTTGAACCATCAAATACTGGAGGCCTAGTGACTGATGAGCCCTCTCCTTTGGCCATATTCCAAACTTTAGTCAAGATCACTCTCTAAGCGGTGAAGCCCTTAAAGAGAGACCCGCTCTGATACCAATTGAAGTAGTGGTGAAGGCCGCTTGAGTTGAAGTAGGAATATGCCAATATGTCCTAAAGGGGGGTGAATAGGACTCTTTAAAAATTTTACAATGTATTTTAAAATTCTTATTGCACTAATCCTAACAATAAGCACATATTAGGATTACTCAAAAGTAACTCTATTAGCTTCCAAGCCCGGTAGAGGATCCAACCACAAACTATTTAAGAAGTGAACAATATGCAACTAGTTTATTATGGATATGACTGTGTATGTGTGTGAGGTATGATATCAGATATTCAGATATGAAAATATTAAAGCAAATCACACAAATAAAAGAATAACAATCGCAAACACAGTCATTTTTATAGTGGTTCGACTACTTTTCTACTCACTCCCGGTAACCGCACTCAACCCTTGAGTGTACCGAATTTCACTAAGGAGGTTTTCCATGGTTCACCTCTAACCTAAGGTTTTAAATCGGGTTCACCTTCAACCTTTGCAACCTATACTGAGGCTGACTATTTATGCTCTCACGAGCAAGGGACAACACATCGCACCCACTTTTAGGCACACTGGCCAAGGATCTTCCCTAAGACTCTAACGAAGGTTTCACTCGGTTCACCTCAAACCCAAGGTTTTAACCGGTTCACTTCAAACTGAAGGTTTTACTAGTTCACCTCTAACCAGATTTTTGTGCTCTCCACAGAGAAAGGGTCCACACAATGCACCTACTACGTAGGGTCCACACAACGCACCTATTACGTACACTTCTGCTAGAGGCCTCCTTGAGGACTTCAAGGGTGAGAAACACCTTAGACCTAATCCTACAGAGGAATGATCAGGCGAAGATTTCCTCCTTGTTGATAAAGAGTCTTTAGCTCCCTTGATCCGCAATAAATGATATACCAATATACTATAACGGGTTGGGTCAAGGTTATGATGGAATCCTACTCTCTAAAGGTTTCCTATTAGGAAGATAGAGCGATTCCAATCATCTATGCATTCGAGGCATCCCAGCTTAATGATTTTTCATTAAGGTAGTAGCTGGAGTATCCACTCTATTGAATGCAGAAGTTCATTCCCCAATCCACTCTACTGAATATCAATGATGAGGGTGGATTAGAGGATGAACTCCCTTGAGAGAAAGGGCTTTGGGTATATGATCTAAGGTTAAACACACAAAAGAACTATCTTTTTTCTCTACTAGTAACTAAAGACAAGTTCTCTTTAAATAGGCAAAAGGTTCCAACGGATATAAAACGGTCACATTTATGACAGAGTTTAATATCATCGAGTGTATACTCTCGATTATATCAATGGTTTGCTCGATGACACAAACTCAATGTCATACGCTTTTGGAAAACCTTCTGCCAACTGATTAAGGGAATCGAGACACATGTCGATGCCATCGAATTTTGAACTCTGATTTTATCGATACAAGGATCGAGTCCTCGATATTTGAAAAATGAGAGAAACTTACTTTGAAGTTTTCAGGTCAACAGATATGATTGGGGGATACTCGATATCATCAGAATTTGAATGTCGATGATATCGGTAGTCGTGTCAATGCATCGATAAATCCAAAGATTTTATTAGTGAGCTTACTGGACAAGTTTTGTCCATTCTCAATGCAATCAATCCAGCCCTGATATCATCGATATTTAGAATAAAGATTCTATCGAGTGACCCTCTATCTGAGTTAAAAATCACTTGAAAAAATGTTACTGGAGAACTTCGCGCCTATGTCCTATAATATCGAGAGCCTTCCGATATCATCGGGATTTGAACTCCGATGGTATCGGGGAAGGCTTCGATATATCGAAGTAAGTATGATTTTCCTTAGTAAAAACAGGGGCACCGGATCTGCCTGTCGAAATTATCGAGCCATATTCGATGGGCTCGAGATTCAAATATCGATGGTATCGATACGTTTGTCGATACGTCGATAAATCCGTCTAGATATGTATGTGGTTACTGGAATATTTAGCCCTCATTTGATTTTATCGATTTAGCTTTTGAGGGCATCGACAGCGCAGGTCGATCATATCGAGTAGTGTATCGATACAATCGACAGGGCAAGAAAACTTAGAGATTTTCTGATGTTTGAAAAAGTTCTCTTACACAAAAATCCTAATATGTTCTAACTATTTTTTGAGGGTTTTAATCACCTGGTATTTTGGGACATGGGATGTGAGGCTTAGATTTACTTATGACGAGTTTTCACACATCCGTTTGAGGCAGACGCTTGAATTGATTTCCTGTGACGCTTTGCAGTCCGACTGACTCAACACACGCTAATTGACAAACCATGGCACTAGCAAGGGCACTTTCAATTTATGAAACAGGTGGTCGAAGTCGCGTGTGAGGGAGTGTTGTTTGAAAAGAGCATGCATCATGTCATATCTTCATATGCACATTTAACAAGAATATTTAAGAAATGTTTGATTCCTTGTTTTATCATTACTTGCGTTGACTGGGTTGATAACATATGTAACTGCCTAGTATCTGTGCATTAAATATAACATGCTTATGTATATTATATGTATGAATATGTATTTATTGTGAACCTATTAATCCCTAAAATGTCTCAAGTAACAATCTTAGTGATGTTTCTTCACTATGTTGGCGTTTGACACCTTCTATTCGACATATGCAGATAACTCAACAATAGGACCATTCGATGGTGCGTTTGGGGCGCCCAGTAGATCTCTAGTTTCTTCTCACTTGGTAGTTATTCTTTTGTTCCTATTACAATTATTGTGATTTGTATAATCCTATTTTGGGCGATCATCACAATCGGAACTGTATTTTTAACTCTTAACCTTATATTTTTTAATCTATTGTTATTTGTACCTCGCTTTGGATCCGCTAATTTGAATTGTGCTACTTTGATTATCTGTGTATGAAATGAATTTGAATCCGAATAAGGACACGCGTGCATTTTCATTTGGTTAATACCTGTAAAATCGGGATCGGAGTCTTTGTACTCGGTGCTGATTTTCGGGGCGTTACAACAAGCAACCCATTCCCAAAGTCAACTCTCATGTCACTCCTCTTACACCACCATACCCTCCACCCTATCCTTTCTTAAACACCCATCCCTCTCTCCTTACACCTCCCATATTTCACTCATTCCATCTCATTTCTCTACCCATTCCCTAGCAACCAAGAGAAGAAAAATCCTAAGGAGAGAAAAAGAAGACCCAACCAAGTCCCATCTCCCTACCACCCAATCTCACCATCCAACAATTCAATCTTCATCATCCACCATTAAAGTGGAAGCTTATGAGCTAAGGATTCCAAGGAACTAAGAAGAAGAGCTATAAGTGGGTGTTTATAGGATTAGATTGTAATTTTTAGTGATGGACCAAGTGGGGCCTACCGATTAATGGTATGGATCCTATTTGGGACCCAAGGTGTGGCAGATGGCCCACCATGATTCATATGTGTAAATCAATGATGGGGCCATTCTCCATGGACTCCACTATGATGTTTATTTGATAATCACTATGTAGAGGATCATCTAGATCCTTGAGTTTGTGGTGGGGATGGTATCCCTACCTTGATTTCCTTATTTGAGGGCCCACATGTTTTGGGACCCATCTTGATGTATGCATTAAAGCTCAAAGGGAGCTCATAGTGGCGGAGCTCCCTTCCACTACGTGTCTCTCTCTCTATCCCTCTCTTTCCCTGTTGATGGCCCACCTCAATACATGAGTTTCATCCACGTTGTCCACTTTGAGCCTACTTGACCGGCCGGTCACACAAGCCCAAGTGGATAGGAAAACACAAATATTAATTTGATTGGTAGTGGGGTGGCCCACTCAAATATTACTTGACCGGCCGGTCACCCTGATGTATGTATTTTATCCTCTCCGTCCGTTTGTGGGACGTCCAACAGGGTTAGTAGTCAGCAGTGTTGATCAACCAACAGGTAGGCCCATCCTGTTGACTGCTGTGGGCTGACGCCCACCGTTGAAACCTTCTCAGGCCCACCGTGCTATTTATGGGAGGCCCAGCGGCCTGACCCACTTCCTGGGTGGCCCACATCTAATGGGACCCACCATGCGTATGTGTTTCATCCAGGCTGTCCATTAGCCAAACCGTCCAGCAAGTGGGATGGTGGGACCACCATGATGTGTTTTTTATCTACACCCAGGCCCACGCTGCTGGACAGCAATGGGCTGACGCCCACCGTTGAAATTTTCTGAGGCCCATTGTATGTGTGAGGCCCATTGTGATGTTTAAGGCCCATTATCACATGTGAGGCCCACCATGATATGTGTGTTATATACACACTAAGCATTCATTTATATGGACCATGGGCCGCCTTATGCAGGCCCACCATGATGTATGAGTTATACAACCAATAAGGGGCTGCCTTGAGAGGCCCACCATGATGTGTGTGCAGTACACGCACTATCCATCTATTTCTAGAGATTTTAAGGGTCGAGGGCCCCGTTGTAATTCCGATTCCAACTCCAAATGGACCGCACCATAGGACAATGATAGTTAAATGTCCACAGTTGTAAACTTCCCTAGGTCCCATTACTAAGCCCATTTCCACCCTTACCCATTAGGCTAACCCAAACCGTTGGGCCCCCATTGATGATAGTGCTTTCCATCATGACTTGTAGTAATTATCCAAACCTTGGAACCCACCTTGTGTACGGATCGGGCCCCATAGGAAGACCCAGTTTATTGCCTGATATAAGGTGAAGAAGCCCACTCGTTGTAAATATTTTACCCTCTCAACTCACCTTGTTGTATAGCCATTAGACTCACCCAAGAGGCCCATTCTTGATGTAAGTATGACGCCTAGGCTATTCATTATTTAGTACATCATCATTCCTTGCCGTAGATGGAAGAATATGTGGTATCAGGTTTGTATATTTACTATTTAGTACATCATCACCCCTTGCTGTAGATGGAAGAATACGTGGTATTAGGTTTGTTTATCCATTATTTAGTACATCATCACCTCTTGCCATAGATGGAATAATATGTGGTATCAGGTTTGTTTATCCACTGTTTAGAGCCTATCTGGATGTTTGGGCTAGATCCACCATTCCTCTGTGGACCCCACCATGTATTTAGGCCGATTATTGTTTGTACCTGATAATCATACTAGTATACTTAGTTTAGTAGGACACACTGAAAATATGCTTAGTATTACAGCATGATACATGCCCATACGCATCATTTGTATGCCTGTTGTAAAGAGTGATTGATCATAGCATTTGCCGTTGGGCTGAGTTATTTAGGGGACTCCTTATGAGATGAAGTTACCCCACATGATCGCACAGTATGCGCAGGTTTGATGCATGACTGGATGGAATGACTCATGCATCTCGCATTTTGTGTGACATGATCACTCTAGCCCCAGCGATATCAAGGTTATGGCCTCCACAGACATATCGTAAATGGTCAGATTAGACACCAAAAATATTTAGTTTTAACACTATAGGCGCTTAGGATATCCTTCGGTGAAAGTCTTAGAATCCTTTTGGTACCACGAGATGCTCAAAAGCATAGATCGAGTGGATACATGAGCGCACGAGTGCCAAATACCAGTAGGCCGCGTTTCCCACTATGTCATGGTCGGTTGTAAAGGGGGTGTGGCCTTATCCACCCGAGTGAGGGGGCTGTAAGCTAGGCTGAGTCTGACCAACTCGTAAATGGGTCCGCTATCTACAAGCCAGGTGTGTGTTAGTAGACTACTAGCCAGGTGGATAGTGAGATCTTTTCCACTCATTGGTTGTGCGGCTAGGGAGCTGGCAGCCAGTGTGGAGTGTATTAGACCCCGGTGATATTTTAAAGATGAACTGTATTGACATGTGGACTCGATGAGGACTAGTATGCTTGCATCCTGCATATGACATTTGGTTACGTAGGCCTTGCATCGCATAACTTGGTATGGTTGATAACATTAATGGACTACCAGTATTTACTTTGATATCGCATGCTTAGTACATGCATTACGCACACACGTACATATCCTTTAAGCATCATTGTAAGCTTATGCACAATCGTTACGTGCAGGTGACGCTAGGACATAACAGCGTTGAGGCGGGAGTGTGCGACGATCTTTTTAGAGTTTCATTATACCTGTATATTCCCTTTCCGCATTGTACTCAAATGTTTTATTATAGTGGATATGTGGTGATGTTATTTTGTGACTTGGTTATGCTTGTGGTTATGCTCCTTTACAAAAAAAATTTATATTGAAAATCCTCGTTGTAGGATTCCAGGATTGAAATTTGGCATATTGGTGTCGGAGCCAAGAATGGGATACTATGGAGGCTGTCAGCGCCAGATTCGGTGATCAAAAATTCTGTGAGCCCAGTTTCTGAGTTTGGGGCATGACACCAGGTGCTAAGATAGACTGATTAAGAATGGATCTGGGAGATTGGCCACCTTCCATGCCACCAATTGTTACAATGATTAGGTGATTTAGAAGGGGACGAGTTCGTCCATCTAAATGAGTGTGCTAAGGATTTTTCTTTTAATTATGATTGTTAGCCTCACATTTCTTAATATTGTAATAATAAATGAAAAGATTAAAACTAAAGGTTAATAATGATGATTTTATTAATTTATATTTGAAGCTTGATACAATCAGGAGATGAATAAATAAACAAAGAAATAAATAAAAGATAAATACCAGCGATCACCTGTATGGATAAACAATCAAGGCAGATGGTTAATAAGATGTAAATGAGGTGTGATATTCTAAGGACTCAGTTAATCGAGGATTCGACGATGGAGGGTCATGGATATTTATACTACTCCTATGCGTACTTTAACAATAGCATTGGGCAACAACAATCTAAGCTAATCTAAGCTCCAGACATTCTGTAGCATGGCTGGATAGAAGTGGAGGATTCTAAAACTAAACTAGCATAAGCAGCATTGCACTGTGTAGAGAGATAAATAGTGTTTGGTGTGACCCTAGAGCTCTTTATCAGGTGCTCTTTATATAGACTTGGAAGGGTGGTAGCCATGCGTAATCCTCCATATCGTGAGAGATTTGGATCATCAATTGTGCAAATCTCATTGATTTTCCAAATAAGCATAGACTATTACGTACATCCACGTGTACAAGAGATCACGTACGCCTCTTACTATTTCAGTTGGCATAGGATTCACTGGAGTCACCACGTCGTTGGACTCTTATGTTGGAAAGATTTGTAGAGAGTTATTTGGTTGAGACTTTTAACAATTAATGCTCCCTCATGTGCACATCTCTTACTCTTTTTAAAATTGATGTACACCACATGTAGTACGATAGTCACGTGGCACTTTTTGAACCATTTAATCTAGACATGCTCAATCGGGTGTAAGCAGGTGGCATGGATATAATCATTTCAAACGTTTTTTGGCCCATACGAAGTTTTTCAAGGGAAATCACCACAATTTCCTCCAATGTGGTTCACCTAAGAAGTAGATTTGCTTCATTTTGGGGCTCATGCCCTAACATGAACCGGCAAAACAAACAAATGGAGTGGATATAAAATATATACATCAGGGTGAGCTCCAATGTTAGTGTCGCACTATGTTGGGTGAGACTAGGCCGCACCTAATCTACAAAGAGAGAAATCTCTAAAAGAAGTAAGATAAAAGTTAATATTATTAATTAAAAATCTTAATAAGTAATAGAGATAACTTATATGATCCCTAAACCCTAAAGAGAAATGTTCATGTGCTCTAGAACATTACAACTTACAGGGCCCTTGCATCCGTCAACTTGCACAATTTAGTTTATTCCAATTCATCCATTCAAATTTTTATTAGGCCCAATTCATGTTCTATGGCTACCATGCAAACATTGCACGAATCCAACGAATGTTAGCAACTGATCAAACTACCTTTAATACAGATGTTCTAGATTATTTACAAAAAACCAAGTCTAATCAACCATCTAATCCATCTATTTGTTTGGACCCATCATGGATTGTTTATGATTATGAAGAATCACTTCTCTTAAGCGAGCATAGTCACTCCACCATAGCTTGAAAAAAGGATAGCTTTAGAAAATAGGGCCCAATCAAAGATGTATTAGATCATTTGATTAGTGAATGTTTTGCATAGTAGTCTCTAAAATGTTCTTTACACTTTATAGATGTTTCCAATTGATCAATTGAACTATCTAAATGGATTTATTTTTGCATTGCAGTCTTTGAAATGTGCTTTACACTTAATAGGTGGTTCAAATTGATTGATTGAACTATCCTAATGGATTGATCCTAGTAGGAGCCACATAACTTATAGTGCTCTGAGAATACTTGAGCATTTCTTGACCCTAAATTTGTAAATTTTTTAAAATAGTAATTTTTTTATAATAGTAAAATTATTAAAAATAGAAAATAACATATAAACTTACTCAAATTCCTATACATGAATCAAGTAATAACTTTAATCTATTTTGAGACTCTTCAAACACTAAAATATTCTAAAATTAAACAAGCATAATTTACTAAAAATAATAATTTTTAAAAAA
This sequence comes from Magnolia kwangsiensis, assembly GCA_037074715.1. Classification (NCBI taxonomy): domain Eukaryota; kingdom Viridiplantae; phylum Streptophyta; class Magnoliopsida; order Magnoliales; family Magnoliaceae; genus Magnolia; species Magnolia kwangsiensis. Next base: position 130,951,485 of record CM073575.1, read on the forward strand.
ACTCAAAATTAACTCTGAAAATGACCTTATTTAAAAGACCATTAAGGGATAATGGCTTTAGTATTGGCTAGCACATAAAGCTTGTCGACAACCTTTTGGTAAAATATTATGTGTGAAATAGATAACCAATCATAAAGTTATGGTTGTCAAAAGCTATACTACACACTAAACCCTTGGATTGAACTCCCTAATTCGATTTCCTGTGATCCTAGCTGTCAAAGACATCTTTTTTTCCTATCATCCACTTGCGTGGGACATTCGTACATGAAAAAAGTAGGTCTAATAATGAAGATCATCTATGTAAGACTCGTATCCTAATCTGTACTGTTTTGTTGACTCTTGCGATCATTCCCATCGAATTCTAGTAATCTACGATCTGTAACTGGCATTTACGCGTAACCCTGAGTCATATCCCATATTCCATAGTCGGCTTGACCCGAGACTTGTACCATTGCGACCGCACTGTCGCTGCGGTTCCAACACAGCGTCTCGTGCGCCAATTCGACACTTAGATTATAAGATGTGGACCATGCATTATAATAACCGTGAACCAAATATTGCGGAATCTACTTATCCCATGTGGCAACAATTCCTAGGTAATCATGAGGGTGATGGATGACATGACCCTAGCTATAGTCACCCTACTCTAGTTATAGCCACCCTAACCTAGCTAGAGCCATCCTACCCTAGCTATAACCACCCTAACCTAGTTATAGCCACCCTACCCCTAGCCTTCTTACAAGCACTTATTGCTAGCCACCCACACTTCTCTTATAAGTCATCATTGCCTACCTAAGCTACTCTCCCTCTCTCTTATCTCTCCCTCTCTCCTTTATTTCTCATTCCTTCACTTTCAAGTAAACCCCATGAGAGTTCAACCGTCCAAGCATTTCAAAAGAGAGAAGTGAGATGTTTGTGTGGCCCACTTCCTATTCCAAGACCCATCATCCTAGCCCTTCATCTCTCATCACCTTCCATTAAAGTGAGACATAAGGAGATCGGTGTTCCATCGGACTAAGAAGATCGAATGGTGGGTGCTTCATAGGCTAGATTTTCATGTGTTGCTGAAGGGCCAAGTGAGGCCTACCGATTGATGGTATGGATCTCACTTTGGACCCTAGGTGTGGCCGATGGCCCACATTGATTTTCATGATCATTCTGTGATGGGACCATTCTCCATGGACCCCATCATGATGTTTATTTTCTTTGCATGGGTAGAGGTCATCTAGACCTCCCATTTTTGTGGAGAAGGAACCTCCACCGTTGATTTTGATTTGGTGGGCCCACATGTATTGGGACCCACTTGATGTATGATTGATTGCAAGGGAGGGCTCATAGTGGTAGAGCCCTCCATCACATGTGTCTATTTCTCTCTCTCTCTCTCTCTCTCTCTCTCTCTCTCTCTCTCTCTCTCTCTCCCTCTCTCTCTCCCTCTCTCCCTCTCTTTCATTTTTTCTATTGTATGTGTTAATGTGACCGTGTGGCCCACCCGGATGGACCCCACCATGAAGCATGTATTTTATCCAAGCCATCTGTAGGTGGGGCCCACTTTACATATGTGTTGTATCCGCACCATCCATCATTTGGTGGTCCACCTGAGTAGGGCCCACCTTATATACATGGTATGCCCAAATCGTCCAGGACATTAACTGAAAACACATATTAGCTTTAATTTAAAGCTTTTGGGAAGGGCCGCTCATGCAGGTCCCATCTTGATGTATAGATTTAATCCACGTTGTCCATTCCATTCCCTAGCTCATTTTAGACGTTAAGCTGAAAAATAAACCCAATCTGATTTTCTGGCTGGCCATAACATAGAAAATATTGATTTTTACCATTAAAATCGACAAGGACCCACCTTAAGCCAAAACATACTGAATATTGGGCTTGTTTGGTCGGTCTTGAGCCATGAAATGTAATGGCTGGAGTGGATTCTGTTAACGCAGGCCCCGCGTACGAAAAACCACACAAAAACTAGTTTTTTAAAAAATAATAATAATCAAACAATAGCAGCTGATGCTACTACTGCTGCAAGGACGGCGCAACGTCCTCTGTGCTGTGGGCGGACGGGTAGGGACCACGGGTCCCAGCCGTGGTGTGTGTAGAACATCAAAATCGTGCATTTGGTGGGCCCCCTTCTACCCGTTGGCCCCCCTAAAAATCAGCCAAATATAAAGCTCAAGTGGCCCACATCACAAGAAATAGTAGGATTGAACGACTGTCATTGCAACCCTTTTGGGTGTCCCAGAAGTTTTGGATCATCATGAAATTTATTTTTCCTCTTCATCTGAGTCTACGTGACCATATCAATAGATTGGATGGCATATAAGCGTTATGGTGGGCTCCACGTGGGACCCACTGATGTTAAGTGTTTCACCCACACCATCCCTGCCTGTGGAGGTGAAACGGCCAGTGTACCTCACTCCAATGACAGTTGCTGGAGTGGCGTCACCCAGTTCTGTGGGTCCCACCTATATAATCCACGCCGTCTATAGGACCCACCATGATGCATGTGTTGCATCCAAACCGTCCAACCATTTTGAAAGATAATTTTAAGACTTGAGATAAAAAATAAGACAGATCTATTTATCAAGTGGACCACACTACATAATAAGGATTGAATGTCTACCATTAAAATCCCTTGGGTGTGTAGAAGTTTTGGATCAGCAAGAAATTTGTTTTCCTCTTAATTCAGGTTCATGTGACCTCATGATCAAATTGGATGAAAAATAAATGATATGGTGGGCCCTGAGAATTTTAATGGTGGAAATCATTATCACCACTTATATTTGGGTGTGGCTCATATGATATACATGGGGCCCATTGGTATGACCCATTTGATGTATATAATGCCCATGTGATGCGGCCCATTCGATGTATCTAAGGCCCATGGGTCGAGGTCCAATGGGATGTATATGAGGTCCATTGCAATGTGTGATTCCATCATGGTTTGTGTAGTGATATTTATGGCGGACCGTGCCTTGGGAGCAATGATGGTTTGATGTCCACATTGTAAGGATAATGTTGGTTAAATGTTCGCATTATGACTCTCCCTTGGGCCCATTAATCGGCCTATACTTGTTATGTGTAGGCCCTCTAAGCCCATTTTCGTGTGAGGATAGTTCATTACCATATAACATGCTTAGTATAACTTCATGATTCATGCCCATACGCATCATATGTATACTTGATATGAGGATTAATGTTTGATCATAGCATAAACCGTTGGGCTGAGACATTTACGGGACTCCTTATGAGACGGAGTGCCTCACATGAGCGTGCGATACGTGCAGGATTGCTGCATGATTTGACAGTATAACTCATACATCTCATATATGTGTGACATGATCATTGTACGCCCTAGCGACATCAGGGCCGTGACCTCCACTCGCACATCATGAATGGCCGTATCGGATACCGAAAACACTTGGTTCTAGCACTGTGGGCACTTAGGATGTCCTTGTGTAAAAGTCCCAGAACCTTTTTAGTACCAGTAGATACTCCAACGTTTAGACCGAGTGAATACACGAGCACCCGAGTGTCAAATACCAGTAGACCACGTCTCCTACTGTGTCGTAGTCGGTTGGAAGGGGGTGTAGCCTTATCTGCTTGAGTGAGGAGGTTGTAAGCTAGGCTGAGTTTGATCAACTTGCAAATGAGTCCGCTATCGATGAGCCGAGTAAGTATTGGCAGTCTACTGGTTAGGCGGATAGTGAGGTCTATTCCGCTCGTTGGGCTGTGCGGCTAGGGAGGCGGCAGTCAATGTGGAGTGTACTATGCCCTGACAATGTCCCAGAGAGAAACTACACTAATATGTGTACTTGATGAGTACTGACATGCTTGTTTTGCATCTCGCATATGACATTTGGCTACATAGGCCTTGCATTGTATGGTCTTGGTATGACCGATAGCATTCATGCCTTGTATCACATAGCTTTGGTACAACTGATTGTATTCATGGACTTACCCGCATATTTCTGCATTATTTTGATATTGTATACTTGACACTTGCCCTGCGCACACACTTACACCACCCTCTAAGCTTTTGTAAGCTTATGCACGACCGTTGCGTACATGTGGCATTGGATTGCAGCAGCGCTAAGGCAAGAGTGTGCATTAGTTTATGTTGAAGCTTTTTGATCACCCTATATTTTCCTTTCCACATTGTACTCAAAGTTTTTGATATAGTGGATATGTAGTGATGTTGTTTCGTGACTTGGTTATGTCTATTGGTTATGCTCAATTACAAAAAAAAATCATTCTAAAAAAATCCTCCTCGTAGGATCCCAGGATCAGAAATCTGGTACATGAGTGCTGGAAGCCAAGAATAGGGCACTATGGAGGCTGTTGGTGCCAGATTCGACAATTGGTAATTCTGTGAGCCCGTTTTCTGAGTTTGGGGCGAGACAATCTAGCACAAAAATCAGGCCGATCCAGTCTCCAGGTGCACCATGCCTTTTAAATCAATGGACAACCTATGGTTTGCTCATTAGATGTGGCCCACCCAATGAGTAAATCAACCTAATTAGCAAGAAAGGCGATCTTCATGGTGGGCTTATCATTTTCATAGTATTCATTTCCTAAACAAATAACATTTTAGAGATAGTACGGTACCACAAGTTGTGTTACAGTTGCCTAGACTTAATTAGTTGTCTACATTCTATCCTAACATATATGAATTATGACTAATATACATGATATATACTTAAAATCTTAGTCTACATGGAAATTTTGGTTCATGGCTAAAATTATCCATGTTGTGGACTATATGTGTTGCAGTTCAATTAGACATGAGACCATACGTGTTAATGAATGACACGTATTCGATCAAACATGTGCAATTATAATAGTGTCGGGCATACTATAGTTATACTTGACTTGAGTTTGATTGAACGCTTGCAACCCTAGGTAACAAATCAACTGTAGGTCAAACCTATGGAGGTTGATTTAACTATCCAACCACCAATGTTACAACAATCAGGCGATTTGGAAAGGAAGGACTAGTCCTTCAATAAGAGCTTTTTGCCTTACATTAAGTATTGTTGTTACTCAAATCTGGTTGATCCCACTTCACCTCCTGTGGGTCACTGGATACCTGCAAACAAATGAAAAACAAGGAGACACTAGGGGTGCCAGCAGTGGCTGATGACCCTCTGATGCCTAAGTCAGGCGTACGGACTCACAATGGGCATAGTAAAATCGAGAAGATTGTACATACCTTTTACCCATAGCGGTGGGTGTATTTATAGGCTTTCTAGCTGATCTATATATTTGAATGGATTTGTTGGATATGCTTGAGTGTCCCGTATTGGAGTCGGAATCTAATTTTGAGAATATCTCTGATTTTACCTTAATCGGAGTGATTTTCAACTATAACGTCATTAGATCGATCTTATCTTTATACGTTGCACGATTCTCTCTGGATATTTCTTTTTTGAGTCTGAGGTCGGTATTTGAGGTCAAGGTTAGTGCCTGAGGTTGAGGTCGGTATCTGAGGTCGAGGTCGGCAATTGAGGCCGAGGTTGGCACCGAGGTTGAGGTTGGTATAAGAGGTAGACGATTTAGGTCGTATTTGTCATCCAAAGTTAAGGTTAGCATTCGACCTTAAGGTTTCCATATAAGATCGAGGTTGGTAGCATCTGACCTCGAGGTCGCCATATAAGGTCGAGGTTGATAGGTATATAGACAAGATCTATGCTCGTAGTTGAAATCTGTAGGTTTATTGACAAGCCTTATTTTAAGTGTTTCAGTTCGGTAACTGAGTATCTCTACTTAACTTATCTTCCCTAACCCTTAGGTATTTCAGGGAGTCTGCTTGGATGCTCTTATTTTCATGTGTCTCATACATTATATTAGCTCAATTTTACTCATAACGGTAGCCTTACTTCTGAGTTCAATGTTCATCAGCTCGGGAAGTAATTCTAAACTGATTTCTGAGCAGAAAATTTTGATTTTCTAACTTGAGGATGTTAGCGCATCCCATGGGTATTCCTCAATTTTGTCGCCTAGTGATTAATGTGGGAATTGGAAAGAGACGATGCATGCTGTGGTGATCGAGGATAATATTACGACAATATCTCAGCACGATGAGTTGTACACAGAGTGTCAAGCATTGTTTTGTCTTTATGTGTGGGTGGTCGTATCTGATGATTTGGTAGATACAATAGTTGAGCATGTAGGTTTCTATTCACGAAGCCAAGCATGTAGATTTATCGTCGATAGTCAAGCATGTAGATTTATAGCTAATAGTCAAGCATGCATATTTTTAGATGATAGTCGAGCATGTAGATTTATAACCGATAGTCAAGCATGTAGATTTTTATGTAGTGTAACTAGTAGACAAAACAATATAAAAATAACCTTTTTCCCTTTCAATAAGGGAGGTTTCTTATAGTCAAGTACGCAACGCTTTTTTCGACAAGAGTAGCTTTATCCTGAGGTGGACAATCAAGATTAGTTGTAATGTTATAAAGAAGGAAACTATATTCGTTAAGGATAATAGATTTTTTGGTGCTTGGCATTCCATGGGTGAGGTAAGAGCTGACCCTCCATGTCTTCTACTCGATACATCCCTTAGTGCTTGAGGTTGAGGTTGGTATCTGAGTTCGAGTTTAGTACCCGAGGTCGAGGTCGGTAACTTAGGTCGAGGTCAACATTGGCCGATGAGCCTTATTACCAAGTTTAGTTAATTGGTTCATCTTGGTCATCAGGTTTCCTTGCTAAGCCCAGCTTCCCTAAGTACAAGCTTTGACATGGTGTTAGAGTGAGTTTACCAGTGGAAGCGACTTATCGAACGTCGGTTGGGTCATTGGCCACTGCTTTGGTCACTTTCCTTTTTTTCTCTTGGCATTAGCAATGGAAGGCCCCCCCTCTTCTTTTCGCTTTTTGTTTATTATTGAGCTGTTTTCTCCATGAGTAGCCCTTCGTGCACTGAAGAGCTCCTTCACATTTGAATATTTTTGAGCTTGGTTAAGCGGGTCAGTGAGAGTAGTTGAGGGATTATTTTTGATTGAGAAGATAAATTTTTCCTATTTGAGGTCGGCTATCATGGCGGTAAGAGCTATTTGGTTGAAGTAACCGTTGACTTGAACTGCTTCAGCATTAAAGTAGAAAATGTAGTCCTGTAGAAGCTTGTCCCCTCTTTGTGTTATCATGAGGAGGTGAGTTATAGGCTTTCTCCTGTCTTTTCCACTGATAAATTGAGTAATGAAGGCCTTACTGAGCTGGGCGAACGAGCTGATGGACATGGGCTTCAAGTGTTTATACCATTTCCGTGCAGCACCTGACAAAGTGAGGGAGAACACTCTGTACATTACATTGCCCAAAAGCACCATGGAGTTCCATCTAGGCTCTGAAGGACTCTAGGTGTTCTGTCGGGTCTCCCGACCTTAAGTAGGGGTTGATTTGGGGCATCCAAAACCTAGACGGTAGCTGGGATCTCATGATGTCATCTGTGAAAGGGGGCACGGCTTCCTCAAGCATGATAATGATAGAGGCTGGGGCTTTCACCAGGCATGCTGGATGTCTACGCGCTGATCTCGGATTTCCTTCAGTTCTGCTTCCCACGAAACTTCATTTTCTACGATGGCCTCAGGAGTCTTTCCACACATTATCTTCTCTAGAATGTGAAGCAAATTGGACTCGATGAGCTCAATTTTTTCCATTATTTGCATGGGGACCCCTCAACATCGCAGTGGTCAATCCTTTACCATGTATGAATTGTGAGGTATTTGCGGAGGTTGAGATTACTCGGTTATTACCCCCACTTCTACGCCTTGGTTGGGGAATGAGGGTTGTCCCTCCAATATCTGCATTATCCAATCCACATTACCGACTAAAGTCTTGACTTGGTTCTCTAAAGAGACGAGTCAACCCCAATCTTTTGGGATCTTTGCATGCTTGCTGTTGGAGGGGGTGTTGGCTTGGTAATTTGACTGCAGTGCATGAGGGTTCTCAGGCAGTTCTTCCAGCATTGGAATTGGGGCAGTAATGGTGGCCAAGGCCCTTCTTTGTCCTTTAGTCATTCCAGGATCAAGGGAGAAATGGATAGGTGGAATGATGTAAAGGGAATATTTGGACGACTTTTATTGTTCTTCCCACAAACACTGCTAAACGGTTGTTGTCCAAATCTGGTCGATCCCGCTTCAGCTCTTGTGGGTCATTGGGTACATGCAAACAAATGAAAATTAGGAAAACACTAGGGGCATTGGTAGTAGCCGGGGACCCTCCGATGCTTAAGTAAGGAGTATGGACTCACAGTAAGCGTAATAAAATCGGGATGACTATGCATACCTTTTACACATGGCATGGGGTGTATTTATAAGCTTTCTAGGTGGTCTGAGTATCTGAGTGAATTTGCTGGATACTATGGAGGGCCCCATATTGGAGTCAGAATCTAATTTCAAAAATATCTTCGATTTTAGCTCAATCGATGTGATTTTTTACTATAACCTATATCGATCTTTATATTTATATGGTGTAAGATTCTCTCCGGATATTTCTATTACGAGATCGATGTCAGTATCCGAGGTTGAGGTTTGTACCTGAGGTTAAGGTCGGTATATGAGGTAGACAGTCGTCATCCAAAGTTGAGGTTAGCATCCGACCTTGAGGTCGCCATATAAGGTTGAGTTTGGCAACATCTGACCTTGAGGTCACCATATTAGGTCAAGGTTGACAGCTTTGTAGACAAGATTTGTTCTCATAATTGAAATCTGTAGGTTTATTGACAAGCCTTATTTTATGTGTTTCAGTTTGGTCACCGAATCTCTTTGCTTGACTCATCTTCCCTAACCCTTAGGTATTTCAGGGATTCTGTTTGGATGCTCTTGTTGCCACATGTCTCGTACATTAGATCAGCTCAATTTTACACGTAACAAGGAGTTTTCTTTCAATGATGATTGCAGTTCTTAGGTTTTTCAATAATGCAATGATCGATTATCGATTTTATTAATTTGTGAGTGATATCAGTACAATCAGCAAAGACAATTAAACTAAGAAGAGAAAATTAAAAAAAATTACCTACAACTGTCTATGTAGACTGAACAACTGTGGTGTAGTGTTTTTAGTATGTGATTGGTGTGATCCACCATCTTTGGACTTGATGGTCACTGGAATCCAACGATACAGGTCATGGATATTTAATCTACTCCTATCATGAGTGTATTAATTGCAACCATGTCACTAGACAATAGCAGACTAAGCTATACTAAACTTTGAATTTGCTATAGAGGGGCTGGACAAAAGTGAAACTAAGGCTAAAATTAAGATAGATAGCATTGCGTTGTGTAGAGATTGTGTGTTGGCGAGGGCCAGAGCTCTTCTTTAAGTGCTGCTTATATAGACATAGAGAAGCGCTGATTGGGTCAAGATTCCTCTTTTATGCTCAAAGGTTATTCAATCGTATCCTAATCAAATTCAGATTCTTCATTCATATCCTGATCTCCTTCTAATTCCGAAAGAACCTATTTCTTAATTCTCAGTGGTCTCCATAAAAACATTAATCATCTCTAAAAAACTTTCATTTTCAACGTAATTGTGCGAGACATCTTGTCACGGGTATTCTAGATCGTGAAATATTCAGGATTGGCAGGGCTTAATGTAGCTTGTTGAGTATGCTACGTGGTCACATGTGCCACTAATGCGACGGTGACATATCCTACTCACAACTTATCTTGAAAACGCATATGCATACAATCGGAGCCTTATTTTTATTTTGGCAACATGTTAGCGAAGGAAATGGGTCGATAGGTACTCCTGGGGCGCGAATGAGATTTCGTTCATCGTTTGTATATGGTACCAACAAATGGCAACATCCCGTTGGGTCACGGGACTGCAGGAAAAGTGTAAATATCATGCATGAAAAATATAATTCATGACTGAAATTGAAACTGAATCTGAAACTGACGCAGCCCAATGTCAACCTATCCACTGTCTTTTGAATAGTCTCTTTAAACAATCATGAGTTATTTTTATTTATTTTAAAATTTCATTTATTTGTGTGTTAACATTATAAACTCCGTTTCATTGATGTTATTTTGACAATTGGAGGTAATTAATTAAACAATGTTATTTAATAATTATTTAATTTTATGTATTAATTTACTTGTTAGTGTTTACCTGCCTTTTCGCCATCTAGTTACTACATAACTTATTGATTTTCAACCTACATGCATGCCTTATATAATTGGGCCACATACAATCCCGGTGTTATGGAAACATTCCCCATTGTGGTTCACATTGTCCCAATATCACATTAATCATCAGGTGAGTATAACCACTATTTAAGTGCCCGCAAATGTGAGGGTGAGACCATTTTAACTCTTATTAATCATTTTAAATGACCTTGAGGCCCGTTTGCCTGAGTGGATTGGAAGGGATTGAATGGTATTAGGGTGGATGGTATGGATTTCAAGGTAATGATAGTGGATTGTCTTAAAATCCATGGGATTAATACATCCAGTCCATTTGGCGTGCCCGGCTAATCCCGGGATTAAACCTTCCCATCCCTTCTAATCCCTCGAACAAAGCACGTTCCACGCATATTTGAACGGATTAGGATAGATTAGATGGAAAGGTAACGATGGTGTTGTCAGTATATCTTGGGATCTGGTTACCCAGTCTGGTTGGCACGCCCGGCCAGTTTTGGAATTTAACTTTCAATCCCTTCCAATACCATCCAATCACTTCCAATCCGCCCGGCCAAACAGGCTCTAATTGTATGGCTAGGATCACCCAATCATGGTATTTTTGGGTCATGTACTGGTGGATCCTACCCGATGGTTTTAGTTGCTCATGGATACCTCAATCGGGCCCAAATAATATCTAGAAAGAATTCATACGGCAGGTTAAATCTCGGCCACACCAGTGAGCTTGACCTGAGCCTCACCACTGGCCTACCTGAGCCTCACCACTGGCCTAACATCACCATGATCAGATGATCACAGCCATTCAAATAACTCTTAGACAGACTCTGACCGGATTGTATGGACACCATAGCTAAAAATGATATACTTCATTGTCTCTCTCCATAAGATGGCACTTCTGCCTCTGGCAACTTCTCCTCGTACACAGGTTTAACCCACTGAATAAAACGAGAAAATGACCACTGTAGACAAAACCTTTTACCCAGCGGTTTTTATTGCGGAATAGAAACTTAAGTTACCAAATTAGACTAGCACGTGCGGACAGCGACGTTGAGGACGAAACTACCCCTCCTTTTTACTGCCGTTGCTTTTCCTCTCCCTCCCTTCTCTCGCTCCATTTTTTTTTAAAAAAAGGACGAAAACTCCACCGCTACATCTGTTGCTTGGATCGCACCACGCTCTAGCTGGATCCCACCTAGGGGTGTACACGAATTGAGCTAGCTCGGTTAGCTCGCTCTACTCAATCTGAAAAAAGCTCGATTCAGTTCGGTGTTGAGTTCAAGCAAGGTTGAATTGATTTTTTGAGCTCAAAAATGAGTTCGAGCAGGCCAGCTCAACTCGACTCGGATCAATTCTAGCTTGAATCAAACTTGGATCGAACTTGCTCACCAACTGTTTGATAAAATGACTGAACGACATGTGGCTGGTGGCAATGAAGGTTTGGCTAGTGGCAAGGTAGATAGGAAGGTATGTACATGGAACAAATACTTTTTTTTCTCTTTATTATTATTATTATTTAGAAGGTGTTTGAGAAAATACCTATAAAATCATTGCCTTTGTAGGTAAAACAGTGAGATTTTGAAGTTGCAATTAAGGTGTTTGTGGAAATGCCTCAATAGCAAACTCGGTTCGATCTTAGCTCGAACTCAGCCCGAGCTGTTAATTGAACTGAGCTGTGCTGGCCAATCAGGCCCGATGACCGAGATCAGCCAAGTTCAAGCTGAGGTTAGCCACTGTTCGAGCCGAGTCGAGCTGAGGCCAACTCAACTCGATTTGACTCGATGTACACCACTAATCCCACCCTCTTTATTCATCAACATTATCTCATTTTTCCTGAAAATGTTCCCTCACGGAAGACAGTACGCATGACAGGTATGATATACATTTACCTAAACGGCGTAAATTTTTGGTGGGCCATTGAAATGCCGAATGAAGCTCCCATCTTGGTTTTTGGTTCATCCATGCGAAAATCATCCTATGGACATGATGGATTACAAGTAAAACATCATTGTAGGGGCATAAAAAGGTTTCCACGGTGGAAACACTGTTTCCTGTGGTGTGATCCACTTGATATTTCAATATGCCACCATTTTGGGCTGAAACCCTTGCTTTAGATGGAAAAATGGATGAACGTCATGGATAGTCCACATACATTCAAGGTGGGCCTAACTCAATATTTTTAAATTTTTAATTTTTTTAATATTTTACTATTAATTTTTTTAAAAAAGTTTTTTTAGGTTAGGTTTTTAGTACACACCCATGTCAATACACACACTTCATGTTAGCCACCCCTACTAGGAATCGATACCAGGACCTCAAGTGTTGATATGAGGTATCTCTACTCAGTCTGCCAATTGAGCTATGGATCTGGGTGTGCCCAACTTAGTTAACTCAGCACTATAAGTGCGTACTGAAAATTTTATGAACCGCTCGGTCAATTTCATTAATTGCTCTATCAAATTCACCGAAGAGAATTTCATGTAAATCTCGGTCAATTTTATTAACTGATCGGTCAAATTCAACAAAGCAAATTGTTAGGCTAAGTCAATTACATTTAAAGTTCATTCTAATTCATGTTAACCTCACCCAATTTCAAGCTTGCCTCGCTCAAATTGATGTTTCCCTTGCTCAATTTCTCAATTGTCTCGTTGAATTTTTCCGTTGCCTTGCTCAACTCCTAGGTTCCCTCGCTCAATTTCTAGGTTCCCTTGCTCAATCCTCGCTCCAATTTCTACGTCGCCTCGCTTGCCTCACTCAATTTCTAGCTTTCCTCACTCGATTTCTAGCTTCCCTCGCTCAATTTCTAAGTTGCCTCACTCCAATTTCGATGTTCCCTCGCTCAAATCCTAGGTTGTCTCGCTCAATTTCTAGCTTCTTCGCTCAATTCGTAGGTTGCCTCGCTCAATTTATAGGTTCCCTCGCACAATTTGTAGCTTCCCTCGCCTCGCTCAAATCCTAGGTTGCCTCGCTCAATTTCTAGGTCCCCTCGCTCAATTTCCAGTTTGCCCCGCTCAATTTTCAGTTTGCCCCGCTCAATTGAGCGGGATAAACTGGAAATTGAGCGGGGCAAACTAAAAATTAAGCGGGGCAAACTGAAAATTGAGCGGGGCAAACTAGAAATTAAGCGGGGTAAACCGAAATTTTTTTTTTTTTACTTTTGTAGGTCCCATCATGATGTATGTCTTATATCAAAACCGTCCATATATGAACGGGGCAAACTGAAAATTAAGCGGGGAAAACTGAAAATTTAGGTTTAGGGTGTAAGTTTAGGTTTAGGGATTTGAAAATTTAGGTTTAAGGTGTAAATTTAGATTTAAGGATAACAATTTTTGATACACTTTAGCTACGGATTATAACTGTAGCTATAATTGCATCAATATAATTTTTGAATTTGAGAATGGGTAAGTTATGGGTTTTGATTTTGATTTTGATTTAGGTTATAGGTTATAGGTTTAGGTTAAGGTTATAGGTTTTTGGATTTGAGAATGGGTTCAGGTTTAGGTTATAGGTTTCAGTTTAGGTTATAGGTTTTTGAATTTGAGAATGGGTTCGGGTTTAGGTTATAGGTTTTAGTTATAGGTTTTGGTTTTGGTTTTGGTTTTGGTTTAGATTATAGGTTTTTGGATTTGAGAATGGGTTATGGTTTAGGTTTAGAAAATCGGGTTCAGGTTCGGGATTGGGTTTAAGTTTGGGTTTTTAAGTTTAGGTTTACATTTATGTTAGGGAGTTGAGATTAGAATTAGGTGTAGGTTTCACTTTAGAAAATTAAGTTTAGGTTATAGGTTTAGGAAAAGGTTAGGTTAGGTTTAGGTTATAGGTTTTGAGATTTGGGAATAGTTTTAAGTTATAAGTATAGGTTTAGGTTAGGTTATAGGTTAAGGTTTAGGGATAGGTTATAGGTTTTGGTATTCGAGAATGGGTTCAGGTTTAGGTTATAGGTTTTGGTTTTGGTTTAGGTTATAGGTTATAGGTTTAGGATAAGGTTTAGGTTTAGGTTTAGGTTATAAGTTTTGGGATTTGAGAATGGGTTCGGGTTTAGGTCATAGGTTTAGGTTTAGGTCAATTTCATATTTGTCCCGCTCAATTTTCAGTTTACAAAGCTCAATTTTTAGTTTGCCCCGCTCAATTTTCAGTTTACCCCGCTCAATTTTCAGTTTGCCCCGCTCAATTTTTAGTTTGTCCCGCTCAATTTTCAGTTTGCCCCGCTCAATTTCCAGTTTGCCCCGCTCAATTGAGCGGGATAAACTGAAAATTGAGCGGGGCAAACTAGAAATTGAGCGGGGCAAACTGAAAATTGAGCGGGGCAAACTAGAAATTGAGCGGGGTAAACCGAAATTTTTTTTTTTTACTTTTGTAGGTCTCATCATGATGTATGTCTTATATCAAAACCGTCCATATATGAGCGGGACAAACTGAAAATTAAGCGGGGCAAACTGAAAATTTAGGTTTAGGGTGTAAGTTTAGGTTTAGGGATTTGAAAATTTAGGTTTAAGGTGTAAGTTTAGATTTAAGGATAACAATTTTTGATACACTTTAGCTACGGATTATAACCGTAGCTATAATTGCATCAATATAATTTTTGAATTTAAGAATAGATAAGTTATGGGTTTTGGTTTTGATTTTGATTTAGGTTATAGGTTATAGGTTTAGGTTAAGGTTATAGGTTTTTGGATTTGAGAATGGGTTCAGGTTTAGGTTATAGGTTTCAGTTTAGGTTATAGGTTTTTGAATTTGAGAATGGGTTCGGGTTTAGGTTATAGGTTTTAGTTATAGGTTTTGGTTTTGGTTTTGGTTTTGGTTTAGATTATAGGTTTTTGGATTTGAGAATGGGTTATGGTTTAGGTTTAGAAAATCGGGTTCAGGTTCGGGATTGGGTTTAAGTTTGGGTTTTTAAGTTTAGTTTTACATTTATGTTAGGGAGTTGAGATTAGAATTAGGTGTAGGTTTCACTTTAGAAAATTAAGTTTAGGTTATAGGTTTAGGAAAAGGTTAGGTTAGGTTTAGGTTATAGGTTTTGAGATTTGGGAATAGTTTTAAGTTATAAGTATAGGTTTAGGTTAGGTTATAGGTTAAGGTTTAGGGATAGGTTATAGGTTTTGGTATTCGAGAATGGGTTCAGGTTTAGGTTATAGGTATTGGTTTTGGTTTAGGTTATAGGTTATAGGTTTAGGATAAGGTTTAGGTTTAAGTTTAGGTTATAAGTTTTGGGATTTGAGAATGGGTTCGGGTTTAGGTCAATTTCATGTTTGTCCCGCTCAATTTTCAGTTTACAACGCTCAATTTCTAGTTTGCCCCGCTCAATTTTCAGTTTACCCCGCTCAATTTTCAGTTTGCCCTGCTCAATTTCTAGTTTGTCCCGCTCAATTTTCAGTTTGCCCCGCTCAATTTCTAGTTTGCCCCGCTCAATTTCCAGTTTGCCCCGCTCAATTGAGCGGGATAAACTGGAAATTGAGCGGGGCAAACTAGAAATTGAGCGGGGCAAACTAGAAATTGAGCGGGACAAACTGCAAATTGAGCGGGACAAACTAGAAATTAAGCGGGGCAAACTGAAAATTGAGCGGGACAAACTAGAAATTGAGCGGGGCAAACTGGAAATTGAGCGGGGCAAACTGGAAATTGAGCAGGGCAAATTGAAAATTAAGCGGGGTAAACTAAAAATTGAGCGGGGAAACTGAAAATTGAGCGGGACAAACTAGAAATTGAGCGGGAGAAACTGGAAATTGAGCGAGACAAACTAGAAATTGAGCGGGCAGACTGGATTTTTTTTATTTTTTTTTGCTATGTTACTTTTGTGGGTCCCATCATGATGTCGTTGTTATATCCAAACCGTCCATATATTTTACGAGCTCATATTAAGGCTTGAGACGAAAAATAAGATAGATCTAACTATCAAGTGGACCACACTGTAAAAGGCAATGGGAAATTGAACGTCTACCATTGAAACCCTTTTAGGGGTTACAGAAGTTTTGGATCATTATGAAATTTTTTTCCTCTTCATCTAGGTCTTTTTGACCCTATGAATGAACTTAGATGAGGATGATTTCTCACAAACGATCATATAACTCCTCTTGGTTTGTTTTCAATCTCATAAAGATTACTGATTTTTTAAGCTACTTCTGGCTTACCGATTCGTTAGGTGTCTTCTAATTGGTAACAGATTTTGTAATTTTTCATTTGGTAGAACTGATTGTTTGAATATCTTGTTTACATACCGAGATTTCTCATTTTTCTATTCCGTAGTGTTTTTTGTGATTTTCACTTTGTACAATCTTCTTTGAATTCTTTTATAATAGTTAGCATCTTGACAAATAGTTCTTTGTGGCATTGATAATCGAATTCATCTCACTTCTAAATATAAGGAATTATATTGAATGGATAGTCAAATTTTGGTGTAAATATTTTTATAAGCAAATTTTTTCTTTCCTTTTTTTTCTTAGGTGCGTGTTTACAAAGAGCCATCACTCATTGTGGTTATAGTTATTCATTATGTGACAGGTTTTCAGGTGAGATGAACGAGTTTTAAAAGAAAACAGTCTGCGGTTTTGAGAAGCGATTCCTAATGCCATTTTATGTTTAAATGCATATTTCAGATTCAAGCATCTGGTACGTCTCTTGACTCAAGAATGCACATGGTTGGAGTAGTCTGGCCATTTGGACAGACCGTATTTATGTATTTACTCAAAATTGATGGAGCAGACCCGGATGTGCGTCGGAGCTATCCGGAAGAGCGGGGGTCCCTGGAAGGTGGGAACCGCTGTTATGACTATGATGAAGTTGTCCATTTCCTATGGACGGCATTGGAAGGGCCTGACAATTTGGACAGGCCATGTTTATATTTGTATTTGCAGGTACCATACCCTTAACCTAAACCCGAACCCATTCTCAAACCCAAAAACCTATAACTTAAACCAAAACCAAAACCAAAACCTATAACCTAAACCAAAACCAAAACCAAAACCTATGAACTAAACCCGAACCCATTCTCAAATCGTAAAACCAATAACCTAAACCTAAGCCTAAACCTATAACTTAAACCCGAACCCATTCTAAAATCCCAAAACCTATAACCTAAACCAAAACCTATAACCTAAACCCAAACCCATTCTCAAATCCTAAAACGTATAACTTAAACCAAAACCAAAACCAAAACCAAAACCTATAACCTAAACCTGAGCCGATTCTTAAATCATAAAACCTATAACCTAAACCAAAACTAAAACCAAAACCTATGACCTAAACCCAAACCCATTCTCAAATCCTAAAACCTATAACCTAAACCAAAACCATAACCAAAACCATAACCTAAGACCTAAACCCGAACCCATTCTCCAATCCCAAAACCTATAACCTAAACCAAAACCTATAACTTAAACCCGAGCCGATTCTCAAATCCTAAAACTTATAACCTAAACCAAAACCTATAACCTAAACCCGAACCCATTCTCAAATCCCAAAACCTATAACCTTATCTTAAACCTATACTTATAACCTAAAACTATTCCTAAATCCCAAAACTTATAACCTTATCCTAAACCTATAACCTAAACCTAAACCTATAACCTATAACCTAAACCCAAACCAAAACTTATAACCTAAAGCCGAACCCATTCTCAAATCCCAAAACCTATAACCTAAACCAAAACCAAAACCTATAACCTAATCCGAACCCATTCTCAAATCCCAAAACCTATAACCTAAACCAAAACCTAAAACATATAACCTAAACCCGAACCCATTCTCAAATTCTAAAACCTATAACCTAAACCCGAACCCATTCACAAATCCCAAAACCCAAACCCAAACCTAAAGCTAAACTTAAAACCTAAACCAAAACTTATAACCTAAATCAAAACTAAAACCTATAACCTAAAACCCGAACCCATTCACAAATCCCAAAACCTGTAACCTAAACCTGAACCCATTCTGAAATCCCAAAACCCAAAAATCAGTGGAGATTACAACAGGAAAAAGGAAAAAAAAAATGAAAAATGAAAAAGAAACCAGTAAGTTGGGGTCGACCGGCCTATGGCTACGGATTATAACCGTAGCCATAGCTATAATGCTCTTCACTTATTTTTCTTTTTTCTTTTTTATTTTTATTTTTATTTTTTACATGGAGAACTTTATTGTACCTATATTTTTCTTTAATACATGTTTATATAAATATGTGTGTGTATGTGTATATATATATAAATATAAATTTTTCTCCTTTTTTTTTCATTTCTTTCTTTATTCATTTAACAAGAATATCTTCTAAAATAAAATTAGTTACTTGACGTACCACATATGATTTTGGGGTAGGAGAAGCTATTTTAGCCAACCAACTTAGTTATTTTCCAAGATTCCATCAGGTCGATGGTCGAAAATACATTTCATTCACTTCACGGTCAATTTCAATCACTTCATGGTCAAACTAGAAATTGAGCGAGGCAAATATGAAATTAAGTGAATAAATTAAAAATTGAGTAGGACAAGGTATGAATTGAGTGAGGGAAGCTAGAAATTGAGCGAGGTTTAGGCTACGTTATAGGTTTAGGATAAGGTTTAGGTTTAGATTTAGGTTATAGGTTTTGGGATTTGAGAATGGTTTCGGGTTTAGGTTATAGGTTTTGGTATTGGTTTAGGTTATAGGTTTTTGAATTTGAGAATGGGTTCGGGTTTAGGTTATAGGTTTTGAGATTTGAGGATGGGTTCAAGTTTTGGTTATAGGTTTTGGTTTTGGTTTTGGTTTAGGTTATAGGTTTTTGGATTTGAGAATGGGTTATCGTTTAGGTTTAGGAAATCGGGTTCAGGTTCGGGATTAGGTTTAAGTTTGGATTTTTAAATTTAGGTTTACATTTATGTTAGGGAGTTGAGATTAGGATTAGGTGTAGGTTTCACTTTAGAAAATTGAGTTTAGGTTATAGGTTTAGGGAAAGCTTAGGTTTAGGTTATAGGTTTTGGAATTTGGGAATAGTTTTAAGTTATAATTATAGGTTTAGGTTAGGTTATATGTTAAGGTTTAGGGATAGGTTATAGGTTTTGGTATTCGAGAATGGGTTCGGGTTTAGGTTATAGGTTTTGGTTTTGGTTTTGGTTATAGGTTATAGGTTTAGGATAAGGTTTAGGTTTAGGTTTAGGTTCTAGGTTTTGGGATTTGAGAATGGGTTCGAGTTTAGGTCATAGGTTTTGGTTTTAGTTTAGGTTATAGGTTTAGGCCAATTTCATGTTTGTCCCACTCAATTTTCAGTTTGCCCCGCTCAATTGCTAGTTTGCCCCGCTCAATTTTCAGTTTACCCCGCTCAATTTCTAGTTTGCCCCGCTCAATTTCTAATTTACCCCGCTCAATTTTCAGTTTGTCCCACTCAAAGCAAACTGGAAATTGAGCGGGGCAAACTATCAATTGAGCGGGGCAAACTAGAAATTGAGCGGGGCAAACTGGAGATTGAGTGGGGCAAACTAGAAATTGAGCTGGGTAAACTGAAAATTAAACGGGGTAAACTAGAAATTGAGCGGGGTAAACTGGAAATTGAGCGGGGCAAATTGGAAATTGAGCAGGGCAAACTGAAACTTAAGCGGGGCAAACTAGAAATTGAGCGGGGCAAACTGAAAATTGAGCGGGATAAACATAAAATTGACTTAAACCTATAACCTAAACTAAAACCAAAACTTATGACCTAAACCCAAACCCATTCTCAAATCCCAAAATCTATAACCTAAACCTAAACCTAAACCTTATCCTAAACCTATAACTTATAACCTAAACCAAAATCAGAACCTACAACCTAAACCTGAACCCATTATTAAATTTCAAAACCTATAACCTAAACTTAACCTTAACCTAAACCTAAACCTATAACCTATAACCTTAACTAAAACCTATAACCTAAACCAATACCAAACCTATAACTTAAACCCGAACCCATTCTCAAATCCCAAAACCTATAACCTAAACCTAAATCTAAACCTTATCCTAAACCTATTACCTATAACCTAAACCAAAACCAAAACCTATAACATAAACCTGAACTCATTCTCAAATCCAAAAACCTATAACATAAACTTATAACCTAAACCAAAACCTATAACCTAAACCAAAACCAAAACCTATAACCAAAACCTAAATAAAAACCTATAACCTAAACCAAAACCTAAACCTATAACTTAAACCAGAACCCATTATCAAATCCCAAGACCTATAACCTAAACCAAAACCTATAACCTAAAGCTGAACCCATTCTCAAATCCAAAAACTTATAACCTAAACCTAAACCTTAACATAAACCTATACCTAAACCTAAATCAAAACCTATAACCTAAACCAAAACTAAAACCTATAACTTAAACCGGAACTTATTATCAAATCCCAAAACCTATAACCTAAACTGAAACCAAAACCTATAACTTAAACCCAAACCCATTCTCAAATCCCAAAACCTAAACCTATAACCTAAACTCAAATCTCTAAACCTAAACCTAAACTAGAAATTGAGCAGGGTAAACTGAAAATTGAGCTAGGCAAACTGGAAATTGAGCGGGGCAAACTGGAATTTGAGCGGGACAAACTGGAAATTGAGCGGGGCAAACTGAAATTTGAGCAGGGCAAACTGAAAATTAAGCGGGAAAAACTGGAAATTGAGCAGGGCAAACTCAAAATTGAGCGGGGTAAATTGAAAATTGAGAGGGGTAGACTAGAAATTGAGCGGAGCAAACTGAAAATTGAGCGGGGCAAACTAGAGATTGAGCGGGACAAACTGGAAGTTGAGCGGGGCAAACTAGAAATTGAGCGGGGCAAACTGGAAATTGAGCGGGGCAAACTAGAGATTGAGCGGGGCAAACTGGAAGTTGAGCGGGGCAAACTAGAAATTGAGTGGGGAAAACTGGAAATTGAGCGGGGCAAACTGAATTTTTTTTTTTTTTTTTGCTATGTTACTTTTGTGGGTCCCATCATGATGTATGTGTTATATCCAAACCGTCCATATATTTTACGAGCTCATATTAAGGCTTGAGACGAAAAATAAGATAGATCTAACTATCAAGTGGACCACACTGTAAAAGGCAATGGGAAATTGAACGTCTACCATTGAAACCCTTTTAGGGGTTACAGAAGTTTTGGATCATTATGAAATTTTTTTTCCCTCTTCATCCAGGTCTTTTTGACCCTATGAATGAACTTACACGAGGAGGATTTCTCACAAACATCACAGTGGGCCCCCTAAAGGTTTCTAATGGTTGACGCTCATTCAACACTATTTCCTGTAATGTGGTACACTTGAGAACTAGATATATCTCATTTTTGGTCTCATACCATAAAATGATATGGAAAAATATATGAATTGAGCGAGACAACCTACGAATTGTGCGAGAGAAGCTTGAAATCCAGTGAGACAATATATAAATTGAACGAAAGAGCCTAGGAATTGAGCGAGACAACCTATCAATTGAGCGATGCAACGTAGAAATTCAGTGAGGCAACTTAGGATTTGAGCGAGGTTCCCTCGCTCAATTTCAACGTAGCCTAAACCTCGCTCAATTTCTAGCTTCCCTCGCTCAATTTCTAGCTTTCCTCGCTCAAATCCTAAGTTTCCTCGCTCAATTTCTAGATTCCTCCGCTGAACTCCTATATTACCTCTCTCAATTTCTATTACCTCCTTCAATTTCTAGCTTCCCTCACTCAATTCATACCTTGTCCTACTCAATTTTTAATTTACTCACTCAATTTCATATTTGCCTCGCTCAATTTTTAATTTGACCATGAAGTGATTGAAATTGATCGTGAAGTGAATGAAATGTATTTTCGACCATCGACCTGATGGAATCTTAGAAAATAACTAGGTTGGTTGGCTAAAATAGCTTCTCCTACCCCAAAATCATATGTGGTACGTCAAGTAACTAATTTTAGTTTAGAAGATATTCTTGTTAAATGAATAAAGAAAGAAATGAAAAAAAAAAGAGAAAAATTTATATATATATATATATACACACACACACACACACACACTCACACACATATTTATATAAACATGAATTAAAGAAAAATGTAGGTACAATAAAATTCTCCATGTAAAAATTAAAAATAAAACATAATAAGAAAAAAGAAAAAAAAAATTCCATAGCTTGTAGTTTTGGCTACGGTTATAATCCGTAGCCATAGGCCGGTCGACCGGGTTGACCCGGTCGACCCCAACTTGCTGTCCTCTTTTTCACTTTCTTTTGTTTTTTTTTTCCTTTCCCAGTTGTAATCCCCACTGATTTTTATGAGTCCCATTATGAGGTATATGTTATATCCAAACCGTCCATCTATTCAGTGAACTCGTATTAAGGCTTGAGATGAAAAATAAGACAGATCTAGCTATCAAGTGGACCACACAGTAAAAGGTAATGGGGAATTGAATGTCTACCATTGAAACCCTTTTAGGGGTTGCAGAAGTTTTGGATCATCATGGAATTTTTTTTTCCTCTTCATCCATGCTTTTGTGACCTTATGAATAGATTGGATGGAAAATAAATGTTATGATGGGCCTTACAAAAATTTTTAACAGTGAAAATCAAATTTCCCGCTGCTCTTTGTGGTGTGGTCCATTGATTTATGGATATGATTTATTTTTTTTGGGATAATGCTCCGAAATGATTTTGAAATATGGATGAACGTTGTGGATATGATAAATACATAGCTGTGGGGCCCTGTAACTTTGATCTCTCCTAAGCCGTTCGTACAACTCTCAGTTGGAGGAGCGTCGGCTCTCGTCTTCGCAGTGAAAAGCAGGGGTAGTTTCGTCCTCAACGTCGCTGTCCGCACGTGCTAGTCTAAGTTGGTAACTTAAGTTTCTATTACGCGATAAAAACCGCTGGGTAAAAGGTTTTGTCTACAGTGGTCATTTTCTCGAATAAAACCCCTACCAAAAGAGATAATGCTGTAGAGCCATAGAACTATAATAGTGTAGAGCCTTATTGCTACGTTACACGTGGAAGGGTTATCATTTAATCAGGACTGTACATTTAGTGGGACCTGCTATGGATGGAAAATCACTCAAGATGTGTATAATATTGAAAGATGGGTCCACCATATTCCGGATAAGCGGATTGGGTTGTGACCCTGAAACGAACCACTTGCTAGTGGTGGGTGCTGTGTGGGCCCCACCATGAGGTATGTGTTTCATCCATGCCATCCGTACATTTTTCCAGATCATTTTACGTCTCTATAATAAAAATGAGTTACATCCAAATCTCAGGTGGACCACATCACAGGAAATAGTGCCGATTGAACACTCACAATTAAAAACTTCTTAGGGGCCATGTAAGTTTTGGATCAATCTGATATTTGTTTTTTCCATCCATCCAGGTATCTATGACCTAAGCAACAGGTTGGATGTCAAATAAATATTACAGTGGGCCCTAGGAATATTTTAATGGTGTACATTAAATCACTACTTTTTTCCTATGTTGTGGTCCACCTAAGATTTAGATCTGCCTCATTTTTGGCATATATCCCTAAAATAATTTTAAAAAATGGATGGACAGCGTGGATAAAGCACATAAATTATGGTGGGGCCCACAGTGCACCGACCCTAGTGGCACCTATAACGAATCAATCAGCCGTCCTGGAATAAGACAACCTACTTTATGCACGGTAAACAAGAACGGGTATTTCGGACTGCGAAGCTGAGTTTGGTGGTTTAACGACTACCGGAAATGATGGTCTTCACAAGAATGTACTATACCGCACGTCTACCTTCGCCGTACAAATTTAAGAAATTTTACGAGAAAATGACCACTGTAGACAAAACCTTTTACCCAGCGGTTTTTATCGCGGAATAGAAACTTAAGTTACCAACTTAGACTAGCACGTGCGGACAGCGACGTTGAGGACGAAACTACCCGTCCTTTTTACTGCCGTTGCTTTTCCTCTCTCTCCCTTCTCTCGCTCATTTTTTTTCAAAAAACAAAGGACGAAAACTCCACCGCTACATCTGTTGCTGGGATCGCACCACGCTCTAGCTGGATCCCACCTAGGGGTGTACACGAATCGAGCTAGCTCGGTTAGCTCGCTCTACTCAATCTGAAAAAAGCTCGATTCAGTTCGGTGTTGAGTTCAAGCAAGGTTGAATTGATTTTTTGAGCTCAAAAATGAGTTCGAGCAGGCCAGCTCAACTCGACTCGGATCAAATCTAGCTTGAATCAAACTTGGATCGAACTAGTTCGGTGACTTGGTTACTTTGTCATTAATGTTGCTCACCAACTGTTTGATAAAATGACTGAACGACATGTGGCTGGTGGCAATGAAGGTTTGGCTAGTGGCAAGGTGGAAAGGAAGGTATGTACATGGAATAAATACTTTTTTTTCTCTTTATTATTATTATTATTTAGAAGGTGTTTGAAAAAATACCTATAAAATCATTGCCTTTGTAGGTAAAACAGTGGAATTTTGAAGTTGCAATTAAGGTGTTTGTGGAAATGCCTCAATAGCAAACTCGGTTCGATCTTAGCTCGAACTCAGCCCGAGCTGTTAATTGAACTGAGCTGAGCTGGCCAATCAGGCCCGAGGACCGAGATCAGCCGAGTTCAAGCTGAGGTTAGCCACTGTTCGAGCCGAGTCGAGCTGAGGCCAACTCGACTCGGTTTGACTCGATGTACACCACTAATCCCACCCTCTTTATTCATCAACATTATCTCATTTTTCCTGAAAATGTTCCCTCCACGGAAGACAGTACGCATGACAGGTATGATATACATTTACCTAAACGGCATAAATTTTTTGTGGGCCATTGAAATGCCGAATGAAGCTCCCATCTTGGTTTTTGGTTCATCCATGCGAAAATCATCCTATGGACATGATGGATTACAAGTAAAACATCATTGTAGGGGCATAAAAAGGTTTCCACGGTGGAAACACTGTTTCCTGTGGTGTGATCCACTTGATATTTCAATATGCCACCATTTTGGGCCGAAACCCTTGCTTTAGATGGAAAAATGGATGAACGTCATAGATAGTCCACATACATTCAAGGTGGGCCTAACTCAATATTTTTAATTTTTTAATTTTTTTAATATTTTACTATTAATTTTTTTAAAAAAGTTTTTTTAGGTTAGCTTGTTAGTACACACCCATGTCAATACACACACTCCATGTTAGCCACCCCTGCTAGGAATCGATACCAGGACCTCAAGTGTTGATATGAGGTATCTCTACTCAGTCTGCCAATTGAGCTATGGATCTGGGTGTGCCCAACTTAGTTAACTCAGTACTATAAGTGAGTACTGAAAATTTTATGAACCGCTCGGTCAATTTCATTAATTGCTCGATCAAATTCACCGAAGAGAATTTCATATAAATCTCGGTCAATTTCATTAACTGATCGGTCAAATTCAATAAAGCAAATTGTTAGGCTAGGTCAATTACATTTAAAGTTCATTCCAATTCATGTTAGCCTCACCCAATTTCAAGCTTGCCTCGCTCAAATTGATGTTTCCCTTGCTCAATTTCTCGATTGCCTCGTTGAATTTTTCCATTGCCTTGCTCAACTCATAGGTTCCCTCGCTCAATTTCTAGGTTCCCTTGCTCAATCTTCGCTCCAATTTCTACGTCGCCTCGCTTGCCTCGCTCAATTTCTAACTTTCCTCACTCAATTTCTAGCTTCCCTCGCTCAATTTCTAAGTTGCCTCGCTCCAATTTCGATATTCCCTCGCTCAAATCTTAGGTTGCCTCGCTCAATTTCTAGCTTCTTCGCTCAATTCATAGGTTGCCTCGCTCAATTTATAAGTTCCCTCTCACAATTTGTAGCTTCCCTCGCCTCGCTCAAATCCTAGGTTGCCTTACTGAATTTCTTAGTTCCCTTGCTCAATAACTAGAATTCCTTGCTGAATTTTTACGTTACCTCGCTCAATTCCTAGCTTCTTTCGCTCAATCCCTACGTTGCCTCGCTCAATTTCTAGGTCGCATCGCTCAAATCCTAGGTTCCCTCGCTCAATTTCTAGCTTCCCTCGCTAAAATCCTAGGATTCCTTGATCAATTCCTACGTTGCCTCGCTCAATTCCTAGGTTGCCTCACTCAATTTCTAGGTTCCCTCACTCAATTTCTAGCTTTCCTCGCTCAAATCCTAGATTGCCTTGCTCAAATGCTAGGTTGCCTCGCTCAATTTCTACCTTTCCTCGCTCAATTCCTAGCTTCCCTCGCTCAATTCCTAGGTTACCTTGCTGAATTCCTACATTGCCTAACACAATTCCTAGGTTGTCTCGCTCAATTTCTAGGTTCCCTCGCTTAATTTCTAGCTTTCCTCGGTCAAATCCTAGGTTACCTTACTCAAATCCTAGGTTGCCTCGCTCAATTTCTAGCTTCCCTTTCTCAAATCCTAGGATTCCTATCTCAATTCCTAGGTTGCCTCGCTCAATTCCTAGGTTGCCTCGCTCAATTTCTAGGTTCCCTCGCTCAATTTCTAGGTTGCCTCGCTCAATTCCTAAGTTCCTTCGCTCAATTTATATATTGCCTTAATGGATTTCTAGCTTCCCTCGCACAAAAGCAACATAGCAAATAAATAAATAAATTCAGTTTGCCCCGCTCAATTTTCAGTTTGGCGGGACAAACTGGAAATTGAACGGGGCAAACTAGAAATTGAGTGGGGTAAACCAAAATATTTTTTTTTGCTTTTGTAGGTCCCATCATGATGTATGTCTTATATACAAACCGTCCATATATGAGCGGAGCAAACTGAAAATTAAGCGGGGCAAACTGAAAATTTAAGTTTAGGGTGTAAGTTTAAGTTTAGGGATTTGAAAATTTAGGTTTAGGGTGTAAATTTAGGTTTAAGGATAACAATTTTTGATACACTTTAGCTACGGATTATAACCATAGCTATAATTGCGTCGATATAATTTTTGAATTTGAGAATGGGTAAGTTATAGGTTTTGGTTTTGATTTTGATTTAGGTTATAGGTTATAGGTTTAGGTTAAGGTTATAAGTTTTTGGATTTGAGAATGGGTTCGGGTTTAGGTTATAGGTTTCATTTTAGGTTATAGGTTTTTGAATTTGAGAATGGGTTCGGGTTTAGGTTATAGGTTTTGGTTATAGGTTTTGGTTTTGGTTTTGGTTTTGGTTTTGGTTATAGGTTTTTGGATTTGAGAAGGGGTTATGGTTTAGGTTTAGAAAATCAGGTTCAGGTTCGGGATTGGGTTTAAGTTTGGGTTTTTAAGTTTAGGTTTACATTTATGTTAGGGAGTTGAGATTAGAATTAGGTGTAGGTTTCACTTTAGAAAATTAAGTTTAGGTTATATGTTTAGGAAAATGTTAGGTTTAGGTTATAGGTTTTGGGATTTGGGAATAGTTTTAAGTTATAAATATAGGTTTAGGTTAGGTTATAGGTTAAGGTTTAGGGATAGGTTATAGGTTTTGGTATTCGAGAATGGGTTCAGGTTTAGGTTATAGGTTTTGGTTTTGGTTTAGGTTATAGGTTATAGGTTTAGGATAAGGTTTAGGTTTAGGTTTAGGTTATAGGTTTTGGGATTTGAGAATGGGTTCAGGTTTAGGTCATAGGTTTAAGTTTAGGTCAATTTCATGTTTGTCCCGCTCAATTTTCAGTTTACCCCGCTCAATTTCTAGTTTACCCCGCTCAATTTTCAGTTTACCCCGCTCAATTTGTAGTTTGCCCCACTCAATTTGCAATTTGCCCCGCTCAATTTTCAGTTTGTCCCGCTCAATTTCTAGTTTGCCCCGCTCAATTTCCAGTTTACCCCGCTCAATTTCCAGTTTGCCTCGCTCAATCAATTTTCAGTTTGCCCCGCTCAATTGAGCGGGGCAAACTAGAAATTGAGCGGGATAAACTAGAAATTGAGCGAGGCAAACTTGAAATTGAGCGGTGCAAACTGAAAATTGAGCGGGGCAAACTCGAAATTGAGCGGGGTAAACTACAAATTGAGCAGGACAAACTAAAAATTGAGAGGGGCAAACTGAAAATTGAGCGGGACAAACTCGAAATTGAGCGGGGCAAACTAAAAATTGATCGGGGCAAACTGAAAATTGAGCGGGACAAACTAGAAATTGAGCGGGGAAAACTGGAAATTGAGCGGGGCAAACTAGAAATTGAGCGGGGCAAACTAGAAATTGAGCGGGGCAAACTGAATTTTTTTTCTTTTTTTTGCTATGTTACTTTTGTGGGTCCCATCATGATGTATGTGTTATATCCAAACTGTCCATATATTTTACGAGCTCACATTAAGGCTTGAGACGAAACATAAGATAGATCTAACTATCAAGTGGACCACACTGTAAAAGGTAATGGGAAATTGAACGTCTACCATTGAAACCCTTTTAGGGGTTACAGAAGTTTTGGATCATTATGAAATTTTTTTCCTCTTCATCCAGGTCTTTTTGACCCTATGAATGAACTTAGACGAGGATGATTTCTCACAAACATCACAGTGGGCCCCCTAAAGGTTTCTAATGGTTGACGCTCATTCAACACTATTTCCTGTAATGTGGTACACTTGAAAACTGGATATATCTCATTTTTGGTCTCATACCATAAAATGATCTGGAAAAATATATGAATTGAGCGAGACAGCCTACGAATTGTGCGAGGGAAGCTAGAAATCCAGTGAGGCAATATATAAATTGAGCGAAGGAACCTAGGAATTGAGCGAAGGAACCTAGGAATTGATCGGATGGACTTCATTTTTTGTTTGTTTTTATAAATTTCTTGAAAATGTCATTTCCATTTCCTTCATTTCCTGAAAAATGCCCCCTTTTAGTTTCCTTGCCTAGAATGACAACAAATTTTCCATGAATATAGATTTGTAAATGAAGAAATTTTTTCATGAAAATCTTGCTGAAAGACAATCGTGGGAAACAAATTTTCATTTTCGACTGTTTTCTAGATTTGGAGTTTCCCAAAAAACTCCATTTTCTTCAAAAATAAAAAAGAAAAAAATCGCAAATCCAAATAGTCCTTAAAGTAGGCTTGAAGAGATTGCTCGATTCATTGATAGCCAGTCAAATTAGATTAAAGAGTTTGAAGCAGAGAGAGAGAGAGAGGCTGATACGATTGCATGACGATAAGAAGACAGAGTTAAAGTGGAGGTATTTAGAAGAAGAAGTGGAATTGGAGAAGGAATTTAATGCTAAGCTGACCCAATTGATGGACAAGTGACTATTGTAAATAGGTCCAATCTTTATCTTTTTTCTATCAAATTTCGATTGTTGTTTCAGTTTTTTCTTAACCGTCTGTTTGCAAACCATCGGTTAAGAAAATAGTTGGTTAGAAAAAAGATGCAAGAATAGTCCCTGGTTTGGTGAGCTAGGCTGTTAATCTGAGCCAGCTACAGATGTGCTAGTTGCAAACAGATCATTAAGAAAATGCTGCAACAATATTAAATCTCTCATTTATTAAAGAAAGATCGAGTGATCTTTTTTATAAAAATAAAAATAAAAATTTACTGTTAGTTTTGTCTAGAAATTGATCGATTTCATTTTTAGCACAATATTGAACTTGATATGTAATTATGGATCCTGATGTATGTCAAAACAATATGACTTGTGGGCCTTGGTTCTTGGATGCTCTCTAGGTTAAATGAGTTCAAGTCATGAGACAAATTCATTCATGTGCAACGCTTGTTTTCTTTGTTCAGGCTAGTATATATCAGGAGGAGAAGAATCTCATAGACTTGTCTATTATCCTTCTCAGATTTTCAAGGTAAAGAAAGTATCATTATGGGAGTTTTGCTTGCCTTTTTCTTATTTTTATTGTCGCTTTCTCATTGTTATGGAGTATTGCTTTTTGAATATTCTTCTTTTTGTAAATTTTGTAAGAATCATATATTTTACAACTCAATTGAATGGAGCCTTGCTGCTACCTTGAGGTTGTTCATTCAATTTGAGACTATTATCACATGTTTCGTTTGTGTTTACAAAGAGCCATCACTCATTGTGGTTATAGTTATTCATTATGTGACAGGTTTTCAGGTGAGATGAACGAGTTTTAAAAGAAAACAGTCTGCGGTTTTGAGAAGCGATTCCTAATGTCATTTTATGTTTAAATGCATATTTCAGATTCAAGCATCTGGTACGTCTCTTGACTCAAGAATGCATATGGTTGGAGTGGTCTGGCCATTTGGACAGATCGTGTTTATGTATTTACTCAAAATTGATGAAGCAGACCTGGATGTGCGTCGGAGCTATTCGGAAGAGCGGGGGTCCCTGGAAGGTGAAAACCGCTGTTATGACCATGATGAAGTTGTCCATTTCCTATGGACAGCATTGGAGGGGCCTGGCCATTTGGACAGGCCGTGTTTATGTATTTGCTCAAAATTAATGGAGTAGACCCGGATATGCGTCGGAGCTATCCGGAAGAGCGGGGGTCCCTGGAAGGTGGGAACCGCTGTTATGACTATGATGAAGTTGTCCATTTCCTATGGACGGCATTGGAAGGGCCTGACAATTTGGACAGGCCATGTTTATATTTGTATTTGCAGGTACCATACCCTTAACCTAAACCCGAACCGATTCTCAAACCCAAAAACCTATAACTTAAACCAAAACCAAAACCAAAACCTATAACCAAAACCAAAACCAAAACCTATGACCTAAACCCGAACCGATTCTCAAATCCCAAAACCTATAACCTAAACCAAAATCAAAACCTATGAACTAAACCCGAACCCATTCTCAAATCCTAAAACCTATAACCTAAACCTAAACCTAAACCTAAACCTATAACCTAAACCTGAACCCATTCTAAAGTCCCAAAACCTATAACCTAAACTAAAACCTATAACCTAAACCCAAACTCATTCTCAAATCCTAAAACCTATAACTTAAACCAAAACCTATAACCTAAACCCGAGCCGATTCTCAAATCATAAAACCTATAACCTAAACCAAAACCTATGACCTAAACCTGAACCCATTCTGAAATCCCAAAACCTATGACCTAAATCCGAACCCATTCTCAAATCCCAAAACCTATAACCTAAACCTAAACCTATGAACTAAACCCGAACCTATTCTCAAATCTTAAAACCTATAACCCAAACCTAAACCTAAACCTATAACCTAAACCCGAACCCATTCTAAAATCCCAAAACCTATAACCTAAACCAAAACTAAAACCAAAACCTATGACCTAAACACAAACCCATTCTCAAATCCTAAAACCTATAACCTAAACCAAAACCATAATCAAAACCATAACCTAAGACCTAAACCCGAACCCATTCTCCAATCCCAAAACCTATAACCTAAACCAAAACTAAAACCAAAACCTATAACTTAAACCCGAGCCGATTCTCAAATCCTAAAACTTATAACCTAAACCAAAACCTATGACCTAAACTCAAACCCATTCTCAAATCCCAAAACCTATAACCTAAACCTAAACCTATAACCTAAACCCAAACCCATTCTAAAGCAAAACCTATAACCTAAACCAAAACCAAAACTAATAACCTAAACCAAATCCAAAACCTATAACCTAAATCCAAACCCATTTTCAAATCCTAAAACCTATAACCTAAACCAAAACCACAACCAAAACCTATAACCTAAACCCGAACCCATTCTCAAATCCAAAAACCTATAACATAAACCTAAACCTTATCCTGAACCTATAACCTATAACCTAAACCAAAACCTATAACCTAAACTAAAACCAAAACCAATACCAAAACCTAAGACCTAAACCCGACCCATTCTGCAATCCCAAAACCTATAACCTAAACCGAAACCAAAACATATAACCTAAACCCAAACCCATTCTCAAATCCCAAAACCTATGACCTAAACCCGAACCCATTCTCAAATCCCAAAACCTATAACCTAAACCAAAACCAAAACCTATGATCTAAACCCAAACCCATTCTCAAATCCCAAAACCTATAACCTAAACCTAAATCTAAACCTATAACCTAAACCCAAACCCATTCTAAAATCCAAAACCTATAACCCATTCTAAAATCCAAAACCTATAACCTAAACCAAAACCATAACCAAAACCTATAACCTAAATCCGAACCCATTCTCAAATCCTAAAACCTATAACCTAAACTAAAACCACAACCAAAACCTATAACCTAAACCCGAACCCATTCTTGAATCCAAAAACCTATAACCTAAATCTAAACCTATGAACTAAACCCGAACCCATTCTCAAATCCTAAAACCTATAACCTAAACCTAAACCTAAACCTATAACCTAAACCTGAACCCATTCTAAAATCCCAAAACCTATAACCTAAACCAAAACCAAAACCAAAACCTATAACCTAAACCCAAACCCATTCTCAAATCCTAAAACCTATAACCTAAACCAAAACCATAACCAAAACCATAACCTAAGACCTAAACCCGAACCCATTCTCCAATCCCAAAACCTATAACCTAAACCAAAACCATAACCAAAACCTATAACCTAAACCCGAACCCATTCTCAAATTCAAAAACCTATAACCTAAACCTAAACCTTATCCTAAACCTATAACCTATAACCTAAACCAAAACTTATAACTAAAACCAAAACCAAAACCTATAACCTAAACCAAAACCAAAACCATAACCAAAACCTATAACCTAAACCCGAACCCATTATCAAATATTCCAAAAACCTATAACCTAAACCTAAAACCATAACCTAAACCTCTAACCTAAACATAAAACCATATCCTAAACCTCTAGCCTATAACCTAAACCAAAACCTATAACCAAAACCAAAACCAAAACCAAAACCTAAGACCTAAACCCGAACCCATTCTCAAATCCTAAAACCTATAACCTAAACCAAAACCATAACCAAAACCATAACCAAAACCTATAACCTAAACCCGAACCCATTCTCAAATCCTAAAACCTATAACCTTATCCTAAACCTATACTTATAACCTAAAACTATTCCCAAATCCCAAAACCTATAACCTTATCCTAAACCTATAACCTAAACCTAAACCTATAACCTATAACCTAAACCCAAACCAAAACTTATAACCTAAACCCGAACCCATTCTCAAACCCCAAAACCTATAACCTAAACCAAAACCAAAACCTATAACCTAACCCGAACCCATTCTCAAATCCCAAAACCTATAACCTAAACCAAAACTTAAAACATATAACCTAAACCCGAACCCATTCTCAAATTCTAAAACCTGTAACCTAAACCCGAACCCATTCACAAATCCCAAAACCCAAACCCAAACCCAAACCTAAACCTAAACCTAAACCTATAACCTAAACTCAAATCCCTAAACCAAAACTAAAACCAAAACCTATAACCTAAACCCGAATCCATTCTCAAATCTCAGAACCTATAACCTAAACCCGAATCCATTCTCAAATTCC
This sequence comes from Magnolia kwangsiensis, assembly GCA_037074715.1. Taxonomy (NCBI): domain Eukaryota; kingdom Viridiplantae; phylum Streptophyta; class Magnoliopsida; order Magnoliales; family Magnoliaceae; genus Magnolia; species Magnolia kwangsiensis. The sequence continues at coordinate 130,984,927 of CM073575.1, forward strand.
AAAACCTATAACCTAACCTATACCTATACTAATAACCTAAAACTATTCCCAAATCCCAAAACCTATAACCTTATCCTAAACCTATAACCTAAACTTAAACCTATAACCTATAACCTTAACCAAAACCTATAACCTAAAGCAAAACCAAAACCTATAACCTAAATCCGAACCCATTCTCAAATCCCAAAACCTATAACCTAAACCCGAACCCATTCTCAAATCCCAAAACCCAAACCCAAACGTAAACCTAAACTTAAAACCTAAACCAAAACTTATAACCTAAACCAAAACTAAAACCTATAACCTAAACCCGAACCCATTCACAAATCCCAAAACCTGTAACCTAAACCCGAACCCATTCTCAAATCCCAAAACCCAAAAATCAGTGAGGATTATAACAGGGAAAAGGAAAAAAAAAAGAAAAAGAAAAAGAAGTCAGCAAGTTGGGGTCGACCGGCCTATGGCTATGGATTATAACCGTAGCCATAGCTATACTGCTCTGCACTTATTTTTCTTTTTTCTTTTTTCTTTTTTATTTTTATTTTTTACATGGAGAACTTTATTGTACCTACATTTTTCTTTAATACATGTTTATATAAATATGTGTGTGTATGTGTATATATATAAAAATATAAATTTTTCTCCTTTTTTTTTCATTTCTTTCTTTATTCATTTAACAAGAATATCTTCTAAACTAAAATTAGTTACTTGACGTACCACATATGATTTTGGGGTAGGAGAAGCTATTTTAGCCAACCAACCTATTTATTTTCCAAGATTCCATCAGGTCGATGGTCGAAAATACATTTCATTCACTTCACGGTCAATTTCAATCACTTCATGGTCAAACTAGAAATTTAGGCTATAGGTTATAGGTTTAGGATAAGGTTTAGGTTTAGGTTTAGGTTATAGGTTTGGGGATTTGAGAATGGGTTCGGGTTTAGGTTATAGGTTTTGGTTAAGGTTATAGGTTATAGGTTTATGTTTAGGTTATAGGTTTTTGAATTTGAGAATGGGTTCGGGTTTAGGCTATAGGTTTTGGGATTTGAGAATGGGTTCGAGTTTTGGTTATAGGTTTTAGTTTTGGTTTTGGTTTAGGTTATAGGTTTTTAGATTTGAGAATGGATTATGGTTTAGGTTTAGAAAATCGGGTTCAGGTTCGGGATTGGGTTTAAGTTTGGGTTTTTAAGTTTAGATTTACATTTATGTTAGGGAGTTGAGATTAGAATTAGGTGTAGGTTTCACTTTAGAAATTAAGTTTAGGTTATAGGTTTAGGAAAAGGTTAGGTTTAGGTTATAGGTTTTGGGATTTGGGAATAGTTTTAAGTTATAAGTATAGGTTTAGGTTAGGTTATAGGTTAAGGTTTAGGGATAGGTTATAGGTTTTGGTATTCGAGAATGGGTTCAGGTTTAGGTTATAAGTTTTGGTTTTGGTTTAGGTTATAGGTTATAGGTTTAGGATAAGGTTTAGGTTTAGGTTTAGGTTATAGGTTTTGGGATTTGAGAATGGGTTCGGGTTTAGGTCATAGGTTTTGGTTTTATTTTAGGTTACAGGTTTAGGCTAATTTCATGTTTGTCCCACTCAATTTTCAATTTGTCCCGCTTAATTTCTAGTTTGCCCCGCTTAATTTTCAGTTTACCCCGCTTAATTTTCAGTTTACCCCGCTCAATTTTGAGTTTGCCCCACTCAATTTCTAGTTTGCCCCGCTCAATTTTCAGTTTGCCCCACTCAAAGCAAACTGGAAATTGAGCGGGGCAAACTATCAATTGAGCGGGGCAAACTAGAAATTGAGCGGGGCAAACTGGAAATTGAGCAGGGTAAACTGAAAATTGAGCGGGGCAAACTAGAACTTGAGCGGGGTAAACTGAAAATTGAGCAGGGCAAATTGAAAATTGAGCAGGGCAAACTGAAACTTAAGCGGGAAAAACTAGAAATTGAGCGGGGCAAACTGAAAATTGAGTGGGACAAACATGAAATTGACTTAAACCTATAACCTAAACTAAAACCAAAATCTATGACCTAAAACCAAACCTATTCTCAAATCCCAAAACCTATAGCCTAAACCTAAACCTAAACCTTATCCTAAACCTATAACTTATAACCTAAACCAAAATCAGAACCTATAACCTAAACCCGAACCCATTATTAAATTCCAAAACCTATAACCTAAACTTAACCTTAACCTAAACGTAAACCTATAACCTATAACCTATAACCTTAACCAAAACCTATAACCTAAACCAATACCAAACCTATAACCTAAACCCGAACCCATTCTCAAATCCCAAAACCTATAACCTAAACCTAAACCTAAACCTTATCCTAAACCTATTACCTATAACCTAAATCAAAACCAAAACCTATAACCTAAACCCGAACTCATTCTCAAATCCAAAAACCTATAACATAAACCTAAACCTTAACATAAACCTATAACCTAAACCAAAACCTATAACCTAAACCTAAACCAAAACATATAACCAAAACCTAAATAAAAACCTATAACCTAAACCAAAACCTAAACCTATAACTTAAACCAGAACCCATTATCAAATCCCAAGACCTATAACCTAAACCAAAACCTATAACCTAAACCCGAACCCATTCTCAAATCCAAAAACTTATAACTTAAACCTAAACCTTAACATAAACCTACAACCTAAACCTAAATCAAAACCTATAGCCTAAACCAAAACCAAAACCTATAACCTAAACCGGAACTTATTATCAAATCCCAAAACCTATAACCTAAACTGAAACCAAAACCTATAACCTAAACCCAAACCCATTCTCAAATCCCAAAACCTAAACCTATAACCTAAACTCAAATCCCTAAACCTAAACCCTGAACTAGAAATTGAGCAGGGTAAACTGGAAATTGAGCTGGGCAAATTGAAAATTGAGCGGGGCAAACTCAAAATTGAGCGGAGCAAACTCAAAATTGAGCGGGGTAAACTGGAAATTGAGAGGGGCAGACTAGAAATTGAGCGGGGCAAACTGGAAATTGAGCGGGATAAACTGAAAATTGAGCGAGGCAAACTAGAGATTGAGCGGGGCAAATTGAAAATTGAGCGGGGCAAACTCGAAATTGAGCGGGGTAAACTGGAAATTGAGAGGTGCAGACTAGAAATTGAGCGGGGCAAACTGGAAATTGAGCAGGGCAAACTAGAGATTGAGCGGGGCAAACTGGAAGTTGAGCGGGGCAAACTGGAAGTTGAGCGGATCAAACTAGAAATTGAGTGGGGGAAACTGGAAATTGAGCGGGGAAAACTGAAAATTGAGCGGGGCAAACTGAATTTTTTTTATTTTTTTTGCTATGTTACTTTTGTGGGTCCCATCATGATGTATGTGTTATATCCAAACCGTCCATATATTTTACGAGCTCATATTAAGGCTTGAGACGAAAAATAAGATAGATCAAACTATCAAGTGGACCACACTGTAAAAAGCAATGGAAAATTGAACGTCTACCATTGAAACCCTTTTAGGGGTTACAGAAGTTTTGGATCATTATGAAATTTTTTTTCTCTCTTCATCCAGGTCTTTTTGACCCTATGAATGAAGTTACACGAGGAGGATTTCTCACAAACATCACAGTAGGCCCCCTAAAGGTTTCTAATGGTTGACGCTCATTCAACACTATTTCCTGTAATGTGGTACACTTGAGAACTGGATATATCTCATTTTTGGTCTCATACCATAAAATGATCTAAAAAAATATATGAATTGAGCGAGACAGCCTACGAATTGTGTGAGAGAAGCTAGAAATCCAGTGATGCAATATATAAATTGAGCGAAGGAACCTAGGAATTGAGCGAGACAACCTATCAATTGAGCGATGCAACGTAGAAATTCAGCGAGGCAACTTAGGATTTGAGCGAGATTCTCTCGCTCAATTTCAACGTAGCCTAAACCTCGCTCAATTTCTAGGTTCCCTCGCTCAATTTCTAGCTTTCCTCGCTCAAATCCTAAGTTGCCTCGCTCAATTTCTAGATTTCCTCGCTGAACTCCTATATTACCTCGCTCAATTTCTATTACCTCGCTCAATTTCTAGCTTCCCTCACTCAATTCATACCTTGTCCTGCTCAATTTTCAATTTACTCACTCAATTTCATATTTGCCTCGCTCAATTTTTAGTTTGACCATGAAGTGATTGAAATTGATCGTGAAGTGAATGAAACGTATTTTCGACCATTGACTTAATGGAATCTTGGAAAATAACTAGGTTGGTTAGCCAAAATAGCTTCTCCTACCCCAAAATCATATGTGGTACGTCAAGTAACTAATTTTAGTTTAGAAGATATTCTTGTTAAATGAATAAAGAAAGAAATGAAAAAAAAAAAAGAGAAAAATTTATATTTATATATATATACACACACACACACACACACACTCACACACATATTTATATAAACATGTATTAAAGAAAAATATAGGTACAATAAAATTCTCCATGTAAAAATTAAAAATAAAACATAACAAGGAAAAGGAAAAAAAAATAGCATAGCATAGTAGTTTTGGCTACGGTTATAATCCGTAGCCGTAGGCCGGTCGACCGGATCAACCCGGTCGACCCCAACTTGCTGTCTTCTTTTTCACTTTTTTTTTTTTTTTTTTTCCATTTCCCAGTTGTAATCCCCACTGATTTTTGTGGGTCCCATTATGAGGTATATGTTATATCCAAACCGTCCATTTATTCGGTGAACTCGTATTAAGGCTTGCGATGAAAAATAAGACAGATCTAGCTATCAAGTGGACCACACAGTAAAAGGTAATGGGGAATTGAATGTCTACCATTGAAACCCTTTTAGGGGTTGCAGAAGTTTTGGATCATCATGGAATTTGTTTTTCCTCTTCATCCAGGCCTTTGTGACCTTATGAATAGATTGGATGGAAAATAAATGTTATGATGGGCCTTACAAAAATTTTTAACGGTGAAAATCAATTTTCCCGCTGTTCTTTGTGGTGTGGTCCATTGATTTATGGATATGATTTAATTTTTTTGGGATAATGCTCCGAAATGATTTTGAAATATGGATGAACGTTGTGGATATGATAAATACATAGCTGTGGGGCCATGTAACTTTGATCTCTCATAAGCCGTTCGTACAACTCTCAGTTGGAGGAGCGTCGGCTCTCGTCTTCGCAGTGAAAAGGAGGGGTAGTTTCGTCCTCAACGTCGCTGTCCGCACGTGCTAGTCTCAGTTGGTAACTTAAGTTTCTATTCCGCGATAAAAACCGCTGGGTAAAAGGTTTTGTCTACAGTGGTCATTTTCTCAAATTTTACGGAGACAAAGGCAGAGAGAGTTTGAAGAGGTAGATGGGGATATAATTGTGATGACGTGGCATACTTGTGATGGATCCAGGCCATTCATCAAGTGGGGTCTACTGCATACATTTTTTTTTTTTCCAAAACAGAAATAACAAATAGTTTGAACCACAACATGTGGCTCAGCAATATGTTTTTGGGAAAATTGGACAGTTATAAAAGAAATAACAAATAGTTTATGTTCAACGTGCAGGTTTGGCCCACCTAATGAGTGGACCAGCATGTTTTCTAGGCCAGTGCATGTTCGCGGAGAGACCCATGTGATGAGTCACACACGTGTGTCACATTGGCACGTGTCCCGTGATTCACATCCTCAACCTGTAACTATGTGCAGATCTCCTTCCACAGCTCCCGCAAATGGAGCTACTAGCACTTTCTGAACATCTCCAAGGAATGCAGATTGCGTACTGACCCCCTACTGGTCGGTGCTCTGTGGACCCCACAATGATGTATCACGCCGTCCATCCTTTTTTCCAGGTCATTTTAGATTATGAACTCAAAAACGAAGCAGCTAAAATCTCAGGTGGACCACATCACAGGAGAACAGCGGTGATTGAATGCCCACCATAAAAGGGCCCACTATAATTTTTATTTTCCATCCAATCTGTTGATAAGGTCACACATACTCGAATGAAGTTATAAAAAATATATATCAGTTTTATCTGAAGCCTTTTTTTCTTTTGTGTATCAAAGCGGTTTTTTAATGGAAGACATTGATTCACCATTGTTTCACGGAGTGCGGTCCACCTAATTTTTGATCTAAAGCTTTCAAAATGGATAAATGGATTGGATAAAATATATACATCATTGCGGGGCCCAAAGATCATGGACCAATAGCTATTAGGTTACTCACAGGGCCACTATCCAACCCATGTCCATTTCCAGCTTTCTATGCCCAAAATTAAGGATACTGCCAAATATATTTGGAGCCCACCTTGATGCATGTGGCTTATCTCCACTGTTTATTTGTTATGCCAATTAAATTTATGGCTTAACTCTAAAAATGAGGGTGATACAAAGCTCAAATAAACCACACCACAGGATTTAGAGAATCAGACATTTACAATTAGAAACTCACCGGGGCCACTATTTCCTTTTAATGTAGCGACTTGAGTATTGTATCAGCCTCATTTTCTGGCTCATGCCTCCAAATATTAGGTTAAAATGAATGGACAACACAGATATGCCTTATATATCAAGGTGGGGCCCAAATATTTAAACTAAATTTTTTTTTATTCAGTTTTCAGAATTAAAATGAAAGTGCATTTATATGAGATTTGGAAAATTTAGCAGGCTTGCGTGTTATTCGTCACGAGGGCTGCTTATATCCAACAGCCGGTTGAAGATTAAGTTACTGTCAACTTTCAATTTTCATATATCTACGACATCTAACCCGTCCAATATGTGGGTCCCACCATGGTGATCACCATTCACTAAAATCAGCCCAATCCACTCATCTAGGAGATCACACTTGTATTTAGTAATTTATCAGCAGCCATACATGATTTTCAATGGTGTGGTCAACCTGATGAGTTAAAATGGCTGATTTTTGCACAAGTCATGCAACGAGTTGGATATAAGCATCTCTCATAAATAATTATATGGAATATTGCAGGCATTATGATCGGATCCACCATAATCATGACGTTGGGATGGTTTGGAACCGAAGTTTCGTGGAAGCATCGTTTGAAAGTGACGTGCTCGGACCATAGCATATGGTACAAAAAAATGAAGTTTCCCACGAACATCATTGGGGTCCATGTCCTTTGCCTACAAACCGAAGTTTCTCAGAAGCATCCCCTCTCGAAAGTTTTGTGGGAGTTGTTTGATACTCGGTTGCATATCACACTTGATACACAGGCACTTGGAAATTAGGAGATTTTACCCTGAAATTGCTATAGGTATAGGATTTTTGGGAAAAATGTTTCGACTCCCACTGTATAGTACAAAATCATTTATAGTCAAAGTTTGAATAGACCTATTTTCTCGTGTTTAGAATATATGCAGTAGATTAATTACACGACCCAAGTTGGCAGGATTTGATTGGGCAACGTGGCATTGTAGAGATAGGCTCAGGTGAGTACGTATTTGATAGTTGCCTGGGAAACGGATTGGCTACTCCCCTGACACTAGGCCGGTAGCTGGTGGTCAGTGCTCCGCGGGCCCCACTATGATGTACGTGTTTCACCCATTTTTACATATCATTTAAGGGTTTGATTCTAAAAAATGAGAGGGATATAAATCTCAGGTAGACCACACCATAGGAAACCATTAGTGATTGGATATCCACCGTTAAAATCCTCCTAGGGCACATTGTACTGTTTATTTGACATCTAATCTGTTGATTAGATTGTGTGGACCTAGATGAAGGGAAAAAAAAACATAGATCAGCTTGATCCAAAACTTTTATGGCCCGCAAAAAGTTTTTAATGGTCAACGTTCATTCAACACTATTTCATGTAATGTGGTCCACTTGAGATTGGGATATACCTCATTTATGGTCTCATACTAGAAAATTAGATGGACGACATGGATGAAACACATACATCATAATGGGGCCCACAGAGCACCTACCATCAGCCATTGGTTGGTGGTAGAGGGAGTAGCCAATTCATTTCCACTTACTTCGTTTGCCTCGTCTTACGTCTGACAACGTCCAGTAGCCCAATTAAAATTTACCACGTGGTTACGAAGCAATTCACATTCTTTCTAGTTGTCATGTTAACAAATACTACATCATTAATGTATGAACGGTGTAAATTTTAAACTCCATCACGACGTCACCCAAGTAAAGAATGTTGGATAAAATGTTGAATTAAATAGACTATAAAAATCGAGAACCAAAAAGGAAAATAAATTTAGAGAAAGAAAAATTTATTGAATTGAGTCGAGGCGTGACTGAGTCACTCGGCTTGAAATCGAATTTGCTCCCCTTGGATAGCGTCCCAAGTGCAACAAGTTTCCAGAGCAATCGACCTCCAGGATACAACGACTATGACCCGGTCCCAGCGGTGCACTCACTGTACACGGGCTCGAACCACTTGCAGTTTAATCCGAAAGTGCTGAGTTGACTCAGCAATGAACTCAGTAACAATGGTAAAACCGTATCAGAGAGAGTTTTATAAGGCAGGAAATTTTCGTATGTTGAAACTGGAATCGGAAGTCATAAGCACCCTTTACAAAAGGTTAGGTCCGTTGGGTTTAAACCCAACAGGGGCGACCAACCGGAAGGGAAGCATCTCTCTGGTTTAAAAACGAAAAGGCGCAAGTGCGAGTACACTCTCGCACATACAGTCCTGCGAGTACCCATACACACACACCCACGCGAGTACACTTACACCGCACCCGCGCCCAGCCCAGCCCGTCCCGTCCCGTCGCGTCGCGCACGCGGACACGGACTCGGACTTGGCTCGGCTCGGCTCGGCACGGCACGGCTCGGCTCGGCGCGCGCGCGCGTGTGTGGTTAATGGCATAGATTAGAGCTATTGGCATAGCCCCCCCACAGGACCAAATTCACATGCCCCCTGAAAGGGGCTCAAGCCCTAGAAAAAAAGTCTATCATATAAACAAGAGAATTTCTCTTGTCAAATCCGATGTGGGACAAAACCAACACCTCAAAAACACCAAAATTCAAATGTGGAGGGAAAACACCGAAATTTAAAAATTCAAATTTTTAATATTATTTTAAAACAAATACAACAATCCCCCACATGTTTTAAAATAAAATGCTTTCGGATTAAAGCGAAATAGTTGTGCAATGGTGCCGGTGTCACCATAGACTTGAACCGACATTAGAGTAAGCAAGACAAGTCTACAGGAATCAGGTGACACCATAGTCTTGAACCTGAATCCTTTTAATGTAGATCGCAAGTACATGCCACTCACACAACTCTTCCTCTGCAAGTGATTCTGTGGTTCGGTGCGTTTCGGCCATACACCATTATCTGAATTTCATGAGTGCTCTAGAGAATTCGCCTAGATTCTCATAGGAAGCGGCCTCCACCTCCACACCCATATAGGTGAATTCCATCAAGTGTATGCAGCAACTGTATACACCACCAAATATATGACTATGGATCCATTAAGAGTTCTAAAAACTCATCCTTCTGCGTTGTTGCTCGCACTGTACACCATAGAAGGGGCTCATCTAACTCAGTGCAATCGTCTACCTCGTGTCTTGTTGTTTACCCATTGAACCTATCTCATGGGATCTCCACTTGTATAGGTTGGGTTACCGACACTGGCAGCTCATATATTAGGCTCAGCCCCATTCCCTTCGATGTATCATTGACTAAATTTTTGGATAGTCCTTTAGTCAGAGGATCTGCTAGATTTTTTTCTGACCTCACAAAGTCAATAGATATGACTCCATCACGCAACATATGTTTCACTATGTTGTGTCTGAGTCTAATATGCTTGCTTTTTCCATTATATATTTTACTTTTTGTTTTCGCTATAGCTGCTTGACAGTCACAATGAATAGATATGGCCGATACAGGCTTTGGCCACAATGGTATATCAGCTAAGAGATTTCTAAGCCATTCAGCTTCTGATCCAGCCTTTTCTAAGGCAATAAACTCGGATTCCATAGTCGACCGAGCAATACATGTCTGCTTGGTGGACTTCCAAAAGACTGCTCCTCCACCCAAAGTGAAAACATATCCACTAGTGGATTTTGTCTCATCTGAATCACTGATCCAGTTAGCATCATTATATCCTTCTAATACAGTAGGATAACCATTATAATGTAAACCATATGTCATATTACCTTTTAGGTATCGCAAAATTCTAGACAATACATTCCAATGTTCTTTTCCAGGGTTATGTGTATATCTACTTAGCCTTCCTACTACAAAAGCTATGTCAGGTCTAGTGTAGTTTGTTAGATACATGAGGCTACCAATTATTCTGGAATATTCCAATTGAGACACACTATTTTCTGTATTCTTCATGAGAGTCACACTATAATCATAAGGAGTACTGATAGGTAAACAGTCAAAATGGTTAAACTTTCTCAATATCTTCTCAATGTAATGAGATTGTGATAATATAATAACACCATTTTTCCTGGTTACTTCAATACCCAATATTACACTTACCTCTCCTAAGTCTTTCATGTCAAACTTAGATGACAAGAATTTCTTAGTTGCATTAACTAATTTAATATTAGTTCCAAAAATAAGCATGTCATCAACATAAAGACATATGATAACATAATCATTTTCAGAAATTTTACTATATACACATATATCTACATCATTTATATGATAACCATTTGATTTTAAAACACCATCAAATTTTTCATGTCATTGTTTAGGAGCCTGTTTTAAACCATATAGTGATTTAATTAGTCTACATACTTTATTTTCTTTACCTAATATCTTATAACCCTCAGGTTGCTCCATATATATTTCTTCTTCTAAGTCTCCATTTAGGAAAGCTGTCTTAACATCCATCTGGTGTACCACTAGTTTATATATGGAGGCTATCGCTATTAAGACTCTAATAGTTGTAATCCTAGTTACAGGGGAATATGTATCAAAATAATTTATTCCTTCCTTTTATTTAAAGCCTTTCGCTACCAATCTAGCCTTAAACTTATCGATAGTTCCATCTGGTTTTAGTTTCTTTCTAAACACCCATTTGCAGCCTATTAGTTTGTTATCAGGTGGTAGGTCTACAAGTTCCCAAGTATTATTAGATATAATAGATTCTAACTCATCATTTATTGCTTCCTTCCAAAAGGTTGCATCTGGAGAGTTAATAGCTTCTATATAAGTTGTAGGATCATCTTCTACTAAGAATGTGAAAAAACCATCTCCTAGGTTAGTTTCTTTTCTAACTCTAATACTTTTTCTTGGTTGTATCTCTTTTACTACTTTCTCGTAAGCATTTTTACTAGTAGACGCAATATCTGATTCATTAACTTTTTCTATTCCTATAGATTTAGATTTCATAGGGAATACGTTCTCAAAGAACTCTGCATCCCTAGCTTCTATAATTGTATTAGGATCTAAAATATTATCCTTAGTTTTTAAAACTAGAAACCTATAGGCCGCACTGTTTTGTGCATACCCTATAAATACACAATCGGTCGTTTTAGGACCTAATTTTCTTTTCTTAGTTTTAGGCAATCCTACTTTAGCAAGACACCCCCACACTTTAATATATTTATAACTAGGAATATGATTCTTCCAAAGTTCATATGGTATTTGTTCAGAAGATTTAGATGGAATCCTGTTTAGGATATAACAAGAAGACAGAATTGCTTCTCCCCACATGTTTGAGGGTAAGCCTGAACTATTTAACATGGCATTCATTATTTCTTTTAGAGTTCTGTTCTTACGTTCTGCTATTCCATTTTGTTCTGATGTATAAGGAGCTGTAGTTTCGTGAATTATTCCATTCTTTTCACATAATTCTCTAAATTGAGAAGATTCAAATCCACCTCCTCTATCTGTTCTAAGTCTTTTAATTTTTATATTTAATTGATTTTCAACTTCAATTTTGTATTTATAAAAAGCATCTAAAGCTTCATCTTTGTTCCTTAATAGATATACTCTAGTGAACCTAGAGTAGTCATTTACAAAAGTTATATAATATCTTTTTCCTCCTCTAGACATGTGATTTCTAAAATCACCTAAATCACTATGTATCAACTCTAATAGAACAGATGATCTTTCTATTTGTTTAAAGGGTTTTCTAATAAATTTTGATTATACACATGTTTCACATTTTTCAAACTCTTCATTAGATATATTAGGTAATAAACCTAATCTTTTCATTTTCTTTAAAGATGCCACATTCACATGACCTAATCTATTATGCCATAGATAAAAAGGTTCAACGATATAAACAGAACTAGATGTTTTCTTATTATCATTGGATACATTTACAATGAATAAACCATCGCTACAGTACCCCTTACCAACAAAGGTTCCATTTTTAGTCATTACAAGCTTATCTGAATCAAATACTAATTTGACACCAGCCTTATTGAGGAGCGAACCAGAGACCAAGTTTCTTCTATGTTAGGCACATGGAGGACATCATTTAACATTAGAGTCTTTCCAGAAGTGAGTTTCAGAAGTACTTTCCCTTTCCCTACAACTGGAGACGTTCTAGCATTTCCCATGAACACCTGTTCATCATCTCCTGATACTTGGTAGGAGGTAAACATGCTACGATCCTTGCACACGTGTCTAGTTGTACCAGTATCTAGCACCCATTCCAAGTTGTTTATAAGGAAGACTTCTGGCACCACAGCCACTACTATGTAAGACTCATTGCCTGTTTCTGTAAGATTAGCTTGCGGCTTATCTTTATTTTTCTTAAGCCTGCAGGTTTTAACATGATGCCCAAGCTTTCCACAGTTGTAGCAGTTTTCCTTTTTCTTGAATTGATTATTTGCATTCTTCTTTTTGAGCCTGCATTCATTTGCATAATGTCCAGGTTTGCCACAATTATGACAGTTGCCCTTTTTCTTATTATTTGTCCGACTTGATTCCACAAGATTCGCTTTTGAATCTATCTCATTTTTATTTCCTTTTTGATCCCTGATTCTATTGGCCTCCTCTATTCGTATGTGTACGATAGTGGTTTCCAAAGAAACACCGTTCTTCTTATGTTTCATTCTATTTTTATATTCTATCCAGGAGGGCGGTAACTTTTCTATTAACGCTCCTGACAGAAACATCTCATCCAACTTAATTCCTTCTGTCGATAGTTCGTGAATTAGACTTTGAAAGTCGTGAATCTGATTTGTGACAGATTTATCGTCTGTCATTTCATAGTGAAGGAAATTAGCAATTGCATGTTTCTTAGCGTCTGTATCTTCTAATATGTATTTCTTTTTTAAAGCAATCCATATGTCTTTAGCAGAGGCGTAAGAAGCATACACATCATATAATTCGTTGGATAAAGAGTTTAGAATATAATTTTTGCAATTATTTTCATCTGTTACTTCATTTTGATTTGCTGGATCTATAGTAAATGATTCAGATAAAATGTATGAAACTTTCAGGGTGGTAAGAGCAAACATCAATTTCTGTTTCCACCGTTTAAAGGATTGTCCAGCGAACGGTTCGATTTTGGCTAACTCAGTAGAAGCATTTACTGTTACTGTAGCCATAGTCTATGTAATTCAACACAAAATTCGATTTCAAGATTGTTGGATAAAATGTTGAATTAAATAGACTATAAAAATCGAGAACCAAAAAGGAAAATAAATTTAGAGAAAGAAAAACTTATTGAATTGAGTCGAGGCGTGACTGAGTCACTCGGCTTGAAATCGAATTTGCTCTCCTTGGACAGCGTCCCAAGTGCAACAAGTTTCCAGAGCAATCGACCTCCAGGATACAACGACTATGACCCGGTCCCAGCGGTGCACTCACTGTACACGGGCTCGAGTACACTTACACCGCACCCGCACCCGCACCCGCGCCCAGCCTAGCCCGTCCCGTCGCGCACACGGACTCGGACTCGGACTCGGCTCGGCACGGCACGGCTCGGCTCGGCGCGTGCGCGCGCGTGTGTGGTTAATGGCATACATTAGAGCTATTTGCATAGCCCCCCCACAGGACCACATTCACATGCCCCCTGAAAGGGGCTCAAGCCCTAGGCAAAAAGTCTATCATATAAACAAGAGAATTTCTCTTGTCAAATCCGATGTGGGACAAAACCAACACATCAAAAACACCAAAATTCAAATGTGGAGGGAAAACACCGAAATTTGAAAATTCAAATTTTTAATATTATTTTAAAACAAATACAACAAAGAATTAGACCAGTTGTTGATCAGGTGGGCCATATATGCCATTGGATTTAATGAACAATCAATGATTTGCATGAAAGTGCCCACTTAGATAGATGTTCTAAAGCTCACTAATACCCCTAAATCAATGGTAGGGTCTACTAGATAGATGCTCCTATCCATACACTAGATTTCTTGTAGGTGGGCACCACATGATCAATATTTTAGCCCCTGGTGTTGGATTATTTGGTTGGGGCAGATCAGTAGGCTCTATATATAGTACTTGCGATCAATGCAAATATGCAAGGGATGATCTACTTAGACTATATTAAGAATGCACCATATGTCATAGAAACATATAATCTTATATCATGGAGATTCTCAAAATAGTAATGATAGGTTAAACTACTCTAACCCTCGTTATCATAGAGTCCTGGTCACCTCACCTATACAATATACTAAAAATACTCCTCTCATTCACGCACTCCGTTTGGCATGTATACTGAAAAGAGTAACATAATTGTTTGTTAGATTTCAAAAGCTTGGATGTTGAACAACTAACATCTAGTAGGGAATGATAGGCGCTTGCTCATAATTTAATGATCTATATACAACTTATATCTAGTAATATATGCATTAAGGAGATCCACTAGGATGAGCTACTAAGAAAGTCTGGGGCCCATTTTTTAGTGATCTAAATAGTAGATCCACTGGACCCACTGTGGATACATAATGTCCTAGTAATCTTCTTGATGGGTAAACATAAACCATTTATTATTTAAACTATAAGCTGTAAAAACGAAGGGGTCCACTTAATAGATGGTAGCATGGTACTAAGGATGGCCATTATTTTAGTGGAGTCTCAGTTTATAAGGTGGAATTATAGTTCATTAATATGCTATACCCAAAAAATCTCCTGATTTAGATTGTTGGCAAGCTAAACAAGTAACAATATACATTAACTGAAATGAGAACCAAGATTGTTGGCTAACTTCCAAACGAGAGGTGTATGGACAATAGTCCATCATATGTCATGTATGCTATACTTCATTTTTCAGATATGAGTGGACTATGATGGTTCCATGATATAAATCATTGTGTGGGTCAGGTTCAAAATGGAATTGACTGTCCTAAAATCTTCAAATATTGGAAGATGCAAGTTACCCATCTTGATCTTTCTTCTAGTTGATGTGGACCATTACAGGATATCTTTCTAAATGGCTATTTGCACAAGGGATTTTTAAATGTTACAATTTCTAAATTTAAGTGGGGTTTGAGAATGGGCCATAGACTTGAGTCTGATGGGGGCGTATGATAAAGTTCAGTAATCTTGACGGTTGATATGATGAGCTACATTTGATGAACCACAATCCAACATATTGAAGGTCATGGCCATTTACTTTTGTTAATTTCATTGTACTTAATCAAGGGTCAGGAATGTTCCACTTCAGACAGTTTTGGGGAATGATTCAAAATCCTTCAAATGCAATCACCATACCATGGACCCACTTATATTGTAAGAATTATATATGAATAGTGACAATGCAGAGATGGAAAAGAGATATACGATATGGCAGGGCTTCTTTTTGCATGGAGGGAAAATGAAAAATGGAGAAAAACGAGGGAGAAGAGCATTCGTTTTGGATGTTATGTGGGTCAACCACATGCTTACAACTAGTGAATTAATCAAGAAAAACGATGAAAGGGTAAATGGATCTTTTCACCATCATTCATACAATGGGAAGCATTGTTGGATTAATATGAAATTTTAAAAGAGTTATTTTATTTTATTATTATTATTATTTTATTTTTTATAAGCTAAGAAACAAGAAAAATTTTCAGTAAAAATTCCTAAAAATTATACTTGTGGTGTACTTTTACTTAGATTAAATTAACTAAATTGTGACATTTTAATTTGAATAAGTTGTATTCCATGTGTGCAATTTTTGAGTAATTTCAAAGTGGCTGCTGTAGCATTCATCACACTCGCCCAGAGTATCAATGTATTTTTGAAAGTTTTAACACGAGATAATTACAAACATCCCCTTAATTACAAACATCCCCTTCAATTTTATAACAATTGCAAACAACTCTCCTGTTTGTTCTGGATTATTGCAGTACTATCCCTAAGTTTAGAGGAATCTATACCAAAAGACAAAAATACCTCAGTTGGAGGAGTCTATTTTGCCTGCTTGTAGGGCCAAGTGTTATGTATAAATCACATCGAACCCATTTAGAAGGGTCAATAAAATTGAACTCCCCCAAAAAAATACACTAATCCATTCATCAGGTGAGCCACACCATAGAATCCAATGAAAAACCATGCAAAAATATACAATTTCATGTTGTGAGCCACTTGATGATTGGATCAACTTGAATTTTTGGGGTGCCCATTTTGATGCAGTGATTATGTTGATTAGGTTGGTTGACATGCACACACTACAGTGGGCCCATACATTTACAACTAGTGCATGAGATAGATGTATAAAGTATTAGGTTACTCAAAGATAAAAGTATTGTTTAGATGTAATCGAGAATATATAGTAAATCTTTGAAACACAAGGAGGTATATATAATAATACAAAATAGAGGGAGTGTGGTTATAATTATCATAAAATAGGGGGATGTGCTTACAATTATCCTTTTTAATAATGAATGTTGCAAACTAGCTAATACTTTTATTTGGGTTGAAAAAGATCATTGAACAATTACATCAAACATATTATTTAATACTTTGTTGAGCTCCCTCTAATGTAGGTGTTGTAAATCACGACTTTTCAACACTAGATATATCTAGGTTTATAAAAAAAGAAGATAGAATGTAATAAGATAATGGTGCATTGTTTAATACAAATGCAAATATGTCGAATTTAAGTTGGATTGACTTCTATACACATGAAAACTCCCTAATTACCTTCCTGCCTGCATTCGAGGTGTTACCGCCTTGAATGGTTCGATCTCCTTTTACTTGTAAAAGATTAGTTAGACTTATTTTCCCTTTAAAGTCAATCCCACTGTCACTTAACCTTCATGGAACACTTTAGTAATGCTATGAGTATGTTTGTTCTTATTTTATGTTATTATGCATCATATGAGTAAGTTGTATATTACACATGGATTGGTTTAACCAATGAGGTATTTATAATAATGTAATATGAAAGTGTATTAGCCAATGACACGAGAAAGTCGGCGGTGCAATTTCTTATTTGTTCATAATAAGTTTACAACTAATGATGGGCCCAGATTGCTCATCACTAATGTTGTCATGATATTGGATGATTGTTTAAGAAATTTGGTTAGATCTCTGACTCTTTACTCAGATTATCAAAATTAGCACATGAGTGAGAACATGAGGGGGCATATAAATCGTATGAGATGATAGCAAAACTATTATTCTTTTGACTTCGATGAAAGAGAATATACTTCATCTTGCATACTAGTTATGATAATGATATTTGTTAGGCTTTGACTTGTGCACCTTCTTTGTCAATCACGTGAGTCCATGTGTCATATAGTTAGTTATGCCTTTGGAAGTTGAAAATCTAAGACACAAGTGGACATAAAGCATCAAGGAGCAAATAAGAGGTAAATGAGGTGTTTTGGTGACCACAACCCTTGATCTAAAATAACCCTTGAACCTCTATATGATCATGGCTTAATAGGTAAACCTTCTTTGATCATTTCTTAACCTTACGAGCTTAATTGTAACATAACAGCTAAAAATATAAGGTGTGAAGCTGCTGTGAAATTGCATGTCTCAAACAATAATTTTCGATTGGTACTCGATCCCATCAACAAACTATTGATGAGACTCGATCCAATCGAAGGTCCACTTGATCCAATCAAAGAATGAGTCCAGCAACCAATAGAGATATTTTTGAATTTTCTCGATGGGATCGACAGAGGGTTTGATCCTATCGAAGGACTTTCGATCTCATCGAAAGACTCTCAATATATCGACAAAGCCATTAGCTAGCCATTGTAAATCAGTTTATTATAAAAAGGGCATTCTTCCTAGGCAAATTGATAGGTTTTTTTGTGTAACAAAAGCCTAGGTGATTTCATGTTTAAATTCCTCATTCTAAGCCTCTAAACTAATAAGTTCCAAGTTATCTTCCTTGATATCAACTTTAATGAGGATTCCAACCTTCACATTTAAGATGTTATTTAATTCCACTATTTTCTAAAGATTAGACCTAACTTTATTAGTATATCCTTTATCTAAATCTTCTAGATGAAATTCCTATGATTACAACATTATATTAACTATATGAGATTTACCCAACCCCTTATCACATTGGTCACCTTAATGGAACATTGCAAATAAGGTATTTGATATTGGAGCTTAAGCCACGGCAAAATATTAACATTAATGATCAGGGGAGTAAAATGAGAGCTGATTGAAGTATGTGACAACATTGATCAAGCAACCCAAGACGATGCATCAAAGGGGTTCAATTCGATAAGTGTTAATTAGTGAGTCAACACTCTCTTTTTTTGTGTAAGATTGATGGTTTGAATTTATAATTTAAGCTTTATAGGTTCTTATGTAGGACTTAAGCTCTTGTGTATGGTTGAATTCATCAGACATGGGCGTGTATGTGTTAGTCTCCATGAGAGCCTTCGGCGGGAGTAAACGTCGGATTAGGACTGAGGTTATTAGTTAGCATATAGAAAACCAACTGAAATCTCTTGCAAGAGCCTTTGATGGGAATGTACAGTAGATAAGTTATTATATAGGACTGCGTTCTTTGTGTAGGGTTGTAAAGGTTAGAGATAGACCTAATTTAAAATATCCGATAGTGAAATCTAATACACTTGAGGGTTGAGTACGTCCGCCGGGAGTAGAGTAGGAAAACCAAACTACCATATATGCTTATGTTTGGGATTGTCATTTGAGTACTTGTTTAATTATGCTTATGTGTTTGATTAGTGAATTATATATATGTATGATTAGATGAATGCTAAGAGTTGATAATTAGTACATCCCCCACACACATGTATACTATCATATTATATATAGACTAGTTGATTGAATGATGTATTTATTGTAGTCTATGTGATTGGACCCACTATTTGCTTGAAAGCCTTAATGTTAAATTGCTCTACTTAGTTTAAATTAGCATACTAATTTAAGTAAGTAATTATATGTTTAATTAATAAAAAAAAATTTTAGTCCTAATTATCCCCCTTTTAGGACATAGCTTTGATTCCATAGCTTCGCCAAGTTTTTGCACATAACCATGATATCCTACACCACGTGCAATTTCAATATTGATGACATATTTACAAAGGACCCATGGTCATCATGATTTACAGTTAAAATCTTTAAATAAATTGTTAAGATTAACATATTAGCTTTGTAGGGCATACAACCTAAATAATTTAAGCATCTTGTATAATCATTTATATGTTAACATACCAGTAAATGAGGTATTTCTTATATCTTGAAAGGCATTGGCTTCAAGTAACCATGTACCCTTATCGATCACACTACCTCATCAAACAATTTGTTATAACATTGTTAGACTTAGGGTTCTAACATTGTCATTGATCTCACATATCAAATATGATAAAAGGGTGCATTGGGTATGTAGAATCTGAATATCTTACTAAGTACTAATCGCGCTCTAGCTTCCACAAGTCAAGCATAAATCATAATCCACTTTTCTAAGTTGCGCGTATGTTGTATGCTATAGTTTAGTTTACGACTGAAATAATTGTTGATGAGATGTCTTCAATCTATTAAAAAGCAAGGGTTTCAAGCGATCGAGGGATAGAGTCGATCGATTAAGAGAAACTTGGACAAGACGGATTGGTCTTTAGACAGTTTTGGACAAGTTCAATTGATCGAGATAATTTAAAAAAATCATTTTAATTCTCTGGACACTTTCGAGCATGTTCGATTGATCGAACATGGTGGACTCGATCGAACAAGGGTTTCTCCATCGATGTTCATCGATAGATGATCAATGATGCGCGCAGTTTTGCATAATTGTGCTATTTGTTTTCTATTCTAGGTGTAACACTATATATTGGGTTTAACTTTGGAATTTTTATTTATCTTTTTTTTTTTTTTAGGGGAGAGGGGTAAATTGATTCTAGGGTTTATAAGGGAGAAAATAAGGGTTTTCGCATATGCAAGTGATTTCATCTCTTATATTTCCATTTTCATAGTGGATTTGCTTGTTGTTTTGTGTCGTGATTTTTTTTCGAAAAGATTTTTCACGTAAAATTGTGTATTTTTATGCATGCTTTGTTTGCGTTTGTTTCTCGTTGTGTGATTCCAATTCAAAGTTTGCTTCCGCAGTTCCCTAACAAGTAGTATCGGAACTATACATTGAGATTTGAGTTTGAATCCGAAAAATGACGATGAAGGGATCTAATGTGAAATATGAGATAGAGAAATTCATGGATAAAAATTACTTTGAACTATGTAAGGAAAAGATTAGAAGCCTTCTAGTTCAGCAAGGATTGCAACAGGCACTTCTTGGTGTAGTGAAGCTCCCTGCTACTATGAACGATGAAGAGTGAGAAAAACTTAATCAGATGACGAAAACTTCGATGTAATTATGTTTGACGGATGATGTCCTTATAATATCTTTGATCAGAAGACCACCACAGGGCTTTGGACGAAGTTAGAAAGCTTGTAAATGATGAAATCTCTATTAAATTGTGTATATATAAAAAAGTAATTCTTTAATATGAAGATGATGGAAGGGTTTGATCTTAATAAACACATTAGTGTGTTCAATCAATTACTTTATAAGTTGATAAGTGTAGAGGTGAAGATCGATGAAGAAGATCAAAACATAATTTTGTTGAATTCTCTTAAAGAGTCGCATGAGAGTCTTGTAAACACTATATGCCATGATAGGGAGACCATTGATGTTGCAATTGTTATCTTAGCCCTTTATTCGAAGTAGCTGAAAAAGAAAGACAGTGGTGGGGTTCTTCTATGAATACATTGGTAGTTAGGGAAAGAAATTCAAAACGAGAGAAGGAAAAGTCACGATTTAAGTCCAGGTCTAAGGGCAAAAGGAAGGTGAAGTGCTAAAACTGTGATAAGTTCAGGCATATAAAGAAGAATTGTTGGAATCCAAAAGTTAAGAAAATATAGCAATCAGAAAATTCACCGAGAGAGACCAATTTAATAGAATCAGATGTAGGAAAAATGAGTGGTTGCGACGTGTTGTTAGTGTCCAAGGTCAGTCACTTATACGATGAACATAAGAATAAATGAATTTTGGATATGGGGCAACACACCACATGTGTCCTCACAGGAGTTGGTTCACCACATACAACAAGTATGATGGTGGCTTAGTTTTTATGGGCAAATGATCATACCTGCAAAATTATTAAAATTGGATCGGTGCGTATCAAAATGTTTGATGAGATAGAGAGTATCCTGACGGATGTGACATACTTTCCAAATCTAAAGAAGAATCTAAAATCTTTGGGAGCTCTCAAGACTCTTTGTACCCAAGCTTGATCAATGATCCAAACAACATGAAGAAGATGGACATAGATTATGATTTTATGCATCATTTGTATTATATAACTATGTATATGCAATAAGTTAATTTTCCTTAGTACTCTACCCTTTAATTATGCATTTTTTTCCTACTGGAAGTGATAAAGGCTAGATCACGACCTAGAATGTATTTTTTCTCCCATAATTAACAAAAGCCTTTTGACAAGGCATTTTTGTTAAAAACATTATCTCATTGACTTTATAATCAAACCATATCAAATTGCAGCAAGCTAGACAATTTTCATGAACATGGGAAACATGCAAGGCTATGAGCATGACTTGATTGAGGGGTGTGTGAGACCCTAGTAGGAGCCAGGAGTCCTAGATCCTCCAGCAATAAAACCAAGGGTGATGTATCTGTTTATCCATAATGTCCATCCCTTTTCTCAGATCATGTTAAGATAATGCTAAAAAATGAGACAAATCCAACGCTCTGGTGTGGTCCACTAGAGCGTTGGATCTACCACATTTTTAAGCCCATACCTTGACACGATCTTAGAAATGGGATCTCAACGCAGTTGCCCGAAGCACGAGCTAGAATTCATGTGCCCAAGGTTGGTGCTACTGGCTTGTTGTGCTAGCTGTCAAATATTGTTCTGCCAAACATCTGATTTGAAAATAGGCCCCAAATAACCATGCTATCCTGATAACAAGGTTTCATGGAAAATGCTATTTATCTTCCCATGCTTTTCACAAATCCAAACATGCCCTAAATAAGGTTTTTTTTTACAGAAACAAAATTTCCTTGCCCATTCCTACAATAAATCCCAAAAAGGCCCAAAGGAATTCTCCAATGCAAGTGTATTGTTGTTGCACCCTCCTACTAGTTGGGCATTAGTGGGCTACATGGTGGCCAAAATCCAACATGGGTAAGGTCTATGAATAGGATGGGTAGGATCATCCAACTTAAGCAATTTATAAAAACTGGTCCACCCATTGTGGGACCTGCCCGATGATCAATCTGGATCCTTAATCGACATTCCTGAGCTCAGAAATGAAATGGCCTCATTGTGGTTGAAATGAAAATGATCCATACTCGTAATTCAATGTTCAAAATTAGATGGCATGTTCTTTGTTGGGTGAATCTGTTACTCTCAATTCACAATAAGACACTTTTTGGACGGGCTCTATGAGACGCACTTACATAATGAATACTTGCCTGTGACCAAGGAGCGGTCCTGATTCACAGATGAATTGGTCACAAGCCCCAATTATGGTTGAAATGAAATGCTGGCCAGTAGGCATTCAAAATCAGATGGGTAGGGTCTTCATGGTTGTATCTTTTTATTTCTCAAATTACAATGAAACACGATTTGAACGTAGGGGTGGCATTGAGGCATGGCGATGGGTTGGGTTCGGATCGGGTCCAGGTCAGTGCAAGCCCAACTCATTTACTAAATGGACCAAGATATCTGGTCCTAACCCAACCCACAACCCATTACCAGATGACCTGACCTGACCAACCTAAAACTTTTGGAGCCTAAGCCCAACCTAACCCGACCCATTTCATTGTAACCAGGTCAGGTTTAACAGACTCGAGCTAGTTTTAAGAATGCAAGCTTGTGCGCTGGTATTCAAACTATCATGCCCATCAGCCCAAGGGACCCAACCCTCACCTATTGCCTTCAAATGCCCTGCAAAATTCAACATATGCCTGCAAGCCCCACACATCTATAACCCGGGATGAGAAATGGTACTATGAGGTCGACCTCACTGGAACTTCGCATGAGGTCTAGCTATGTGGGCCCCACTGTGATGTATGTCGAACATCAACCCCATCAGTCCAATGCACCATTCTATGGTGGACTACGGGCTTAAAAATCAAGTCAATCCATGACTTGGGTAGGCCACACTACATACAACAGTTGAGAAGAGTTACCCTCCCATTAAAACCTTCACAATCATTTATTGGGACCACCGAGACGTGGTTCACAAATCCTCCCATCCATTGTATGTGTCTCACTTGGATGAGGGGTCAGACCAAGTTTCAGCGGCATCCAAAACTCAGGTGGCCCCACCAAGTGCTTTTATATATTTCAGGCATGTCTTCACGTGGTTTTAGATGATATGGCCCACCTTTATTCCATATATGGCTGATTTTTGGGATATCCCATAACCTAAAGTGGACCCATCAAATGCAGTGTTGATGTTCGACACACATCATGGTGCCATTTCATATATATATATATCACTAAATCCATTGCTTTATGCTCCTATTTTTGAATAAAGAAACACCATTTTGCTTCTCATTTATGTAGTGATTGGGACAGTCGATACGGCTTGGATAACATGTGGTGGGCCGCATCCCAAAAGCTAGGCGACTAGAATGTGGTCCATCAATCAAGTGGCCTGTAAAAGGAATGGTGGTGACTCTAACCACCACACATGTGACAAACATGATCACCTTGCAGCTTATTCAAACTGTGGGTTTCAACGTGGATGGAGCACAGTCCAAAATATACATTTGACTGAAATTATCCTAATTATCAAGTTAGTGGTGAGCAAATGGACAGTCAGAAATTGGCCAAGAGCGCAAATTCAATAGGCAAAATCATATAACTAAAGGCAATTTTCTCCCAATTACAATTGCTGAATGAGTTAGATTTTGGGATATGCTCCATCTAAAATAGTTCCCATGATATGGACCATCCAAATTGACATGCATGTATGCCAGATGTATGGGGGAACAAGTATCTATTTTCTATTTTCTTTTTAACGTTATATATATATATATATATATATATATATATATATATATATATATATATATATATATATATATATATATATAAATGATTTGCAGAAAAGTCCACCTGCTGGACAAATGCAAGGCCGTCCCACATACGAAAACACAGGTGCTTGGATTGGATGTGTACTAGGGGGCCAGACTCCGCAAGCCGAAGACACAACAACAACAACAACAACAACAACAACAACAATAATAATCAGCACTCTTGCCTGAAAAGAATGGGTAGAACATAATAAGATACCAAAATACACAAGGAATATAAGAAATCCCAAATAAATACACAAAAAAATAAATAAATGTAACAAGCAATTTCCATATAACTAAAATTTAGTTTCACCACCATCACTAGTTCATGGCATATAACTCCTATGAAATAGCAATGATATATTGTTCAGAATCAGATTGAAATAGCTGCTCAAGCAAACAGATTGCCTTTTTCTTTTTTCAAGTTACCTTTTCTTAAAGAAAGAACTGAGTAAGAGGCACAGATACGTTGGGATTAGGCCAACTTTAACACAGACTTTGACCCTATTCTTGGATGATTCCTTGTGTTCAGGGCAATCTTTTGACTGAGGCCTTGGCATCATCTTTGAGGGAGGTGGTGAAAAAAGCTAGATCATATTTCTCCTTGATAATCAGGTTTGAGGTTGATAATCTCAGTGTTAAAGTGGGCCAAGGGAGAAGGTTTCATTCCTGGATCTATTGCCGGTGTATTCACAGATATTAGCACGTTGTCTCGCAAGTTAAAACATTTCGTTTACCCTTCTCAACAAAGAAGCAAATAATCTGTTCCTCCATCTGGTAAATGCCAAGTTCTTTCTCTTAGTTAATTTTAATGTATATTGTTATTCGTTAAAAAAGGAAAAAGAAAAAATAAAAGTAGATAGTAAAGAGATTTTATGATCAAGTGTAAAATAATCTAGAAAAAAGGGAAAAAGCACTAGTCAAGAGAAGGGTAAAATGGTAAACACAAGGAAGATGGGTACGCACGTTCTGATCCATGTCAAACACAGTCCCCATGCTTACAGTAGATCATGCCACACCCCACCCACTTGCACAGGCAAGTTATGGGAAACACCCACATGGCACACCAAGTTAATGACCCACTTGCGAGCTGAGATGTTCTCATCCTCGGGCAATGAAGGTTTTTTTTTTTTTTTTTTTTTAAAGGATTTACTTGCTATATATTGATAAGAGGAAAATGTACAATTGGCAATTCAGGTAGGCCCCAAAGGAGGCGGGCCACACTTTATCATATGGAAATAGGAATGAAAACAAAATCTAGAGGGAAGTAAAGCAGAAAATCAAACGGACTGATGGAAATGGCACTAGCAAATGAGGCCATGGGCCCAAAACTGGCAGAATCCAGCCCCAGCATGACTCAAAGGCAGAGACTGCAAAGAAACACATCAGCCGATCCCACTTTTGGGCCTGGAGAGCCTAATCTGGCCCAGACCAGATCTATCCAGAATCATGGAGCCTCTAATGGATCTCGGAAGGTCAGATGGCTGAAGGAAGACTTGAGTCACTGAGGTAAAGTGAATTAAAAAAGGAGGTTTCACTTCAAAGCTCAAGGAAATACTGTGAATAGCATATTAGCATTAATATATTAACACCTTGCATGATATTGTTACATAAATTAGTGTGTGAAGCATAAGCTTTGTTGATCCACACGTATACATAGACCAGCCCCTCAGCAGTACGTGTCAACATGGGCATGAGTGGTGCATCTAATTCATCCATCGGGCGGCTTCCATGGTAGAGATTCATTGCTGTAAATATCAGTCTGGCCAACTCATTGGGTGCCGGTGTATGAAACAGATGGATGGCAACAAAGACTTGTTTTATCCATCCTTTTTTTCATACTATGACCCACCTGATGAATGGAAACATTGGATCCATCTGATGGACAGCTTGGATCTCACAAATGGGTGTCATCCCAGTATATTTGTCAGCATATAGATGGGCTGCAGTATACATGCACATGGGATTAGCAAAATTCTGCTCATAGCCAATAATGAATAAACATACCATGCACCAGTTTAAACGTATTCATTAAAAACACTAAACTATATACATGTGAAAATAAGTAACTGTATACAAACTGGTGAAAGGAACATGTGATGCACATGGAGGTAGTGTAGGTTTGTGGCCCGCACCATGGATGGGTTACAACTTGCAGACAAACAGCAACACTGGTTGGAATCCAAACTATTTGACTGGTGTCACAACATACACAAATATAGAAGGAACTGGATACGGTAAACATCAACAATCAAAAGTCCACCGACTTGACACTTTAGAAATGTCCAACCAGTATCATTTTTGGGCCTAATCAATCAATAAATGGTCAAAATGGATGAACAACTCAGATCATGATAGACCATTAAAGGATACATGGATGAAAGGACAGAACAATAAGTTTCATTTCTTGTTTTAAAATTATGATAAGCTCATTTCAGCAGCCTAATAAAAGGAAGGATAATTGAGGGCTTAATCAATTCAATCTTTGACTGACTTTGGTGCTTAGTTGCAGGATCCTTCTAACTAGGTGCCACACCTGCTTTGAATCCCCACTTCAAACTTCCGCTCCCGCTTCTGCTTCTTACCCATTTATACTTGTTTACAATTTGAAGGAGACGCTTCCCTGCCCCTGCACCTGAATTTGTTGCCACTTCGCTTCATGCTCTGTGAGACTATACTTTGGTGGGTGCTCGCCACCATATCAAATGGTGGAAACTCATCCACCATACTCGTGGCATAAATGTTCATCAACTGAAACCAGAACCACTTATAATCAAACAACCTAGCCACTCACTTTGTTGGGCACATGGTATTAAAAAACAGTTATGTAATGGCCATAAAGGCCATTATGTAAAGGAAACTAGCAGTCCTGTTATGCAATACAAGGGTAAATATATTTGTTATGGAAAATGAAAAAAAAAGAAAGTTTTTTTTTTTATTGAAAGAAATGAGCTGTATTGGCCAATACAGGCCGATACACCTGTATCAGCACTGTTATGGGGCCAATACGCCATTACAGGCTGACACTACTAATACTATAAATGACCCATTTTGAAAAAAAAAAACAAAAAATTATTTTCAAAATTTCTCTACGTTTCCCACTTCTTTATTCATTTTAACCATGAATGAAGCTTAGAAAACTAAGTTTAAACTAGGGGTAAGACCATTTTGAGGATCAAAACAGAAGATTTGAGTGGGATTCAATAACTAAAGCAGAGTGGACCATTTTGAAAAATTTCAGAAGGGGTAAACTATCACTTGCTTTCATTTTACCAGCTTGGTTTTGTTGTATTTATATTAACAGACCGTAATCCACCAAATCATGCTTGACTTGAGTTCAATTAGGGCCCTTTTGGTCAACTTTAAGAAGATTAAGTTGGTATTGCCCAACAGACAGTATTCTTACCAAAAAATGGCTCATTACACCATCAAATACATGTACAGAATGAAAAACTAACACATATTTGGGATCCTCGTATTTTTACAAATTTTACCAATAATTTTTTAGATTTTTTTCTCGAAGGAAAAAAATTTCAGTCGTTACAGGACCATATTGACCGATATGGCCCCATATCGTATTGGCAAGCCCACCACCACTACATAATACCTTGGTTAATTGTTGGGCATGAAATAGACCTATAAAAAGAATATGTTCGTGTTTACAACTTCCAACAGCATAAACAAAGGATAAATTAAGTTATGCACACAAAGTGCATCTCCATAGTATATGGAATTTTAATTCATTTTCTAATCGCTAATATGGAAATTAATTCATTTGCTAGATACTTTAGGCCAATAAGCTTGGTGGGAGCTCCCTACAAGATTCTTGGCAAAATGTTAGCTACAAAGGTTTCATCAGCCTGTGTTAGCGCATGTCATCTCTAGAGCTCAAAGTACATTCGTTGTTGGAAGATAGATATTAGATAGCACATTGATAGTGTAGAAGTGCCTCAACGCACTCATGGATGGTTTCACAGTGGACAAAGAGGGCTTCCAAATCTCTCATTTGCAATAAACCGATGACACTCTCCTCTTTTGTAATGCAGATGAAGCAAAGTTGACAATTTAAGAAAAATTATCCAATATTTTAAGGTGGTTTGCTGAAAGTGAATATCGTTAAAAGCGAAATGTTGGGAGTTGGTATTTGAAACGATGTTTGAAATATTGGTATCGTGTTACGTATCACATCCTTTGGATACAGATACGTATTGGTTATCGTAGGAGATATATTGTTTGTATCAAGTAATTTATTGCACTTTGTGAAAAACATGGGGAAACATTGGGGAAATAGTTGAATTTTTGAATGAAACTTCAGGGATTGTTAAAAAAGACCTTAATACACACTTTTAAATCATAACATATTTTTAAAAAATGCACATAATAGGTTTCCTTTGTATAGGGTCCTAAGTTATGCATTATTTGACTAAACTAATACAACTATATTCAAATTGAATGCATAACATTTAGAGTGTGTGTGTGCTGATTATTTCATCAAACACTCCTAAATACTTTGAAATTTGTCTCAATTGACAACTGACTGAAAATTTTTTTTTGAAAAAATAATAATTTAATATTTAATAATTTGTATTTTAAAAAATAATTTTTATTTTTCAAAAATACTTCGAAATTAGTCGCAATTGACAGCTGGTTGAAGGAAAATTTCAAAGAAAAAAAACATGAAGAACATGAAGAATAAATGGATATCGAAATCAAAGCTCCAACTCTATGATTTTTCATGCAAAACATAAAGAACCAATGGATTTGTTACCATTTGACATTGATTTAACATAATTTCAGCAGAAAAGAGGGGTCAAATTTTGAAAATGCTCACCGGATCGAACATGTGGGATATATTGGCACTATTTGTGCATTTCTTATCGCACTGGTGGGATACTAGATATATCTTGGGATATATCATCCGATATCGTTGATATTTAAAACATTGATTTCTAATGAGGAAGTTGGGTAGCTAGCGGAGATGTTAGTTTGTGAGGTCGGAACATTCTCGTCGACTTATTTGGGGCTTCAATTATGTATAGGAAAGCCAACAAAGCACTTGTGGGTCAATGTGATGGAGAGAGTCGAAAGGAAGCTATCAAGATGGAAGAGCCAATACCTTTCCTAGGGGGAAGATCGGCACTTATTAAGGCAGCCTTGAGGAACTTACTGCTATATTTTATGTCTTTGTTCAAGTGCCCAAAGCAAGTATTGGACAAGTTCGAAAGGTTACAGAAAGACCTTTACGGCAGGGTACCCAAGATAACCACAAGTTCCATTTGCCAAAGTAGGATGAGATTTGCAAGCCGACAAGGGAAGGAGGTGCAGGTATTAAGAAGCTAGATATAATGAATCAAGCGTTGCTCAGAAAATGGCCATGGAGGTTCAGGACAAAAGAAGGCAACCTGTGGAAAGAGGTGATCACATGCAAGTACATGTGAAGGAGAGTGAGTGGCAATCTAAGGACTCCTCCCTTTACTGGATATAGGCTCTTTGGAAAGAGGAAGTCAGGTTCGAGGATCTGCTTTTGGGAAGATAGATGGGCAGGTGAAAGAATGACTTTGAGGAGACTTTCTGTGGTTAGCACGCTTTTCCCTAGATTCGAATATCACAGCATCCCGGTGCTACTCAGTGGCCTCCCCCATCCAGGAGGAACGTATAGAACGAGGAGTTGATCAACTTGTTGAACCATCTTCTAAGAGCTAGGCCCTCATCAGGTAAGAACGATGTGTTGGTTGGTCCACAGGAAGGTCGGGTCAAATTTCAGTTGGATCTTTATATGGGTTTCTCTGCGGCGCCCAATCTAAAAACCTTCACACCTCTTTTGTATGGCATTATGGGGGCTCCTCCAAAAGTTGCAGCACTGGCATGGTTCGTGGGCCTGAAAAAGGTCCTCACTATCGACACTCTTCGGAAGAGGAATATGATAATAGCCAATGTTTGTATCTTGTATATGCAAAATGAGGAGTCAATTGACCATCTCTTCATTCATTGCCCGTTTGGGCATGAAATGCGGCCGAGGTTTCTTTCAATTTTCAGTATGGGCGCCACATCGAGGTCGATTGGAGGCCTTTTTCATGGGGAGCACAGGGACATGAGTGGGAGGAGGAGAAAGAAGCTCTGAAAATCAGCCTTCTTGACCAAAATTTGGGCTTTTGTGGGGAGAGTGGAACAATAGATGCTTCCCCAATACGAGGGCTATCGATGTTTATGGGAGGGCTAAATCTGATATAATAAATTAGTTTCAAATATGAAGGGCAGCCTTAAAGATTACGATTTGTCGCCTCTTCTTGGGCGCTTTTGTAAATTGTGAGGCTTTTGCCTCTTCTTAATAAAATTTTATTGCCATTAAAAAAAGTTCTATGTTGGCAATTAAAAAAAAAAAAAATTTAAAAATCTCATTTGCACATTAGTCTTTCCCAAAATACTTGTACTAAAATTAAAATAATAATAATAATAAATAAATAAATAAAACTTGCATTTCTCTTTAAATTTTAAAATGGAAGATTAAGGGTACTATTGTTTTCCCATTCTGAATAAACTCTGTTTCATCATCTTCATTTACAACACTTCACTCACATGACATAAAATGAAGCCATAATTAAGACCAAACTAAGAGATTCATGTATCCGAAAATCTCATGCACAATTTGTAGTCAAAGGATTCTCTTCAACTCAATGCAACCAGATGGAATGGAAAGAACAACAGTGGATAGAAAAGAAATAGAACAACGGCATTCTTTACTGGTTTTCATGGAGAGCATAAAACCCTCAATTTAGCCATTGCAGGCCATTAACAAAAAAAAATAAAATAAATCTTTATTCGTAAAATGACCATATCTACTTCTACACAATAGGCTTGTATAAATAGACCTTGCACCAAGGTACCCAAAAACACATAACGGGTGTTATGGCTGTCTTACAGAAAAGGAAAAAAAAAAAAGGCACATAGAGACCCATTATGGTCATAACGGTGACAACAGTGGTTGTTATGGCTGTATCGTGTGGATCACACAAGTTAACAGGACAGCTTTAAAGCCTATAACCATAGATCAGTCAGCTGGTGGGTCCACCCCTGGCCCTATGAATATAACACATTTGACATATCCTGAATGCATCACCCCACTCTTCCCTTCCGCCCGTTCAAACACCACCTCAGTACCACCATCCTTCCAACTCTACCATTTCCATGCCAATGACAGCACAACTCAAGCTTAAGCATCCATGCCCATTGGAGCTAAGACCATCAAAGATTAGGGTCTTTTTAGGCATTGAAACCCCCTTTAACAGGCAGTTTTCTCATGGAAATTGTAGTCCATTCTCAAAGTCGTCTTTCATCCTACATTGTCTGCAATCCAGCCAAGCCATTGTTGCCGATCATTGCTATCACTGGCTCCTTGGCTGCCATGAATGTTTTGCAACCCTCTAAACTTGCTGCCACATCCACTCAACAAAGCTCCCAGCACCAAAGGATTTCAATGGTTGAGTGAGGCACTTTAGGAGAGAAATCTACCCTTTACTCTTTCCTATTGACAATAAATCCCAACAAACCTTGTACTTGCCAAGTTTGAGTTGAAATTTTGGCCTGAAAGACCCCATCACAGAGGTCACTTGATTGTTGATAACCCTTGATAATGCAGCATTGAAGGTTTTCTAGTTGACAGAAAACCCCCATAGCAGCAGTTTTGGGGTTTTCTGGTCATTGAGAAAGCCCTCAAACAGGAGCTTCTGCTAAGGAGTTTTTGGAAGGGCTGTCAATAGGCAGGGAATGGCTTGGTCTGGTGGGCCCAGATTTTGAACTGGTCGATTCAGTCCTACAAAAAATTCTGATTTGATGAGCCCAGGCTCATCCCATTGACAAGCATAATTTTAGGGGCTTCAATGGATCAATTTAAAAAAACAAAAAAAAAAAAAAACAAAGGATATGTATAAGGAAATAAAAACTAGGTTACCATCAAATAAGGATAAAGAAGCAGAATAGTAATAAAAATAACAAAAAAAATAGAAGGGATGGGTTTTATATAGTTCATGGGGTGGGTTGGGAGTGGATTGGGGGCAGGATAGAAAACAACAATGTGAACTTTTCATTGATTTATGACAAGGGAAATTGTCCATACTTTGGGCCAAAAAAATATGATAGACTGCTAGTGAAATTGGGTAGATTAGCTTTCCCCATGTGTGTACATATCAGTGCCACATCTAGGTTACATCGTGAGCCATATGCCTGCGTAATAATCCATTGATATTTTTATAAATAACTTATTCTAACGTTGACAAGTTTAGCTCTCGTCCAGCATTTTCTTGCACATAAATCAAAGGCCATGAACTTCCCAGATTTGCAAGAGAGTCAGTTCTTATATATTTGGAGGACTGGTGCTACACGAAGAGATTTTGCCCTATCTGGTTGAAGATTCATTGAAAACTCTATTCATGTTGTTGCATGTACAAATAGAAGGATGCGTCAATTTGTTGAGTACGTTTGTCTTGAAAATTTCAGCGCATTTGTTACGTGTTTGGATCGTTTTTCATATTTAATCTTGGCATATACACTATTATTTTGTTTTGCAACAGCCGGTTCTCTTTCTTTTTACCTTTAACCAAGTTCTCTAATTCCAAAGATCATTTGAATTATGAGAAGGTGCCACCATAGTTTGTTCCAGACCCCAGGTAAAAATGGAAGATTATGTTCGGTGTCATAAAAGATTTGTCAATCTACCATTCAAAAGCCAACACCAAAGTGTTGGAAGGCTAATATAAAGATGATGATGAAAAGACGACGACGATATATTGAGAACAGAAAAAGTTCCACTAGTACAGGTTACATTGTTTAAGAAGAAAAGAAGTACAAAAGCAAGGCATTTCTACTAATCCAAGATTTGAATATAGGATACAAGCTAGCAATTGAGACTATCCCTAGCTTTTAAAGAAGTGCGAACTTTTATACAACTCATGAAACTCTAAATATCTCAGGAAATCATAACTCGCAATCCTTTTTTTTTTTTTTTCTTAACTCAGCATCATTTTAAAGAAAGTTTTACCATACAAAATGAAGCATTTTAAAAGAACTCAACAAAACATGTATAACAGTTCTCCTACATTCCCCCAAAAATTCAAGTGATGCATTGTACATTTCAGTCCCATGCACTCCAAACACCCCATGCACCATGGCATTGGTTTAAAGATGTAAACCAATGATTAGTCTAAACAACTCTGATCTTTTTCTATTTTAGGACATCCAAAACTCAGAAGGCCGAAGGAGTCAGGTTCCTTATCTTTTTCTTTTTCTTTTTTTCCTTTAACCAAGAAATAGTTAAACAAAAAGACCATTGAACTAGCATAAATGAGAAGAATAGAATCTACCTTGCTTACTTCTCTAGATCTTGATTGCAAGATCCCACTGGAACTACGCTTGCACACTCATGATTGCTATCGCTTAAAGCATTCATCCCCTGCACCTTATGAACACAAAAATACACTAAACTTTGCGTAACTAGCAGATTGGTTAACTTTAGCTTCACAACCTCTGAAAAACAAAACCAAAATATACATATCATATTGAAAGCCAATAACATGCATACCTGTGTATTTGAAGGCTGCCCATGAATCCGGTTTGGCCTCGAGTTGAGATCAATCATTGTAGAGGTGATCTTGCCTGGATCCTCTGTGTTAGCGTCTAGCACTGGAACAGGAGAGACCCTGTGGTTTTGCAGTTTCTCATTCGTTGTCAATTTAGGCAGCTGAGTCTGTTGCCTACTAAATTCAACTGGTTCTGTAGGTTGCAAGGTCTGCTCTTCCAAAGGAATAGGTTTGTCCCCTGGAAACTATATTGAAACCAAACAGGTATTAGTTTTGTGAGGTCTCCTACAGGCAAGGATCCAACCCAATGCCCTCTAGAACAGAAACTAACCTCAACCCTCTGCCTCAACAGTAGATATCTTCCATGGGTTCTTTTACCTCCAACATGTACGGTCATGTCACAGTGCAAGCAAAGGGAACTCCCATCTATATCGCAGTAAAAGAACGCTACATCCAGTTTCCAAGAATAAAAATAAGTTCAATTCTTTCTTAAGTTTGAGGAAAAGGACCATCATGGCAAAAAATTTAAAAAATAAAAAATAAAAAATGAATGCATACCTGGTGCATTTTCACATATGTCACATCGGGAAACACCACTGGGGTCGGCAAGTCCTACTCGTATATGTCGGCTAGCAAGCTTGTTACACATGTGAACCTGCCACTCCAATTAGCAGAACTAAGTAAGTTCTAACTAATGGTTACTGCTGCTGAAAATGCTGATTCTTGGTGTAACTAAATAATGAGAGAAATTTTTTGCTTTCAATAACTATAAGTTTATAACTAAGATAGTGGTTTTTGAGCCCCATAAGCAACTTTACACATGTCACATGTTGCCAACCAACCACGTGGATGGAACATCTGATGTAATATAAGATGAGAGTGAGACCAACCATGCAGGTCACATGCTTCAAGAATATGCCACTCGATTAATCAAGTGGCCGCATGTGGATGTCAAATGTGGACTGTAGGCAAATTTTTGACCGTCCATTTTTTTAAAGGGTGGCCAATCTGATAAGTGATTACCCTGATTTTTGTGCCATGTCATCTGCATTGTGGATCCCAAGACATGCATAGATCAGATGTGCCACACACATCACCATTTGACATATGAGCCACCTGTGGAAGTGTGTGTGTGGCTAGCAAACATCTGAATAAGATACATAAACCTCTCAAAGAATAAATATTTGTGAAACAAACATCTCCTTCAGACATTGTTAGATTAAAACAGGATTGTCTTCCTGACAAATTTTCCATTATAACCCCAACTTTGGATCTATGAACTTTTCAAATCAACGACAAAGAAGGAAGCTGTTATTGCAACTTATAGCAAATAAAAGAAAACATAGCATCAGCAAAATCCTGATATCATTTTGACTTGCGAATCCAAGACTATGAGAAACAAAACAGCCAACTTATTTGCATGAAGCTACTTCCAGCAATGTTTCAATATGCAGTTGATGTATAAAATTAAGGTGCTTTTTAGTTCTTAGCAGAAAATAGTTGATTTTCCTGATGAAGCAGAAAATGGGCAATCTCCAAACTGAAAATGTCTCAGTTTGTACTGGGCAATATGCACTACAGAACATATCGGATGTATCAGCATAAAATTTTAGACCAATATAATTTCTTATTGCAATTTTAGTAACCATTGGAGTGAAAACAACAAATTAGTTAAGATTGTTGACTAAGAAGTTTCCCAAAATGACCACTTTCAATGCCTTGGAGAAATTGAGAAGGATGTTGCCTGTAGAATTCAAGCTGAGCAGATGCAGTGGAGATATGCCTCTAGAGTTTTATGTGATCGTCGTGTACCGTGCAAACTGAAGGGGAAATTTTATAGGATAGATATAAGACCACCGATGCTTTATGGGGCAGAATGTTGGGCAATCAAGGAACAAAATGTTCATAAGATGAGTACAGTTGAAATGAGCATGTTGAGAAGGACAAGTGGCAAGACAAGAATAGATAGAATTAGAAACATGCATTCAAGGAAAATTAGGAGTAGCACAAATAAGTAATAAGATAAGGGAAAGTGGAATTAAATGATTCGGTCATGTGTAATGGAAACCAAGAACCGCTTCAGTTAGGAGTGAGTTGGTACAAGTTGAAGGTTCCAAAAAGGCATGGAGAGGGCACAAAAGGATGTGAATGGAGGTAGTAAGAAAAGACTTGAACCATGGTCTAACTGGAGGTATGCCCATTGACAGAGAGGAATGACTTAACAGGATTCATGTAGCCAACCCCAATTAATTGGCATAAGGCTTAGATGATGATGACGATGGTGTCATATTGCCATTGAATGCAAAAAGAACTATAAATATTGTTTTCCAAAATTAATGTATGGGCCAAAATGATACATAATGGAAAACATTTTGAACCTTGAACAAACACAACATATAGAATTTGCAGAAATAATAATACAAGAACTAAACAAAACTGCAAAGAAAATATTTTAAATGACACTTTCTGGGAATATCCATGGTTTCACCCCTCTTAAAGATTCATATTCTGAACCGTATCAACAGTACAGATTGATTTTTTCTCAATAGGGTACCTTCACATAAGAACTGACATCTATTTCTCCAGTCATTACTCTCCTATTTGTGATTGTACATATAGTGTAGATTAAGAAGCAAATTTCCATTCAAATTCAAAACTACTAACCTTGTTCTTTTACATATCATAGAAAGAACCATCTGATACTCAGAGATGAGGAGGGTGTTATCAGAATCCTCTCGTGATGATACCAATACCAAGATTGCATACATATAGGAAATGGTCTCGGAGCAACCAAATGCAATAGGTCCATTTTTAAACTCTTAATTTTGTCTTTGTGTTGACACTTTGGATGTAATTCCCATGTTTGAATTTGTGCCCTAGCTTTTAAGAGATGACAAGTCATATCCTGTTCCCCATATCCATGTCCATAACTTGGCATCATAGACTAAGCCTCATCAAATAAAAAATAAGAAAGTTAATCTAATTCTCAAAGAGGTTTGCTAGAAAACCTCGCTTATGGGGCAATATAGTAAATAGACACAGGGAATCTCCTTTCAAAAGTTTGTGGAGGCAACACGGTTGAACACATGTTCCCAGCAAATCTCCTCTCAAAATACCCAATCTCTAATAATTACCAATACCTAATTAGAAGGTTCGTTAAGTAGTTTTTTTTTTTTTTACCCTAAATGTTCAATCAAATGTTGCGCCTCGACGCATTTCAGGGAGAACCAGCTAGCTCTGGGTTCGAGTGGCATTGACTATGGGAAGGACTATAAATACTTCCTAATTATCTTACCTTACTAGTATAATGCCTACTGACTGAATTTTATTATTATTATTATTTTAATTCTTGTAAGGGGGGGGGGGGGTTAAGCAACCAAGTCTACGCTCTTTTCTCCTGAATCAAAAGACTTCCAAGCTACTTAAAATCCTAAAATGGTGCAACTTATCAAGTCAATGAGATCTCGACATCCAAACCGCAACAAAATGAACACTCACAAACTCACAAGAAATACTTGAGTAGATAGGGAGAAACAACTTTATTGATATTCAGACTTCTTCTCTTATAATACTTGAGAAAACTCACAATTTAGAAAATGTGGAATGCCAATCTCCTACTCCCTCCCCCACCCCCCAAAATAATCCCAAAACCTTCAATCATATCTCCCACATCAACACCCTTATCTTCCACAAATGACAAATGTGATTTCTAAGATTTAGACCCCAAATTTTGCACCAAAAAAAAAAAGGTGCTCAAAAATCAGCACATGTTGGGCCCCACAAGGGCCTACATAATTTTCCCCAAGTTAGAACTCGACTCTGGTGAGGTGGATGTTTCATGCTAGTGAAGATCCGAATCCAATCTTTTCAATTTGTCACCCGTGATCCAGTAATGGCACTAAGCACTCAGCCTCTTTTGAAAGTTAAGATATCACAATCCTCATAGCCCTAGTATAAAATGAATTTCGGACGAATCTGGTAATACCTCCAATGTTGTAGCACTTGGACTATTGCACGGAACTTGAGATCATACGTGGAGTGGTTCTCTTGTGCATCATTAAGCTTCTCTCTAAAGAAAACAATCGATTTTCCTTAGTACCACGACAACATTTCAAGTGTTGCGTTCCACTTAAAAAGACTTCAATGAAGTCCGAAGTACAAGAACTAGAGCCTCTATCATCTTCTTCTTCTTTTTTTAATGATATTGAAGCTTCTATCCGTTGCTTTAATACATTTGAACTTGCCTTCATGCATACAATCAGTGAGAAGTGCGATAATTGTATTGAATTTTTGAATAAATCTCTGATAAAATGTCACTAAGCCGTGAAAAGAACGGACATCCGAAAGGGTTCGTAGGATGGGCTACTCCACAATGGCCCTGATTTTCTCCTGGCCAACCATGACCCCTTTTGCAAACACAATATACCCCAAAAACAAAACACTATCAACAAGGAATAAGCACTTTTTTATGTTAACACATAATGACTCCCTCTTTAGTACATCAAATATTTGTTGTAAGTGGTCAAGGTGAACGGATGAATTAGGACTAAAAACAAGAATATCATCAAAATAAACAACGAAGAACTTCGCTATGAAGGGATGAAGTAAATATGTCATCAGCCTCTATGAAGGGATGAAGTACATATGTCATCAACCTCACAAAAGTATTCGGAGTATTTGAAAGGTCGAATGGCATCACAAGCCATTCGTATAACCTATCTCTAGTCTTAAACACGGTCTTCCACTCATCCCCAAGTTAGATGCAAATATGATAATATTCGCTCCTAAGGTCGATATTCGATAAGACCTTCACTCCATGCAACACGTCCAACATATTGTCCAATCGTGGAATAGAAAATCAATACTTGATAGTAATCTGGTGGATTGCATGATTGTCCATTCACATCCTCTAAGATCCATCTTTCTTAGGGGTTTATATTGTAGGAACAACATATGATGAAATGCTTTCTCAAATTAAACCCTTCTATAGCAACTCGCTAATCTGTCAATGGAGCTTAGCATATTCGGCTTAGACTGATTTAGTAGTGCAAAAGATTCAGTGTGCTCGAACCCAAAACTAAATCAATGTGGTGCCTAATGTCCCTCATTGGCGGATGTCCAGTTGGGATTTTTGTATAAGATGTGGAACATCTGACTATTTTGTATCTTCTTTAGCAACCAAGACATAAATGACGTCAGTCTCCTTGCTTTCCTTTTCAAACTTTTCTACATTGAGTAATTTTTTACCCTTGCCTTTATCAGATTTGTGTTAAAGATGTTTTGCAATGTGATATTAACACCATCCTTAATGAAAGAATAGGTGTTAATTTGAGCCAAATGCACCATATCTCGGTCCTGCAACTACAATCTCCCTAAAAAAATATGGCATTGATCCATGGGGACCACATCATACCACACCTCATCTTTGTACTTAGATCCAATAGATAAAGATAATAATCTCCTGAAGTTAACAAAAACGTTTTTCCCCTTGTTGAACTAACAAATTTGGTATGGGTGTGGATGCTTATGTTCTTTTGAGTATTAATTTACCCACCATTTCTTGTGAGACAATGTTCTTGCTATTCCCCCCACCTGCCAAAGTTGTGC
Organism: Magnolia kwangsiensis; assembly: GCA_037074715.1. Lineage (NCBI taxonomy): Eukaryota > Viridiplantae > Streptophyta > Magnoliopsida > Magnoliales > Magnoliaceae > Magnolia > Magnolia kwangsiensis. The sequence continues at coordinate 131,024,495 of CM073575.1, forward strand.
ATATTTTCACAACAGAAGAGCAAGTTGTGCAGAAGATATTAATCACAACTAACTTCCCTCATCAACCACTCAAGGCACCGATAGCATGGTCTTTTGGATAACCAATGACTCGCCCTTATCAGCATACGCATCTACTACAACTTCCCTAATATACGTTGCATCTACATATGCATGCTTTTCATATTCTATGTGATTCTCGATTTTCATATGGTTTGGACTGTCTTCAACATATTCTCCTTCCTTAGCCAAAATTCACTTCAACTAAGGGTTAATGTTCAAGACATCCCAACTGCCTACACTTTAGAAATGAGTGTTGTTTTGCCTTGTTTTGGGTGCACTAGCCCTTCATCCATAACCGCTTTCCCAGGTTTGGGGTTTACTTCATTGTTGGACGTGGCCCATCTTCTCTCAACCTATGAGATATCCTATCTTTATGTGGGAAGTTAGCACACTACCACTTCGTCGATGATGATTCTCGTGGAGCACCAAAATCATCTCCCAAGTTCCTAGTTAATTATCTCCTCAGCTTTTAATGTAAGTGTATGCATCTTAACTACATCTTTGAAAGCCAAATCATTTCTCATGTCAAGATTAAGACCATTAAGATATTTTGAAATCTTTTTGTCTTCAAACTCACCTGTCTGTGATGTCAATGTGTAGAACTCAATGTATTCATTTACCAATTTGTTCCCCTGATCTAGATGGTGACATCTCTGATAGAGGTCATGGGCATAAGTTGCAGGTAAGAATTTCCTTTTTAATTTCTTTTACATCTTTGCCCAAGAATTTCTTTCTCCTTGACTTGACAGATTCGTTTGACTTGGAGATTGTTCCACAATGCAAATGTGCAACCTAAAAACTTCAAAGCTACTAATTTAACATTTCCATTGTCCATTATTTGCACTCGAAAACCATTTCTACCTTGCTTAGCCAATCAATGAAGCCGTCAATATGCAAACAAACATAGAATTCTAGAATTTCTACATTAGTTCAAGGCTCTCTTTTATGTTCCAACAATCAAATGATTTGATCATTGGTGTCTTGACAAGCCAGGGCTGCCCCATTATTAATCAGGACTTTTGTAGGGACCTTCCCCAACATGACAACGTGATCCAACTTCAATATTTGAATTCCCTCCACAATAGAGCTCTCCCACTTGATTAGTGAGATTGTGTTACCATATGCATAAGTTGATCTACTCACTTTGTCTGTGCATAGATTATGCACAAACTCTACTTATATTGCCTCCTTCAAAGCCATTAGGAGATGATGAAGAGTTGAAAATTCCCAAATGATTACCTACTCTGATACCAAAATGGTACAACTCGATTATCGAGTCAACGGGATATCGAATCCCAAATTGCAATGAAATGAACACATGCACTCACAAGAAATATTCGAGTAGAAAGCGGAAACTAACTTTATTAATATTCAAACTTCTCTTACAATATTTAAGCCAACTCATAACTCAGAAAATGTGAAATGCCTATTGATAGCGAAAGATGGATTCTTTTCATTCTTCATTTTCTACTCGGACAGTTCTTTGGGTTTGTCCGTAGTAAGAATGGGATCAATTCCATCAATCATACCCCATAATCATTGCCTTCAAGAAAATTCTCAAAATGGTTAGACCAAAGTCCATATTTACTTCCATTAAATGTGCAGCATGGAGTAAAATCCTCATGAATGAATAAGAACTCAAATGGGGATTTAGCTTTAAGCAGTTGAGAAAGAGAGCGTGCCCGAGAATGGGGGTTTATGCGATGAAACTGTTCCCCGCCAATCAGGCGAAAGACACTAGATGATCGATGGTTGTTGCAAACAATGGCTGATGATGTAGATGATCAGACTGTTGAGCACGAATGGCCAACATAGGATCAAGAATTCAAATTGAACACTACAGATCGCCAATCCCTTTGCAAAGCAGTTAGCCAACCAACGTTGTTGGGCCCACACTAATCAGACATGCTAGTCATGGCCAACTACACATAGACCCCATTGGTCCAAAGAAGAAAGAGAAATCCCCAATAGTGATGGACCATGGGTTTGAACGGCAATGGGATTTCGGTCATCGTGGGGTTTCGGTGCTTCAATGGGCTGACGGGGGCAGTTGCAATGGGCGATGTCGGATGACCACGACAAGGTTTGGACTGCAACAATAGGGTTTTAAACACCAGTTGATGGTTTGAGTACATGGGAGGCCGCAACACCAAAAGACAGCGAGTAAAGGTCAACGACAGCAATAGCAGGGCCAGATTGTGGTAGTGGGTACAATGACGATGATGGTAAACAGAAAGGGTTCCAGTAGTGATTTGTGGTTTTGAGATCTAGAGACAATGACACTAGTGATGGGGATTTCTGTCAGCAATTGCCAACAATAGTGCCAATGTTTTCAAACAAAGATGGATGTTGGGTGCATTGTTTTAAGTATCAATGATATTAGCCGATATATCCCACGATATATCTTATATCCCATATATACGATACGAAATGCACAAGTAGTGCGATATATCCCACGATATATCTTATATCCCATATATACGATATGAAATGCACAAGTAGTGCGATATATCCCACATGTTCGATCTAAGGAACATTTTCGATTTTCAATCCTTTTTCCGTAAATCATGTTAAATCAATGTCAATTTGTTATAAATTTATGATTTTTCATGTTTTGCATTAAAAAAATCATGGATTAGAAGCTTCAATTTTGAGATTTGGAGGAAATGGGCCGAGTTGTGAAAAATTGAAAAAAAAAAATCAAAACTTCCCAATTTCTCACAAATCAGTTGCAATCTTTGTGTCTAAACATAAAATCAAACATGTATGTAACCTAATCTAGTGATTCTTCATTTGCTTTTGAATAAATTACTTGTGTTTCCACACGTTTTCTTACATTTACAAATTATATGAATAGACTTTGAATATAATAGCATCAATTCAGTTAGAAAACACATAGATTAGGACCCCATACAAAGAAAACCTATTATGTGCAGATATTTTGATTTATAAGTGTGTATTGATGTCTTTTTTAACAATCACTGAAGTTTCATTAAAAAATTCGACCAATTTCTCAATGTTTCCCCATGTCTCCAAGAATAGTGATACATTACGTGGTACAACCGGTATATCCCATGCGATAACCAATACGTATCCGTATCTCAAGGGTGCAATACATAATGGATATCGATATTTCAAACACTGGTTGGATGTTGTTGAGGTTTCAGGCCAATAATGGCAAGCCACAGAGGTTCTAGAGATGGGCTTGATGGAGGGTCACAATCGTCAATGGAGAGTGAGTGCTCCGGTAGGGATGGGGTTTTACAAGGATGGGTTTGCAGCGAAGCAAAGGCTACTCACTAGTTGGGTTTTGGCAACAGGGTCTATAGGCGCTACCTATATGGCAAACGAGAATGGCGATTGTTATGGCAACAGTGACAATGAGGATTGCGATAATTGGTGGTGATGTGCGGAGATGACAACTGGCAGTCGTAGGGAGCAATGGACTCAAAGATTAATGGCCCAAATGAACCACTCTGATACCATGATAACCCAATGAAAACGAGGATTTGGAGAATTCTCCAATGGTTTTTTGTATATTGCTTTACCTCAAATAGGGTTTAAATAGAGGAATACAATGTGCATACAAGAAAGTAATAGATATGTATGGAAGGAGATAAACATGCATATATATTGTAGGTAATAAAAACTACACTTATTCTAGGATCATCCTATTCATGGAAAGAATCCATCTTAGCTATCAACTCGCCCACCTGGTCAACAGGTGATTGGTAGTAAATGGGTGTATTCTATCAAGCTCAAATCGGACGGATCTTTTGATTGATATAAAGCTTGTCTTGTGACCCAAGTCTATAAGCAGGAGTATGGACTTGACTATGAGGAGACCTTTGCCCCGGTAGCCAAGATGAAGACTATCCAAACCCTTATTGCAATTGTCACAATATGTGGGTGGCCTATCCGACAGATGGACATGAAGAATGCCTTTCTTCGTGGAAATTTATAAGAAACCGTATACATGGCTCAACCTCCTAGTTTCAACACAAATTTAAAAATAAAAATAAAAATTTATATGCATACTTCAAAAAGCATTATATGGTCCAAAACAGGCACCTCATGCCTGGTTTTAATGGTTCCATGACGTTGTGTGTAGTCCGAGATTTCGATAGAGTAGTCGTGATCCCTCCTTATTCATACAGTCTTCATCACTTGGTATTGTGAATCTGTAATCATACTTATGTTGACAATTTACTTCCGACTTGTAGTTACAGCCAAAATCACAGAGCTTCAATGAGTTTTTCAGTCATCATTCCACATGAAAGATCTGGGAAATCTTACATACTTGCTTAGATTGAAAGCTTCTCGTACCGATCGGGGTATACTCGTTAGCCAACGAAAATATACCCACAATCTCATCAACTTCACACATCTTTCTAATCAAAGGACCATTGAGACACCGATGGAATTAAATGTTCAATATGGTAAACAAGATAGTGACCTTTTGGATCAACCTACCCTGTTATGTCATCTCATTGGCATTCTTGTTTACCTAACAATAACCAAACTTGACATCGCCTATGATGTACAAGTTGTTAGTCAATTCATTGCCAAGCCCTGTACCATTCACATGACTGTTGTCTTGCTGATTATCTGATATTTGGTAGGCACTATCGATCGATCATTGTTCTTTTCATCTACGTCTCCCCTTGAACTTGTCGCATATGCCAATGAGGACTGGGCAAGTTGTGCCCTCATCCAGCGGTTTACCATAGGATATTGTATGTTTCTTATTAGCACTTTGCTTATATCCTAGAAGTGTAAGAAGCTATATATATATATATATATATATATATATATATATATATATATACACGGAAACGCTCACCTGCGAACCAGTTCGTACGTACTACATACGAACTTTTTTGAGAACCCATCATACGTGATGTGGATCCAAAATCTGAACCGTTCATGTGAAGCAGCACCTCGTGAAACCCCCCGGGCCCAAGTTTTACTTTGATCTAAAACTTTGATGTGCCATGAAAAATGAAAACAGTTTTCCCCCTTGATTTGCATTTCTCTTTGCTATGGCCCACTAGAATTTTAGATCAGGGTGAAAATTTGTCACATGGGATTTTATGGGATTCCGAATAACATGGACCGTTCAGATTAGACACCCATGGCACGTGTACAAAGGTGCGCACGTGCGTAGGTGCGCAGGGGAGCATGATCTCTCTCTCTCTCTCTCTCTCTCTCTCTCTCTCTCTCTCTCTCTCTCTCTCTCTCTATATATATATATATATATATATATATAAAGGGTCTTCAAGTCCAACATAGAGGCAAAGTATAAGGTTATGTCTTCAGCCAACAGCAAGATTATTTGGTTTTGAGAACTCCTTTTAGATTTGGGTATTCTTCTTACTACCCCCTATTCCACTTCATGTGATAACACTAGTGCTATCTAGATTGCTTCAAATCCTGTTTTTCACGAAAAGGCAAAGCACATTGAGGTGGTTTGTCACTTTATTCGAGAGAAGTTTCAATCTAGAATTATTTCTCTTCCTCAGGTGACGTCTCAGAATCAAACTACGAATAATCTCACGAAAACTATAATGACAACTAGACATTCTTTCCTAGTTTGTAAACTTTGGTAGTTGACCACCCACATCAATTTTAATAGGGAGTGATAGCTAAAGATAGATTCTTTTCATGAATAAGATGATTCTAGAATAAGTGTAATTTTTGTTATATTCCATCTATAAACAGATTTATTACCTTCCATGTATATCTATTATTTTCCTTGTATATATATTGTATTCCTCTATTTAAACCCTATTTGGGATAAAGCAATATATAGAAAACCATTGCAGAATTCACCAAATCCTCTGTGTTCTTTGGGTTATCACCTACCTCCTCTTACAATACTCAGAGTGAAGGACGTTGTAAGTTGCAATTAACTTACTTTCAAGTTCGACTCTAAAGAACTGTAACTGCAATTTGGGGGTTACACTCCAAATAATCAGGAGCATAAATAATTTTTCTTTTGTTCTTCCTTAAACTGATTTTCCACAATTCAATTCACTTTCTCAATTGAACTGAATTGCAATTCATTCAATTCATTGTAGAGAAAATAAATCAAGTGGGGCAATACCATAGTAATTCATGATAACAACCAAACACTGGACTGCAATTTTATGCATTGCAAGTGGGACTTGAAACAATGGTGATCAAAATTCGTGGGGGGAGTATTATTGTGATTCTTGCAATATATAAGATTAAACTGAACAAATCCAATCCGCTTTCTCAAATGAACATAATTCCAAAACTATATTGATTGCAATTCAATAGAATTGTGCATCCAAACACAGAACCTGAATCAACAACATGCATTCGATGCCATGAATGAAACACGAAACATAAAGAGAAGAAAAGGAAATACAAGAACATAAAAACCTTCTCATCGCAGGGCCGGCAGAGAGCAGCCTCATCGGCAGCACAGAAGAGGATGGCAGGTGCGCTCTCGCAGACGTCACAGATGGTCCGCATGATTCCCGACCATTCATTCCACCTTCCTGCACTTCGAGAGCGGCATCCTCGGCATCCTCTCCTCCTCTCCGTCGACGATCGACGGGCAGTTGTCTGCTTGCTCTTGTCTACGGAGCGAGGAGAGAAAGGAAGAGGAAGAAGAGAAGTTCTCAAGACGAATTCATAGAGAGAAGAAAAAAGAGGAGCTGTGAATCGGGATTGAAGAGCTTCTACAGAGAAAGGAGAAGAGACTGAGAGGCCTTCTTTCAAGAAATTAACTGGTCCTCGAGACCAGGTAATGAACTCTATACTCGGGTTTTCATTTTGTATAAGTGGGGCCCACAGTTCAGTGATCCGGACCATTGATCTTTTAAGATGTTACGTGGATGTGTCATGTTCAAAATTTATTCACGAATGAAAGATTACAAGGAACTGTAAATGTATTTGTTCAGTTGGTTTCAAACATGGGAATTTCTGTCTGTCGGGGTGATTTTTGGAGATCCATCCATCCATGGTGTGGCCCAAAAGGCCAACGGTTCGGATTACACTGTTTGGGTTGTGGATCCCGTATTTCCTCTTTCTGTCGTCTGATGTGCTGGTGAATTATGTCCCCGAACCTGAGGCTTTGTACGGTATATTCTACACTGGTGCACAGTTTTAATAAGAGGTGGCAATATTCGACTGATCCAGACCGTTGATATGTTTCTCCCAACCATAGATGGGCCATGATTTCAAAACCTTATTGATTGGGTAGTGCTACCTTTCCATTATTCGTCTGCAAATAGGCGGTTAGGAAGAAAAGAAAATCACTGGTCAAGCATCCAACTACACAAAAGAGACAAGACACAATATTAATGGATAGGATCTTCTAATATAGTTTATTTCGTGACGACTGTCCATCAATCGTTTTTACAGACAGAATAACGGTCTGGATCACTTAAATCCCGTGCTCCGAACTTTTCTAAAACCGAGTACACTGTATATACTCGGCTCCCGTATCTGATTGTGCATCTGATCCTGTATGTAGTTGGGGTTTTGTTTTGGGAAAACGCTTCTGTACCTCGTCTAGGTACCAATCGTGATTACTTTCTCAAGCGTGGGGAAATGAATTGAATCCAATCCGTCCATTACGTAGATCATAGAATTTGGACTTAATGTAAAAAAATCAGTAGGAATCAACCCTTAGGTGGGCCACTCCATAAAATTATCCTGCAACCTCTAAATTCACGTGGTATGACCAACATAAGATTTCTAATATATTTATTTTTAGTTCATCCTTCCATTTTTGATAAGGTACATCAGATGAATGGATCCAATGGCATACAAACAACGCAGTGGGCCCTGCAAAAACTAATGGTGGGCGTCGTATCCAAACCGTTTCCTATGTTGTGGTTCACATAAGTCTTGGATCATTATTTTATTTGGTTTTAATGGGCGATATGTTTCATAATACCTGATGAATGGGTTGGATTTTATGAAAATTCACCATGTGACGCAGGGAAGGATGTGAGGTCGAGCACTATCTTCCTCAAAATAATAAATATTCCGAATCCACGGAACTTCTCTAGACTCCTCACATAGACTTCTCGAATCCACGAGGAAAGGAAGTAGAAAATAAGAATAATTTCTAATAAATTCGAAATTGATTAATGAAATCTTAAAATCGAATTCACAACCCTTTAAATAAGGGAACTAAGCAATAAGAAAGAAATCAGACTCAAACTACAACTAAAACTCCTAGAATTCGCAACTTACTATAAATAGTAAACTTACTATTTATAGACGGTGATGATGTCTACTAGTGCGCAAGGTTTTCGACCAAAAATAGTAAGTGTCCTATTTGGCTTCACCAAACCGTTCTCCTAATTATCCTAAGCACTTTTCATGTTGGACACAACTCCTAAATCCCAACGGATGAAAAGTTATACTCAAACTAAAACTTACTATTTATAGTAAAAACAAAATTAAAATGAGGAAACGACCGTTGATCAGGGGGTTTCTCGCAAATCCAGGCTGCGCAACCTGGCGTAGCGGGGTTGGTTGGCTAAAGTAGCTCGTTCTACCCTAAATTCATATATTTTACGTCGGATACCTCATTCCGGATTGTGAGATATGCCCGATCTAAGGTCCGATGGTCCGGATCACTTCTATCGCCGACCGTGCCTTTTCTGATCCATCTTGGCCATGAAATTGTCCGCGACCCCTCTACATCAGTCCCCTCCACTTGAAAAGAACTAATCCTCGAGTTCTCCTCCTGCGCTGGTTCATGATACTCGGTCAGGTCCGCAACGTTGAAAGTCCGTGAGATCGCCATGTCATCTGGAAGATCAACAACATAAGCATTGTCATTGATCTTTTCGGATGATCGGTACCGGTCCAATCTTCTTACTCTTCGGCTTGTTGTACGTCCCGGTCGGAAATCTTTCTTTTCGCAGATGGACCATTACCTGGTCGCCCACCTCGAACACCTTTTGTCGACGATGCTTGTCCGCTTGTTCCTTGTACTTTTCGTTCGAGGCATGTAGCTTAGTCTGCACCTCCGCATGAATACCCATGATCCTGTCTGCCATATGTTCTGTTGCAATACTCATGCCTGGGAGCTTAGGCAGAGGGACCAAGTCTAGTGTGTGGCAAGGTACTCGTCCGTAAATAACCTAGAACAAGGATTTTCCTGTCGAGCGGTTCATCATGTTGTTGAATGCAAACTCCGCTTGAGATAAGGCCAAATCCCACTGCTTCGGTTTCTCTCCTGAAATACATCGAAGGAGGTTTCCTAAAGTGCGATTCACAACCTCAGTTTGACCGTCAGTCTGTGGGTGGTAGGCACTGCTGAACTGAAGTCATGTATCGAATCGAGTCCACAAAGTTCGTCAAAATTGGCTTATGAACTTCGTGTCACGGTCAGAAGTAATGGTCTTGGGAACCCCGTGTAGCCGCACAATTTTTCTGAAGAATAGATTCGCCATGTGTGTTGCATCGAGAGTTTTCTTGCATGGAATAAAGTGCGCCATCTTGGAGAAACGATCTACTACCACGAACACCGAATCCATGCCACGTTGTGTTCGTGGGAGATCAAGCACGAAGTCCATGGATAAATCCTCCCAAGGGCCATCAGGCATAGGCAACGGAGTATAGAGGCCCGTATTATGAGATTGCCCCTTGGAGGTTTGACAAATATAACAACGTTGGACTGCCCTTCCCACATCACGTACCAACTGCGGCCAGTAATACCGTTCTTCCACAAGAGCTCGCGTCTTGTCTCGCCTAAGGTGTCCACTGAGGCCACCTCCATGTAGCTTTTGGATTATCTGCTCCCTTAGCAAACTATTCGGGATGCACAATCGATTTTCCTTGAAAAGGAACCCGTCTTGCATATGTAAGTCGCCGGAGTGACCTTCTTGGCATCTATCCCATGCGTCCCTGAAGTCGTTGTCATCGGCATATATGTCTTTGAGGCACTCGAACCCGACGACTTCATTGCTCATAGTTACTAACAAATTTGCACGGCGACTCAACGCATCGGCTACCTTGTTCTGTTGTCATGACTTATGTTTTAGCACGAACGTAAATTCCTGTAAAAACGATATCCATCTAGCATGCATACGGTTAATATTAGCTTGACTATTAATAAATTTGAGAGCTTGATGGTCCGTATAAAGTATGAATTCCCTTTGAATCAAATAATGTCGCCAATGTCGCAGTGCCTGTACCACCGCGTATAACTCGATCTCGTATGTATACCACTTCTTGCGTGCATCGCTAAGTTTCTCACTGTAGAAGGCTACCGGCCTACCTTCTTGAGACAAAACTCCCCCAATTCTGATATATGAGGCATCATATTCGACTTCAAACAGTTTGTCGAAGTCGGAAAGTATAAGAACCGGGGTCGTAGATAATCTGCGCTTGATTTCGGCAAAGCTCTTGTCGGCTTCGTCAGTCCACTGAAACTGCGCTTTCTTCATGCAATCTGTGATTGGTGACACAATAGTACTGAAATTTCTCACGAACCAACGATAGAATGTCGCCAGTCCATGAAAACTTCGCACTTCGTGAATATTTATGGGAACTGGCCATTCTCTGATTGCCTTTACCTTTTCCTCATCCACTCGAATATCCGTGGACATTACGATAAAACCCATAAACAATACGCTATTAGTCATGAAGTTACACTTCTTTAAATTGAGATACAGTTTATTTTCAGTAAGCACCTGAAGGACCTTCTTGAGGTGTTCCATATGGGTAGTTTCGTCTTGACTGTATTTCAAAATATTATCGAAATAAACCACAACGAATCGTCTAATGAAAGGTTTCAGAACTTGGTTCATCAATCTCATGAACGTGCTAGGCGCATTCGAAAGACCGAAGGGCATGACCATCCATTCATACAATCCTTCCTTGGTCTTAAAGGTCGTTTTCCACTCATCATCCGGTCGTATTCGAATCTGATGATAGCCACTCCTTAAATCCAATTTAGAAAATATTTTGGCACCCTCTAACATGTTCAGCATATCGTCCAACCGGGGTATAAGAAACCTGTACTTTATGGTGATTTTGTTGATGGCTCGGCTGTCGACACACATGCACCAACTCCCATCTTTCTTTGGAGTTAACAGAACTGGTACAGCACGTGGACTCATGTTTTCTCGAATAAGACCCGTACGGATCAACTCTTCCACTTGCCCTTGAAGAATCTCGCACTCATTCGGACTCATTCGGTAATGAGGCCGATTGGGTAGACTGGACCCGGGGATAAAGTCGATATGGTGTTGGATATTTCGCATGGGAGGTAACCCATCGGGAAGGTCATCGGGCCAGATTTCTTCGAATTCATGTAGCAAGGGCTTTAGTCTTTTAGGGATGATGGTAGGCTCGAGTTCTTCCCCTTTTACAAATAATGCATAAGCCTGTCCTGTTTCTTTGGATTTTTCCACGAAGTTCCGTATGGTTAAGAGAAAATGACCCTCCACTTTAGAAGTTTAAGGTGGTCCCTCTGGATCCATAGGGGCCAATATGGTCTTCCGGCCATCCTTGACGAAGATATATATGTTATCTCGCCCTTTATGAGTGGCATCACGGTCAGATTGCCAGAGTCGACCGAGTAGTATGTGACATGCTTCCATGTCAACCACATCGCATACTACTTCATCCTTATAATGTTTATCAATTGAAAAGGATATGATGCACTGTTCAGTTACCTTTGTTTCACTAACCTTCTTGATCCAACCGATTGTATATGGAGAGGGATGCCTCTCTGTTTTCAGTTACAATTTCTCCACCATGACCTTGGAGACGATATTCTCGCTGCTACCACTATCAAAAATTACGTCACAAACCTTTCGATTCACCGTACACCTAGTGCGGAAGATGTTATGCCTCTGTGGATGCACTTCTTTTCTTGGGGCATATAAGAGCCGCCTCACGACGAGTGACTCGCCTCGATCTTGTTGAACCCAACTTGATTCATCTACCTCATCCTCGGTGGTATGCTCCTGCTCTTCATCATCTGGATCTTCATCGGCGTTATCAGCACTACCATCATTGATGGTGAGGTTCGCCACCTTTCGTTGGGGACAAGTATTTGATAGGTGGCCCGGTTGGCCACAACGATAACAATTGTCAGGCCGGCATCGAGCGTAAGGGTTCGGGATTCTACTTAGACCAGCAGCAGTTGATATGCCCCTTTGGGGCCTAGCTTGTCCGCTTCCCTGATCTCGGCTCTCAGACGTAGGAGGTTGAGTGCGTGCTCCTACGAGTTCCTTCCCTTTAGCTTGTGGAGCTCCCTGGGGTGGACCTGTCGTAGTGATCCTTGCGGTAGAACGTTCAAGTTGTGCTTCTGACAGAGTAGCCAACTTGATCGCATCATTCATCGTCCAGTCGGGCTGCATCTGGACCCGATCCTGGATCGCCATACGCAGTCCACCGTTGAATCGGGGGACTTGCTGCGATTCAGTCTCGACTAAATCGTTACGCACCGCCAGACGGTAAAATTCTTCTGCGTATTCTTTCATCGACCGACTACCCTGTCGACAATTTTGGTATTGTTAAAATAATACCTGATCGTAATCGCTAGGGAGGAATCGGGCACGTAATAGCTGCTTCATCCGCTGTCATGTGCGGATTGGTGCTTTCATCTGTCTAGTTCGTGCGAGTTGCAGTTGTTCCCACCAAGCTGAAGCTCCTCCATTCAACTTGTAGGCAACAAGCTTGACCTTCTTTGCTTCAGGGATATCCATATAGTCGAAAAATCGTTCAACTTTAGAAAGTCAATCGAGAAAATCCTCAATGTGTAGTTGGCCATTGAAGTTAGGAATATCAACCCGCATCTTAAATTCTCGATCTGTCTGATCTATTCGATCGCCGCCTTGTCTGGGGTGTTGAAAGATTATGTCATCGATTTCCTCCTCACTAGAGCCCCCTTCCTCAGGAATGACCCGTGGATGTATCGCTGGTACTATCCTGCGATCAGGGCGATTGTGAGTTTCAACAATCGGCGGTGGAAGATTACCACCAAGAACACGGAGTTGCCCTAGGGTTTCCGCCAAGAGATTCGCTATACGGTCCATAGAAGACTGCAGCCCTTACATGGCTTGTCAATTCTCTTGCATGGTTGCTTCGAAAACTGCCGCCGTTAAAGGTAAATTCCCTGGGGCACCGCCCATGGGATTGTTACCCGACCTGTCGTTAGAAGCCATCGATCCGAGGAGAAACTTCGCTCTGATACCAAACTAACGCAGGGAAGGACGTGAGGTCAAGCACCGTCTTCCTCAAGATAATAAATATTCCAAATCCACGGAACTTCTCTAGACTCCTCACATAGACTTCTCGAATCCACGAGGAAAGGAAGTAGAAAATAAGAATAATTTCTAATAAATTCGAAATTGATTAATGAAATCCTAAAATCGAGTTCACAACCCTTTAAATAAGGGAACCAAGCAATAAGAAAGAAATCAGACTCAAACTATAACTAAAACTTCTACAATTCGCAACTTACTATAAATAGTAAACTTACTATTTATAGACGGTGGTAATGTCTACTAGTGCGCAAGGTTTTTGGCCAAAAATAGTAAGTGTCCTATTTGGCTTCACCAAACCGTTCTCCTAATTATCCTAAGCACTTTTCATGTTGGACACAACTCCTAAAGCCCAACGGATGAAAGTTATACTCAAACTAAAACTTACTATTTATAGTAAAAACAAAATTAAAATGAGGAAATGACCGTCGATTAGGGGATTTCTTGCAAATTCGGGCTGTGCAACCCGGCGTAGCAGGGTTGGTTGACTAAAGTAGCTCATTCTACCCCAAATTCATATATTTTACGTTGGATAACTCATTTCGGATTATGAGATACGCCCGATCTAAGATCCGATGGTCCGGATCACTTCTGTCGTTGACCGTGCCTTTTCTGATCCATCTTAGCCATGAAATTGTCCACGACCCGCTCTACATCACCATGTATCTCTCAATTAGAGAAGGTAACCTAGCGACTAACCTAGAAAGAGCTACGCTAGCGAGGTTCTTGGTTTTGCTGGTTTGAGATGGAAAATAATCTTGATAAGGAAGAACATGGTATAGCCATCCTTTCATAGTACACGTGGCTATGTGATTCGGAAATTAGAAGCCATCAATATAGTGGGTCCCACTATGAATATATATTCTTTAGAAGATCAACAGAACGGATGATCTGATCCATCCAATCGTTATCCTTCAAAGAAATGGTGGAAACCAAACTATTTAGTGGCTGGCATTCAACATAGAAAGCTACAGAAGCTGACGAATATAACCATTCACTGAGCACATTTTCTAACCACTAGTAGTTTACTCATGATAGGGACAACGAGATGAACGTTCATGATTTCAAGATAAATCTTCCACGTGTAATGTAAGAGATGGATACACAAAATTTCAGTAGTGAAGGCCGTACCGTATCATTTCTGGTGGAAGCAGGTGTTTGGTTGGGAGAAAATGACCACTGTAGACAAAACCTTTTACCCAGCGGTTTTTATCGCGGAATACAAACTTAAGTTACCAACTTAGACTAGCACGTGCGGACAGCGACTTTGAGGACGAAACTACCCCTCCTTTTCACTGCGAAGACGAGAGCTGACGCTCCTCCAACTGAGAGTTGTACGAACGGCTTAGGAGAGATCAAAGTTACAAGGCCCCCACAGCTATGTATTTATCATATCCACAACGTTCATCCATATTTCAAAATCATTTCGGAGCATTATCCAAAAAAAAATAAATCATATCCATAAATCAATGGACCACACCACAAAGAGCAGCAGTGACCGTTAAAAATTTTTGTAAGGCCCATCATAACATTTATTTTCCATCCAATCTATTCATAAGGTCACAAAAGGCCTGGATGAAGAAGAAAAACAAATTCCATGATAATCCAAAACTTCTGCAACCCCTAAAAGGGTTTTAATGGTAAACATTCAATTCCCCATTACCTTTTACTGTGTGGTCCACTTGATAGCTAGATCTGTCTTATTTTTCATCTCAAGCCTTAATACGAGTTCACCGAATAGATGGACGGTTTGGATATAACATATACCTCATAATGGGACCCATAAAAATCAGTGGGAATTACAACTGGGAAAGGGGAAAAAAAAAAAAAAATGAAAAAGGAGACAGCAAGTTGGGGTCGGCTGGGTCAACCCGGTCGACCGGCCTATGGCTACGGATTATAACCGTAGCTATAGCTACAATAGTATGCACTTTTTTTTCTTTTTTCTTTTTTATTTTTTATTTTTATTTTTTACATGAAGAACTTTATTGTACCTACATTTTTCTTTAATACATGTTTATATAAATAAGAGTGTGTGTGTGTGTGTGTGTGTATATATATATTATTTTATTTTTTTTTTCTCTCTCTTTTTTTTTAATTTCTTTCTTTATTCATTTAACAAGAATATCTTCTAAACTAAATTAGTTACTTGACGTACCACACATGATTTTGGGGTAGGAGAAGCTATTTTAGCCAACCAACCTAGTTATTTTCCAAGATTCCATCATGTCAATGGTCGAAAATACATTTCATTCACTTCACGATCAATTTCAATCACTTCATGGTCAAATTAAAAATTGAGCGAGACAAATATGAAATTGAGTGAGTAAATTAAAAATTGAGCAGGACAAGGTATGAATTGAGTGAGGGAAGCTAGAAATTGAGCGACGTAACATAAGAGTTCAGCGAGAGAATCTAGAAATTGAGCGAGGCAACTTAGGATTTGAGCGAGGAAAGCTAGAAATTGAGCGAGGGAACCTATAAATTGAGCGAGGTTTAGGCTACGTTGAAATTGAGTGAGGGAACCTCGCTCAAATCCTAAGTTGTCTCGCTGAATTTTTACGTTGCATCGCTCAATTGCTAGGTTGTCTCGCTCAATTCGTAGGTTCCTTCACTCAATTTATATATTGCCTCACTGGATTTTTAGCTTCCCTCGCACAATTTGTAGGCTATCTCGCTCAATTCATATATTTTTTTAGATCATTTTATGGTATGAGACCAAAAATGAGATATATCCAGTTCTCAAGTGTACCACATTACAGGAAATAGTGTTGAATGAGCGTCAACCATTAGAAACCTTTAGGAGGCCCACTGTGATATTTGTGAGAAACCCTCCTCGTCTAAGTTCATTCATAGGGTCAAAAAGACCTGGATGAAAAGGAAAAAAAAATTCATAATGATCCAAAACTTCTGTAACCCCTAAAAGGGTTTCAATGGTAGACGTTCAATTTCCCATTGCCTTTTACAGTGTGGTCCACTTGATAGTTAGATCTATCTTATTTTTCGTCTCAAGCCTTAATATGAGGTCGTAAAATATATGGATGGTTTGGATATAACACATACATCATGATGGGACCTACAAAAGTAACATAGAAAAAAAAAATTAATCAGTTTGCCCCGCTCAATTTCCAGTTTGCCCCGCTCAATTAGAAATTGAGCGGGGCAAATTGAATTTTTTTTTCTTTTATGGGTCCCATCATGATGTATGTGTTATATCCAAATCGTCCATATATGAGCGGGGCAAACTGGAAATTGAGCGGGGCAAACTAAAAATTTGGTTATATGTTTTGGTTTAGGTTTAGGTTATAGGTTCTAGGTTATAGGTTAAAGCTTTAGGGAATTGAGAATAGGATAAGGTTTAGGTTTAGGGAATCGGGTTCAGGTTTGAGATCGGGTTTAGTTTGGGTTTTTAAGTTTAGGTTTAGGTTAAGGAGTTGAGATTAGGATTAAGTGTAGGTTTAGGTTTAGGTTTTAGGTTTAGGTTTGAGATCGGGTTTAGTTTGGGTTTTTAAGTTTAGGTTTAGGTTAAGGAGTTGAGATTAGGATTAAGTGTAGGTTTAGGTTTAGGTTTTAGGTTTAGGTTAAGGTTATAGGTTTAGGTTTAGGTGTAGGTTATAGGTAATAGCTTTAGGGAATTGAGAATAGGTTAAAGTTTAGGTTTAGAAAATCAGGTTCGGGTTTGGGATCAGGTTTAGGTTTGGGTTTTCAAGTTTAGGTTTAGGTTTAGATTATAGGTTTTGGGATTTGTGAATAGTTTTAGGTTATAAGTATAAGTTTAGGTTAGGTTATAGGTTAAGGTTTAGGGATTTGAGTTTAGGTTATAAGATTAGGTTTAGGGATTTGAGTTTAGGTTATAGGTTTAGGTTTTGGGATTTGAGAATGGGTTTGGGTTTAGGTTATAGGTTTTGGTTTCAGTTTAGGTTATAGGTTTTGGGATTTGATAATAGGTTCCGGTTTAGGTTATAGGTTTTGGTTTTGGTTTAAGCTATAGGTTTTGATTTAGGTTTAGGTTAGGTTTTGGTTTAGGTTATAGGTTTATGTTAAGGTTTAGGTTTAGGTTATAAGTTTTTGGATTTGAGAATGAGTTCGAGTTTAGGTTATAGGTTTTGGTTTAGATTATAGGTTTTGGGATTTGATAATGGGTTGTGGTTTAGGTTATAGGTTATGGTTTTGGTTTAGGTTATAGGTTTTTATTTAGGTTTAGGTTATAGGTTTTGGTTTGGGTTTAGGTTATAGGTTTTGGTTTTGGTTATAGGTTATAGGTTATAGGTTTATGTTAAGGTTTAGGTTTATGTTATAGGTTTTTGGATTTGAGAATGGGTTCGGGTTTAGGTTATAGATTTTGGTTTTGGTTTAGGTTATAGGTTTTGAGATTTAATAATGGGTTCGGGTTTATGTTTAACTTTAGGTTTAGGTTATAGGTTTTGGGATTTGGGACTAGTTTTAGGCTATAACTATAGGTTTAGGTTAAGTTATAGGTTAAGGTTTTGAGATTTGAGAATGGGTTCGGGTTAAGGTTATAGGTTTTGGTTTTGGTTTAGGTTATATGTTTTGGTATTGGTTTTGGGATTTGAGAATGGGTTCGGGTTTAGGTTATATGTTTTGGATAAGGTTATAGGTTATAGGTTTAAGTTTAGGTTAAGGTTAGGTTTAGGTTATAGGTTTTGGGATTTGATAATGGGTTCGGGTTTAAGTTATAGGTTTTGTTTTTGGTTTAAGTTATAGGTTATAGGTTTTGGTTAAGGTTATAGGTTATAGGTGTAGGTTTAGGTTAAGGTTAGGTTTAGGTTATAGGTTTTGGGATTTGATAATGGGTTCGGGTTTAGGTTATAGGTTTTCGTTTTGGTTTAGGTTATAGGTTATAGGTTTAAGATAAGGTTTAGGTTTAGGTTTAAGTTATAGGTTTTAGGATTTGAGAATGGGTTCGGGTTTAGGTTATAGGTTTTGGTATTGGTTTAGGTTATAGGTTTTGGTTAAGGTTATAGGTTATAGGTTTAGGTTTAGGTTAAGGTTAGGTTTAGGTTATAAGTTTTGAAATTTAATAATGGGTTCGGGTTTAGGTTATAGGTTCTGGTTTTGGTTTGGGTTATAAGTTATAGGTTTAGGATAAGGTTTAGGTTTAGGTTTAGGTTATAGGTTTTGGGATTTGAGAATGGGTTCGGGTTTAGGTCATAGGTTTTGATTTTAGTTTACGTTATAGGTTTAGGTCAATTTCATGTTTTTCCCGCTCAATTTTCAATTTGTCCCGCTTAATTTTCAGTTTACCCCGCTCAATTTCCAGTTTGCCCAGCTCAATTTCAAGTTTGCCCCGCTCAATTTCCAGTTTCCCCCGCTCAATTTCCAGTTTACCCCGCTCAATTTCTAGTTTGCCCCGCTTAATTTTCAGTTTGCCTCGCTCAATTTCTAGTTTGCCCCGCTCAATTTTCAGTTTGCCCCGCTCAATTTTCAGTTTGCCCCGCTCAATTTCTAGTTTGCCCCGCTCAATTGAGCGGGGTAAACTGAAAATTGAGCGAGAAAAACTAGAAATTGAGCGGGGCAAACTGAAAATTGAGACGGGCAAACTGAAAATTGAGCGGGGCAAACTGGAAATTGAGCGGGATAAACTGAAAATTGAGCTGGGCAAACTAGAAATTGTGCGGGGTAAACTGAAAATTGAGCGGGGCAAACTGAAAATTGACCTAAACCTATAACCTAAACTAAAACCAAAACATATGACCTAAACTCGAACCCATTCTCAAATCTTAAAACCTATAACCTAAACCTAAACCTAAACCTTATCCTAAACCTATAACTTCTAACCTAAACCAAAACCAGAACCTATAACCTAAACCTGAACCCATTATTAAATTCCAAAACCTATAACCTATACTTAACCTTAACCTAAACCTAAACCTATAACCTATAACCTTAACCAAAACCTATAACCTAAACCTATAACCTAAACCTAACCTTAACCTAAACCTAAACCTATAACCTATAACCTTAACCAAAACCTATAACCTAAACCAATACCAAAACCTATAACCTTAACCCGAACCCATTCTCAAATCCCAAAACCTTAACATATAACTTAACCTAAACCTATAGTTATAACCTAAAACTATTCCCAAATCCCAAAACCTATAACCAAAACCTAAACTTAAACCTAAACCCGAACCCATTATTAAATCTCAAAACCTATAACCTAAACCAAAACCAAAACCTATAACCTAAACCCGAACCCATTCTCAAATCCAAAAACCTATAATATAAACCTACACCTAATCCTAATATCAACTCTTTAACGTAAAGCTAAACTTGAAAACCCAAACCTAAATCCGGTCCCGAACTCGATTTCCTAAGCCTAAACCTTAACCTATTCTCAGTTTTCTAAACCTTAACATATAACCGACACTTATAACCTAAACTTAAAACCTAAATGTATTCTCAAATCCCTAAACCTAAACCTTAACCTAATCCTAATATCAACTCCTTAACCTAAACCTAAACTTGAAAACCCAAACCTAAACCCGGTCCCGAACCCAATTTTCTAAACTTAAACCTTAACCTATTCTCAGTTCCCTAAACCTTAACATATAACCTATCCTCATTTCTAGTTTGCCCCGCTCAATTTTCAGTTTGTCCCGCTCAATTTCTAGTTTACTCTGCTCAATTTCCAGTTTGCCCCGCTCAATTTCTAGTTTGCCCCGCTTAATTTCTAGTTTGCCCCGCTTAATTTTCAGTTTACCCCGCTCAATTTTCAGTTTGCCATGCTCAATTTCCAGTTTACCCCGCTCATATATGAACGGTTTGGATATAAGACATACATCATGATGGGACCTACAAAAGCAAAAAAAAAATATTTCGGTTTACCCCGCTCAATTTCTAGTTTGCCCCGCTCAATTTTCGGTTTGCCCCGCTCAATTTAGCGGGGCAAACTAGAAATTGAGAGAAACAAACTGAATTTTATTTTATTTTTGTTATGTTGCTTTTGTACGAGGGAAGCTAGAAATCCAGTGAGGCAATATATAAATTGAGCGAAGGAACCTAGGAATTGAGCGAGGCAACCTAGCAATTGAGCGATGTAACGTAGAAATTCAGCAAGACAACTTAGGATTTGAGCAAGGGAACCTCGCTCAATTTCAACGTAGCCTAAACCTCGATCAATTTATAGCTTCCCTCACTCAATTCATACCTTGTCCTACTCAATTTTCAATTTACTCACTCAATTTCATATTTGCCTCGCTCAATTTCTAGTTTGACCATGAAGTGATTACAATTGACCGTGAAGTGAATGAAATGCATTTTCGACCATCGACCTGATGGAATCTTGAAAAATAACTAGGTTGGTTGGCTAAAATAGCTTCTCCTACCCCAAAATCATATGTGGTACGTCAAGTAACTAATTTTAGTTTAAAAGATATTCTTGTTAAATGAATAAAGAAAGAAATGAAAAAAAAAGGAGAAAAATTTATATTTATACACACATACACACATACACACACATTTATATAAACATGTATTAAAGAAAAATGTAGGTATAATAAAGTTCTCCACGTAAAAAATAAAAAATAAAAAAAAGTGCAGAGCATTATAGATATGGCTACGGTTATAATCCGTAGCCATAGGCCGGTCGACCGGCCTGACCCGGTCGACCCCAACTTGTTGGCTTCTTTTTTTTTTTTTTTTTTTCCTTTTCCCTATTGTAATCCCCACTGATTTTTGGGTTTTGGGATTTGAGAATGGGTTCGGGTTTAGGTTACAGGTTTTGGGATTTGTGAATGGGTTCGGGTTTAGGTTATAGGTTTTAGTTTTGGTTTAGGTTATAGGTTTTGAAATTTGAGAAAGGGTTCGGGTTTAGGTTATAGGTTTTCGTTTTAGTTTAGGTTATAAGTTTTGGTTTAGGTTTTAAGTTTAGGTTTAGGTTTGGGTTTGGGTTTTGGGATTTGAGAATGGGTTCGGGTTTAGGTTATAGGTTTTGGTTATAGGTTTTGGGATTTGAGAATGGGTTTGGATTTAGGTTATAGGTTTTGGTTTTGGTTTAGGTTATAGGTTTTGGTTAAGGTTATAGGTTATAGGTTTAGGTTTAGGTTATAGGTTTAGGATAAGGTTATAGGTTTTGGGATTTGGGAATAGTTTTAGGTTATTAGTATAGGTTTAGGTTAGGTTATAGGTTTTGGGATTTGAGAATGGGTTTGGGTTTAGGTTATAGGTTTTGGTTTAGGTTATAGGTTCTGGGATTTGAGAATGGATTCGGGTTTAGGTTATAGGTTTTGGTTTAGGGATTTGAGTTTAGGTTATAGATTTAGGTTTAGGTTTAGGTTTTAGGTTTAAATTTAGGTTTGGGTTTGGGTTTTGAGATTTGTGAATGGGTTCGGGTTTAGGTTACAGGTTTTAGAATTTGAGAATGGGTTCGGGTTTAGGTTATATGTTTTAGGTTTTGGTTTAGGTTATAGGTTTTGGGATTTGAGAATTTGTTCGGGTTAGGTTATAGGTTTTGGTTTTGGTTTAGGTTATAGGTTTGGGGATTTGAGAATGGGTTCGAGTTTAAGTTATAAGTTTTGATTTGGGTTTAGGTTATAGGTTTAGGATAAGGTTATAGGTTTAGGATAAGGTTATAGGTTTAAAATCATAAATGAAACATGTGATAATAGTCTCAAATTGAATGCACAACCTCAAGGTAGCAGCAAGGCTCCATTCAATTGAGTTGTAAAATATATGATTCTTACAAAATTTACAAAAAGAAGAATATTCAAAAAGCAATACTCCATAACAATGAGAAAGTGACAATAAAACAAGGAAAAGGCAAGCAAAACTCCCATAATGATACTTTTTTTACCTTAAAAATCTGAGAAGGATAATAGACAAGTCTATGAGATTCTTCTCCTCCTGATATATACTAGCCTGAACAAAGAAAACAAGTGTTGCACATGAATGAATTTGTCTCATGACTTGAACTCATTTAACCTAGAGAGCATCCAAGAACCAAGGCCCACAAGTCATATTGTTTTGACATACATCAGGATCCATAATTACATATCAAGTTCAATATTGTGCTAAAAGTGAAATCGATCAATTTCTAGACAAAACTAACAGTAAATTTTTATTTTTATTTTTTAAAAAGATCACTCGATCTTTCTTTAATAAATGGGAGATTTAATATTGTTGCAGCATTTTCTTAATGATCTGTTTGCAGCTAGCACATCTGTAGCTGGCTCAGATTAACAGCCTAGCTCACCAAACCAGGGACTGTTCTTGCATCTTTTTTCTAACCAACTATTTTCTTAACTGATGGTTTGCAAACAGACGGTTAAGAAAAAGCTGAAACAACAATCAAAATTTGATAGAAAAAAGACAAAGATTGGACCTATTTACAATAGTCACTTGTCCATCAGTTGGGTTAGCTTAGCATCAAATTCCTTCCCAGTTCCACTTCTTCTTCCAAATACCTCCACTTCAGCTCTGTCTTCTTATCTTCATGCAATCGTATCAGCTTCTCTCTCTCTCTCTGCTTCAAACTCTTTAATCTAATTTGACTGGCTATCAATGAATCGAGCAATCTCTTCAAGCCTACTTTAAGGACTGTTTGGATTTGTGGATTTTTTCTTTTTTATTTTTGAAGAAAATGGAGTTTTTTGGGAAACTCCAAATCTAGAAAACAGTCGGAAATGAAAATTTGTTTCCCACGATTGTCTTTCAACAAGATTTTCATGAAAAAATTTCTTCATTTACAAATCTATATTCATGAAAAATTTGTTGCCAGTCTAGGCAAGGAAACTAAAAGGGGGCATTTTTCAGGAAATGAGGGAAATGAAAATGACATTTTCAAGAAATTTACAAAAATAAACAAAAAATGAAGTCCATCCGATCAATTCCTAGGTTCCTTCGCTCAATTGCTAGGTTGTCTCGCTCAATTCCTAGGTTCCTTCGCTCAATTTATATATTGCCTCACTGAATTTCTGGCTTTTCTCGCACAATTCGTAGGCTGTCTCGCTCAATTCTTATATTTTTTTCAGATCATTTTATGGTATGAGACCAAAAATGAGATATATCCAGTTCTCAAGTGTACCACATTACAGGAAATAGTGTTGAATGAGCGTCAACCATTAGAAACCTTTAGGGGGCCCACTGTGATGTTTGTGAGAAATCCTCCTCGTCTAAGTTCATTCATAGGGTCAAAAAGACCTGGATGAAGAGGAAAAAAATTTCATAATGATCCAAAACTTCTGTAACCCCTAAAAGGGTTTCAATGGTAGACGTTCAATTTCCCATTGCCTTTTACAGTGTGGTCCACTTGATAGTTAGATCTATCTTATTTTTCGTCTCAAGCCTTAATATGAGCTCGTAAAATATATGGACGGTTTGGATATAACACATGCATCATGATGGGACCCACAAAAGTAACATAGCAAAAAAAAAAAAATCAGTTTGCCCCGCTCAATTTTCAGTTTGCCCCGCTCAATTTCCAGTTTGCCCAGTTCAATTTCCAGTTTACCCCGCTCAATTTTCAGTTTGCCCCGCTCAATTTCTAGTTTGTCCCGCTTAATTTTCAGTTTGCCCCGCTCAATTTCTAGTTTGTCCCGCTCAATTTTCAGTTTGCTCCGCTCAATTTCTAGTTTGCCCCGCTCAATTTTCAGTTTGCCCTGTTCAATTTTCAGTTTACCCCGCTCAATTTCTAGTTTGTCCCGCTCAATTTTCAGTTTGCCCCGCTCAACTACTGGAAATTGAGCGGGGCAAACTGAAAATTGAGCGGGGTAAACTTGAAATTGAGCGGGACAAACATGAAATTGACTTAAACCTATAACCTAAACTAAAACCAAAACCTATGACCTAACCCGAACCCATTCTCAAATCCCAAAACCTATAACCTAAACCTAAACCTAAACCTATAACCTATAACCTAAACCAAAACCAAAACCTATAACCTAAACCTGAACCCATTCTCGAATACCAAAACCTATAACCTATCCCTAAACCTTAACCTATAACCTAACCTAAACCTATACTTATAACTTAAAACTATTCCCAAATCCCAAAACCTATAACCTAAACCTAACCTTTTCCTAAACATATAACCTAAACTCAATTTCCTAAAGTGAAACCTACACCTAATTCTAATCTCAACTCCCTAACATATATGTAAACCTAAACTTAAAAACCCAAACTTACTTCCAATCCCGAACCTGAACCCGATTTCCTAAACTTAAACCATAACCCATTCTCAAATCCAAAAACCTATAACCTAAACCAAAACCTATAACTAAAACCCGAACCCATTCTCAAATCCCAAAACCTATAACCTAAACCCGAACCCATTTTCAAATTCAAAAACCTATAACTTAAACCTGAACCTATTCTCAAATCCAAAAACCTATAACCTTAACCTAAACCTATAACCTATAACCTAAATCAAAATCAAAACCAAAACCTATAACCTACCCATTCTCAAATTCAAAAATTATATCGACGCAATTATAGCTACGGTTATAATCCGTAGCTAAAGTGTATCAAAAATTGTTATCCCTAAACCTAAACTTACACCCTAAACCTAAATTTTCAAATCCTTAAACCTAAACTTACACCCTAAACCTAAATTTTCAGTTTGCCCCGCTTAATTTTCAGTTTGCCCCTCTCAATTTTCAGTTTGCCCCGCTCATATATGGACAGTTTGGATATAAGACATACATCATGATGGGACCTACAAAAGTAAAAAAAATATATTTCGGTTTACCCCGCTTAATTTCTAGTTTGCCCTGCTCAATTTCCAGTTTGCCCCGCTCAATTTAGCGGGGCAAACTGAATTTATTTATTTTTTTGCTATGTTACTTTTGTGGGAGGGAAGCTAGAAATCCATTGAGGCAATATATAAATTGAGTGAAGGAACTTAGGAATTGAGCGAGGCAACCTAGAAATTGAGCGAGGGAACCTAGAAATTGAGCGAGGCAACCTAGGAATTGAGCGAGGTAACGTAGGAATTGAGATAGGAATCCTACGATTTGAGCAAGGGAAGCTAGAAATTGAGCGAGGCAACCTAGGATTTGAGCAAGGTAACCTAGGATTTGAGCGAGGAAAGCTAGAAATTGAGCGAGGGAACCTAGAAATTGAGCGAGGCAACCTAGGAATTGAGTGGGGCAATGTAGGAATTCAGCAAGGTAACCTAGGAATTGAGCGAGGGAAGCTAGAAATTGAGCGAGACAACCTAGCATTTGAGCAAGGCAACCTAGGTGAGCGAGGAAAGCTAGAAATTGAGCGAGGGAACCTAGAAATTGAGTGAGGCAACCTAGGAATTGAGCGAGGCAACGTAGGAATTGAGCGAGGAATCCTAGAATTTTAGCGAGGGAACCTAGGATTTGAGTGATGCGACTTAGAAATTGAGCGAGGCAACGTAGGGATTGAGCGAAAGAAGCTAGAAATTGGGCGAGATAACGTAAAAATTCAGCAAGAAATTCTAGTTATTGAGCAAGGGAACTAAGAAATTCAGTAAGGCAACCTGGGATTTGAGCGAGGCGAGGGAAGCTACAAATTGTGCGAGGGAACCTAGAAATTGAGTGAGGCAACCTACGAATTGAGCGAAGAAGCTACAAATTGAGCGAGACAACCTAGGATTTGAGCGAGGGAACATCGAAATTGAAGCGAGGCAACTTATGAATTGAGCGAGGGAAGCTAGAAATTGAATGAGGAAAGCTAGAAATTGAGCGAGACAAGCGAGGCGACGTAGAAATTGGAGCGAGGATTGAGCAAGGGAACCTAGAAATTGAGCGAGGGAACTTAGGAGTTGAGCAAGGCAACGAAAAAATTCAACGAGGCAACCGAGAAATTGAGCAAGGGAAACATCAATTTGAGCGAGGTAAGCTTGAAATTGGGTAAGGCTAACATGAATTGGAATGAACTTTAAATGTAATTGACCTAGCCTAACAATTTGCTTTGTTGAATTTGACCGATCAGTTAATGAAATTGACCGAGATTTACATGAAATTCTCTTCGGTGAATTTAATCGATCAATTAATGAAATTGACCGAGCGGTTCATAAAATTTTCAGTATGCACTTATAGTGCTGAGTTAACTAAGTTGGGCACACCCAAATCCATAGCTCAATTGGCAGACTGAGTAGAGATACCTCATATCAACACTTGAGGTCCTGGTATCGATTCCTAGCAGGGGTGGCTAACATGGAGTGTGTGTATTGACATGGGTGTGTACTAACAAGCTAACCTAAAAATTTTTTTTTTTAAAAATTAATAGTAAAATATTAAAAAAATTAAAAAATTAAAAATATTTAGTTGGGCCCACCTTGAATGTATGTGGACTATCCATGACGTTCATCTATTTTTCTATCTAAAGCAAGGGTTTTAGCCCAAAATGGTGGCATATTGAAATATCAAGTGGATCACACCACAGGAAACAGTGTTTCCACCGTGGAAACCTTTTTATGCCCCCACAATGATGTTTTACTTGTAATCCATCATGTCCATAGGATGATTTTCGCATGGATGAACCAAAAACCAAGATGGGAGCTTCATTCGGCATTTCAATGGCCCACAAAAAATTTACGCCGTTTAGGTAAATGTATATCATACCTGTCATGCGTACTGTCTTCCGTGGAGGGAACATTTTCAGGAAAAATGAGATAATGTTGATGAATAGAGAGGGTGGGATTAGCGGTGTATATCGAGTCAAACCGAGTCGAGTTGGCCTCAGCTCGACTCGGCTCGAACAGTGGCTAACCTCAGCTTGAACTCGCCTCATCTTGGTCCTCGGGCCTGATTGGCCAGCTTAGCTCAGTTCAATTAGCAGCTCGGGCTGAGTTCGAGCTAAGATCGAACTGAGTTTGCTATTGAGGCATTTCCACAAACACCTTAATTGCAACTTCAAAATCCTACTGTTTTACCTATAAAGGCAATGATTTTATAGGTATTTTCTCAAACACCTTCTAAATAATAATAATAATAAAGAAAAAAAAAGTATTTGTTCCATGTACATACCTTCCTTTCCACCTTGCTACTAGCCAAACCTTCATTGCCACCAGCCACATGTCGTTCAGTCATTTTATCGAACAGTTGGTGAGCAACATTAATGATAAAGTAACCAAGTCACCGAACTAGTTCGATCCAAGTTTGATTCAAGTTAGATTTGATCCGAGTCGAGTTGAGCTGGCCTGCTCGAACTCATTTTTGAGCTCAAAAAATCAATTCAACCTTGCTTGAACTCAACACCGAACTGAATCGAGCTTTTTTCAGATTGAGTAGAGCGAGCTAACCGAGCTAGCTCGATTCGTGTACACCCCTAGGTGGGATCCAGCTAGAGCGTGGTGCGATCCATGCAACAGATGTAGCGGTGGAGTTTTCGTCCTTTTTTTTTTTAAAAAATGGAGCGGGAGAAGGGAGGGAGAGGAAAAGCAACGGCAGTAAAAAGGAGGGGTAGTTTCGTCCTCAAAGTCGCTGTCCGCACGTGCTAGTCTAAGTTGGTAACTTAAGTTTGTATTCCGCGATAAAAACCGCTGGGTAAAAGGTTTTGTCTACAGTGGTCATTTTCTCGTTTGGTTGGGGGCGATTGCGGTCCCATGGGAGTTTCCAGAATAGGGGCGATGGTACAGTAGATGCTGAAGAATAAACATATGGTACAACCACCTCCTTTAAATGAAATCAAACATTTTTTTAAGTTAATCAGATCCGTCCATCTAGATTTAAATATAATAGATGGTGTATAGTTAAAAATAATATATATTATAAATCAAATAAATTACTTTCTTCTAACTTCCTTAATGAATGTTGAATGTTGATAATTTTCATTTACGACAGTCGCTTTCAAGGCCACTTTTCAGATGGCTAGGATCATCCGATGCATGTGTATTTTGAAATATTTTCTAACCATAAAACCGGAAACCTGGAGGGCACTACCGTTGGATACGTCATTCTGCCACGTGTGCACTGTGTAGAGATTTCATATACCCGATTACAGTTATGTCGGCCCAACTGTATTATCTCGCCTGGAGAGGAGGCGGCAATTCTCGCCTGGAGAGAGGCGGCAATTTGAATGGGCCAGCCCGATGGTCCGGCCCGAAACAGTTCAACACCGGGCCATGACAAACCCAGGCCCAGCCCATTGACAGCCCTTGTGGCTAGAAGGAAATATACGGTAGAGCAGGTCGGACCGAAATCATGGTACACTTTATCTCTATCGTACATGTGGAAAAGGGACCATAGGAATCTTGATCGACCGTCTAGTAGTGATTAGAGTATATAATAATATATTCAAAAATCATTCTACTGGATGATCGAAGACATTAATTTTTTTCACTTTTAGTCACTGGAATGCCTGCCACTGACATATTTTGATCCCATTGATTGTATGAAGTGGATCGTCTAAATTATGTATTTTTCGTCCATTTAAATTAGGTCCACTATATGGACGGTATTGATTATAAGTTGGAATGACACATGCACGATACAGAGGACGTGCTACCATACTCTGGTTCTACTGATCCTACCGTACTATTTTGGGAAAACGTTGCGTTTCCAATTTGGAATTGTCACTCGAATGGGCCCATCTTCAAGCGCCAAACCCAAACGCACCAAACGTACCAAATATGTATACGTGTGAGGGATTATGAATGTCCATATGGTGATTTATACGATTTTTTCTATCTTTTTCCTAAAAATTAGATCATCACATCATCAAAAAATACCAATCAAATGGAAACCCTTTGATCGTTCATATATTCCTTCAGGTATTTCAATAAATTAAAAAATTAACATTATATTTTTACTTTTAAAGAACAAATATCAAGAGAACCACCAGATAAACGTACTAGATCTTGTATTCATTTATTTTTGATTCGAAATGTAGCGCATCCACGCCTCGCGCTTGAAGATAGAGCTAGTGGAAATGAAATTTTTCCTATACATTTGATCCTCGCAGCTCAGCCACAAGTGCATGGAAGGTACGAAAAGAAACGCGACGCGAAAGTCCAAACACGCGACTTGCTTTGACACGAATTTCCAGCAACACGAGCCCGTGTAAAACGATCCGTGGGTCCCACCGTGATGCATGTATGAAATAGCTACTGAATGCTTGACGTGGCAAAATAGCATTGGTGGATATCTACAGGCTGTCTCTTTCTAATAAATATTTTTCGTACGGAGATATGTTAACAGATGTTTTTCCGTTTACTCGCCCCGCACAAGTAATTGTTTATTTTAAGAAAAAATGACATGGATTTTAAGTAAAAGACTTTTGCAGCAAGTTCTTGCACTGGAACTCAGGTGGGGCCCACTATAATGTTCCGTGAGAAATTATATCTGTCCATCCATTTTTTGAGCTCAATTCAAGACATGAAGTTAAAAATGATCCGTTTCTGGAGCTCAAGTAGACTAAAAACGTGATAATTGAATGTCCACAGTTGAAATACTCATGGGCCATAGAAGTTTTGAGTCATGCTAATATCTGTGATTTTAGTTCATTCTAGTAGGAATGAAGTTATTAACGGTATGAATGGCTTGTAAATATCACCGTCGAATCCAGTAGATTTTAACAGTAGAAATTTTCCTAACTACATTTGATACGGTTCATTTTTGACATCTTTTCCTGAAATGAACTCAAAAACGGATGAAAGGGAAGGATTTCTCACAAACATTACAGTGGGCCCCACCTATGTTCCCAACGCATCCACGTCCCGATTAAACGTACGAGAGTTGTACGTGGCCAAGGAAAGCCAACTGCGTACTTAGTAAACTCTGTGGGGTTCACCGTGATTTATTTATTTTATCCGGTCTGTTCATACATTTTATAAGATAATTTTAGGGCCTTTCTCAAAACCTAGGCATATAAAAAGCTAAAATTGACCACATCGGAGGAAACAGTGTGAATTGAATCTATACAGTTGAAAAATTCTTGGGGGCAAAAAAAGTTTTGGATCAAGATTATATTTGTTTTTTATCTTTATCCATATTTTTTGATACTTTGAACAATTTGGATGAAAAATAAACATTATTGTGGGGGCCTAAAAAGGTTTAAACGGTAGAAATCATTATTTTCACTGTTTCCTATGGTATGGTCCACTTGAGATTTTTATAAGCTTCAATTTTTGGTTCAACGGCTAAAATTAGACGGAAAAATTGATGAAAGGTATGGATAAATCACATAATTTCATGATAGGCACGGCTAAATTTTCTCAGCATGACAATCCGATTTAGTTGCCGATTGGGTGCACGGTGGACACGGAGAAATATACGTTAACGGATCCACCGGAGTAGCATTTATACCAAGGAAACATATTATTGGTATCCAACCAACGGAGTTTTGCCACATCACTTCAGTAGCCTTTTGGCTACTGAAGCGTTCAGTATCCAATCCGCTCAAGAGTGAAATGGACTCCAAATTGCGTGCTAACCCCGCCTGTCCCTAGCTAGGTACGAACAGAGGCTCTAAGGGGCCACTGTGATGTATGGGTTAGATCCACATCGTCCATCCATTTTTTCATTTCATTTTAAGATACTAGCCCAAAAACGAGGCAGTTCAGAGGCTCAAGTAGACCACACTTGTGGAGATTAAGCATTTATCGTTGAAAAACTTTCGGGGCCGTAAAAGT